>FR997809.1:4802500-5438250 GCA_905475355.2 Clostera curtula
TAAGACAAATCTTAAATGCAAATTTACAATAAAATTATATGACGACATTTCCAAATGAATGAAATTTCAAAACTGCAAAATCGAATTAGAATCATTTAAATTATAATCGATTGTCCTCTAAACGAAGAAAAATCGAATAACGTAATCTGACTGCATCGATTACGTGGAATTCCTCGCGTCATATTTCTGCACGACCATATTATAACGACACTTATTTATATTGGGATCGAGGCTGCATCCCGAACAGGTATGTGTGAAAACGAACAAAAAGCATCTTTATGTTGGAGCCAACACATCTGACGGGTGCAATGCCTTATTAAGATTGCGCCTCCGGTCCTAAGCGTATTATGTTATCTTCTTTTTAATTTGGAAGCTCCATTCTTATTGTTTGAAGCCATGTGGTAATAACTTCTCAGCTCATAAATTTAGACTTTAAAGTGTTACCACCCCATTACCTCCTGAGTTTGTGGTAAGAGTTAACAAAAGGAAATGACAAGGCCGCCGAAGACCTAGACCGCAAGAGAAGGAGGACTTGATAGGAAATTGACTGCCTCGTTGGTCTAGTGGTTAGATGTGCCGCCTTTGGATCAACGGGTCCCGGGGTCGGGCAAGTGTCTTTGTCTAACTGGGCAAGGCACTGGCTCGGAGTCTGGGTGTCATTTGTGCTCGTGAATTACATGTTTGTAAACTGCCCCCGCGACACAGGTTATAACTAGTGCAAGGTTTTCGTTTTATTTCAAAAAAAAAAAACCCTGTGCCAACCCGTCTAGCCGTGCACAGTAGGCTAATTACCTTCCATGTGATTGGAGGGTAATTAGCCAACTCTCAAGACAAAGGCTCAAAGTCACCCAAAGGGCAATGGAGAGGACTATGCTCGGAGTTTCCCTGCGAGATCGAATCAGAAATGAGGAGATACGCAGGAAAACCAGGGTCACCGACATAGCCCACCGGATTGCCAAACTTAAGTGGCAGTGGGCAGGGCACATAGCTCGCAGGACCGACGCCCGATGGGGCAGAAAAGTCCTGGAGTGACGACCGCGTTCCGGAAGGCGCAGGCCTCCTACACGGTGGACCGACACCCTGGTTAAGGTCGCCGGAAAGCAGTGGATGCGGGCGGCCCAGGACCGGCCTGTGTGGAGATCCTTGGGGGAGGCCTATGTCCAGCAGTGGACGTCTTTTGGCTGAAATGATGATAGCCAACTCAGCAGTGGGTCAAGTATGGGCTGAGTACTAGTATATTAGATCGAAGCAGGGGTATTTTAACAACAGCTTGCGTTTACGCGGAGCGATTGATTTCTGCCCCCCGCATACCAACAGACAGGATGAGTCATATCACTATCACTACATAGTATAAAACAAAGTCGTATGCTTAAATGTTCAAAACTACGCAACGGATTTTGATGCGGTTTTTTTTTAATAGATTCTTTAGGTTTCTTCTAGGCAAGCGCGCTCCATCTTAGGTCGCAGTGTCGCTTAACATCAGGTGAACTGGCGATCAAGCGTAAGCCTATCAAGAATAAAAAAAAAATTAGTGATTCAAGAGGAAGGTTTATATGTCAATATTGCACCCGTGCGAAACCGGGGCGGGTCGCTAGTACGTTATAAAAAAAGCTCATACCTTTTTTACAATCTCTCATTACCCAGCCCAGTGTAGGATTTACCAGAACTTAGCATAAGCCTAGGTCGCAAATGTTAACGAAAACTTTATCTTTGACCAAAATAAATGCAATATTGTAGTGGAACAACCGGTGCTAAACAAATAATAAAAAAAGCTTAGATGAAATAACGGGGTCAGAATTTGCGCCAGCGACCTTAAGGCGATCTTCCCCGCTGCAAAAAGGCTTGGACAGTAATACAACTCTTAGGACGTAACAAAGTAGCAATCGCAGGGCCTGTGATAAATTCAAGGTTGAGGCAACGCTGAATGCACTAAAGAGACCACCGTTACTTGCACAACCTAAGGATTAGCTCTGCTGGCTGTTTTGTGCGCGTTGCTAATGGATACACATATTGTTGACAAGTTATGTAGTTCGTCACCGTCCGCTCAACATGTTGACGGAATTTCGTCTCTCAACGATCTCTCAGACTTTTGTCGGCCGAACTATCAAGCATTACTTTGAACCTAAACTGTTCGGCACAAACAATACCAATAAACTTTTGTTGGCGGACGAACTTTTATTAAAAAGACTAGCTTTTGCGCGCGGCTTCGCCCGCGTGGGCTTCGAACCCGTGCATATTTTTTATGAACATAAAATCGGTTATTGTGGCTAAACTATGATAGTTAGATATGTGCTCTCGCGGACTTTTTTATGCGAACAAAGTTATGTACTACGGGTTTGTAGATCTTTATAAGACCTACAAACCCGTAGTACATAACTTTGTTCTATTGTCAATAGTTTTTGCAGCGCACGCATAAATAGGTTTTCGATTTACTTTACGATTTACACCTTGGTTTACAAAATCGCAATTTTCATACGGATCCCTAATTCTTCTGAAAATAAAATGTAGCCTATAACCTTCCTCGATAAATGGACTATCTAACACTGAAAGATTTTTTGGAATCGGACCAGTAGTTCCTGAGATTAGCGCGTTCAAACAAACAAACAAACTCTGCAGCTTTATATATTAGTATATAAAGTATAGATTAATTTATTAAAAAAAAAATGATTATGGACTAGGCTATTGAAGTATATTGGCGGAATGATTAACCTATCTCAGCAAATTCTTCTCTCTTTCTATACAATGTTATCCCTGCGCTAACGTTACCCGTGGGCCGTGATCCAACAATGCATTTAAGACGTGACAAATGTAGCCTACACAAAAAAAAAACAAAGAACAGACATAAAGACAACAGTAGGTATTGCACACCTTTGCGGACGCGGCTTACAAAAGCACTTGTCTGACCCGAATCGCAGCTGGGACCCGTGATCCAACGGCGCACTTGTTACTCCTAAACTTACAAACAAGGCGATTGGTAGTTGCTTTATCGCGGCCTTCACCAAGGCCTGCTCTAAGTATGTAGATCAAAATCACTTGAGCGGTTTAGATGCTAAAACGAATCATTTAAATCGACATAATATTATGTTCGCATATTTAATGTAGAATTTTATTTTTTACCCCATAAGTTTGATTGAATGATGCATATCGATAATTGTTTAACGTAAGCTGATTGACGCAAAGAGTATAAGTAGGTTACTTGAAGCTGTCAAATAACTGTACAAAATAAACAAATGGCTTATCGTAACCGATATATCTAAGATACAGTGACATTGACGGTATTCCGACGGCAAATCTATTTGTGTAGGTTAGAGGGGGTATAGGCACTATCACATGAAAAATAATGGTCCGTGTGGTGACGGATTTAGTATACACAATGTCACCAACACACCAGGAGGTGGAGGTGACGTAATAGCTGACGAAAGGAACCCAAGAAGCAGACCACCTAGCCGCAAGAGAAGGAAAACTTGATACACATCCTTTTTTTGGTATCGCTGGGGAAATGCTTTAAGCATACCGCCACCCCACCGGAGTGGGCTATGTGCATGTGGGACTCTCTACTCGTCTACCCATTGAAACCCCAGCGGTATACCCAGGGGCGTAGCGTGCCTTGGTGGGGCCCCGTATAAAAAATATTTGCGGGCCCTTATGAAGTGTAAACATTTCTCACAAAAGAAAACAAAGTCTTCCAAAATTTTTTCAAACAATTTATATTACGTCTCACCTTGCCTTTTTTCGGCAAACTGATTAAATAAATGATGACTTTAGTTTTTCTAAAGTTTCTGCCGCTGAAATAGTAATAAATATGGGAAGTTTTTATTAATTTTTGCCTACGCACGGCGGGGCCCCCGTAGCCCGGGGACCCCGTATAATTGATACGGCTGATACGGCGGTAGCTACGCCCCAGGGTATACCCTCACACGACACGCTTGGGGCGCTACAGGTTCGCGTAAAGGCACTGTGACGCCCCGGACTTGATACACACCCTGTGCCAACATATCTTGCCAGCGTAGCATAGTAGGCTAACCTCCATGTATTGGGATGTAATTTATGGATTGCAATACGAAAGATTTTAAAAACAACTTGCCAGTGGTTGAGCGATCGGCTGCTGCATGTCGCGGGTTCGAACCCCGCACGGAAGAAATATTTGTATGACCTACAAGTATTTGTTGTAAATAATGTATTTATGTAGTTTATCATCCATCTCGTTACCATAACACAAGCATTAAGTTGCTTAGCTTGGGACGAGATGGCGTTGTGTGAAATGTCCAAGGATATTTATTTATTTTTAACTTTCTTTGGTGTTTCCTGTCAAAACTGTAATTTGGCTAAAAATGCGATTACACCATGATTAGACTAAATAAATGCGTTTCTAATTAGGCTTCTAAATGATTTAGTCAGTCAGAAACCATCCTTGCTTCTGAATTTAGTATGCTAGCCTACTGAATGCTATCAGGTACACTTGACTGAATTAAGTCGACTGAATTTAGCCAAGTAGCCTTTAATGCCGATGCTATGTTGTGATTGCCGTCAACTTACTGTGTACACCGGGGGTGTTTTAAAAGTTGCGAGGATTTTGTCTTATAATCTCTTCTTTAATTATTTAGACCAGATAATTATAGTGTCTTTTCTTATAATTATAATTAGGAAAATTCATGATCTTTGAAGGCAATCTATCAAACAGAAAGTTAGGTAGTTAGAAAGTTTTCTACTAGGTATGTTTTTTACTTTATTTTACTGGGAAATATTTTCGGGAGTTCGTAAGACGGTTTTTCATTTAAATGGTTAGGTATTTCTAAAAATGAGGGTAAAAATATATTGAAGAAATTGTTCGTTCAAAATCATATTTTTCAGAATTATTATTAATTATTATTAATTAATAATTATTATCAAACGGTCTAGAAAGCCAAGAGTACGAGCTCAATATCCACGTGGGTGGATTCGCGGGCACAAGCTAGTATGTACCACAGCCGCCTGGGCCAAAGAGTATAATAATAATATGGGAGCGCCTGGGCTGACCTACGGTCTTCAACTTTCAGTACAAATCGTCTCCTATCGGTAATACTGCCTACATAGGATCGCGTGTTTTGAACTGGCACGAGAGCGAAGGCCTCTGCAGTGCGGATCTAGTCAAGGAAGGCAGTCGCGGAAAGCCAAGCGCGCGCGCAGGCCGCTTCAACGCAAACTTTGCGATTTTGCGCACAGCGCGCAAATTGTGTTTGTGATATCGTGTTACGTGTACCACAAATCATGAAGTTCCATATTAAAATATTTGGTAAGTTAATCATAAATTGTATTAAATACGAATCTATTTCTCGGAGGTTAAGTATACAATGTCGAATTAAATTGAGGTAAGTTAATCGACTATGTGTTTTCCAATTTAAAACGATCTATTCTATTATGTTTTTAGCATCAACTAGAAGCTATTAAAGTTCGTTGGGAGTTTTTTTTGCGTTCTGTTGGTATACGATGTTATTCTCGAATAATTGAATTAATGATGGCTATCTTGTGAATTTTCAAGCGCTATTTCGGTGAATATTACAACGTCATTCGTAGCTACATATTTTGTGGGTAACCTTTTTTATTATCACGCGAAGGTTCTAATATATTTACTACATAATGCAACCTTACTAACGACCAGGCTCAGATAAAGCGAAAACGTGTTAAATCTTCAATGAATTATGTTATTAACAAGGCTCTAAACCTTGTGTTAAATTATAATTTTAAATTGTAAAAGTGTACATAACTTGTTTGTATTAACATTAACATAATTTTGTTTCCTACCAAAAGGTAAGCCATTTTAAGTAAGCCTAGGCTAACTTCACAATTTGATTTCTTGGTACAGTCAAAGCTAAATTTGAGCAGCTAAGGGACGCAATTTGTTGAAGATTGCAAAAAATGTGCTCAAGATGATTGTGATCAGATCAACTATATGTCTAAGACGTGAACTTATATTTCAACATATTTAACTGCTGATAAAAAGAGGGTGTTATAACGTTTAGGTGTCTGTGTCATCCGAAACTAATGACCTGATCATGATGCATTTTTTTTATTTGAAAGCTGGTTTTCTAGCGCTGTTTATAAACATTGGTTCAGCCGTTTCCATGTTATCATGTCTTTTCTTAATTTTTTTTTATGAAATATGTATATTCCTTATTTTTAGTTTTTTAGATAATCCCATTGTTTGGTAATATCGTAATTAAATTCATAGCTGTTATATTCTTGCGAAAAATGTGTATTTTTAAACTAATTATGTGTAACACTCGCACAATTTTGATTCAAACTCGGCCTCATAGATATTTTAGGCTAACTGTACTGCCCTCAGAAGAAGAAAGACCGTATTTGACCTCAACACGATTTTCAATAAATGGCTTTATTCTCTAAAAGCTATTGCTCTTTTTCCTGATAACGAAAGTACTGGATAACGGCCTTTCATAAGGCGGCAGTGCATGTGATTGTTTTTAGTTGACTCAGGGTAGTTTTTAGTAGTTTTTTTTACATCAACTCAGACTAAATTTCAAATGAGAAGGAAAATAAATCAATTAAAGATTCAGACGTATCAAAATAAGGTGCAATCATTTCAGCCCATAAATTAACCACTAGCAGGTCGGGCCTCCATCAAATTCATGGCGGGAAATTAGACGACGGTGTCTCGCTGGCAAGACGGGTTGACACTAGGTTAGTATCAAGATTTCCTTGTCTTGCGGCTAGGTGATCTGCCACTTGCCTTCCTTACACAAGGTCACCCACCCATGGCACCCCCAGGATGCCATGGGTGGGTGATCTTGTGTATTGTAAATCCGTCACCATACGGATCCTAGTAAGTGCACCTAAATAAAAATAATAAAGACGCTCCCTCACCGCGAGCATTTGCGTGTAATGTAACATTATAGATTCGACTTTGAGCATTACATTACAATACTACCTCCCACACCGACGAGCGTGCGCGTGTAATGTAACAATATCTGGATGACCGAGCTTTGCTCGGTATTTTTTTTTTAATTGTGTTTTTTGGAAATTATATTTAAGTGCGAATTACTAATAAAATAATGAAATATGAATAATATTTTTCGATTTTACCGATTTTACTCAAACGCCTCCTTTTTGTTATTTTTCTTCCAAGTTTAAAAAAAATGATGATGATGATTCCTAGCTAGATCGATTTATCGCCCCCGAAACCCCCTATACATATACTAAATTTCATGAAAATCGTTGGAGCCGATTCCGAGATTCCAATTATACATATATACAAGAATTGCTCATTTAAAGATATAAGATAAGATTTAGTACATAGAGATTTGAATTTGCGAGGATTCTGAATTAGTTGTTTCCGTAATGTCAGACGAAGCGGTCATTGTGCTGAGGGCGGCAATATCAATTCGAGATTGTTATTTACGTTAAATAAAAGAAAATAAACGATATTGGTGCTATGAATTATTTCAAAACCGGCGAAATACAGGCGGTTTGGATATTTTAGAAAGAATCAACCGACCCTTAAGTAAACTTAAAATGTTTTTGAGAATGTCTCCTTCGAATTTTGAACACTTAATAAATATCAATTCACAGCCTGCTGCACTCCACCTGAATTTCGCCGGTTTTGAAATAATTAATGGCACCAATATCGTTTCTTTTCTTTTATTTCACGTAAATAACAATGTCGAATTAATATTGCCGCACTCAGCACAATGACCGCTTCATCTGACATTACGGAAACAACTAAATCAGAATCCTCGCAAATTCAAATCTCTATGTAATAAATGTTACATTAACGCGCAAGCTCGTCGGTGTGGGAGGTAGCATTGTAATGTAATGCTCAAAGTCGAACTGTAATGCTCAGTTCTCCTCCCTCACTGCTGTAATGCTCGACTTTGTAACGTTACATTACACGCGAATGCTCCCGGTGAGGGAGCGCCCTTACGTAGCACTCACACACGTAAAGAAACAGTGGTTCCGCGTCCACAAAATTTAAAAAAGTATGAAATTAATGTGTACTTACGGCTTAATACTTGTATGAAACCATGACTCTTAACTGTAATTACTGTAAGTGTCATTGATATTTCTTCCGTAATATAAGTGAGAAGTGAGACTCGCTATCATACGCACTAAGTGACGTATGGAGCTTTAAACAGCTGTGAACAGGTAGGTTTATTTGCAAATATAGACAACTGTACACTTTCGAATTAGGTGCATTGTCTTCATATATTACTATCTACAGCTGTAGAACTAGGCGGACGTCTACACTGTAAACAAAAGCACATATTCACAAAATTTTGTGAATGATAAGGTATATTTATTTATTTATTGTTATTGAGATACGGGTTGTCAGTGTGGGTGACTATAACATACGTAAAGGTTATGAGTGTCTGCTTTATTTTGTCAATAGCTTTGTGATTTGTGTTAGTAACCGGTTTTAAGAAGAAGGTTCTCAAGTCGGTGGTGTTTTTATGCTGCCATTTGCCAAACATTTGTAAAAAATATATTTATTCGGTTGGTTTTAGATTAGTCCCATATACATTTTATAAAAAAAAATCAGTATAGTCCTCCCCAATCTTTATGGCCGCTCTGAATGTTGCCGTGGGTACGAACTTGCGCATCGTACATTTCATAACCAATTCGAACGTAGCTCACTCACACTAACATGCGGGTGATGACGCTTGCTTTCTGATATTGGTGTACAATAAAGAGTATTCTATTCTATTCTATTCTATTCTATTCTATTCTTGCGGGTGATGACGCTTGCGGGTGAAAAAAGGCGCGCACGGGTGTGCCCTGCCTCCCCGCCTCGCGTACTTCCCGCTGATACCTGATCTCGTATAGTGCGCAGTGTAATGCGGCTACATTCAGAGCGGGCATATAGATTGGCGAGGACTGTAGTTCGGCAGAAAACTTGAAATAAGTGAGCAAAATTTCTATTATTTCGCCGGTATTATTACCGCTAAATGCGAGTCGTATACAAAGCTTAGGTATATTTGCACGAAAATATTAATTATAAAAAAAAATATGTTGATACAAAAATCAATTGCATACCTCCCTGTGATGGGAGGAGGCCCAACTCCGCAGTGGTTCATTTAAGGGCTGAGTAGTAGTAGTACATTTTGGTAACTGTTGTTGTTATTACATCACAGCAAAATCATAAGTATTGCTCAATGGCAACATTCTTGAATAAATATTTGTTTTTATTGCAAGCTACTCGGAACGAAGTGAAGTGAAGTGACATTGAAGCTAGATATTTGAATTTTGCGTCTCAAATTATTGATTCTCAAAGCCATGGTCATTGGCATGGGCACGCTCATAAATAGTATGGCGTTATAACCATTTTTTCCGACTACACACAAAACCCCTGACACAAATCCCCTTAGACTTGTCGTTTGGGACGCCACATTTTCGCGGGAACGCAATTTATTGTGACGACCTGACAAAGACACCTCCGCTGAGCCAAGGTAACTTGTATCGCTGGTCCTTTTACAACCACAGAATTTTACATAGAACCTATACCCTCATTAACGTCGGTGTTAATTCAGTTGGTTGGTACTGTCTCCAAATGGTTGTTGTAGTCAAACCTTTTTTTACCGTTTTTGAACCACCGCCTTTTAAAAGTCGTATAAAGATCGACAATACTGCCTTTAATTGTCGATGTTGACAGTACTGTTAAACTACTAATATTATAGTCAGTTCAGTCAGGACCTATGTATATGCTTTTGCCACAATGAATTTCAATGAGGTTAGAAAAAGCGAAGAGAAAATATTAACGATAAATGTATGGCGAAACTGAGTATTTCGTAAACGTCATTCGAGTACCGATTAAAATATTCCACTATTCGAATGTCCGAATGATTGATGTTTACCACTGTTTAATGGAGTTGTTCGCAGAAACGTATCTAATTATCTCTTTAGTGTGCACATTAAATGCCCGTATTCATTGAGGCGATTGTGCATATGCCCTTGGGTGGTACTTTTATAATGCTTGGTTCCGATCCTTCACGGCTCAGTGGGTTTGTCGTCACTGTGTCGTTAGTGCTGTTTGACTTAACCGTCTCGCAAGTGACGCACTGAGTCGTGGCTGCAATTTGGTGGAGGAAAAGTCTACTGTCCTGTACCACTGTACTATTCTGTGCCAAGTGGGCGGTACAAGCTTTCATACCAAGGTTTTCTTGAGTGTAGGTGTTTTAGAGTTGCAATGGTACTTCATATTAGGAATTACCCTACATGTATCTGGAGGACGCTCGACACAGCAGTGGGTCATCTATGGCCTCTAAGTAGGTAGTAATAGATAGTTATCAGTAGTCCTATCGATTCATTCGGTATATAGGTTTTTTTTCACCCTGTACATATGTGTTGACAGCATTACTATCGCTAGTTGAAGGCATTTCCTGTAAGTATACGAGCAGAATGAGGAAATTAAATTGATAATAACTTGACGCCAGGAAACATTTTATGTATTATACCCCAAACATTCTAAGAACGTCAAATAAATATTGTATGATTTATCACGTGATATTGGCTGCAGGAAATATGTAGAGGCTAAGTAATAATAGTAGTAATATTGATTTAAAAGCGACCATGCGCAATTACAACGTGTCCGATGGGCACGTTGTAATTGCTGGCAGCTAGTTTGGAGTTGGCCAAAGATTTTCTACCATTTTATATTCAAGAATGCTACTAACATTTTTACCTTGGCATCATTGATCCGTTCAAGTATTGTGACATTGTTTTGTGTAATATTAATTGCTTTATTTTTTACCTAACTTTTTACACAAGCTCAAATACAATAATAGCAGAGCGATATTTAAAAAATACCGTCGAGATCAAAGCTCTGAGCGAAACAATAATGACAATAACATGGTAATTTTGACGCCGTGTTAATGTTACAGAATCTTTTTGCGAAGAGTTTAGTGACCCATCGCACAAATCAGAGATGGAACTCATTGTGGTGTTCCTTCGAAAAATTGTGGATAAAGTTTATTGGATCGGCCCTGGCCCACAGGATTATAATTCTACATTTCCCTTCCTCCTGGTTTTCTTCAGCCCAACCTGTTTACTCCAGTCTATTGCAACGGCGTGATTGGAAATAGACAAGGAAACAGTGCCAAATACTTTCTTAAACTGGCGACTCTTCGCTAGACTTGGTTCATATGAAAATACGCATGGCTATAGTCTTTTGCCGGGCGAAATCCTTCTGACGGATGTAATTGATGAGATGACATGCTTGTGTGGTAAAGGCCGCCATTGCAAACCCGTGGCCCATACCTGCAATTTTCTATTGAAGGGTCAAAAAGACATTGTAGCTAGCTTGTAAAATGTAATCTGCTAAATTCAAAAGTCCTTGTTTGACATAGGTCCCGATCACAATACATCCAACCTCTAGACTTGTTAGTCTAGAGGTTGGATGTGTCACCTGTGCATCACGGGTCCCTGGTTCGATTCCAGAGTCGGACAAGTGTCTTTGTGTAACAGAGGCATTTGCTGTCATTTGTATTAGTGAATTATAGGTTTGTAAACTGTCCCCGCGATACAGGGAAGGGGGATTGACTTTTTTATTAAAATTAAAAATAAAACCTTAGTCATAAACACCCGGAACTGACATAAAAGTGTTGTTACCACTACTACTCAACCCATAAATGACCCACTGCCGAGTCGGGCCTCCACTCATCACAGGGAGGGCAATTAGCCAACTGTGCCACGCTGGCCAGACGGGTTGGCACAGGGTTTCTTATCAAGATTTCCTTCTCTTGCGGCTAGTAGGTTTTCAAACCTGCCATTTCCTTTTGTCCGCTCTTACGACCACCTCAGGATGGAATGTGGTGGTGACACTATGTATTCTGAATCCGTCACCACACGTAATAGTATAGATAAGTGACTAAAAATGTCAAAATCGACACTCAAAGGGACAGTATTAGTCAGTCTATTGAATTACCAGCTTTGTCGTACCAGTGCAGAACCCGATTGAGTAAGTGTCCTGTCTTGGCATCATTTTTACATCTCCGTTCGCATTTGCGTGCGAAATGATTCATAAACCTTTTGATGATAAGTAGGCTGGACCGTTAGTGGGTACTTGTAAGTTGTCTTGTCGAATGTTTGATGGCTTCGAAAGTTATTTTCGACTGTCACTGCCCGAATCGGTTAATAGGTGATTTAAAAATAAATGTCTTTATGATCACATGTTTACGTTGTTGTTTATCCTTATTCAATGTGGTGACTGATTTAGAATACATAGTGACACCACCCCACTTTCAAAAAAATTCAAAACTCATTTAATCAAGTTGACTCATTAGAGCTCTTTTGACAAATCATACAACACAATAATATTTAATTTAAAATTTAAAATTTACCATCTACCACCGGTTCGGAATGCAGTGCTACAGAGAAGAGCCGGCAAGAAATCTCTATATATAAAAATGAATCGCTGTTCGTTAGTCTCGCTAAAACTCGAGAACGGTTGGAGCGATTTGGCTAATTTTGGTCTTGAAATATTCGTGTGAGTCCAGGGAAGGTTTAAGAGTTGAGAAAACATAGAAATATTGTAAGTAAAATAATAAATACAACAATTTTATTTTCCCATACAAACTGTTACCTGTCAAACATCTGACGTTCGTCCCGACGGTTCGGTAATCTTTATATCATAAACTAAGTAAATGATTATAATCGAATTTGCGCAACGTGTGTGTTTGTTTGATTTAGTTTGATCAAAATTAAGATAGCTTACATCTCAATTTATTAATATTATATTATTGCAACTTATTTGTCTATTATTTGACAGTTATAATCATATGTTCGCTCCAAAAAATGGCGCTGTTGACTGTATTGTCTATATTGGAGTAAGTATTTAGTAGATGGTGCTTTGTTAAAAGTACAAACGTTTCATAAATGTATATACAAATTAATTAAATAAATAGAAATAAAATAAAACAATTACACGGCAAATTAGGAAAATAAAGAAGACTTAAACACCATATAAAATTATTTCTAATCTAAAATTAAACTTTTTAAATGTAACCTCATTACGTTTGACATGAAATTAATAGAATGCGTGCTGCAAATATTGTCAAAGAGGATGTAACAACTAAAAAGTATCATTTAGAACAGATGCTTCGGTCGGAGTTACTTTATTTACAAAATACATATATGTATATCTTTAAAAATAAAAATTAATTGCTGTTCGTTAGTCTCTCTAAAACTCGAGAACGGCTGGGCTGATTTGGCTAATCTTATATATAAAAATGAATTGCTGTTCGTTAGTCTCGCTAAAACTCGAGAATGGCTGGAGCGATTTGGCTAATTTTGGTCTTGAAATATTCTTGTGAGTCCAGGGAAGGTTTAAAAGGTGAGAAAATATGAAAAAATATCATTCAGGTTTTTTATTTATTCATTCTGAGGCGGTACGAAGTTTGCCGGGTCAGCTAGTAAATAATAAATATAATAAATATGCTTGGACATTTCACACAACGCCATCTCGTCCCAAGCTAAGCAACTTCGGAATCGGAAGGATCGGAACCAATGCTTGTGTTATGGTAACGAGATGGTTGATAAACTACTTATATACATTTTTTTTGTAAATACATACATATTATAGATACAAAACACCCAGACCCGAAACAAATACTTGTAGGTCGTACAAATATTTCTTCCGTTCGGGGATCGAACCCGCGACATTCTGCGCAGCAGTCGATCGCTCAACCACTGCGCCAACCGTGTCGTCATGTAATATGACCCACTGCTGAGTAGGATCCAGCTTCCTATGCCACGCTGACCATTGGGTGGGCATTGGGTTTCGTATCAAGTTTTCCTTCTCCTGTGGCTAGGTTTTCGGCTGTTTTTTTGCTGATATGAAATCAGACGTTCGACCAAGTCTGCATTTTGTGAGCACACATTCAACAAGACCAACCACTACATTCACTTTGATAGACCTCAAATCCTTGCCAAGGAAAATCATTACATTCCAAGAATGATCCGCGAGGCTATTGAGATTAAAAAACATCAAAATTTCAATAGAGAGGATGGTTGGCAATTACCACCTGCCTGGGATCCAGTCATTAAATTGATCAAATCTGAAGCAAAACACTCATCTGCAAGACCTCTGGACACCGTGAGCGATTTCTGCGTGCACAGGGAACGTTATCAATAAAACAAAATTATAGGCGGTAGATTTTAACTGTTTCTTTGTACTTTTGAAGACAACTGTCATCTAGTCTCTCCCGCGACCACGACTGCTGCAAAGCATTCGAAACGTCGGGAATTAAATAGTGTAATAAACACGCGATAAATCCGTTAAAAAGTGTTTAATTTCAATAGGTTTTCGGCCTTGTGATTTCCTTTTGTCGTCTCTTACTACACCCTCAGGATCAAATGGGGTGGTGACACAGTGTATTCTAAATCCGTCACCACTCGCTAAATAATTACATGATGTTTTTATACAATTTTAATATCACTTAGCGAAAGGCATCAGAAAAATGCAGTCGAGTTATTTTTGTACTTGGCTGTAAGTAATTAATTACGCGGACGACACTAATAAAGTGTTACGGCAAAAACGGGATGGTCAGTGATTGCGGGGCTGAGACTGGCGCCCTGTGTGGCGCCTCCGCTGGCAGTAGTGAGGTGCAAGAAATATATCGATAAAATGTTCTATGATCTTTCTCGACAATAAAACTTTATAGGAAATTTGCATTTTATAGCTTGTTTTATAAACTTGTTCACGTTCTTTGATATTACGAAAAAGGATATTATTAGAAAAGATTTTAAGTTCTAAAGTGTTTTCTAAAGAATTTATTCCTACAGTTTCTTACATATGCACAGTAACATTCAGAAAACGACAATCTTAACATAATCGTCGATATCGAAATAAAATCGATTCTCACGTTGCCCCCTATAACCACGGCTCCAGTCAGCTTTGCCAGTTCTCGACGTTTTTCTACTTTCACTGCGCCAAAAATATACAAATTTTACTTAAAAGTCGTATTATTAAGTGTCATAGTATCGATCTGCTCAGCTGACTCGTATGGCCATCGAGGCGCAGTAGGCGTTTTTTTCCGGCCCGACTTACCAGTGGGTCATATATCGGCTGAGTAGTAGATGTAATAGTACAGTATCGATGATAGAGTGCTTCCCTACCGGCAGACGTGGGTCCAGTTGCCTGCATTCTTGCACTTTCACCGCGACAAACATATTCGTTCTCTTCCAGAAAGTGCGGCTAACACACCGTTACGCAAATCATTGACGCCGCGTCTCGCCACTCATTAGGCGTGTTTCTAGACACTAATCAAATTGCTTGTCAACTTTAATAGTAGCGTTTTGTTTGAATTACGGAGACAGATGGTGCCAGTTGCATGAAAGCTGGAGGCAAACATATAACGTTTTCATAATATCATTTCACGTCACATACTGTTTATATAAGCATAGACGCGTATTTTTAATAGGTAAGCAGCTTCGTTTACTTACCATGCGTCATTTGAAAATATGCATTTGTACTGCGAGCTGTATTACGCTTTAGTTTCACGAAGTCTTCGATAAATATACGTAATGAGAACAGGTGGCCCAAATATCCAGAAGTAGCTTATGATCGCGGCTTCGCCTGCGTGGGCTTCAAACCCGTCGTTATTTCGTCTTCGCCTTTGAAGCTATTCTAATGGTCAAAATGAATTATTCGAATGGTGAAATGGGTCCATAAATAAATAGAAAACCTGAACATGAAAGTCATACCATGATAAAACTGATTAAAATAGGTACAAAACGTGTACCAATTAAAAATGTATTTTTTTAAATGTTAATTTGAGAGAAATGTAAGATGAATTCTATGAGTCAAATTAAGATGGCACCGACTTCAGATGCAAATGTATTGGTTATTTTTCTCGTTTTGTTGTTTTTTAATGTTTTTGAAGCCCGTTTACATATGTTTTTATTTCTAGTGTCTACCTATAACTCGAGACCAACAACTAGTAAATCCTATATTACCCAAATTTACCATCGCCAAATGGTATTGTTTACGTATTTTAAGTTTCATAGCAAACTACTGAACCGACTATGACCAAATTTATATGCGCCCAATCTTTGGATTGGATTGGAGAGCTAATTAAATATAAAAAAGAATTTCCAAATCGGTCTACAAATTACGGAGTTATGCGGTACATAGGTACATACAAAAAACGTACAGTGAAAATTGAGAACCGGTTTTTTGCAGTCGTTTAAAAATAACATTGTCTTATCTTTTCAACCCCCGACGCAAAAAGAGGGGTGTTATAAGTTTGACGTGGCTGTCTGTCGGTCTGTCTGTCTGTGGCTCCATAGCTCGCGTAAAACCCAATATCTCCAAATATATGTGTTGGGGAGAAAATGAGGAAGCGACAACAATCAACTTGACAACATTGACAACATTCAACAACAACAAGTATTGACAACTTAACAACATCTACATCTTAATAAGCGTGAGCTATAAAAGCAGAAAATAAAAATTAAATTAAACATTTAAATAAACCCCCGACACAATGCCCTAAGTTCCCTTTAAAAAGTTAATATAAAAATAAATACTTCGCGTTGGGGGACCAGGTGTCAGGTAATAAATAAGTAGGAGTGGTCCCCCAACGCGATGTACTTTTTTTATTTTTTACTTTTTAAAGGGAACTTAGGTCACTGTGTCGGGGGTTTAATTAAATTTTTAATTATTTTTTTAACGTTTTTTATTCAAATAACTATAACAATACTACTACTCAGCCCATAAATGACCCTCTGATTGAGATACTGTATTGTATAGAATGCTCCCCGGTACGATAGAAGAATACATTTAATTAGTTAACTTAACAAGTGGTCTTACCAGTTTTCCAGGAACCGGTGTCAAATACCTCATTTAATTACATTACTGTCGGACACAAGAGTCCATTTATTGGTGTTTCGCCTGCCTTGGTAATTACGCGCGCGTTTGTGTGGATACCTCTGCGTTTGAAAGCAGAAAATAAGGCAAAGGTGCATTATTACGCGCGTTGGAAAACAACGCCACCTTCCTTGGTATTTTCCTGAAAACTACAAAAGACTGAGATTAAAATTGAGACTGAAATTATCAAAATTAAAATCTATTATTTTCCAGTTGGCTCTTTTGACACATTTTTCCATTTACTACCGGTTCGGAAGATTGTCCTACAGAGAGGAGACCGCAAGAAACTCTGTCGTTGCTTTTTTTAAAATCGCCATTTTTTATATTTTATACAAAGACTGTTGAGACAGATTTGTGATAGAAAGCGGAATTGCCACAAAGAGTAAAAGTAATGAGCGAAATTGGTTACACTAATAATCATCCCTTTGAAGTCTGTGGATTGGATATACCTGTATCCTAATTAACTTCTTTTTCTTCTCAGCCCATAAATTACCCACTGCTGAGTCGTACCTCCTCCAACTACCCGGGGGTTACTGTGCCACGCAGGCCAGACGGGTTGGCACTGGGTTTAGTATCAAGTTTTCCTTCTCATACAAGATATTTATTTTATACATACAAGATATTTATTTTATACATTTAAGATATATATTTATCTTGATATATTTAGGCTTTGTCATTTCCTATTGTATTGTCGACTATTACGACACCCTTATGATGAAATGGGGTGCTGACCTAAATCCGTCACAACAAGGGCCACACGGATTGTAATAAAACTTCAAATGTTTGCAAATTGGTTACCTTATGTCTACAACTCGGAACCAACAACTAATAAGTCGTCGAAGAATACCGAAATTTGCGTTTCGACAAATGGTTCTTTGACCACAACATATGCATGTATATGCGCATATGAAGTACTTGCCGGTGAATATAGCTGCTTTGTACGCTTCAATTAGGTAAACGAAACTGCTATTCATAATGGACACAATGACAGAAACAACAATAGATGTGCTGTAACAATATGTGACCATCCCGCCCTCGTACATGTTTGTTGGGTACTTATTTAAGACTGTACATGCTGCATGGTACTGTACGGTTTTTTGTAAGATATGAAACCCCTGCACTATATAACTTGTATCGCGGAGGCCGTTTACAAACATGAAAATACAAACATACATTATAGTCTAGGGGTGGATGCACGGGGTCCCGGACCACGTCAAATACTCTGTATTTTTACCGATTTCGCTGTCAATGATTGTTATTTGACAATATTTCGTTATTTTTTTTTTTACTTAAATTTGATATATTTTATAGGACGATCGAAAAATTGAGAAAGGTATGCTGAGATGGTTTGGCCATGTCGAGAGAATGAATGAAGAACGATTGACGAAAAAAGTGTATAAGGCGACTGTGATTGAAAGTACCCTAAACCGAAGAGCATGTAAGAAGGGAATCATGAAAGTGGACGAAGCGAAACAAGTATGTAAGTATCGTAGCAAGTGGAAAGAAGTGGTCCTAACCTACCCCTACGGGAAAGAGGCGTGATTGTATGTATGTATGTATAGTTGATACCTATACCTAAAGTGATAGTCTCATACCACTCTTGTCGAAATTTGGCAAGACGGGTTTGTATCAAGTTTTTCTTCTTTTACGGCTAGGTTAGGCCCTGGCGTTGCTTTCCATCACGCAAGCCTAGGGTCAAAGGCATATAAGTCGGTGATAAAAAAGGAATATTTTTTTAATTCGCTTTTCACTATCACTACATAGTATAAAACAAAGTCGATATTTTCTGTCCGTCCCTATGTATGCATAAATCTTTAAAACTACGCAACGGATTTTGAAGCGGTTTTTTTTAATAGATAGACTGATCCAAGAGGAAGGTTTATATGTATAACCCACCCCCGCTTTGCACGGGCGAAGCCGGGACGGGCCACTAGTATTTTATAAAATAATCATTTGTTGCAATGGTGTATGAAGTATAAAATTATTAAACTCAAACTGAGAACGAACTTTATTTACGTAGGTTTTATCACAAAACTCTTATAAATCGTCATATTTGAAATTACCATTACCATCATACGACCCTTGTCCCACGCTAGGTGGTAGTCTCCATACACACCTATCAGTCGTCATACTAATTACTAAATTAAACTTCACGAAACATGTACAAGGACGATTTAAAGACAATTGGCATTCAAAAAGTTTATTAAATTTATAACGTTATCATAATGCATTCGGTAAATATCTCATTATAAATTTTCAGCTATAGAAATGGTACGCACTTCACCTAGACATTTTACGGTTTATGTTCGAGTAAATGGTATAAGTAAAAGTAATGAGTTCTCATTAGGGCCTTAATTATAGCCGGTCTTAATTAATTACGGTATAACATCAAAATCTGAATTTAGGAGAAATGCATCATCATTTCAGCCAAATGACGTCCACTGCTGGACATAGGCTTCCCCCAAAGATTTCCACAAAGGCCAGTCCTGGGCCGCCCGCATCTATCGTTTTCCGGCGACCTTAATCAGGTCATCGGTCCACCGTGTGGGAGGCCTACCAGCACTGCGCTTTCCAGAACGCATGTATATCATATCATAATCATTATCTAACCCCAGACATGAATTCCTTATGGTGACGGTTTTAGAATACACAGTTTCACCACCTCTTTCTATCCTGAGAGTGTTGTAAGAGGTGACAAAAGGAAATGACAAGGCCGATAACCTAGGCTAATTGCCCTCCAGGTAATTGGCTGAGGCCATTACTGAGCAGTGGGTCATGTATTGGCTGAGTATTAGTGGTCATAGGCGAGTTGGAATCCCGCGTTGTAGGCACTCAGTTTTCTAGTATTAACTCCCCTAGAATCCGTTAAGATTTTCGCGATTCACTTTTACGCCCGTGAAACAAGACACTGCTATGACTCCTTGGTGAATAAACTACAATTACTACTACTCTCTCTTTTGTACACGTGTTTATGTGGAATTATTCCACTGTACATTGTTTTTTATATCTCAATCGGTATGTAATATGTGGGCAATGTTTTCGGTGCGTCGGTAAATTTTTCCGGGCAACATCTTTTATCATCATCATCATCATTTCAGCCAAAAGAGGTCCACTGCTGGACATAGGCCTCCCCCAAGGATCTCTTTGTGTGCTTCATTGTGTTGGGGGGTGTTTGCCATAATCGCCACGCTTGGCAGGTGGGTTGGCGATCGCAGTACGGATGGTTTATAACCTATCTTATCTTATGTAGGGGTTGGATGTGCCATGAACCAAAGGCGGGTTCACGGGACCCCGGGACAAGTATATTTGTGAAACCAGGGATACATTAATGCATGAATATTGTTACTCAATATTATGTCATATCGCTGGAATTTCGAGGGCATTTCATGATCCTGGAGGCAGCGCATGTCAGCAGTGGATCGTTTGTGGGCTGCTTTTTCTCTAGAACTTTACCTTATACAATAGAGGGAGTAACCAGTTGCGAAGTAAACTATAAGCTTACTAACTATATTGTACAATAATGACAGACTCAGCCACGCGTATTCAAAATACGATTCTTCATCAGCTAAAGGGTTAAATCCGGCTAGATATTAAATGTCATCTTTAAATGCCCATTGTGACTGCACGGTAAAAAATCGCGGAAGACAATTTATTCCATACAACATTCCATGGTAACAAAATAATTAAAACTGGTTTTAGTTGCAGACTTCAATGCCTAAAGTATTTAAATATGAGTATAATACTCGTATTAATACGCGAAGCAACTTTGTACCCCTTTTTACGAAAATTGCGCGTATGGAGGACTACGAATGTTCCAACACTAATAGTTTTTATAGGGAAAGAGTGCAGAGAGCTCATATATTTTCAAAATTATTCATAAAATATAAATTAAATCAATAAAAAAACATTACACTCACTGCCATGTATTCAGCACTCTTTTGTTTATTGTTAGACTCTGTGGTCAAATTTAGAATAGAACTATATTTATTGACTGAAATTTAAATTAATTATTTTCGTATTTTGACCGGCGAATTATTTGTTTTAGTACGATAAGAAATTACATACGATTATACAATGAACCATCGTACATACGGTTTAAGGTTATCATGTGTTAATTTCTATAGTTATGACACCGTTAAAGTTAGTCCTTTTTAACCTGCTTCAAAAGGAGGCACATCATAACTCCGGCAATTATAATGATTTCTTAGGTTTATTACACATTGAAATTAAACACTGTTAACGGATTTTAAGGATATATATATTTTAAACGAAACCCCTGCACTCAGCTACCGAGCCAGTGCCTCTGGTTTAGAGAAAGACACTTGCCCGACCCCGGAATCGAACCCGGGACAAGTTGATCCAAAGGCGGCAAATCTAACGACTAACACCAAATCTAACCACTTCTCGACGGCGACGTTTCGAATGCTTTGCAGCAGTCATGGTCGCGGGTATATACGTGATAAATCCGTTACAAAGTATTTAATTTCAATCCGTCAATTATTGTGATTAATTAATTATAATTGCCTTCGAATTGGTCTGATATTTTTTTATCAAAAGCTGTAGTTTGCTGTAAAAAAAAAAGTAAGTGAAACTATTTGTAGAAAGGAAAATTTGGGTAGTTTTGGCCAACATATTACTATAACCAAATACAAGATGTAAACAGACTTCATAAACAATAAAAAAAGGAATATATTACTATTAAAAAACATTTTGAAGTCGGTGTTAATAGGATATAGGTATCACCAAGGCCAATCGTTCAAATTGATGTACGAGTATATTGGCTTATTTTCCGCTTCCTATATTTTTTTTATTTTTGACGTTGTATGTACCTATTATATTTTCTTTTTTACGTCTATTACATTGTGCTATCGTTACATTCGCTATAATGTATAGCCTTTTTTACACCTTGTATAATTTCTATTTTACATTAATCATGTACGGTCTGTGTTTATTTTAATGTGTTAATTATAAAAATAAAGAACTGTAAAAAAGTAAGAGTTTATTACGAATATTTTGACTTAAGACTTTCTATTAAATGTTATTATACATTTAGTTCTAGTTAGTAAGATTTTGGATACATTTTCACCACCCTGTTCCAAGCTGAGGGTGTCAAGAAAAGGAAATTACAAGGCCGATAACATATCTGCAAGAGAAGGAAAACTTGATACGAAACCCAGCGCCAACCTTACTGGCAGGGTGGCACACTAGGCCAATAGCCTTCATGTAAGTGGAGGAGGGCCGAGCTAACAGTGGGTCTTCTATGGGCTGACTACTAGTAGTAGATACATTTAGTTATTTAGCCTTTTTTATTCCTTACATGTATTACACATGTCAAAATGCTTATTTATTTACAATTACTTTTATATATCTATTTACATTTACTTTTTATAATATATTTACAATATACGAGATCTATTATATTTATTTAAACAAAAAGCCTTTTAGTGATCTATATTGTAGTCATCTTACAATTCCGTTGAAAGAAATTAAAAAAAAAGGTTGGTCCATTGCTCTCTTTCGACAGGTTATTGACCTTAATTTATCTTTTACCATTTATCACCGGTTCAAGGTTACAGTGAAGAACCGGCTATTTCGTATGCATCAGTCTAATCTAATTTGGCTAGCTGGTGAGTTCTGTGCTATACTGGCCAAAGTGGTTGGAATAGTATTAGTAGCCAACTTTTACTTCTCTTACGACTAAGTTACTCTGGTTACGTTAGTCGCCTTGTGAGACACCCTCGGGATAGCATTGGCTGGTGACTCTTAAATATATTACACTTTTACATTCGTATAAATTACATATCAAAACGAAACCTCTGCACTAGATATAAATTTTATGGCGGAATCTGTTTATAAATATATAAATAACGAACACAAATGACAAACTTAGAGCAAGTGCCTCTGGTTTCTACAAAGACCCTTGCCCGACCCCGGAATTGAACCGGGGACCCGTCATCCAAAGACATCCAACCCCTAGACCAACAAGGCAGTTTAATAGTAATGGAGTCTATTGAAAAACGAATTACGAAATTTCGTTTATTATTTTTGTACCTATATTCTTGCCAGAATAAATATGTATTATTTCATAGGTCTTAAGTATACTATTTTCTAGGTTTTTCTAGAGGTTATTAAAAAATCTATGTTCTCGTGTTAGTGATGTCGTGATCAAAATGGTTCTTTTGTCGTCACGAACCTATTCTGCAGTTTGAGGCCATGGTTGTAAAAATGGCGGGCACGCTCAGACCGGTGATAAATGTTTGTAAACTGCCCCCGCGGTACAGATTATACCTAACGTGACCATTTTATTTTCGTGTTTGAGCGGGACGCCTACTGACTTTTGTATAAATAAATAAATACATATACATATATAGAGTACGTTGGTGTACGTAAGATATCATATTTAAGTGCAAAGGATATAGAGGTTTATTCGTAAAGCGGGACATTTTTGTTCTCGTTGGGGACAGCGAGACGGACAGCCTGAAAGCGGGACAATCCCGCCCAAAGCGGGACGTATGGTCACGTTAATTATACCTAGAGAGCAGGAGATTAGTTTTTTTAAAGGGGCATACTCCATAGCCGTTACCACTCCTTTGTGTCCGGTGCAAGACCGTATTTTTACAATTTAATTTAGATTTTTATCTTATTTATTACTCGCGGCACGCCCCGGCTTTGCACGTGTATTTAAAAAACAATTTCAAGTATTGTTAGACATAAATTATAGCCTATGTGTTATTTTTGTAAAGCTTCTAAAAAATCCATTCAGTAGTTTTTGCGTCAAACAGTAACAAACATACATCCATAAATATTTACAAACTTTCAAGTCTATAGATAATACTAGCGACCCGGCCCGGCTTCGCACGGGTGCAATGTATTATACTTAAAAACCTTCCTCTTAAATCACTCTATCTATTAAAAAAACCATAATCCGTTGCGTAGTTTTAAAGATTTAAGCATACACAGGGATGGACAGATGACAGCGACTTTGTTTTATAATATGTAGTGATAAGTAAGATAGACGTATAATGCAGGACCGCATACGTGCTATGCAAAAGTGAAACATGTGAAGTGCAAAAGAAAACATCAGAACAACCGACACAATATATTAGCTAGCATTCATCTGATAAATCCAATTGGAGGGAAATCAGCCTACTGTGCTATACTGGTAAGACGAGTTGGCTGGCACAGGGTTTGTAGGGCCGCCATCCGTCCGGAATTCCCCGGATTTGTCCTAGTTTCAAAGGCGCCGGGGCCGTCCGGCAGGGGTTTTGAAAAGAACACTTTTGTTGTCAGAGGAAATCCATTTTTTATAGATAAGCGATAAATTTAAATAAAAATTAACCACAATAACCTGTATTAATTTTTTTTAGAGGTGTCCCGGGAAAAAACCATATTTTGCCCAAATGTCCGGGATTTTTGCCGTGTTCATCAGGCGTCTGTAATTTAGGTGATAGCAGGCCTAGTTTTGTATGTATCAAGTTTTCCTTTTTTTTACCAATTAATTGAATGTATTTGACCCTAGGCTTGCGTGATGGAAAGCAACGCCAGGGTCTAAGATGGGGCAGGCAATTCAAGGAAATGACGGAACACAGTAAAACTGCTTTGCGCCTTAGATGTAGCTAGCCGGGCGGACCATTCGATCCTAACACCAAGCGTGCTGAGTTTTGTTGACTTTTACAAAACGCGTTTTTTTCCCAGCGTGCGGTGGGGAAGTTTTATATTCTGCCCCGTCACCCACGGGTTTCCTTCTCTCCTCTTGCGTTCCTTACGAAACTCAGGATGGTAAGGGTTGGTGGCATTGTGTTTTCTGATACCAACATTTATTAGGTTGTAATAAAATAATCGAAACAGTGACTCATATAAGAATTTAAAACCAACTATGATCATTTTAAATCAATAAATGTAGAAGGTCGTACAGCAACTCTCGGTTGCTCTTTGGTGACGTCACTCTAACAGGTTTAATTTTTTTTTCTTATGCCACTGCTCCCGTCTGTTTTGTGTTATTTGTAGATGTATTTGTATCAGCCTATTTATGTTGACAATACATCTGGAACCTCCGTGTCGAATGCCTAAGCCTGCTAATTAAATAGAGTCAAAAATCGACAATCACCGTGCTTGATTGTCGAATTTGACAGTTTTAGCCTACTGTGCCACGCCGCCAGACGGGTTGGCATAGGGATTCGTATCAAGTTTTTCTTTTCTTGCGATACACCTTAGGATGGAATGGGCTGGTGGAACTGCGTATTCTTAATCCTCACCACCAGACACAGTAAGCTAATAAGCTCCATAAATTTGGAGGACGCCCGACGCAGTAGGCATTTATCGGCTAAAATGACTACGACGATTTGTCAAACTGAATGTACTACTTCTCAGCCTATAAATGTCCCACTGCTGAGTGGGGCCTCCTCCAATTACACGATGGCTAATCATGCCACTGTGTCATGCTGGCCAGGCGGGTTGGTACAGGGTATTGTGTCAAGATCCCGGGGCAGGGCACGGGGATGCCCTCGCCCCACGTGGGATCTGAGGAGATGCGACGTCTTGTTCGGGTGCTCACGGCAGGACGTCGAGTGCTCGTAGGAGCTGGAGGAGAGGAGGAGGGCCTCCTTGTCTGCGGCGGCGTGGTACTGTGTACAGATCCCACAATGCCGCAACAGGACGCGAGTTGGAGCACCCCGGGGATGTTTAGTGGGTAGGCCCCCACTCTGGGGGAGAGTCCCACACGCCCCCCCTCGGCCATCCCCGTGGCCGACGGGGATAGTCCATAAAGGATTTTACCCCAGCGAAACATAAAAAAAAAATAAAGGGTATTGTGTCAAGTTTTAGTCTTGCTTTTTGTTGCTCGACACACTCGGGCTAGCCGCAAGAGAAAGAAAACTTGATACAAACCCTGTACCAACAAAATCGGCTAAATTCCCTCCATAAATTTGGAGGAGGCCCGACTCAGTAGTGGGTCATTCATGGGCTGATACGACAAACGACGGCACTCGGGCTGGTGACACTATTTATTTCTAAATCCGTCACCACTCGGACAATTTGCTTTCTATGTTTAACTAAGTGAACGTTTAATTATTCACCAACGAGACCAAACGTCATTCAATGACCTGAAATCAATTTCTCTTATATTAATGTCGATTATTGCGCCCCAATAAACAGATTTAAGCTCTCAATGTGTCGTGTTGCATTTTGCTTTCGCCTAGTTGCATCTTTTCGTGTTTTTAATTACCAGAATAAACCGTTCATGTTTAATTAAGAACACACTGTTGATTGTTAATAATATAAAACTTTTACACAAAAAATGTAACCCGACTTCAAAAGTATTATTATACTTACAGAGGCGACAATTTAAAGTCGGTACCCAAACTCAAAAATAACTTTATTTACGTAGGTTTTATCACAAAACTCTTGTAAATCGTTATATTTAAAATTACCACCATTATCATATAACGGCCCCTGTCCCACGCTAGGTGGTAGCTCCAAACACACCTCTCAGTCGTCATAGCTACATTCACGCCTTTAATAGGTACACAATTCCTCAGTCTTACAATCCATCCATATCTTTTGATCCTCTTTTGACCTTTATTTGAATTAAAGTCGATGTCAATTTAACTACGTTCGCGACGACTTCAAAATGGTTGTATAAGCGTTAATGTTTTGCTTTTAGTTTTTATATTGTTTTTTAAGTCGGGTTAAATTGTATTTTTTATGGTTTTATTTTTGGTCCTTAAAATTCAGAACCGACAACCAGTAAGTCGTCCAAAAATACCCAAATGGTACCTTCCGACAAATGGTTATAGCACACTACTGACCCGATTTCGATTCGGTTTATATGTGACGGAGTAATGTTGTTCACGAAGGAAGGCAAACGTTGGCGGGACTTGTAAATTAAATTAAGTAGGTACTATGCCCATAATTAAAAGAGTCCTCAAAAGATCTTACTGCAAAATCGCAACTTGCTGTGCCAATTAAAATGTCCACCGTGGGTTAGTGGCCGGGAGAAAACTTTCAGCTTCTAGCTAAAATGTGTAGAGAATTTCTTGCTTGGGCGACCGTTCTTTCAGAGCGACAGCAATTTAGAACTTTTCACGGAACGTACTCTAATCGTTCCCAAAAAAATGTTCACGACGGAACGCAAATGTTGGCGGGGCTTGTAAATTAAAATATTGGGAGCATAATTTTCCTGTAGTTTTTTAACGCAGACTCATCTTCACTTACATCTGGCAACTGGTGAAAAACAGATAACTCTCGACAGTCAAAAAGTACAGAAGCTTTTTAAAATTATTAAAAAAAGTATTTCAGTTAGCAAAAAGGTTGCGCGTTTTCAACAAATGTGGTAAAAAACATACTGTCGAATTGAGAAACTCCTAGTTTTTGAAGTCGCTTATAATAATAAATCCTGTTTAAACCACAAGAGCCAACACGTCTGGCCAGCGTGGTAAAATAGACTCCCTCCTGTAAATGAAGGCTTGACTCAGTAGTGGGTCTTTTATGACTGAGAAGACAAGAGAAAAATAAACTTAAACAACCGGGTTTTACTATATTGATGTTTTCCGATTTATGCTTCAATAATAAAGGAATTGTTGATCTACATTTATCGCCATATTTGTATGAATCATAAAAACGAATGCTTGTTGTAAAGTAATTTAATATGCTGCACTTGTTACATTGTGGTAATATTTGCTATGGTTCTCGGAAAAGTATTTCTATTTATGAAGTATAGTCGTATGTCACTGAAACGTGTTATATCTGCTCCATGGATCAATATAAGTATACTCGATGATTTATTACTACCATAAATTATCGGGTGTTGCGTCGGGACTCCCATCGCAGGTAGGTTTATGCCTACTGTGCCACGCTGGCCATGCGGGTTGGCACAGGGTTACGTTTTATGTTTTCATACTCTTGCGGCTAGGTTTTCGGCCGTGACATTTCCTTTAGTCGGCTCTTACGACACCCTCAGGATAAAATGGGGTGGTGACTCTATTTTTTCTTAATCCGTCACATTTAATGTACCTATAATGAAAACCTAAAAGTCGTTTCAGCAAACTACTTTCAGGACTATCTGAAAACAACTACCTACTATCGGAGTTTTTGGCAACATTATTTTTTTACTATCACAGTAAGCTAAATTTCCAGGAGGAAAGGGTAACAAGACATGACACCCTAACGCAGCACCGGGTCGGTTATGTGCCACTATGATGATGATAGAGTTAAAAAACACAGATTTCTGTTTCACTAATAGAATCGGACGCTTAGCATTTGACAATATCAATTCATAAGGTCATTTGCAGTTTTTGACATAACTGTTTGCCACATTACAAAACAACGCTAGTATATTCATATTAAGTGAGGTCAATCGATGATGAAATAATGTTTACATTTTAAAGCTCATCTCTATGTTGAAGATTATTTATTACCATCGGTTATTCTTACGCCTAGCTGATAATAATAGTGGTGAAGGATTTAGAATACATAGTGTCACTACCCCATTTTATCCTAAGGGTGTCTTAAGATTCGACAATAGGATATGACAAGGCCTAACCTAGCCGCAAGAGAAGGAAAAACTTACGAAACCCTGGGTTGCCATCTGGGCTGCGTGACACTGTAGGCTAATTACCCTCCATATAACAGGAGAAGGCCCAACCCAACGAAGGGTCATTTATGGGCTGAATAGTATTAGAAGTTTAGTGGGTAGGTCAGGACGAATTGAACTTTCCCCGGTCCGGAGTCCCGTATAACCCGGTTAGTCTCCTATGCCAATCCCTAAGGATAAAGTCCCGGACAATCGCTACGTTATACAGGTTGCCCCAAAAAAACGTGTCAAACGGAAGTCCGTTTGACACAATTCGAGATAGAGCACCCCTTGGGGTACCGGAATCATCCCGATGTATTTTCTGCGATTTTTCATAGTCTTCCCGTTATGTTTTTTTTAATTTTAAATGTTTGGCTTTACACCAATATTTTCATAATTTTGGTCAAAGTTACGAAGCTGATTATTTTATGCATTTATGTACAATTCAAGATGATACAGTTAGAGAAAGAAAAAAAATAAAGCGTCTTCTACTTTAAAACATGAAATTATGTTTTTAGGTAGCAAATTCAGAAAAAAAAATCATAAAACAAAAATAATGAAAAATCGCAGAACATACATGTGGGTGATTCGGGTACCTCAAGGGGTGCTCTATCTCTGGACTTCCACTTGACACTATTTTTTGGGACAACCTGTATAAATTGTAGTTAGCCACATCACCCAATGAAACTGGGAAAAAAAGTATAAGATGTTGCCAGTCAATAAAAAACAGCCTTGAATTCAGAATGACGCCTCTCGATCAAACTCAAGAAAGCAATCGTTGTTTATTTGTCAATTTACAACGGAACCCAAAAAAACAAATCAATGCTACGATGGTTAAGGAAAACGCCACATTTAACTCAAATACGCGAATTCTTAGTGCGATTAACGTTATAAGACATTGAGTTTCACTTCTATTTTGGAAGCAGGGAAGCAGTCTGGTTGTTTTTTTTAATGTTTAATCAAAATTACTGCAGGGACATTGTCACCACCCCTTACTATCCTGAGGGTGTCGTAAGAGGCGACTAAGGGAACTAAAGAGAAACTTGATACAAACCCTTTGCCAACCCGTTTTGCCAGCGTGGTGCAGTAGGCTAAATTCCCCCTATAAATTTGGAGGAGGTCCGACTCAGTAGTGGGTCAGTCATAGGGTTGAAACGAATGCAGGGAGATGTTATTTGAATACTACTACTAATACCCAGTGTGGTGATGGACTATGAATACACAATGTCATACTATAACACATACCATCCTGAGTGTGTCGTAAGAGGCTAATGAAAGAACGCAAGTGGCAGGTCACCTAGCCTCAAGAGAAAGAAAACTTCAGTCAAACTCTGTGCCAACCAAATTAGCCTACTGTGCCACGCTGGCCAGACGGGTTGGCACAGGGGATCGTATTATGAATTTCTTCTCTGACGGCTAAGTTATCGGCCTTGTCATTTCCTTTTGTCGGCTCCTACGACACCCTCAGGATGGAAGGTGGTGACACTGTGTGTTCTAAATCCGTCACCACACGGAAATTCATTGTTATTTGGTTAGTTATATTGTTAACTATCGACCCATCCCGGCTTCGCACGGGTACAATGATGAACATCTAAATTTACCAGTGTACTGTATTATGCATGTAATATACATAAAAACCTTCCTCTTGCATCACTTTATCTAGTAAAAAAAACCGCTTCAAAAATCGTTTCGTAGTTTTAAGGATTTAAGCATACATAGGGACGGACAGACGACAGCGACTTTGTTTTATACTATGTAGTGAAGTGTGTTAAGATCCACGATGAAACGACACTCTGAATATGCAGAGCAGTTGAACACATCCAAGAAGCGCCAGGAATATCAAGCAAGTGAATCTAGAAACAATGGGCGTTCAAATTCAGTGAAGGATTTAATCAAAAGGAGGGTAGATGAAGCTGTGAAGAAATTTTTTACAAAGGAAGAAAGACAAATCGAGTAATGGTCAACAAAGTTCTTTTGAAAGCTTATTTGGACACCTGGAGTGAACTTAACGTAATGTATTATCTAATAGTCGCTAATGCACTGTACAAGTTATTGGGGAAGTCGAATTTAATTTTAGATAAAGTGGAATTAAAAAAAAGCTATATCCGTTGTCACTGAGTTGGAACTTGGTGACGTTGCATGAATACTGGATGTTATAAGGCTTAACGTGTCCAAGCTTGGAGCAACGCTGTATAGAGAACAACATTTTCCAAATACAACTGAGAGACAATCCGATCCAAGTATCTGTGCTTGGAGCGAGTACCGGAGATGAATGAACTAGACCACGGCGTTACAGTATGGTCAGTTTAGTGTATGCAGTAGCGAGTGCAGTTCTTCGAAATGGCAAGGGGTCACGTGCGAGCCTATAGTATTGGGCCAGCTCCAATCATCTAGAAAAAGGGAGTGATCATTACCAGAGCCGAGAAATGTATGTCTGTATTCGAGGTGAGAGCCAGTTGCAAAACTATGAGGAGAGAGGAGAGTTTTCATAATTTCGAGCAATAGTCAAATAATATCAATATGGGAGACATTGAATCTCGTGACTGTAGTAAGTAAATCAACCTTTTGAAGTCGTACAAACATTGCTTTGCGAAGACAATCTGCGACATAGGCTGTACAAACTTAGGACAAATGACCACTGAGGTAAACTCTGACAAACCCGTTGTTCGTAAGCCATATCGGCTGCCATATTACAAACATAGTTCACCTACGTGAATCAAGTTCTAATAACGCATCATGCATCATAATACAATCGAGCAATTCTTCAATTCAAATCTGAGAGCAATGGCATAGCTGTCAACAATAACTTTAAAATTAAAAACGACCGGCTTTATAGAAAAACATTCAGTGGCGAAGTTAATACCAAATCGCAAGTTCTTTATTCAGGGCCATACGTTATCGACAAAGTTAAGGGTATGGGGTGGTATGGGCTATAAGTTTTGTATGTTTTGTTGCATATCGAAGCGCACTAGAATTTAGTGATTCATAGTTACTAGAGACTACCTAATTGATTTAGTAGAGAGCTAATTCGTTGTGTGTGCACCAATTGCGGTTCAATTGTTTCAGGATGGCCGACTGTAACGGAAATAGAGGAGATGTATTGACTATGACGTGTTGGAGTGTGGAGATGGCAGTGGAGTGGAGGGGAGAGTTGTGGAGAGGAGATGAGATTTAATAAAAGAGCGTGTGCGTTTAGTTCGGGTCTCATTTTTCCGCGGTTACTTCTGTAACGAGTGATTAGTGTTTGAGTTGCGTGTTTTGTATAATCACCACATAGTATAAAACAAAGTCGCTGTCGTCTGTCTGTCCCTATGTATGCTTAAATCTTTAAAACTACGCAACGGATTTTGAAGCTGTTTTTTTAATAGGTAGAGTGATTCAAGAGGAATGTTTATATGTATAATACATGCATAATTTCACGCGTGCGAAGCCGGGGCGGGTCGCTGATTATAAATAAATGATTCAGTTTATTTTTCTACCTACTTATTTAATAATTTTTCCGACATCGTAATAATAGTTAATTTAAATTTATTATGCTCTATTTTCGACCTCTGGCCAACCACTAGTTTTAATAATTTTGTTTCTGTTTGTTGCCAGATATGGTGCCGGCGCGGTTCAACATCGCCATAATGATGTTCTTCGCCTGCTGGGTTAACTACATGATGAGGGTCAACATGAGCGTCAATATCATCGCAATGGTGCCTGACGAGACGACCACATCATCGTAAGTTTCTTATTTGCTTACATAATTGCCTCGTTATCTGTGGGTTGGGTGTGACCTTTGGATCAACGGGTCCCGGGTTCAATTCCGGGGTCGGGCAAGTATCTTTGTCTAAGCCAGAGGCACTTACTCGGAGTCTGGGTGTCATTTGTTTTCTTGAATTACATGTTTGTAAACTGCCCCCGCACTACAGAGGCAGCGGTTCCGTTTTCTTAAATAAAACAACAAAACAAAAAGAAACCAAGTCTATTTCCCCACGAGCAGGAATCCATGAGGACATGCGAAAACAAAAGGATGATGCGCACTTGCAAAAACCTCTAAGACCATCCAAAGCATATCTCTTTCTATTTTTCTTGAGGCATTCTAATTTGAAGCAAGATATAGATGTTTGTTAGACCGATCGAAGTTTTCCTATCCGACGAAGAACTAGAGTAATTAGTGAATGTAGTGATCTATGTATATGAACCGTCCGGGTGGTGACGGATTTAGAATACCACAATAGTGTCACCACCCCATTCCATCCCGAGGATGTCGTAAGAGCCGACAGAAGGAAAAGACAAGGCCGCAAAACCTAGCTGCAAGAGAAGGAAAACTTGATACGAAACCCTGTGCCAACACGTCTGGCCAGTGTAGCACAGTAGCCGAATTACCCTCCATGTAGCTGGTGGAGGTCCGTGTGTAGTAGTAGTAGTGTTATAAGACTGGTATCACTATCACAATTTATTTATTAAAGTATAAACAAAGTCGCTGTCGTCTGTCCATCCACCATTTTGATGCGTTTTTTTTTTATTAGATAGAGTGATTCAATAGGAAGGTTTATTAGGAAGGTTTTTATTTTGTACTAGTGGCCCGCCCCGGCTTCGCCCGTGCAAAGCGGGGGTGGGTTATACTTAAAAACCTTCCCCTTGAATCACTCTATCTATTAAAAAAACCGCATCAAAATCCGTTGCGTAGTTTTAAAGATTTATGCATACATAGGGACGGACAGAATAATGCGACTTTGTTTTATACTATGTAGTGATGTATAAAACATCCATAATATTGTAGAAAAACACTGATAAATTTATAGGTTCGTCATTGCACCCTTGCGAAGCCGGGGCGGGTCGCTAGTAATTAATATAAATTAATAACTGAATTGGGTGCCATTTACTGCAATGACAAGTATATTGTAACACCATAGCGAAAAACGTGCATAATGCTGTTATGACCGTGAATAGCATCACTTTGTCACGCGTTTCATAACACGTGCTCGCACGGTCCCACGGTAGAAAGGGAAACCAATTAGACAATTGCAATAGCGCTATTGAATATACATACTTTAAACGCGTAGATTCGCTCTTTACCGATCTCTCGACACGGTACCTTAAGGTGGATGCTCCAGGGTACCCCGCGAAACATAAATTTTCTTACGTTTTTTGCAATTTGCAGGGCAGTGGTAGGTTGTATGATGATGAACATTTGATTCGCGGCTGTAAGATGTATGTAGTTACAGAGTTATAATCATTAAACTCATCAATACAACCCTCCAAGCTCATAAAGGTGCAAGAATGACTTTGACGTTGAAATAGTTATTTGTGCAACAAGAGAGCAAAGTCGTTTTTTGCTGCGAGTGCTGATATTGAATCCCGAGTAAGCGAAGGAATCAATGATTGAATCACGAGCGTAGCGAGTGATTCTAAAGTTGATTCCTGAGTGCTGCGAGGGATTCAAAGGCACGAGATGCGAAAAATTTTGCTCTCGTGTAACACACATAACTTTTCACTTCAGCAGCGAGAACACTATAGGAAATGAAATATATTACGTAACATTTTTGAAACAATAATTAAATATTATTATGTTACATATCAGTTTTTTAAGCAGTATACTTATTTTAGTTTAAATACAACAATACGTTAAAAATTCAATGAATTACAATAAAAGATAATTACAATAATAATAATAATTATCATTTTTGCTAAATTTCTTTAGTTAGTACGAAATTCCGAACGTGTTTGTCTTTGAGGTCGAATTAAAAATCGGAGTAACCCCATAACGAACTCCTTTCATCCAATCGAACTGTTAAAAGTACGTCTAGTTTGTATTTAATCAAATATAGTTCCCATAATATTGCTCTATCAATTTAATATTTATAATCTGTACTTTAATGCTTTGTATTGTTTTCTATAGCGCTACCTGCTAACATTTAACTTCATAACTCTAACGCAACTTATAACCAATTAATTTAACTTTCATAATCACACGAAATTTCTAACACAACACACTTGTCATTGGCAAAATCATCGGTATAACGATGGAAGCCAAAACCTAAATGAAGAAGAAGAAGAAAATCGGAGCTGTTGGTACTGGCCACTTGGTCTTTGTCTCTCTCTCTCTTTTCTATTGGCGGGAAAGAGATAGTGTCAATGTTTCGAATTAGAATTAAAAAGTTACTTTGTCTCACTCAGTGGGCAAAATCGCATTTTGTCCACTGTTTTCAGTGAGCAAAACCTACATGTTTGAGCTACTGAAGTGAAAAAGTTTTTCTTGCACCTTTATGAGCTTGGAGGGTTGTATTGATGATTTTGATGATTATAATTCTATAACTACATACGTCTTACAGCCGCGAATAACATTTTAATCAACATACAACCTAGCACTGACCTGCAAATTGCAAAAAACGTAAGAAAATTTGAATTTCGCGAGCTACCCTGGAGCATCCACCTTAAACGCGTAGATTCGCTCTTTACCGATCTCTCGACACGGTGGCCCGTGGCCAGGCTGATGGTATATCCTTTTGAAGTGAGAGCCTAGAGCCTATAAAAATCTAGTTCTCCGTATAAATTGTTTGACTATTTTGAAGTAGGTATATGAGGAAGAAACCAAAGATTTTAATAACAAAACATTCCAGCGGTAATTTATTTCTTTTATTTATTTATTTTAATAAGGATCTCCAACAAAAGATATACACAATACATGATTCATTGTTAAGTGGCAACATCAGGTATTAAATAGTGTACTCCTTCATTAAAGGACACCACAGCATGCACAATAATTTTAAATTAAAAAACTAAGCCAAAAGTTATATCATTAATAATAAGTAAAATTTGGAAAATAAAAAAAATGGGAGAATACATTTAGATATAGGTACTTAAATTAAATTACGTTAAATCTGATAATGATCCATCCACTACTACTACTAGTCAGCCCATAAATAACCCACTGCTGAGTTGGTCCTCCTATTATCACAGGGAGGCCAGACGGGTTGGTGCAGTTGGAGCACCCCGGGGAGGTTTAGTGGGTAGGCCCCCACTATGGGGGAGAGTCCCACACTCCCCTCGCTGGCCATCCCCGTGGCCGGCGAGGAAGTCCTTAAAGGATTTTACCCCGGGCGAAAAAAAAAGGGTTTCGTTTCAAGTTTTCCTTCTCTTGGGGCTAGGTTTTCGACCTTGTCATTTTCTTTTGACGGCTCTTACGACACCCTCAGTATGGAAAGGGATGGTGGCACTATCTATTTTAAATCCGTCCCCAAACGGACTTACGATATTTTTTTTTATTCCTTTTGTGACAAAGTTCAGCACGTTAGGCATATTTCGACTATTTTGAAGTATTTTCCACTTTAAGGGCGATGAAGGGTAGACGGTAATTACTCTATGTAATAGCTACCTGGAATACATAATCTCACCAACCCATTCCATCCTGAGAATGCCTTAAGAGCGACATAGGGAACGCAATAAGCAGAGACAAGGGGATTTTTATGTAAACTGTGTGCCAACACTTATACGGCCAGCGGAGCGTGGCATAGTAGGCTAATTTCCTTCCATGACATTAAGGAGGCCCGACTGTATCATCATCATCATTTCAGACAAAAGACGTCCATTGCTGGACATAGGCCTCCCTTAAGGGTTCGCCGCCAGCAGCGGCGTTCTGTTGAACATCCACCATCCGTTACTGCGATCGCCAACCCGCCTACCAAGCGTGGTGATTATGGCAGGTACCCCCCAGAATACGCAAATGAAAAAAATGCTGATAGAAATCTTACGTAAAGCCAGCAATATACGTTGGCCTGGCATTGCCGAGTGAACGCCAATACCAACGTATAGACGGTATATTTGCATTGTCTGGCCATCGCTCGGTGTCGCTCGCCTAGTTGGTTTCGATACACTTGCCCAACGTGTAGGCAGTAGCACTTGCCTTGTATTAAATTGCCTACGCTCGCGTATTGTTGGCATTAGATTTGATTGTCATATTGATAAAACATGTAAATAGAACTTCGGCCCGTTTTTTCTCGGAACAGCGCTCCCATGTACAAACGCCCTTACAATCACTCAGTGACATTGATTGGGCGCTAAACTAATACCATTGTATTTTACAGGGTGAAAAGCGAATGTGAGGCCATCGTAACGAACGACACTTCACTCTACAATAGCACCTTTGTTGTCAAAAAGCAGTTGCGACAGGTAAACAAAACATTTTTGCAAGTTTTTCAAGATACAATGTCACCAACCCACAACATCCTGAGGGTGTCGTAAGAGCCGACTAAAGGTACGCAGGAGGAAGACCACCAAGCCGCAAGAGAAGGAAATCTAGGTGTAAACCACAGGGCTTGCACTTAGTTTTCCTTCTCTTGAGGCCAACCGGTCTTGCCAACGTGCCACAGTAGACTAGTTTCCCTCCAAGAATTTGGAGGAGGCCGGTCTCAATAGTGGGTCATCTATGGGCGGATATGAGGAAATTATGATGTGTATTGTTATGATCTTGTTTATTGCTTTTGAAGTAGTTTAACATTTTTTTGTTAAATAGTTTTTATTTATCTAATATATATTTATCTAATATAAAAAAAAAATGTTTATTTTTTAGATAAAATTTTTTGCTTTTATTTTTTTAAGATTCAGCATAAAAAATACATCAACCCTAAATTTTCACCCCTCTACGATCAACCCCTATTTAATGACATGGCAAAACAATGTTGTATAGATAGATTGAGTCATCACGATATCTCTGGAACCATAAGACATAGAGGGTTGCGCGGGGGATGCGCGGGGTGGTGGTTGCGCGGGGTGGGGGTTACGCGGAGTTGGGGTTGCGCGGGGTGGGGGTTGCGCGGGGAAGGGGGTTGCGCGGGGGATGGTTAATTATTTGGCAAAACAACGTTTGCCGGGACAGCTAGTTACTAATATTGTTGTTACTAATATAAATTTATTTAATGTTAATAAATTTATATTACGTAAGGAATGTGAAACAATTTCGAAAGAACCTTTAGATAATAACATCATTATCATAACATTTACATAATTATTGATTTCATTGCTAAGTATATTTGTGTATACCATTAAGATGTATGAACAATTTAATGCAAGCTGAAAACAGGGCGCTAAGGCGGTCTTTATGGGAAGCCTATGTCCACCAGTGGACTAAAGGGGTCTGATGATGATGACGTAAACAATTAAATAAATAAAAATGTATTAAAACTAAAATATACATCCTAATATATATTTAATAAATTTGAAAATTATAATATTAAGTAGGATTGAAATTAGTGCGTTCTCACGAATTTATCGCGTGAATTTTACACAGTGTAATATTGATCACTTGAAATATGGTAAATATAATTTTTGGAAGTCAACCTGGAAACCCAGATCTGATCATTTACACTTGAGATGAATGTCATTGATAAAGTACTCATTGTGTTATCATGATCATTGTTCCCTAGATTATCTAAAACCCCCTGTCATTCTTATCATATGGATAAACTGTATTTTTCCGAAGGGCTTTGCTTGCGGCTGTTTTTAACTGGAGTTTATTTGAATTTAGACTCTAATTTTCATATGCGCCTTTATAGCCAATTGCTGGACTAATTTAGGGATCGCTGATTTGTTGGAGTGGGTCCACTCTAAATAGTTCGATGGCGGCCACATGCGTTATACTTGTGAACAGGTGCCGCTGTTTGGGGTTGGTCGGATCACTGGATTCAAGACTTATAATTTCACTTTTAAGGTGGATGCTCCAGGGTAGCCCGCGAAATTCAAATTTTCTTACGTTTTTTGCAATTTGCAGGCCAGTGCTAGGTTGTATGATGATGAACATTTGATTAGCGGCTGTAAGACGTATGTAGTTACAGAGTTATAATCATCAAACTCATCAATACAACCCTCCAAGCTCATAAAGATGCAAGAATGACTTTGTCGTTGAAAAAGTTTTTCTTGCACCTTTATGAGCTTGGAGGGTTGTATTGATGATTTTGATGATTATAATTATATAACTACATACGTCTTACAGCCGCGAATAACATTTTAATCAACATACAACCTAGCACTGACCCGCAAATTGCAAAAAAAATTGAATTTCGCGGGCTACCCTGGAGCATCCACCTTAATTTCTTTATTAAATTTTATTGTTGTAACATTCAAATTTCAGTTGAGCGCCTTTTGGAACCAACGCCTCGAAATATTTGTTTTACTGGCTGACTGGCGCCAACTACTATGTAATGAAAAAAAAAACGAAGAATCAGTAAATTTTATTATATCTTTCTTTGCAGCCAGATGGCGTGTTGACATTTACGTGGACACCTCAGCAGCAAGCGTACGTCCTCTCCGGTTACTTCTGGGGCTACGCTATCACCTGCCTCGTGGGTGGGACAGCCGCCGAGTTCTGGGGACCAAGGAAGCTAGTATTCATTACCATGCTTCTGAGCGCTCTCCTCACGACCCTGAGCCCTCAGGCCGCAAGACTGCATTACCTAGTGCTGGTCGCTGTTAGATTCATCTGTGGTCTTGCTGCGGTAAGTTGCACTTTTTAACCGATTTCAGAAAACTGGCCTGTTGGTCTAGGGTATGGATTTTCCTTTATCCGCCTTTGGATCACGGGGTCCTTTTTTTTTGCCCTGTGTAAAATCCTTTATGGACTATCCCTGCCAGGCTGGAGATGGCCAACAGGGGGTGTGTGGGAGTCCCCTCCGCCTCTGTCAGGAGACGGAGTCATAGCCACTAAACGTCCCCGGGGTGTACCGTCCCGCGCTTGCTGCCCCGTGGGCCCTGACTGTATCTCCACGGGGACAGCGTGCGCTGGGGGATCACGGGGTCCTGGGTTCGATTCCGGGGCCGGGCAAGTGTCTTTGTGTAAGCCAGAGGCACCTGCTCCGAGTCTGGGTGTCGTTTGTGTTCGTGAATTTCATGTTTGTAAACTGCCCCCGCGATAAGTGTTTAATTGTGTAATAAGTGCCTTCTCGTGCGGCCAGATTATCGGCCTTGTCATTTCCTTTGGTCCGTTCTTACGACACCCTCAAGATAAAATGGGGTAGTGTATAGGTATTCTAAATTCTATTAAGTAGGTACGTTAAATTCGTCATCATGCCAAATATTACTGTTTAAAAAAAACATATTTACTCATATTATGTTTAGTTTCTGGAATACTTTTTGTTGCAGTTTAGTTCATTGTAAGGTGTAAATAAGGTTTTCAATAACAAATTATTCGATTACGTACAAACATCGTCAGCGTGATTCACAGTATTTTTTTAATGTATTAGAGTAGATAGCGCACATAACTTCACATATTGATATTGCAGTTTCAAGAAGCAATTATCAACGCCTTTGTAATATTATTGACGATTGCCGCGACATACATATTTATGTGCATACATATTTTTTATGTATAATTTTATCTGAAAATGACGTACCAGTTGTGCGCTAAGTACGTGAATAAAAATTGCCTACTTAGCCGCTGCCACTAGCCGCCAGCGTTGCTAAACTAGATCACCCCCATCGGTAGGAGTGAAACCCTGTTTCGGGCAGCTGAGGGACACCATTGGTTTTAGGTGGTACCGTCAGCATGGTATGGGTTGGTGACATTTTGTATTCTAAATCCATCACCACACGGACCGGATACTGCTCATTAAAGTAACTGGAAACGCCCAGTGGATGATGATGATGAAAAGTAGCTTTTCTTTTTTTTACGTCCGACATCCCGGCCGATTGGGTAAAACTTTAGACGAACCCTGTGCCAACCCGTTTTGCCGGCGTAGGACAATAGGTTAGTTCCCGTGCACGAAGTTGGAGGAGGCCCGTCTCAGTAGTGGGTCATTTATGGGCTGTAACGTCTCTATTATATCCCTCCATCAATCGACTCCATCATCCCTCCTTGCAAAATCACCGAAAATGAGACTTAAAAGACTACATATGCGCCGGATAGATTTTGGTTCGAGATGTTTGTTTGTGTTTTCTCTCTGTTCTATCTTATGGGTGTCGTAAGAGCCGACAAAAGAAAACGACAAGGTCGAAAACCTAGCCGAAAGAGAAGAAAAATATGCTAATTACCCTCCTTGTAATGGGAGGAGGCCCGACTCAGCCGTAGGGTCATTTATGGATACTAGTAGTAGTAGGTAACACGTTTTTTTTTTCGTCCGAAGTCCTCATGGATTCCCGGCCGTTTGGGAAAATTTACGGTAAATTACGGTTAATACCCTGTTCAAAAACGAATTTAGGTAATTTAAAAATAGAACGTTACTCATAATTTGTTTGTACCCCCAAAGCTGGGTACTGACCGGCGTTACGGGGTGTAATGTGTTACACAGCGAACATTCGTGCAGTCAGTACGTCGTTGGTCGCTGGACTCCCCGTAATACGACGTACTGACTGCACGAATGCTCGCTGTGTAACACGTACATTACACCTCGTAACGTTGGTCAGTACCCACCTCAACGTAAATTACAAATTGTTTTGACTTAGAATTGTTCTAGAACGTGCTAATAACATCAAGATGGCCCCAAATTCCCACGACCATTATGTTTAAAGAAGTGTGAATAGCATTTTTTACTGATAACAATGTACGTACGTACGTTGTTTAAATTTGGTTTTAAACAATGATACAACAAACTGCTAATTTTGTAGAGCAACTTCTAGGCTCTCTTGTTAACCCGCGTTAGCCTGTAGGTTATCCTAGCGCAATGACCGGTCCTAGGTTCGATTATAGGGTCGGGCAAGTGTCTTTACGCAAGCCAGAGGTAGGGGAGAGCGGGGTTGGTGTTAACGGAGGTAAGAATTAACAAGCTTATTCCTGCCAAACGTGAAGGGTTAAAAATATGAGATTTGGTTTAGGATAACTATATACACAGCCGAACATGTTCTGACTTGTCGGTTATCAACCGGCCGTCGTTAGTGATAGATAAGCGAAGTAACCTCGGATTGACAGGTAAACCAACTTTTCGTATTTCGTGATAAATTGATTTAACATTTATTTCTTCGCTAAATACAATCAAAGTTTATCCTAAATAAAGTTCTATTTTATTGACCTAAAAACTAATATACTTGTTTCTAATTATTTTTACTAGATTATTTTCTGTAGTTGATGAAGTATAAAAAGTCACCTTGGGGCTAAAATTAACAAATTGAGTGGGGTAAGTATTAACATGTTAATACTTTGTTAATACTTACCCCATATTATGTAGGTATGTGATATTACAAGTGCTCTTTGCAATAAGTATGTTTTTTTTATATGCGAAATTACTAACGAAAGCGTTCAAGGGGGTGTACGTCTCAAGAAGTATTTGAGCTGGCAGCTGAAGAAGTTCTGGTAAAAATCAAGAAATATAGTGAGGTTGCCACGGAATACGATATTTGTCATTTAGCACTGTATAAATACGCCAAGAAAAAAAGAGGGAAGTTCTGTTGAAGTGGAAAAAATAAGAAAAAAATATTGCATTAAATGTTCGATCATCTAGTTTGGATGACGATATCAAAAAATGAGCTTACGAGCTTGCCATTCGATACAATATAGATAATATTCCAGAACCAAAAGAAAAAAAACCCTAATACCCACTAAAGTGTTGTTAATGAGTGCAGATTTATAATATCTATTTTATACCTCTTATGAAACTTAAAGACGGTTGAACCTAAAAAGTTCAAGTAAGTGTAGATTTAAAAGAATTTTCTTTATTATTTCAGTTCCTATCATAAAAAAAGTACCGATTTGTTTAAATTTAGAGACAATAAAACATTTTCATGTATGTAAATGACATTTTATTTAAGTATTTGATAAAATTTTAGTCTCTGTTAATAATTGCCCCTTAAGTTAATACTTACCCCAGCTCTGTTAATATTTGCCCCAGATGAGGGGTATGTATTAACAAATGGCTTTTTTCGTTTTCGTGGCTCTCTTTCTGAAACCACTTACTTACCTTACTAATATCATAGCTGTATAACCAAAGCACGTTTTCGTTAAAAAATAAAACGAAAATGTTTATTATTAATGAAAATATAAACCATAATACAAAATTTGTTAGTACCAGCCCCGCTCTCCCCTACTTGCTCTGAGTCTGAGTGTTTATTTTGTTCGTGAATTTCATGTCTAAAACAGCCCGCGCGATACAGGTTATATTTAGCGCAATGGTTTCGTTTTAATAAAAAAAAATACATTGTTATGACAATAAAAGAATTTGGTCTGGGTGTGTGTTATATCCTTGGACATTTCACACAACGCCATCTCGTCCCAAGCTAAGCAACTTAATGCTTGTGTTATGGTAACGATAAACGACTTATATACATTTTTTTTTGTAAATACATACATATTATAGATAGAAAACACCCAGACCCGGAACAAATACTTGTAGGTCGTACAAATATTTATTCCGTGCGGGAATCGAACCCGCGACATGCTGCGCAGCAGTCGATCGCTCAACCACTTCGCCAACCGTACCCTACATTTATAGTATAACTTTAACTCTAGATATGGTAATGTTAATGTCATTTACGTTTAAACTCAAACTCAAAATTATTTTTAAAGGTTTTATCACAAAACGGTTTATAGAGTTGACATATAATTTAATAAAATAAAATACATTATGCCAATTTATTCCATAAACACTAACTTAAGTAATATGTACTTACATAAACACTAACTTAAGTAATAAAACAAGACTAAAAATACCAATTAACCTAAAACTTAAATACTAAAATATATTATTTAAAGGAGTCCCTTTAGGCAAGGTTCCGAAGATACTGGCAGCGTTCCCCCTTCGAATCGCTAGACTTATTCTTTGTCCGAGGTAGCTACCAGCTCTTCGGTCTCCTGTGATGTCGACTAACCTTTTTGCTATTTCCTATCCTATACTTAGAAATATAAATAATTTATAAAATATCGTGGAATACTTTTCAATATACTCGTACAATAACGATATTAGATAAACGATTCTCAGATCACAGATAAATAAATATTAATCATGACATGGTGTGCAGTAGAGATGTAATAATTACTAGCTGTTACAAGCGAATTTGTCCGCATGGAAATAAAAAAAAAGTTCAGTTCGCGAGTTTACGATAACGTAGAACTTCAGTATTTCGCGTGAAAAACACTTAAAATTTTGGGAAAACCGCCAATGTTTGCCACAAAAAAGTGGAAATCTCAGTAAATATGCTCACTCCCATTTTCTTCATTTGTATAGATGATTCATTTGGGTTTTCTGATGTTCTGTGTCTAATGATTCTGTGGTTAGCAATATTACTGGAGTAGGTACTAAATTTGAGTTTAATTTAGGAGCCTTTTTAACATAATATGAGTCGTCCTCGGGGGGGGGGGGGGGGGGGGGGGGTGCAGATTATGTGGGACACCGGAATGTACTCGTCTACCCACTAAAACTCCAGCGGTACACCCTCACACGACACGCTTGGGGCGCCACAGGTTCGTATAAAGGCATTTCACTGTGACGCCTCAGATGGAAGACCTAACTAACATAATCTAACCAGGGTTTCTATTAAGCTAGAGAGAGGTACTAGGCAAATTTCTCTGCTGCAAATAGAATGGGGTTGAGCGGTTCTGTCCGCTTCCAAAGCGCATACTGACCCAATGGAGGCACTGTCTTAAGGTGACCACCTTTTTACGTTGGAAGAGTACAGTCCTCAAAAAGAAGGTCGGCTAATACGGCCCCTCCACCGTGCAAGGATTAAAAAAGAGTGGACCTCTAAAAAAAATAAGTCATCCGGCCTACAAATGCGAGAATTACCAAAAAGTCCTACACCGCGATAGCGAAGTTTCCAGAACAATTCGCACAGTTAAGAAATCCCCACTACTGTTATTAGGGGATATTGCGCTCCAATCAGAAATGAGGAGATACGCAGGCAAACCAGGGTCACCAACATAGCCCACAGGATTGCCAAACTTAAGTGGCAGTGGGTAGGGCACATAGCGCGCAGGTCCGACGCCCAATGGGGCAGAAAAGTCCTCGAGTGGCGACCGCGTTCCGGAAAACGCAGTGCTGGTAGGCCTCTCACACGGTGGACCGACGACCGGTGGTTAAGGTCGCCGGAAAGCAGAGGATGCGGGCGGCCCAGGACCGGCCTTTGTGGAGATGCTTGGGGGAGGTCTATGACCAGCAGTGGACTAATGTGGGCGTATGATGATGATGATGATGATGATATCAAAACCCTATGTGTAATATCCTTTATAGACTTTTGATATACCATGTACATTTTGTTACAGGGTTTCCTATTTCCAGCGCTTCACGCTCTGGTGGCTCACTGGGCCCCGCCGGCGGAGAAAGGCAAGTTTGTTAGTGCGCTGTTGGGAGGTGCTATTGGGACGGTGGTCACGTGGTCCCTCACTGGGCCTCTTATTGAAAACTTTGGATGGGATTATGCCTTTTACGTGCCTGGTGAGTTTATTTTATTATTACTCAACTTAATTCTAATCTACTTGACTTATCAACTGTTAAGTGTTTAGGGTGTTTAGTTTTACGTCCGTAATTTAGAATACAAAGTGTCACCCCATTCCATCCTGAGGGACACCCTCCCCTCCATAAGAGCCGACAAAATGAAATGACAAGGCCGAAAACCTAGTCTCAAGAGACGGAAAACTCGATATGAAACCCTGTGCCAATCCGTCTGGCCAGCGTGGCACAGTAGGCTAATTACCCTTAACCTTGTAGTTGTAGGAGGCCCGACTCAGCATTGGGTCATTTATGGGCTTAGTAAAAAATATATAACTGCATTTCTACTACAACTAGTAGTAGAAATCCGCCGTTGTCGGTCCCAAGCCCGAATGAAAAAGGAGGAGGGTTGATGTGGAGGAGACCTACCCATGCTGTAAAACAGTCAACGCCGAGAATCGGGCGGCGGTAACTAGCCCGACATCCCTGTGAGCACTCAATGTCAGCAGGGCGGTAACCAGTGACCGTGAGGACCTAAATATCCTCAAAAAGACTGAAGCGGAAGGACGTGGGAACCCACCGCATTTATCTTCCCAAGAAAACCCCCTTATGCCATCAGAAATTAAGAAAGTGAGTTTGTTGGACGACCCGACTAACCATCGGCGCCACCCAGTATCCGGGCTGGTTGGTGTGAAATTGGCGACCGAAGCTTCCCCTGGGGCGAATCGACAGGCCTCAGAAGGAAGAGATGCTACTGTCGGTACCACAACATCTAATAACGAGAAGGTCGCAATGCGTGCCCAGCATCGCATTGGAGCTTGGAACGTCCGAGGTCTGCTAATGGCGGGTAAACTAACCATCGTCGAAAGGGAAATGGCAGCACACAACATCTCTATCTGGGCATCAGTGAAACACACTTGCGTGGTAACGGCCACTTCACGACTGCAGAAAGGAACACCATGTACTTTTCGGGCGGTAAAGACTCGAGTAGGAATGGGGTTGGAATCATTTTGCCACCACACATGAATAAATACGTCCTTGGTTATAACCCGGTGTCTGACAGAATCCTGTCAATGAAGCTGAACACCAAACCTTGCGTGCTGAATATCATACAGGTATATGCACCAACAGCGCAAGCACAAGATGACGTAATTGACGACTTTTACGAGAAACTCGAGGAAACTCTAAGTTCTATTCCTGGCAGGGAAATTAAAATGATCCTTGGTGATTGGAACGCCAAAGTCGGTAGTACACGTGGCGATGATCACATCAGAGGCACGGTTGGAAAATTTGGACACGGCATTAAAAATGAACGGGGTGAAAAACTGATCGAGTTCTGCATAAACAGAAATCTCAGTATAATGAACACGTTCTTCCAGCATCACCCAAGACGCCTATATACATGGAGATCCCCAGGCGACAGACACAGAAATCAGATCGATTACATAATTCTAGACACCCGCTGGAGATCCTCGATGTCTAACGTTAAAACATTTCCCGGCGCAGAGTGCGGCTCCGATCACAACCTGCTCGTCGCCAACTTCTCACTGCGGTTAAAGGCACCTAGGCGGCAGCCACCCAAGCCTAGAAAGCTAGATCCCTCTCAAGAATCCTTCTTCCGAGAGACCATAGAGGCTAAAATGAAGAGCTGCCCATCGTACAAACACGCTAACGCTGATACACAGTGGAATCACTTGAAATGCCAGATAAACCATGCGCTACATCAGGTTGCTGGGAAGATAAAGCCAGAGCCGAGGAAATCTTCATGGATCTCCGATTCTTCGTGGGAGCTCATTCAGTGCAGGAAAGGCTTGAAAGGCAGGGACCAGCAAAATCGCGAAAGAAGGGCCGAGCACTCTGAGCTCAGCAGAGCCATCCAAGCTAGTTGTCGCCGCGATAAGAACAAATTCATTGAGGGCATCTGCAGAGATATTGAGCGACATTCCAACAAGTTACAAACTGCGGACCTTTTCAGAAAAGTTAGAGTTCTGTCCAAGCAGTTTAAAGCTAAATCATGGGTTATAGAGGATGATGACGGCACAGTGCTACATGAGATTAATCGCGTTGCCGAGAGATGGAGAGATTACTGTGACCAATTGTACAGAGATCCCCGCTCATCATCCACAGTCGAACCGGTTTGGAAGGATCTAGTTCTGGAACCCATGATTCTTCGCTCGGAAATAGCAAAGGCTCTGCAATCCTTGAAGAAGATGAAGGCGCCAGGAAGTGACCAAATAACAGCAGAGGTGCTTAAAGCTATGGGTGACATCGGGGAAACGACACTTTTTGAGATCTGCTCACACGTATGGCAACACGGCGACTGGCCGCGGGTCTGGTCTGAATCCGTGATTCTTCCGCTGCACAAGAAAGGTTCAACCAAGGTCTGCGGCAATTACCGAACACTGTCCCTCATCTCACATGCCAGCAAAGTCTTGCTCCACATCCTGAACAATCGCATCCGATACTACCTGGATTGGCAGATTCCACAGGAGCAAGCGGGATTCGTGAAGGGCAAAGGAACTCGAGAACAGATCCTCAATGTCAGGCAGCTCATTGAGAAGGCATACGAGTTCGACACGCCGATGATAATGTGTTTTGTGGACTACAGCAAAGCCTTCGACTGTGTCAGCTGGAGCTGTTTGTGGAAAGTGCTACATGACCTTGGTGTACCAGATCATCTCATCGCTCTGCTACGCACCCTGTATCACTCAAGCCAGGGAGTTGTAAGAGTGGATAATATTACCTCCAAACCCTTCCAATTTAACCAAGGAGTACGCCAAGGGTGCATTGTATCGCCTATTCTATTCAATGCATACGGCGAGTACATTATGAGATGAACCTGCGAGAATTGGGAGGGGGGCGTCACTATTGGTGGCGTAAAAATCACCAACTTGCGCTACGCCGATGACACCACTCTTCTTGCGGCAAGTGAGCTGGAGATGGTTACACTTCTTGACCGTTTAGAGAAGACAAGTGAAGAGAGACCGCCAGAAACAGGAACAGATGGAAGAACATCATACAAGAGAAAGTGATGCTGAAGGGTGGTCACGACCCTCAACATTGAGGAATACGACGCAAAGAGAGAGAGAGTAGTAGAAATGCAGTTATATATTTTTTTAATAATAAGTCATACTTTATAAGTTTACTAGCGACCCGCCCCGGCTTCACACGGGTGTAATGATAAACATCTAAATATATCAGTGTTTCTCTACAATATTATACGTGTATTATACATATGAACCTTCCTCATGAATCACTCTATCTATTAAAAAAAACTAGTAGTGATAAAGATTTATGCATACTTAAAGGACGGACAGACGACAGCGACTTTGTTTTATAATATGTAGTGATGATGCATTTGTACATGGAATTTAAAAATAATTGGTTCACAAATAAATTCAACCTTATCACACGTAGTTTGCAAAGGTTTTTCCTAGCTCGAAGCCTTATTAGTGCTAAAGTGATCTTGAGGTGCAAATAACGAGTTACAATAACTGTAATTTTAATTAATTATTTGTAGGTATACTTTTAATATTGCATCTTCCTTTAATTTGTATATAATTAAGCTCATGCGCGCACGACTCTCGGCGGTGTGAGGGCGTCACAAAATTGCCTCTCTTCATCCATTTAAATTCTATGACTGTTTGAAGTGATTTCTACATAGTTAATTGAGGCGTGAGCTGCTTTGTAATGGCGCTTGGTTGGTTATTACTTACTACTACTAATCATCCCATATGTGACCCACTGTTGAGTGTTGTTGAGTTATAATAATAATAGTTTATTGTCAATAAGGTTTACAAATAATTATTACCAGTGGGACCCAAACTAAGTTAAACTTGTATTTTGGGCCCATCTAAAAGACAATAAGAATGAAAGAAAAAGTTGTGTGTGTGTGTGTGTGTGTGTCTGCGTGTGTGTGTGTGTCTGTGTGTGTGTGTGTGTGTGTGTGTGATAAAGAGAGCGTGACTGGTTATAAAAGCATTTCTGTGTCTTCGTAATTCAAATCCGGGTAATTCTTTTTTAATGTTTTGACCATATCATGTAAAGATAAATCTTTAACATGGAATCTTTCTGAGATTTTATTGTATGTATGGATGTGTGAGTATGAGGGACAGCGTCTGGCTAGTTCTGAAGTGTGATTTGGTAAAGGGAGATGAAACATGCGTTGAGTTGAGCCTACTGTGCTACGCTGGCCAGACAGGCTTCGTATCAAGTTTGCCTTCTCTTGCGGCTAGGTTATCGTCCTTGTCATTTCCTTTTGTCGGCTCTTAGGACACCCTCAGGATATAATAGGGTGGTGACACAATGTGTATGGCGCAGAGGCTGTTAGGTCGTCGTCGTCGTCGTCGCTTCAGCCTATGAATGTCACCCTACTGAGCCGGGCCTCCTCCAAATTCATGGAGGGAAATTAGCCTAATATGGGGAAATTAGGCTGCTTACGATACTGTAATTCACAAACATACAGGGTTGATACGACATAGGGGCATTTTTTTTAACTGCCTATATCTACTAGGTATCATAGGGCTGCCTCGTTGGTCTAGTGGTTAGATGTGACGCCTTTGGATCAACGGGTCCCGGGTTCGATTCCGGGGTCGGGCAAGTGTCTTTGTCTAAACCAGAGGCACTGGCTCGGAGTCTATAATATGTATGTATTTACAAAAAAAAATGTATATAAGTAGTTTATCATCCATCTCGTTACCATAACACAAGCATTAAGTTGCTTAACTTGGGACGAGATGGCGTTGTGTGAAATGTCCAAGGATATTTATTATTATTTATTTATTTATCATTTCCAGGTTCTGCACCAAAAATCAATTAAATTGTAGCAGTAGTGTAGCAGCAAATGATTTTTTAAATGTTTGCCTCATTTGATCATGATATATCTTTCCAAACAGATGTTTATGCCTAACGCATCGTTTATTAACCTTAATTACTGTCCATTAATCACGTGATGTTTTTTTAACATTTTTTAACCCCTCCCTCCCCCTTGGTGATACCTGGTGAGGTTTAAGACTACCCCTCCACCCCCCATGAAAAATCACGAGTATTTTTTTTTGTGCCGTTTCGAATTCATACTAATCACATATAGTATACGTAGTGTAATTTAATGCCCCTATGTCGTATCAACCCTGTATATGACACCCGGAATCGGAGCAAGTGCATCTGGTTTACACAGATATATTTGCCCGACCCTAGAATCAAACCGGGGACCCATGATCCAAACTCAAACTCAAAAGGAACTTTATTTACGTAGGTTTCATCACAAAACTCTTATAAATCGTCATATTCTTAAACACCATTATCATCTTACGGCCCCTGTCCCACACTAGGTGGTAGTCTACACACACACCTATCAGTCGTCATACCTACATTCACACCTTTCACACACAACTCCTACAATCCCTCCATCTCCCCTGATCGCTCACAATCCCTGCGTACACTCAGATTCATGCCGAAACTACCACCGGTTCGGATGGCTGCTCTACAGAGAAGAGCCGGCAAGAAACAATGTAGTTGCTTTTTTTTAAATTATTGGTCTTGTTTACAAAACAGCACTAAACAGCATAGTGAGAGCAAGTTCGCAGGATGAGAGAAACACGCTACACGTTTACACAATGAAACGGGTAGACCTTGGCAGGGCCAATCAAAAAACAAATCTACGAATAAAGGTCTCCATTGAGTCATTGCTCACACATGGCCAAAAGCCTTTGGCCTTTGGACATACAGCCGTATGTCCAACCACTAAACCAACAAGTCGTTTTGTCAGGGTATGGTCACACATTCCCGTGGAGATACAGTCGGGGCCCACGGGGCAGCAAGCGCGAGACGGTACACCCTGGGGATGTTTAGTGGGTATGACTCCGTCTCCTCACAGAGGCGGAGGGACTCCCACACACCCCCTGTTGGCCATCCCCAGGCTTGCAGGGATAGTCCTTAAAGGATTTTACCCCGGGTCAAAAAAAAACGTATGGTCACACATACTAGGAACTAGTGGAGGTTATGCGCGTACATATACATTTCGGCGAAACGATCAAACCCAAACGAAAAAAAATCATTTTGATGACCTGTAAGCAGTTTGTTTGTAAATACTAAATTAATCATGAATCCTACAATAAATGTGAGTTTATTTTGCAGGAGCCATCGCCTTGGTCTGGTGCTTCATCTGGTGGTATCTGGTATACGATTCGCCTGTCCAGCACCCTCGGATTTCCGATACAGAGAAAAAGTATATTCTAGAAGCCATCGGTGACAAAGTTCTTCAAAGTTCTAAGGAAAATAAGGTTCGTATTAACCAGATTGTTAACTTACATAGGCAACACTAGTCTCAAAGGTCGTCCGTGTGTTCACGGATTTAGAGTACATAGTGTCACCTCCTTATTCCATGCCAAGGGTGTCGTAAAATATAAATGCCTAAATAATATATAAGTCCATAAATGAGCCGCTGCTGAGTCGGGCCTCCTCCAACTACATGGAGGGCAATAGCCTACTGTGCCACGCTGGCCAGACTGTAACGAGTGACCAGTATACTCTGGTACACTACATATTTATATTAAAGTATACAAATAAATCTATCTCAATGGTTATTGAATAATACAATCTGGATACCATGAATCCTGGTCACGGCACCAAATTGTAATGAGTTGTTGGTGAACCAACCGTTTGGTTCACCAACTTATACTATTATAAATAAATAAATAATGATAAATAAAGATATAACCTAACTTAACGATATAATATAGTTTACTTGAATGATATATAACTTAATAAATAGATAAAACAATATATAAATAATACAATATATACCTTAAAGAACTTAATAATAATAAACTTAACATTAGATTAAACTTAATATTAGATTGAAATTAATATTAGATTTAACTTAAAATTAGATTGGCCAGTGATTGTCTAGTAATGAGGACCCTTATGTTGTGCCGCATTATAACCTAAGAACGTTTAGTGATGGATTGGTATATATATTACAAAAGGTTTCCCTAACTGTCCCTACCTCAATAAATGACCCAAGCAACCTAAGATGGAAAACATATAGTATGACTAAATGATATCCAAGTGTCAGTGAAACAATGATACCTATAGAAAGCCTCCCACACACTCCTATTACCTGAAGACCCGATATGACCTACGTAACCTATATGACCTAGCTAACCTATTTGACCTAGGTAACCCATATGAGCCAGCCAACCTATATGACCCAGGTAACCTATATTACCTAGCTAACCTATAATATTTCATTCTATGGAGATCATGGTAAAGACATAGTATGCCAGTAAATCAAACCAAGAGTCATAACAAGAGAAATAATACTATCTGGAGTATAACACTAGAGATCAAGAAACTACTTATTATTATATTTGCAGCGGGACTAAGGGAAAAGGCCCCAATTCCCCGCCTTAACCTGTGAGTTTCGACTAGCCTGACTTGGACACTCTCCACCCCGCAATTTGTGGAGAATTGTGTTGAATATTCCACAAATTATGTAGTTTCATTTCTCTTTAAAACTACTTACTTTAATAATTACTCTAATGTAAAATCTAACATTACCACTGGTTCACAAAGTCCATCCACAGAGAAGAGCCAGCAAGAAACTCTGTGATATTACTTCTACTCAGGGGTTTATTATTGAAAGGTCTGACTTTCAATTCTTACAAATAATGCAACTCTGTAGCAAATGCAAAATCTATTACTCCATTATAAAAGAGAGGACTCAACTCATTGTACTACAAAGTGACGATATATTTGTTGATATCATCTAAGTACAATGAATTATTCTAATGATGATGATGATGCCTTGACTCTAGCATGAAATACAGCACACTACTGCATTGAATATGGTTATGCATCCCAGCCAACCCACAGCATGAGTACCCAGAGACTATTCAGTACAATAAGTATTAAGTATTTAGTAATAGATGAACAATCAGATACTGCAGATTGATGGTGTGATTTCTTCTCTAATACTCTCACATAAGCACTCTTGCTAAGCAGGTATTTGACTGAACAGGTGGTTGCTTTCCTCATGAGCATTTAATAATTAGACTGATCTCTAAGTCTAGATTTCTCTCTCTATGAACAGTCCACTGACTTCCCAGTACTGACAGGTAACTAAGTGCACAACCACATCAAATAGGTAGTATCATATTGCTTAAGATGTTGATGATATTGCTTAAGATGTTCAAATGTTAAGTAATTATTTCAATGTTTTAACCTTGAAACTTTGACCAAGCTTAGATAAGTTAATGTTAAGGTTTCGACCTTACATATATAGATAAATGTCTCGCTAGGTTTTAAGTAGTACTCTGAGAAAGTCTAGGATACTAAATAGATCTTAGTTAAAACATAGGCATTAGATGACACAGTAAATCCCGAAATAACGTAAAATAACAGTCTACAAGCCATAAACTAACTACTATGAATGCACATCGTAATATCTCAGTGAATAAAAACGTATTCCCGGAAAAATAAATACAAATATGTCTGAAATTACTCAGTAAGTAGTTTACTAGGTCTCTTTCTAGTCTTTACGATAACTCCTCGATATAACACGTTATGCACTCTAATTGGAAAGTCCTCACCAAGTTCTGCTGCCAGATCAGGATCCTGAATCCATATATCCAAACCGTAATCCAAAGGCTTAGGCACTAACACAAGCACAGCACTCGCGGAGCCCTATGCACGCTTATATTAACACTGAAATCTAGGTTCTAAACTAATTTTAAGCACTAAACCGACTAGCACACATCCGACAAGAGTTACGATCCGCGAATCAAATACTAGGATAATTCACAGTACTGTCCTAAACCGAGTAGCCAGCCAGCACTCCAGGGTCCAGAGTTGCGGCTACAAAAGACCAGCGTAACGATTCGCGACGAAGAAAATTTAGTAACTAACTAACTGTCCCTTGTTGCCTGCGACCCCTTTTATAAACACCAAAAGTAGCTCCCCCCTCTGTCGAAAGTAGCTCCGCCTTTTTACCCTGATTCCCGAGCTCCCCGAGTTCGCCGGGCCTCCGGTGTTACCCGTGCTTCACTTGTTTACCTTTATGTTTTCATTGTATTATTCTTTTATTTAAACCGTACATTTTAGGTATTTGGTTGAACTTTAAAGTAGTTTTTTTTTTGTACTTAAATTCGTATTTGGCTCTGTTTTAGTTTAAAGCATTTAATTCTGTAAGTGGGAATCATGGCGTGATGAATATAAATTGGAGACATAAGTAGGTATAGTTTAGAATGAACAAGTCTGTGCTTGTTTTAGCCTCATTCCTAGTATATACTTGTAAGTTTAACATAATACTAATTATATGTACCTATATAAAATAAATAGTTAATACATAGTATTGATATAGCATATTTGGTTCTGTTGTTTGTATATTTGTGAATCACGACGGGGTAGATCGAAATCTGGCCCATCACAAGACGAGTTGGCATAGGGTTTCGTATCAAGTTTCCTTTTTCTTGCCGCTACGCCATCGGATTTTGTCGGCACTTACGACATTCTCAGGTTGGAATGAGGTGGTGACACAGGGCACAGGTTTTGTATCAAGTTTTCCTACTCTTGTGGCTAGGATGTGGCCTTCTCATTTCCTTTTGTCGGATCTTACGGAACCCTCATGTTAGAATTGGTTGGTGTGTATTCTAAATCCGTCACCACACGGATAATTCGTGTAATGCTACAGCAAAAACCACTCTCACGTGTGCCTTCAATTATGTACAACATTTTTTTTAGTTCCATCATGTGATCGTTAGCCTCTCAAAGCCAAATACCTAAACGACTCCGCCGGTCACTTGACCTACGCTACTGGCTCTCCACAAAAACCGTCACGATCTCTAAAACCGAAAAAAACGCTCAGTTGAGGTCGATTCTTATTTGAAGTTTACATGGCCAATATAATTACTGCAGGTAACGAGAATATTGAATTTGTAAACGTCACGTTGCTTCCTATATTTTTGGGTCATAAGGAAGGCTTTAGTGAAGAGCGTGGGAACTTATAGGTTGACTACCACGGAGTTTTAATTCAAAAGACAATGCTTGTTTAATGGACTTCCTAGTATTGCATATTAATATGTTTATATCAAAATTAAACCTAACTACACAAATGCTGGCTGTTTGGAATTATTAAAAAATACAATAGGTTGTATATGGGTTAATGCAGATTTAAAGTTACGGCTCTTCTCAATATATAATATGGGTAATCGCCCCGAATTTAGCTTCTTTTTTTCTTTTTTATTATAAAAACGAACCTATAACCTGTACAAATGACAACCAGACTCAGAGCAAGTGCCTCAGAGACCAGACTCAGAGCAGGTGCAAGTGGTCTAGACAAACACAATTGACCGACCGTGAAATCAAACCCGGGACCCGTTGATCCAAAGGTGGCACATCTGACCCCTAGACCAGATGCTTAACACAGTCTCTGACTAATTCAGAGGGCTGACACCAACTTAAATGTTGGAGTCTAAAAAAAACCCTAGACCAAAAATGCAGTTTATCTTCAGCAGTAAGCAGTCTTACCCTTTCCATCTTAAGGGTGTCGTTAAGGTAAACGAATGGATTTACGAATGAACGAATTAAAACTTTGCCGCAACGGAATGATAACTTGATATGAAATCGAGGCGCCTACCTGTCGGTCGTCACAGTATGCTAATATAGCTGTAATTACAGAAGCCTGCAGAAATACTAATAAACTAATCTCCTTTTCCAGGTCGTGCCCCCGTTCAGAAAGATCTTCACGTCCTTCCCATTCCTGGCTATGGTTGTCCTGCACTACGGCAGCAACTGGGGGCTCTACTTCGTGATGACAGCGGCCCCAAAGTTCGTCTCCAGCGCCCTGGGTTTCAACCTTACGTCGACGGGCACACTTTCGTCTTTGCCATATCTAGCTCGAATGATCTTTTCTCTCATATTCGGCGCTATCGGCGACAGGTACGAAACCGGATTCGACATTCGTCGGATGTAGAGTTCACACGAACTGTGACGTCATGTATGCATAGAATGGAGGCGAGATGTTTGGTCGTTTGAAATCCGAAGCCTACTGCAATACTGGATCAATAACATTTGGACTGATAGCTCCATAGTTACGTTACGTAATACCGGTTTAATTAAAAAAGCGTACTATCAAGTTAATGACTATCTATCAGATATTCTGGCTCGGAGTCTGGGTGTCATTTCTATCTATAATATGTATGTATTTACAAAAAAAAAGTATATAAGTAGTTTATCATCCATCTCGTTACCATAACACAAGCATTAAGTTGCTTAGCTTGGGACGAGATGGCGTTGTGTGAAATGTCCAAGGATATTATATTATTATTATATTATAGTGACGCATGGGAGTAACGTTGGCTATGTGAAGTTTTGTGAACAGTATGTGAGTGCAGTTTCAGCACGCACTATGTAATTTCACTGTTTATTATTTTATTATAATTTTTGACTATGCTACATGTTTATAGTCAAACTAAAGACTTGTTTTTACCACCATAATTGTAACCCTCTTATTTAAAAGAGCAACCATGGATTTTCTTGCCGGCCCTTCTCTATGGAATGGCATTCCGAACCGGTGGTAAAAACTAAATTATTAATTTATTTTATGATTTTTATTTTTTTCTCTTAAAATCTTTGACTATTTGAAAGCATACGCAAGAATTTATTCGAAAAAAAATACATCGTGATTTTTGATTTTGATAGGAATTTGTTTCAAAAATTGCAGCCGATTAGTTAGTTTCCAGTGTGTCCGTGGGCGCCACGTAACTACTTTGGTATTATGTCGTCGTTTCAGCCCATAAATGACCCACTACTGGGTCGGGGCTCCTCCAAATTCATGGAGGGAAATTAGCCTACTGTGCCACGCTGGTAAGACGGGTTGGCACAGAGCTTGTATCAAGTTTTGCTTCTCTTGGGGCTAGGAGATCGATGATGCCTCTTGCGTTCTTTTTGTCGCCTCTTACGACACCCTAAAGATGGTATGGGTTGGTGACATTGTGTATTCTAAATCCGTCACCACACGGACTTTCAAAGTATTATGTGGCGGTGTGGATATAGGTCGTAGAAATGACGGCCGATGGGGCAGAAAGGTCCTCGAGTGGCAACTGGGTACCGTAAAGTGTTGTGCTGGTCTCCGAATTAGCCTACTGTACCACGCTGGCCAGACGGGCTGGCACAGGGTTTTGTTTCAAGTGTTCCATCTTTTGCAGCTGGGTTTGCGGCATTGTTATTTCCTTTTGTCAGACTTTACGACACCGTCAGGATGGAATGAGACGGTAACACTACTACTACTATTCAGCCCATAAATGACCCACTACTGAGGCGGGCCTCCTTCCATTATAGGAAGGGTAATCAGCCTACTGACCCACGCTGGCCAGACGGGTTGGCACAGGGTTCGTTTCAAGATTCATGTTTTGCTGCTATGTTTTCGGCATAGTCATTTCCTTTTGTCGACTCTCACGACACCCTCAGGATGGAATGAGGTGGTAACACTATGTATTCTAAATCCATCACCACACGAATGACGATTTGATACAAAATATGGGTTTTTTTCCAGGATCGTTAAACAAAACCGAGTTTCAACAACGTTCATGAGAAAATTCTTCTGTCTATTCTCCCACGTGGTGCCTGGGTTGCTCCTCATCGCTTTAGGCTACACCGGCTGCGCTCCTATCCTCTCTGTCGCACTCATTACCTTCTCGATGGGATCGAACGGGGCAGCAACACTCACCAACCTAGTGAACCACCAAGACCTGGCTCCTAACTACGCGGGTACTCTGTATGGTATTGCCAACGGTATTGGGAATACAGCTGGCTTCGTCACCCCGTTGGTCACCGCTCACTTCACTAAACATGGAGTAAGTGTTTCTCAATATTTACTATTATTAATATACGATTGACAGCTTCGTTGGTCTAGGGGTTAGGTGTGCTGCCTTTGGATCAACGGGTCCCGGGTTCGATTCCGGGGTCGGGCAAGTGTCTTTAGAAAACGACACTCATTTGTGTTCGTGAATTACATGTTTGTAAGCTGCCCCCGCGATACATGTTAAACCTAGTGCAGGGGTTTCGTCATGTTTTCAGTCAAGCGTGAAGTGAAACCTGAGAATTTGCTTGCGAGCAATATTAATACTACTACCACTTCTCATCTCATAAATTACCCACTGCTGTGTCGGGCCTTCTCCCATCACAGGTCATTACTGCACCACGCTGGCCAGACGCTGGCCAGCGTGAGATGGGCTGGTGACACTATGTATTCTAAATCCGTCACCACACGGAATAGTAGCAATATTAATTAAAATACTAATACTGGAGTGACATTGTGTTTTACGAAAACCGACTAAGGAACAGTGATGAACTGATGATGTACACAAATTTTTATTCTACTTTTAATTTTAAAAAAAGTTATTGGGCCTCCAGACGGTCATGGCGCTCGTTCCTGGTGATGTGACCAAATAACTTTAGTCACTGAAAAATGTGCCATGTAACTTAAGTTCATACTTCATTCGATTTGTCAAGGAGGCTGATTGAGGTCACGGGGAACTAAAGGCTGGCTCATATCTCGCACAGAGATTGGGTGTGGCTATCCAACACGGGAATGCAGCCAGTCTTTTGGGAACTCTACCTTGCGACAGTGGTTTAGCACATTTATATAATTTGTAAATATTTATTTCTAAGTAGGTTATTTTCATCTCCGATATATATTTTAAGTTTTAAGTCTTGCAATACTTTTATTTTGTATTTGTGTGAAATAAAATTTTTAGTTCATACTTTAAAATAGTAAAATAATTTATACACAAAACCGCTCCTTCCGCTACTCTATGCTCTGGATCTTTGACTCTCTCTCTCTTTCACTCTCTCACTTTGGATTTCTATGGGGATTTTGTTATAACCTGTATTATATCTTTATATTAATTCTATGAAGAGTACGAAGGAGGATGGAGGAGTACGCAATTTCCCACACTTATAGTTTAGTTAGAGAAAGAATGCTAAAATTTTTTTTCAAATTATGCATAAATGATATACATTAAATTAATAAAATAATCATTGTTCAAATTGAGAATAGAACGGTATTTCGAATTTGAACTGCTGGGCGTCCACTAGTATTTTTGAACATGTCTTTTGCATAACAAACTTTTAATCGATGTATACCAAAGACTACAAGTGACTAAGCATTTCTTTTTTTTTCAGAACGGCTTCGCAGAATGGCGTCCTGTGTTTATCACCGGCGCATCATTGTACATCGCCTCGGCTGCGTATTTCATTCTCTTTGGTACTGGTGAGACACAATCCTGGAACTATGTGGCCCCAGTGGAGGAACAGGAAGAAGACAAGAGACCCAGTAACTCTACGGATACTAGTGTCACGATTCCACCTAAGACGTAGAGATTGTGTTACACATGAACTTTATTAAACAGCCGAGATAAACAAAAGTATGCCGTATTTTTATATAAATATAAGGTGTTATATTTAAGCGCCATATTATTGTATTTTAGATGGACGCAGACTCCATGTTTGTACCACAGGGTGTTTTTATTTAGTGGATTTACATTAGCTATATTAGTAACTGATTTAGAGTTATTTATACACTGACCTGCAATACTAAGTACTACACTTTTAATATATCATTTTTTTCTAAACTATAGTAGTTAGAGATTTAAAATAAAAAACGTTTTATAGCAAATGTTATCAGCTTTCTATGTAACTAAAGCAAACTCTACAAACATTTTTAGAGTCCTTTTTAATACGAAAGTATATCTTGTGTACTTAAAAAGTTATTGCAATTTTAAAAGTGTGATACTTAGTTTTGCAGCCAAGTGTAGTTTGAATGGTAAGCAAAAAATGGGAGTAAAAAATAAAGTATTTTTCACACATTTTGTAAGTATTGTGTAGGCGTAGATTTAACTGCCGCATTTCTCAAAATATGTTGGCCATATTACTTAACACTATTTTGTGCCTGTACGTATGCCGCAGGTCTTAGAAGCCGTACTCATTTATCAATTTTAAACGACAATTTGTAATTAATTCATTCTCTGTCCGAATAAAGTTTAAATAAAACCCTGACTGTTATAACGTAGCATTAATAATATGTTAGCTTGGACAATAGTTATGTTAACACATTTGCCCACAACGAGTTGACTTAACAAAGTCGGGCCTCCTCCAATTACATGGAGGGAAATAAGCTTACCGTGCCACATTGGCCAGACAGGTTGGCACAGGGTTTCGTTTCATGTTTTCCTTCTCTCACGGCTATATAGGCTTTCAGCTCTTACGATACGCTCAGGGTGGAATGGGGTAGTGACACTATATAATTAATGCATACTTGCCTATTTTCTTTTTGCTTACAACACAAGGTAATTTATTGTTTGGTGAAAAACTGATAGTAGTTTGTCCAGAATCAATAATGCTGTTGGCTAGAAGACGTTTAAAAATAAGTTATATTTTTGATCGCCGGTACTGATACAGTCCATGCGATGGACCCTCTCCTTTGCCCTGCGAGCCCAGCTAGCGTCAGCAATTCCAAATCATCATCATCATTTCAGTCCGGTCCTATAATCCCAAATATAAGAAGGCAATTTCTGTACTTTCAATGTATTAAAATGTTCTCATTTCACGTCTTCATCAGCCCATAAATGACCCACTACTGGGCCTGGCCTCCTCCAAGTTCATGGAGGGAAATTAGCCTACTGTGCTACGCTGGCAAGACGGATGTGCACAGGGTTTAAGCGATAATATTTTGGTCTGAGGTTACTACTTTTTATAAAAATAACGTTATTTATAACTCTTTTTGTTAAATCCTATGACAACTATTTTCACGAACGAAAACTATAAGTAAATTCCAATTATAATATTGTTTAAAAATTCATCTTCTACAAACCGACAGTACCGGATTTAAATTTGTGCCGCCCTGGGGCACTGAAGAAAATGCCGCCCTATGACTTAAATTTTATTATAATAATTTTGATATCTTATTTTTTAAGAATTAGAATAACTAATTGAAGGAAATTTATTATGTATTGTATATTATTTATTATATACTATAGTAATATAAAAAATGCGCGGTATGATCAAGGGGTCATATTACAAATCGGCTCGTGCAAGGCTAAGGGTTATGGAAATAATTAATTAAACTATTTGAATAGCTTTTAATTAAATTTCCTATATTATAATATACACAATTTTAATTTGAGACATAATACTTAAATTATATTTCTTGAAAGATAAAATGTTTATTTAAAAGAATTAGTTAATTATATTTTGTATAGAATTTTTTTTCTCCTTTTCCAAATTTGGCCGCCCTAGAAAATTTGCCGCCCTGGGCACTAGCCCCGACTGCCCCTAGTGTAAATCCACCACTGCAAACGATTTAATAAGAAAGTACATAAAAGTATTTTGCATTTATAAAGACACTCGGGTTATAAATGTATTATCAATTTATCCAGTTAAATCCGAATTAATGTATATCTTGATGTGTTATTGTATTTTTATTATGGTAGGTACGTAAGAAAATCTAGAAAATTACGTTTTCTTTTATCGTGACTTATTCTTGGGTCGTCACTAATGTTGTAAATAGTCTAAATTTAGTTATTTTATTTTAATAATACAACCGTATTTTGTACTTTCTATTATACGCGACTGTGATTATGTTGATGTAAAAGTGTGATCGCAAATATTTTTTGTGAGTATTAAATTATTTTAAACTTGAAAATGTTCTATTTTTTTTCAACTTCAACGGGGCAATTTTTGGACACGGAAATGTTATGGGTCCTACAATTTAAGGTCACTGCTGAATCTTCTTCAGAATTGTAATATCAGAATTATTTTGATATACCTATAATAAATATTGTCTTTCTATCGTTACGTTGGTGAAGGATCATCTAGCAGACATCACTGGGCGTTTACCCCTAGACCTTTTGGCGGCCGTTCTTTGTAGTCTTTTAAAGCTGTGGTAAATAGTTAATACGTTTTCGACCATAAAGAATAGGTTTTTTTTACTGGAATGACGCATTTGATTGTTACTTTGAACGTACCTTTAAATAAAAACAACATGTTTAATATCATTAAAACCATTTAATATATTTTAAAAATAAATGTACGTACATTTTATCTTACATTATATACAGGCATAGTTTTCTCATTAATAAAATAGTTCCATTTACTATCAGACATAAAATATCATGACACATAAAATCAGAGTTATGAGCAGTGACAGTCAATTCAAACAGACAATAAAAAAGTCATTTTTTCTTATTTTTAACTTTTGTATTACTCTACTGCTAATTTACCAATCATATTTAACAAAACGTTATTGATTTTATAAAACAGTCAGTATTATCGTCCTTTGTCTGCTTGTTTATTATTCACGTTATCACTGCTGGTTAATACTATTTCCTACGAATCTAAAGTTATTTTTTATTAAAATATTGGCATAAACATCTCCAATAAAACAATTTTATCAAGAACAATAATTATATTAAAAATCGACGCCAATTCTGATCAAGGGAAAGATATAAATCAAGTTTAAAGGGGTTACGTCATTTTTTAGTTTGAATGGTGAATAATATTGAAAACAATATTGCACAGTAACTGTTATTTTATGATGAGAATGAGTTTTTTTAATTAAAGTTTTTAAATAATTGTATCTGTAAAAAACCTGTCAATATAATAAAAACGTTGATGTTTAGCTAACTTTGAAAAGAACTGGCGTCCTATCCCACAATTAGGATGCATCCATATACATTTTAATACCGTTAAGTTGCAACTATTCATACGTCTTTGGAATTACATCACCAAAACTACTCTGGTTATGGTCACATATTTATAAATTTAAGGCGGGATTCAAAAGATAACGTTCCTTAAACACTATGATAACATAGTTCTAAAAGTAAGTAGCGTACAAACTGGTTAATATCGACTGTTAACTTACATACACTGTGTTAAACATACCAATATAGCATTAACGCATTTTGTGTTTTGTGCCATCATACATAAGATTCAGATTCGGTGTCAGAATCGGAGGCATCTAGAGCTAACACGCTTTTCTTATCAGCCCCGTTAGAAGGTTCTCGGTACAGTCGCGGTACAGATTTGGAACGTATCGATTTCTCGTCCTTATTGACATGAACAGGTTGAAACTTCTTCAGTACTCTTTGATAGACCATTTTCCTTGGAGGCACTGGAGGAGGCAAGTGTGGTGGTTTTTTGTTGTTGTTCTGTTCGGTATCTTGAGCCGTGTACTCCGGTTGCACAGCCGTTGGAGTAGCTTTGTAAATATCCGAAGGGAACATGTTTGGCGCCTTCATGTCGTGGTATATATCCCTTCTTCTATTGTACACGGAAGTGTACAATGGGTCGATGTACTGCGAGGTGTAGCAGTTCTCGAAGGAGTTCTCACTGGCAGGCGACTCGGTCGATCGGCTATTGTAAGAGTTCTGGGGCTGATACAACGTGTCGCTACTGCTCGAGTCACTGTTTAATATAATATTCGCCAAAGACTTGGATTGGTTTAATTTGTTGTTGTAGTTACGCAGTCTAGTCTTTTTATTCTCCTCGGAATTGCTGTGGATATTCTCAACGTAAGAATACGAATTCTGTAGCGGGTTTAACGTGTGTTTCTCCTGTTCTCTGTTCGCTGGCTGTGCGCAACTTTTAGTACACATGTGTGCTGGATCAAACCGTCGTTTCCGACAGCTGTTACTGCCGTTCACTTCGTGATTGTTCCTTATCTTCTCTGTATTGCCGTGTCCGTCGTCACTCACTTCCAAACTCTTCGTCCTGGCGGCTTGACGAGTCCAGTCATTTCTTGTAAAAATGGTGGCTGCCGGTGTTATATTGCCGTCCGCTTTTGCCTTTGAAGGCTCACCCTGAGTCTTCGTCATCTGTCCGTAGATGCTCTCTGTCGTTGGTTTGTTGTTGTAGTTGGCGCTCTTTTTCTCCCAGCCTGTATACACTCGGGAATAGTTCGAATTAGCATTAGCTTCTGCACGTGTTTGGTACTGATTTTGTCGTTGAATATTTTCTGTGAACATTGCAAGATCGTGGATGTTGCTGTAAACGATATTTTCTTGACTAGAGACCATGTCACGCTTGTCAATGGCCTCCTGTTTTGATTCCAGGAGATTGTCCGAACTCTTGGCTCTGTTGAAATTCTTATTGGTGACGTTTTTGTCTGCTTCCTGGGTTTCACTAAACATGCTGTATACTTTCGAAGTGCGTGCTGCTTTCGAGACGTTGCTTCTCGGTGGTTTCTGTGGCTCCATGCCTGTTATATATTTTGCTGGACTTTGCTGATAAAGGTCAGCAGTCGAGCGTTGCAGTGCCGTCTTAGAAACATAGTTCCTATCGTCAACACCATTTGAGATTCCTATATTTATTGAGTTATGAACATATCGCTCCCCCATGTATGGCGCCGTATAAAGTTCCTCGTTCACAGTACTGTATAGTTCCGCTTTGTTAGCGTAAATATTGGATCGCTTAGACACTTGTGGAAGACCACTTACGTTATGAGTATCATACCTAACAACTAATTTAGATTCTTGTTGCATATTACAGGTGGGTGCAGATAGACTGTGCAAAATATTCCTGGGAGCGGGACTATTGCCCCCGTTGCTGTTAGAATCATCTTCTGAAAGAGTCAGCCCTGAGTCCCGACTAAGAGATAACTTTTCTTTTCGTGGCGTCGTAAGCTCCATAGAATCTAAGGATATTCCTACAGAGTGTAGACTATCACTTTCTTCTGCACCCGAATCTAAGAGTGCATTTGACGGCTCGGGATTACCGTTACCGAGAAGTCCTGTGATTTGTGGACCGAACAACGCTTCCGCCTTGACAATTAGGAGTTCGACGACCATTGGTACGGCTTTGGGAGCTTTGTCACATGGCGTGTTCGGCCAGAGAAGACTGGGGCCCACACAGACACCGAGATTCATGGGGCACATAAGGTTGATATTGGACTTCTTGGCGATGGCTTGGAGCAGACAGATGAAGTAGGTGAGCATAGTGTAGTGTGACTTTGGCAATTTGAGCAGCAGAGAGCGGACGGCCGTCACTTTTTCCGCTTGTGATAACGCTGGAACAAGGAGAACAGTTTGTTATCTAATTGTTTGAAACATTAAAACAGGACTAAAATTATTGAGCTACATTTTAGACGGATTTAGTCGTAGTTTATTTAGAGTTTTCATAGAGCTCCTTTATACTAAATGAATTGGGAGAATTAGATATTTGAATTTTTCAGGTCTCATTTAATGCAATGGGACCTGAAAATGTGTAATATTTTTATACAGGGTGGTCAAAAAGTCGTGGATCAAACGAAACCAGCGGTTAGATGGGGCCATCAGCAGCAAAAAATTGTTCTACGGGAGGTCCTTAGGGTCAACCCCTGCAGAGTTACAACTGATGTTGTGTTTTTATGAGAAATTGTCTTTTTTTACTAAAACTTGATAAAATTCGAGAAAATCTGCACCCTGTATCTTTTTTATAATTTTCACTAGATTGGTACTGATGAGTCCTTTCGTTAGACATGCTATTTATGGTAGTTTATTGGGTGTGTTGAAGAAAATATTAAGTTTTACGAAAGTAATAATTTTTAAATCAAAACTTGTTACTGACTTCGGACCGCACTGTGAAAAAAAAATACTCTACAGAAAAGTGCCACTGTATCACAATTTTTGGCGCATTTAATAGGGATTCTAAAAAGGTATTACACATGGCTATGCGTGGCTTCAATATCTTTCAAGGACGATCTTTCGTAGCAAGGCCAGAGTTAATTCATACATAAAACTCGGTTAGGCCCACTAACCTAACCTTACCAAAGCGTGATCGTTTTCCGGACTACAGGGTCTTTATCGTCGTTTCAGCCCATAAATGACCCACTACTGAGTCAGGCCTCCTCTAAGTTCATGTTGGGAGATTAACTTACTGTGCCACGCAGCCAAGACGGGTTGACACAGGGTTTGTTTCAAGTTTTCCTTCTGTTGCGGCTAGGTGATCTGCCTAATGCGTTCTTTTAGTCGCCTCTTACGACACCTTCAATATGGTATGGGTTGGTGACATTGTTTATTCTTTATCGTCTTCGTTTCCACCCATAAATGACCCACTACTGTGACGGGCCTACTCACAATTCATGGAAGGACATTAGCCTACTGTGCCACGCTGGCAAGACGGGTTGGCACAGGGTTTGCTAACCCGGTAAGACTCCCTCCATGTACGAAATTGTCCGTGTGGTGTCACCAATCCATACCATATTGAAGGTGTCGTAAGAAGCGACTAAAATAACGCATTAGGCAGATCACCTAGCCGCAACAGAAAGAAAACTTGAAACAAACCCTGTGTCAACCCGTCTTGGCTGCGTGGCACAGTAGGCTAATCTCCCAACATGAACTTAGAGGAGGCCCGACTCAGTAGTGGGTCATTTATGAGCTGAAACGACGATAAAGACCCTGTAGTCCGGAAAACGATCACGCTTTGGTAAGGTTAGGTTAGTGGGCCTAACCGAGTTTTATGTATTAATTAACTCTGGCCTTGCTACGAAAGATCGTCCTTGAAAGATATCGAAGCCACGCATAGCCATGTGTAATACCTTTTTAGAATCCCTATTAAATGCGCCAAAAATTGTGATACAGTGGCACTTTTCTGTAGAGTTTTTTTTTTTCACAGTGCGGTCCGAAGTCAGTAACAAGTTTTGATTTAAAAATTATTGCTTTCGTAAAACTTAATATTTTCTTCAACACACCCAATAAACTACCATAAATAGCATGTCTAACGAAAGGGCTCATCAGTACAAATCTAGTGAAAATTATAAAAAAGATACAGGGTGCAGATTTTTTCGAATTTTATCAAGTTTTAGTAAAAAAAAGACAATTTCTCATAAAAACACAAAATCAATTGTAACTCTGCAGGGGTTGACCCTAAGGACCTCCCGTAGAACAATTTTTTGCTGCTCATGGCCCCATCTAACCGCTGGTTTCGTTTGATCCACGACTTTTTGACCACCCTGTATATAGGTAGGTATATTATACTTTTTTCAAATATATTATATTTTTTACCTAAATCAAATACCTACTTAATTCAAATAGCTATCTATAGCATACTTGAAGTTTTAGGTCTCATTTAATGCAATGTGACCTGAAAAATTCAAATATCTACCAATATACTAGTAACTACTAATAACTGTAGTTGTAAATGTTTTTTACTTGCATACATTGAATAAAATAAAGAGCGTCTCTTCTGTGAAATTAAACGCAACTTACTTAGTACTTGCAGCCAAGCAGGATAGAGTTCGGCAGCAAGAAGTGGCTGAGGCAGAGCTCGGAAGAACTCTTTGACAAGAGCAGCCAGGAGTAATACTGGTGCACGCTCCAGCTCGGGGCATCCTTCCGCCCATGGGCCCAGCGTGTCCAACTGTGGAAGGAAATGGGTTAACTTAAGACATTCAATTATATTAACATATCACTTCACTATCACTACATATTATAAAACAAAGTCGCTGTCGTATGTCTGTCCCTATGTATGCTTAAATCTTAAAACTACACAACAGATTTTGAAGCGGTTTTATTTAATAGATAGAGTGATTCAAGAGGAAAGTTTATATGTATAATATATCTTTTCCAGTCTTTTCCATTCTAATGAGCAAGCACGATCTGACCGTAATTAACACAAATTAAATGTACCAAAGCAAAAATTAAGTGTTGTTCATAACAATGTTTACTGCATGTGCGTTAGGATATTTAACCACTTACCTGATAGCCTCAAAACATTAACAATTGCTCGATTTAAAACTAATTTATTTAAACTATTAATAGGTAAAATGTATTACTCAGTAAAAGATTTTCTTACAGACAAAATATGATTTCAATAATGACAATTTTATTAAGTATTTATGTAAATAATGGACTTATTAATATAATTCTATTTTTCTTTTTTGGTTTATATATTTTGCGTGAATGCTAATTAATAATAATATGATTGAATTCAATATAATATCTATGTCATCTTAATTTAAATTATGGTAAATTGCGAGAATTTAATATAATAATTTTACATTTAATATTTGTACACCGGCAAAACCGGTAGAATATAATGATACATACATTTGTCAACATCTAAATAACTACGTATATTCTAATAAATAAACGTTTCTCTCTCTCTCTCCATAATATTGTAGAGAAACACTGATAAACTTAGAGTTTCATCATTGCACCCTTGCGAAGCTGGGGTGGGTCGCTAGTAGTAATGTTGTTTTTGGTTTTAGAATTCTCCATGATGTTGGAGGAAGCCCGAATCAGTAGTGGGACATTTATCGGCTTAGATGATGATGGTCACCATCATGGTGGTTTTATTTTTTTAACTTCACAACGAGTTCTTCATATAATATATCAAAGAGGAAAAAGATTTGTTTGTAAGTATGTTTTGTAACGAATTGGCTCAAAAATATACTGGAACGATTTTAAAAATTCTGCAAACAGCGGTATTAAAGTCAACCCTTTTCGGGTCCATGGTGCTTCCGAAGACTATTTTCATAAATGGTTTAGAAAAAAAAATATAACGAAAAAGTTACTGACCTTATCTCGAAGTAGTCTAAGCGCTTTGGCGTTAGCGCTTCGGCGGAATACTCCATGTGTGAGGGGAGCTACTGCTCTTAGCCTGCGCAAGGCATGAAGCAGAGCTGGCGGTGGGGTTCCATTGCACAGTCTCGTCAGGGCCACGCCAAAGAGCCGGCCACCACGCCGCAGTAAACGCAACCCGCGTCCTGGAGTCGTGGTGCCACTAAAGAAGAAAATAATATTTTGATATGAAGGATGAAAATATTCTTACAGTTAGTAATAATTTGTTACATTGACTTTAATTTGAATCCATAAATAAATAATGTCATCAACCCTTCTATTCTTGCAATATCGTAAGTCGCCTCTTACGATACTTCAGGAATAGAATGGGTAAAGGATCGCAAGAGAACCTGGAACCAAGAGAAGAAAAACTGAATACAAACGCTGTGTCAACCAATCTGTGGCGTAACGAGATGGATGATAAACTACTTATATACATTTTTTTTTGTAAATACATACATATTATAGATAGAAATGACACCCAGACTCCGAGCCAGTGCCTCTGGTTTAGACAAAGACACTTGCCCGACCTGGGAATCGAACCCGGGACCCGTTGATCCAAAGGCGGCACATCTAACCACTAGGCCAACGAGGCAGTCGATATAGTCGATATGGTGTCACCACCCCATTTCCTCCTGAGGGTGTCGCAAGAACCGACAAAAGGAAATGACAAGGCCGATACCGATAACCTAGCCGCAAGAGAAGGAAAACTTGATAACCCTATACCAACCCCCGTCTGGCCAGCGTGGCACAGAAGGCTAATTATCCTTCATCTAACTGGACTCAGTAGTAGGTCTTCTATTGGCTTGGTAGTAGTAGTAGTAGTGAAGGTTTCGTGTTTCACAGTGTAAAACCCTTTCTGGAATATCTATTACGGGGAGACTTAATTCTAAAATGGCAGTCATAGGAATATGTTCATGGTATCCTTGGTTAACCTGCGTGTCACGGAGATGAATATGCTGCGGTGGATGTGTGGAGTGACGCGAAAGGATCGCATAAGGAACTCCCGCATTCGCGACAGTCTTAATGTCCGTGACATTGCGGATAAATTGCAGGAGTGTCGGCTCCGTTGGTACGGCCACGTTTTGCGGCAAACGTTTTGCGTAAGCCTCCGGTTACGTGGGAAACAAATGTCTGGCCATGCCGCCTCCGCCGGGCCCCGGCAGGAGGGGTACAAAGTGCTGGCTTGACGTCGTAAAGGGTGATATGCGTGCCAATGGGCTCACTACCAGGGATGCTGAAGACCGTGCGAAGTGGAAGAGAAAAAGTCGGAAAGCGGACCCCGGGCGCCGAAGCGAGAGTTTGGGCTGCAACCGGGATATAACGCGAAGATGATGATGATGATGATCCTTGGTTAACCTGGTCAGCCTGGCACACTATGCTAATCTAAATATGGTAGCAGTTAAAAGTTTACTCACTTTTTTAATCCCTGGTTTTTCTTCCTTAACTCAAAAACCAGTCCACAAGGGTTATTCTTCGCATTTACGTGTTCCAAGTCAAACCCATCTTCATTAGACAATGTCTGCCTGATTCGGGACATCTGGAAAGTAAGCATGACATTATTTACAAATCATTTTAAATTAACTATTACTACACATCCCCTAAATAACAACTAGCCTACTACTGGTCCTACTGGTCCTCGAATAACTACTGGTCCTCGCAGGCCATGGTTTCGTATTAAGTTTTCCTACTCCTTCGGTTAGGTTTTCGGCCTTGTCATTTCATTCCGTCGGCTCTTGTGACAGCCTCAGGTTAAATGTGGATTGCCGTACGATTGGGTTCATATATTATGAACGTGTGAATGATGTTGAATGAGTGTTGGCGTTGACTTTGAAAAAACTTTAAGTTATATTTTTCCTAAATGACTCTAATCAATGAAGTGAGAGATCTACAGTACTTTCTAAGTAAAGGATAAACTTAACTTAAGTTTATCTGCATAGATTTTCATTAGCATTACTTAAGAACAAATCTAGTATCTTTATGACTATTATTGATTCTTGCCTTAAGCAAAAGCTATTACCTACTTCTACTTTTCTTATATCTTGTACATAAAAATTACCTGTACAGCATGTGGCCTCTCAATGCCTCTCAAAGGCGTAGGTGGTGCGTCCCTCCCGGTCCTCACGCACAGTGTGAACTCGTTAGCGGCACCCCACCTCCCGTCCCCCTCGTTGTCACCTTCACCCCCACCATCGCCTTCACCTTCCGCACTGCCGTTTTGCAGCACGTGGAGAGCTTGCCGTACCACGCAACGTGCACTCATCTCTGGGTTCACAGACACTGTCTTACACTGGAAAAGAGTCAATATGTCATTAGGAATAGAGATCTTAACTCATTACCCTTCGTTTGATTAGCTTATAGTTTTGGTTTTTTAATGGAGAACAGTGTCATCACATGTACGAGAGACCATCACAACGGACCACAATCTAAAGATATGTCGTAATTATTTCGTTAAAATAAAATACGGTAGATTATTTTTTTATCGCCGACTTTATTTGACGCTGCATGCGTGATGGAAAGCAACGCCTGGGTCTAAGATGGAGCAGGCAATTCAAGGAAATGCCCTGTCGGGCACCGGCTCTCACATACACACGACAAAACACAGTAAAATTTATTGGCACCGGACTTAGATGTGAGGGGTAGCTAGCTGGAAGGACCATTAAGATCCTACCACCAAGCGTGCTGGGTTTTGTTAACTTTAACAACACGCGTTTCTTCCCAGCGTGCGGTGGGGATGTGTAATATTCTGCCGTGTCCCCACACGGGTAACCATATTTCTTATAATATCTACTCGTACATAACAGATGTCTATGAAAAGTGTTAACTATTTGCACTGCAGCCATTAAGGAAGCATTGGTTATTGGATGTCCGAGGATTTTTTATTTAATCATGTACCGTCTCTTAGAAGTCAACAGGGGCAGTAATTTTATATTTCTACTATAACTGTTGAATGAACATAAAGCAAAGGTTAATGAGGTACGCGTAACGCGGAAATCTCATCAATAAACTATCATCCGAACAAGATTTAATTATATTGGCTATAGTATCTTTACTGCATGTCATAAAAATCTAGTATTGGACATATAAAGAAGGGATTAATACGGCGCGTGTTTTCAAAGTTATTGCAAAAGGCCCAAAGGTCGATAATATTATATTTTATTAGCAGATAAATAACATATGTCAAATTTCCATTTAAATCAAAATGCAAGAGATATCTGTGGCCTGGTAGAAGGAGAAACAGATAAATATTCTATACTATATTTAAGATACACATGACTAAAAGTTAGTTTATGGTACTTACAAACTCAATCGAACTGTTTACATCTTTGTAGAAGATTTGAATATTTGTAGACTTTGGCTCTGTGGTCAGCTGAGCATTTAAAGCGTTTTGGATTTTCCTGCAAACAAAAAAGGGACAGGTGACTTGACAGTAAACAATCTAATAAATCATATATTAAAGTACTATTAAGTCTCATCGACTGTGAAGATTATATTAAGTTGGGTTGCAATATGCCTATGATGACATAATATAACCAACCTAGGATGTTTTTTTTTAAAACGTAACCCCTGCACTATGTATAATCTGTATCGCAGGGGCAGTTTACACCCAGACTCCGAGCAAGTGCCTCTGGTTTAGACAAAGACACTTGCCCGACCCCGGAATCGAACCCGGGACCTGTTGATCTAAAGGCGGCACATCTAACCTCTAGACCAACGAGGCAGTTTAGCGGCGTGTTCTCTCTGCTAAACAGTATAGAAACCATTCTAAAATCAGAGACGTTATAAACGAAATCAAAATTAACATTTTTTTAAATTAATCTTTTAAAATCAGATATAAGCTTCACGAGAAGTAATTATCTTACAAATCAATGTCCTGGGTAATTTCACATACTACTCGTATATTGGGCAGGCTCTCCAGCAGTTTTCATACCTTATATTTTAATGATAATTAGAAATGAGTTATTAATTAGAATTGCAGATACTGTAGCTTAATTCACTCTTACGCTTTAAGAAGATTATTATATTCCGTGTGGTGACGGATTTAGAATACATAGTTACCACCCCATTCCATCCTGATTGTGTCGTAAGAGCCGACAAAAGGAAATGACAAGGCAAGAGAAGGAAAATATCATCATTTCAGCCAAAAGACGTCCACTGCTCGTTGGTCTAGTGGTTAGATGTGCTGCCTTTGGGTCAACAGGTCCCGGGTTCGATTCCGGGGTCGGGCAAGTGTCTTTGTCTAAACCAGAGGCACTGGCTCGGAGTCTGGGTGTCATTTCTATCTATATTAAGTATGTATTTACAAAAAAAAATGTATATAAGTAGTTTATCATCCATCTCGTTACCATAACACAAGCATTAAGTGGCTTAGCTTGGGACGAGATGGCGTTGTGTGAAATGTCCAAGGATATTTATATTTATTTATATTTTACTGCTGGACATAGGCCTCCCCCAAAGATTAGTCCATGGAGGGGTTTGCCATAATCGCCACGCTTGGCAGGCGGGTTGGCGATCGCAGTGATGGATGGTGTGTTTTGAACAGAACGTCGCTGCTGCCTAACGTCTGTTGTCCCTTAGTCGCCTTCTACGACACCCATGGGAAGATATGGGGTGGTAGTATTCTTCCTCCGCTACCACACGGAAAGCTCCGCTACCACACGGATATGAAACCCTTTTGTTTTTTTTTTGTTTTCGCTGGGGAAATGCTTTATGCATACCACCGCACCCCGGGGGAAAGGTCGGTGATTATGTGGGACTCCGACAAGGGTCGTCTACCCAAGCGTCGTTTACCCACTAAAACCCCAGCGGCATACCCTCACACGACGCGCTTGGGGCGCCACAAGTTCGCGTAAACGCATTCTACTGTGACGCCCCGGCGTGGTGCCCGCAACGCGGGCAAGCGACTATCAGAGAGGGCGTCCCGGTACACTGGGACGCCCTCAGTCATCGAGGCTTTCGTCGGTGGTGGCTCCCCCGAACCACCACCGGCCTCCTAGGCGAGGGCAGAAGGGGCCCGCACCGTCACGAACCCCCCTCCACCCCCGTCCACGGATATGAAACCCTGTGCCAACCCGTCTCGCCAGCGTGGCACAGTAGGCTAATTACCCTCCCGTGATGAGAGAAGACCCGACTCAGTGGGTCAATTATGCGCTGAGTAGTAGTGGAAGAAGTAGCTTCTCCAAATCGCTTACCTGTACCAAGTATCTCGAGCAGCTTGCGTCGGGTATGTGGCCAAGTAGTTGGCTACACCGGTGACCGTCGGCCAACCAATGAGAAAACCCGTGTCATCTCCATCGGGCAACGAGATCCAAACTTCGGCAAGACGCACACTCTCTTTTAGCTTAAAGCAATTTGTTCCTCTGGACTTTCCAACCAGGAGTAAGTCGCTGAAGAGGAATAGATGGCGATCTAGTGGTGGGGAGGTTGCACCTAAGGGGCACAGCTGAACTGGAGCCTCCATTATGAAGGTGCGAGGGGACAGGGAGCTGCTGCTGGCGCTGATTGTCCCCCCAATGTCCAGGCTTGGTCGCTTGCGAAGGCTTTTCTGTTTCTGGAAACAAAATATCTTGGTTATATTTACGGTTGCGGCTGGTTTTATGATTTAAGATCATCAAATTTAATATTCGAAACATGTTTATTGTCCACGTGGATTAGAGAATACATCGTGTCACCACCACATTCTATCCCGAGGGTGACGTAGGAGGCGACGAAAGGAACGCAGGTGGCACCTAGCCACAATAGAAGGAAAACTTGATGTAGACCCTCAACCAATGCATCTTGCCAGCGTGGCACATTAGGCTAATTTCCCTCCATGAATTTGGAGGAGGCCCGACTCAGCAGTTAGTCATCTATGAGTAGAGGAGATATGTATATGGGTTGATATTTATGAACATTGCTACAAAAATTAATAACTGTTCATCACAAGGAAGAGATTCAAGAACGAGCGTCAATATCTAATGTTACCTGTGCATGGTGCGAGGCAAGTGCATCAGCATCGTGTAATGCCAGATAGTCGTGAGGGAACAGGTCCTGGACGCGCTCCAGGTCAGAAAGGCGCGCAGCTCGTCGTCTCGCACATCCTCCTCCAACCAACCGCTCATATTGCGCCAATCGCTCGATCTGGAGAAAAGAGAAAAAACAAATTACATCTGTTCTTTTTTACATACGTTTCCGAAGTGACTATCGGTTCTAGAAGATAAATATCAGCCTTCAATGGCTCATTGCTACAATGCCACCGTGGGGTTAGGGATTTATACGAGTATAAATATCCTTGGACATTTCACACAACGGCATCTCGTCCCAAGTTAAGCAACTTAATGCTTGTGTTATGGTAACGAGATGGATGATATACTACTTATTATACATTTTTTTTTGTAAATACATACATATTATAGATAGAAATGACACCCAGACTCCGAGCCAGTGCCTCTGGTTTAGACAAAGACACTTGCCCGACCCTGGACCCGTTGATCCAAAGGCGGCACATCTAACCACTAGACCAACAAGGAAAGACAATGACACCAACACATCTTGAAGGTGCCGCAGAGTAAGAGGTAGATCGCCGCAAAAAAAAGGAAACTTAATGCAATATAACTAAGAGTATTTTTTGCGGCTAGACGACTAGACGTCGTTTATAGATTTTAACAAGGAAGACCGAATTACCCTTTCCACATTCAACTAAAACGTAGGTCTAATCCAATGTGATGAGAAATCATTGCAGCCTATAAAAGACCCACTATTGAATCGGGCCTCCTCTAATTCTATGGAGGCTGGGTTTATTTTATCCTTGCGATACTCTACGAATGTATTCTAAGTCGGTCACCGCACAGATGATCAATTACCAGTTAGTGATTAAAAAGCACTTCCAGTAGCTTATCGGATTACAGATCTATCATATAAATTAACGCATTAGACGGTCAACGTGTTATTCAACACTAACTTGTCAAGCAGAAGCGTGCCCTAAAGTGGGTCATAGACTATAGAGCGTGTGGTCAAAAAATATAATTAATTAACAAGGAAATTGATACCCTGTACCGTTGCTTTAATAAGCTGAGGTGACGGCTGTATCGTATTATCACGCTCGGGGCATAAGCTCATATCCGCTCAAGCATACATTATAGTTTATTAAAATAACCTATTCATATGTAATGTAATCTAAATTCTGATCGCATTTAGTGCTGAGGGTGTCTTCGAAGCTCTCTGAAGCGTGTCCACGACAATGATACGTTATTACAAAAGGACAAAGGACCGTGAGAAACTCAGCCATTGTAGAATCTAAGAAAAATTGTTTATAATGCGTGCGTGGTTCTCAAGTCCTGAGGTCGTCAACTCACGAGTTTATTGCAAATATTCTGCTGAAGTAAAATCCTTGTTCAATAGTCAACATTGGTGCATAAATTTATTGATGAAATTGAGTGTATAAACGTAGAATGTTAATTGGTATCTCGTATTTAATCATTCGAAATATGTGAGAATTCACGAGAAAATAATGTATCGTGATAATAAAAATATAATATTTTATAACAAAATATAGACATTATTTTTGTTCAGCAACAAGACAATGTCGGGAATATAAAATGTTAATATTAATAATTTTTTATAGGTTATTATTTGTATATGTAATCGAATTCTTAGAATCACTGGTGTATGCACAAAACAGTAGTTCCAAAATCGAATAACATACGCACAATGTCAATAAACATTTGAATTTATAGCAGTCATATTAAATCGATAAAATATTTTAGCGATTCAGTAAAGTTCTTTCTTACGTTTCTTGACCTTAAATGTTTTGTATGATTATAAAATGATGCGTATGACATTAAGGTCTAACACCTGCGTATAACGAGATAGGATTTTATTATCCTACCTTATGTGCTTTATAGAATGTCAATGATATCTATTGATTTTATATTCAAGGTATTTGCTACATTAACGAATGTATCTCTTATTCATTGCTTGTATCTTAGTTGCAGTCAAATGATACGTTTTTAATTAAGATTCAAAACATCATATATACAATTTTCGTATTTTGGTAAGAAAAATACTTATTTTATTGATTTGACTCAGGCTCAAGATTCCTTTGAGAATATTGCGAAATAACTTCGTTTATAGTTTCTACTTTTACCATCAACGCACATTTGAAAACTTAACCCTGTGCATGATAAACATAATTTAATTTATCTAACACTTGGAAATAAATCTGCGTCCACTGGAATACAGTTACAGTTCAAGTATAGAACTGTAACTGTATTCCAGTGGACGCTATTGATGTCTGTTGATGTAACAAAACACTAACCTACTCTAACATCTATAGCCACAACGAAAGGATCCATTGAAGTCCTGATGTAGATAATCTGTGCAAAATTTCAGTTTTTTTTTTAATTATTGTCACTGGCTGGCTGGTAGTCGTGAAATAAGCACAGAGACTTTGTGGAACTCACATTACTATCTATGTAGGATAATAATAACGATAACTAGTTTGTTGGATGTCGCTGGAACGCATGTTTGGTGTTAAAACTCAGGTACAGAAATATATAGATATCTCACTCATACTTCAACATAGAAACACATTTTAAACACAGAACTCCTATTGATTAGCTCTATGTCCACACTTCGGATATTTACATGGTCTTTTAATATTGCTTTTTAATTTTTAAAATACATTTTTAACGCTAAATAACACGTAAATGTAACACTTTACCGAATGGGAATTCCAAATAATCCGTTACCATCAATATACGCATGCGATTTACGTCTTAACTTTTTATACTTAATTTGGGTTGTAAAAAATATCTGATCATTTCTGACAGCGCTATTAATGGAAGTGTAGGTATGACGTGGAGTTATTGTGTTGTAAATAATTAATTAAGATTATGCGCAAAACCGCTATTTGGAGACGAGAAGCTTGTGGCTCTAATCTGCACAGGCAGTTCATTCAGCGTCGTAACTTTGTTGCTTAAGGTGATTACTCCAGGGTAGACCGCGAAATTCGAATTTTGTGCTAGGTTGTATGTTGATTAAATGTTCGCGGCACTGTTAATCAAGTGTTCATCATCATACAACCTAGCACTGGCCTGCAAATTGCAAAAAAACGTAAGAAAATTCGAACTCCTCTAAGTTCATGGGGGGAAAACATCCTATTGTGTGCGAGTTGGCACATGACCGTATTATGTATAAACCTCATGAACATCGTATGCAATTCCAAATTCAAGGTGATATGTAAATATACGTTGGCTAATGATAGCTTCTCTACAAGTCAGTCTTTAGCCTATAACAAAACAAAAGTACTAGTCATTTATTCTCATATTTAAATTGTACCCGCCAAAGTTTATGTTAGCAACTAAAACTTTGCCTTTCAGTCCTTCCTAGAATAAACCTTCTGTAAGAACCGTTTGTAGAGTTAGCACAAAAGAAAACTATTATAAACGTTATCGCCGTTAAGACGAAAGCAATTTTGCTTTTAAGCCCCTCTTTTACAATCGAATAACTACTTAAAGGGGATTAAGATCTGGTGCTAAAACAAAGCAAATGTTTTTGTTAACTTAAATAGGCTTCCATCAAAAGATAGTTTGGTGCAAATTTATTACGTTATTTGTATCGTTTTTTAACTTTACGTTAATGATTGTGAATGTATTACCTAGGTACCAACATTATGATAAAATATGTTCAATACGCTTAGGTTGACTAAGTTCTTTAGTAATATTTTCAGCTAATGGTGAAGTCAGTTCAGTTTGTAGATGCTTGTTGACAGATTTTCTGGCCACCTTTTACGACACCCACACCTAAACATCCGTTGAATTAAATTTAAATTTCAAAACTTTAAAAACCAAACCGTATATTATGTCACGTGATTAAATATTATTCCTAATTTGAAATTCTTCTTCGGGGGTATATCAACAAAGTTTTTTATTGGTTCCAGCTAAGGGTACTGATTAAGTCTTTTACTGGGTTCAAGTCTGTTTACCTCCCAATCAACACCTACTCTTGGCTTAGTTTTTCAAGTACCACGAATCCGGAGCATCACAAACAAGGGTTATCTGTGAACGTGTTACACGGAACTGCACTTTCTAACTCAAATGTTGACTTTGGAGTAAGTGGGTACGGACTGGCGTAAGTTAGATAACGAGGGAACTGTCCTAAAATCTGAGATAACCGAACGCGTGCGCTTACGGGCCTGCCCTTTTAAAAAAATAACTTTATCTATTTTTCTAAGTGAACACGCCTGGCGTTGTTATTCCAAATATTTAAAAATACTGGCCACTTTTTTTTAACCGTAATCGGCTTTGTTTTGCCCTAATCTTGGTTTTGAAGGATTTTCTGGTTTCTTAGCAATAAAATAAACTTTCTAATGAAACTGTGACTAAGCGTATTATCATCTATTTTTTTTTACAAATATATGACAGATAAAAATACGTTGGCGCCAAATTAGTAGGTCCTACTGGCAATGAAAAAGGTTGCGTTTACTTTTTACCGTATCTATGACACGGTTCTACAAAGGAACTTGATTATACTTTTCCATCGTCGTTTCAGCCCATATATGACTCACTAATGGGTCGGTCCTCCTCCAAATGAATGGAGAGAAATTAGACCACTGTGCCACGCTGGCAAGACGGGTTGGCACAGGGTTTGTTTGTATTAAGTTTTCCTTCTGATACGGTTATGTGATCTGTCTCTTACGATCTTTTAGTCGCCTCTTACGAGACCCTCAGGATAGCGTGGGTTGGTGACATTATGTATTTACTTTTTCCTTAACACCGCCATAATTAACTGTCCTTCTTCTATTAGGTAGGGCAAAATAAGCTTATGGGTCATTTATGGGCTGAGTATTAAACAATAGTACAGTATTTAAAAAAGAATTTACCCAAATAGAAATACGAATGTATCATAAGATACTATCATATCATATTATGATACATTTGTATTTCTCTTTGTTAAAATGAAATGACTGTAATACCTACGTCATCATTAAAACGCTTATTTGTATTTAAAACTAAGCAATTTAGCTAAACAGCTAAACAAATCACAGCGTAATTTGAAGCGTATTTTAAGTTCAAACAGTTAAGAGAACAAAAACTGCAGACACATTTACCAAAGTTCATTAACCGGCCAGTGTAATGCATGCAGTATAATATCTAATGCGGTTAACGACATTATCTAATTTGTTTTATCAGTTCTGGCGATTACATAAAACCAAATACATATAACACACGATGACAACTTTCAACCTCTTACGTAACACAACAATTATATAAATAGAAGATATTCTATGAAAGCTATCAGTGGCAAGATTATTATTAACAAAAATACATGATCTACCAGGTGGTTGCTTGGGCTTTTAAGGTTTAAGGTTGCTTAAGGTGAATGTTCCAGGGTAGCCCGCGAAATTCAAATTTTCTTACGTTTTTTGCAATTTGCAGGTCAGTGCTAGGTTGTATGTTGAATAAAATGTTATTCGCGGCTGTAAGATGTATGTAGTTATAGAATCGTAATCATTAAAATCATCAATACAACCCTCCAAGCTCATAAAGGTGCAAGAAAAACTTTTTCAAGCTCAAAGTCATTCTTGCACCTTTATGAGCTTGGAGGGTTGTATTGATCAGTTTGATGATTATAATTCTATAACTACATACGTCTTACAGCCGCGAATAACATTTTAATCAACATACAACCTAGCACTGACCTGCAAATTGCAAAAAACGTAGGAAAATTTTAATTTCGCGGGCTACCCTGGAACATCCACCTTAAAGGAAATTATAAAGTCGAACATCCAGTCGCAAGAGAAGGAAATCTTGACACGAAATCCTGTGCCAACCCGTCTGGCCAGCGTGGCGCAGTAGGCTAATTGCCCTCCCTGTGATGAGAGGAGGCCCGACTCTGCAGTGGGTAATTTATGGACTGAGTAGTAGTATTAGTAACGCGTTACAAGCCGAACATTCAGTACTCAGTCAGCATTTGGCTTATCAGTGTTACGACCAGTAAGTCTCCAACTATACATATACTAAAATATGAGGCAGGGCAGCTCGCAATTAGCATTAAGGTGGATGCTCCAGGGTAGCCCGCGAAATTCAAATTTTCTTATGTTTTTTGCAATTTGCAGGGCAGTGCTAGGTTGTATGATGATGATCATTTGATTCGCGGCTGTAAGACGTATGTAGTTACAGAGTTATAATCATCAAACTCATCAATAGAACCCTCCAAGCTCATAAAGGTGCAAGAATAACTTTGACGTTGAAAAAGTTTTTCTTGCACCTTTATGAGCTTGGAGAGCTGTATTGATGATTTTGATGATTATAATTATATAACTACATACGTCTTACAGCCGCGAATAACATTTTAATCAACATACAACCTAGCACTGACCTGCAAATTGCAAAAAACGTAAGAAAATTTGAAATTCGCGGGCTACCCTGGAACATCCACCTTAAGCAACGTCTAGCTTATGATAGACTAGCTGCGCCCCGCGGTTTCACCCGCGCTTACTTAGGGTAGGCGCGCACGGGTGACTTTTGTCAGCGTGACATTATAAGTTGTTGATGAAAAATTGAAAATGTCACCCATATGTCACGTCGTAACGTGCGCGCATCTTCATACTTAGTGCGGACTTGATACGGACTTGATACAAGTGACGAAGCAGTCACGATGACAAAAGTCACCCGTGCGCGCCTACCCTTATTGTCGTACTACGGGTGACGCCACGGGGTGAAGCTTGTTTAAAAAAAGTAGCCTAAGTTACTCCTTGTATCATCAGCTTCCTATCAGTAAAACTCCCGTCAAAATCGGTCCAGCCGTTCCAGGGATTAGCCGGAACAAACAGACAGACGGACAGACAGACAAAAATTTAAATAAATGTTATTTTGGTCTATGTACTGTGGATACATACTTACGCATTTGGTAAAAAGTGGTTATTTTATAATTACAAACAGACACTCCAATTTGTATAGATACTTAACGCGAAAATAAAAAAGGATAGTTAGGAAATAGGTAGCATAAATAGGAAATGCCCAAAACGAATGAATGGCGAAGAATGAATGCGTAGTACGTAGTATGAAAGTGCGAGAGTACTAAAAGCGAGAACTGGAATGGAAGAGACTATCACTATCACTACATAGTATAAAACAAAGTCGCATTCTCCGTCCCTATGTATGCATAAATCTTTAAAACTACGCAACGGATTTTGAAGCGGTTTTTTTTAATAGATAGAATGATTCAAGGGGAAGGTTTATATGTATAACCCGGGGCGGGCCACTAGTTCAGAATAATAAAATCTCTGCTCAAGGTAGAGCGATAGAGCAAAATATAAAAAAAAGTCTAGCCTAGACAGATATTGTAGGCTCATCCCTACACTAGGTATAACTTATAACCTGTATCGCGGGGGCAGTTTACAAACATGTAATTCACGAGCACAAATAAATAAATAAATAAATATCCTTGGACATTTCACACAACGCAATCTCGTCCCAAGTTAAGCAACTTAATGCTTGTGTTATGGTAACGAGATGGATGATAAACTACTTATATACATTTTTTTTTGTAAATACATACTTATTATAGATAGAAATGACACCCAGACTCTGAGCCAGTGCCTCTGGTTTAGACAAAGACACTTGCCCGACCCCGGAATCGAACCCGGGACCCGTTGATCAAAAGGCGGCACATCTAACGTAGTCTTTGCTTCGAAAGAGCACGTAAATGCCGACCCCGGATAATTAATGTCATTATTACATCTATGGCAGTCATCATTTGAAATCAGTTCCTTCTTCTTCTGGCCTATCTAAATTATTACCATAGCGTAGAAACTGGTAGCTGGTTTAACCGATTACCGTTAGTTTAAATAGATTGGTCTTAAAGAGCTCACTGAATTTTATACGCAAACATAATAGCAAAATTAGGTTAGACTGATGCCGACTCCAATAAAAGTGATATCAATTGTAATTTTATTAACGTCAATTTAATATCACTTTAAAACTTTCTTCATTGTAGCCCATATATTTATCGCGAAATTTTGATGTCAGTAAAAATTATTGATGGAGGCACTTCGAAGAATGTAAGCGTGATTCATTCGGATGTGTTTTGGGCCATGCGATGTAATGAGAAACCGTGTTGATCGTATGGAAAGATTCGTGATCAATTTAGATGCAATTATTGTACTTGGGGGTCAGCCACTGATAAGCTATTTGATTATCAACAATTTTAATGCTACTCATATTATAAACGCGAATGTTCGCTAGTCTTCTGGGTGAAGACCCTGATCCAAAAGGCAGTACTTTTGGTTACGGCACGTATATACGTTCCTCACTCTGGAGCCCTGACCACCGGTGGTTTGGGCCTTCGGCTACGCCATGTTTTTTAAAAGTAATTGTATATTTAAAAAAAAAGGATTGTTATGTATTCTAATTCGATCACAACACGGAAATAGTAAATTAATTATAAAAATTACTATGGATATTTTGTGAAATATCTTGGATATATGTTCACATTCTTTAGTTTTAGTTAAACTAAAAGAGAAATTGTGACCGTTGTTTAAATTATCAATATGCAGTCGTAAAACTATCAAGGAATTAAAGTCGCGACCATATTTGGTACACACTGGAAGAGTATTTATGTGTGTCTTTCTTCGTATTTTCCAATGCCCCATCAAGATACTGGCGAAATGGTCGCGGACTACATACAAAGGTCGTATGGAGTCAAACTTGGGCTATCAGGCTTCATCTGTTGGGTCACAGCAGCAAAAATGAAATTCAAAAACTGACCACGTACGATTTTCAACCATAAAGTAGCAAAAACATAATCATAAAAAAACCGTGTGAAGACGGATATAAATTTTTTTTTTTTTTATTAATGACCCACTGCTGCATCTGGTCTCCTCCCTTCACAAGGATCATTAGCCTACTGTCCCACGCTGGCCGGACCGGTGGGCACTGGGTTTCGTTTCAAGTTTTCCTTCTCTTGCGGCTAGGTTATCGGCCTTCTCCTTCTATCGGCTTTTACAACACCGTCACACATACAACTATGGCATTATTATTATTGGTAGGTACTCGGTTTAGTATATATACGAGATATATTCTAAACCCAGTACCAGTAACAATCATTGTCAAGTATGTTGAGTTATTGTACCAATAAATTGCCGACTCATCTCGCGTGAAAACAATCCTTTGACACGCGATAGCATTTCACTTTTGAACAAAATACCGTGCAAAGGTCAATCATAGAAATTTGTCCCCATTTATATTTACTAAGATAAAATTCCAACCATCTATACAGTCCATTAAATGCGCTCTCTTTATATTTTGTTATCTACATCATCATCATCATTTCAGCCAAAAGACGTCCACTGCTGGACATAGGCCTCCCCCAAGGATTTCCACAAAGGCCGGTCCTGGGCCGCCCGCATCCACTGCTTTCCGGCGATCTTAACCAGGTCGTCGGTCCACCGTGTGGGAGGCCTACCAGCACTGCGCCTTCCGGAACGCGGTCGCCACTCGAAGACTTTTCTGCCCCATCGGGCGTCGGTCCTGCGAGCTATGTGCCCTGCCCACTGCCACTTAAGTTTGACAATCCGGTGGGCTATGTCGGTGACCCTGGTTTTCCTGCGTATCTCCTCATTTCTGATTCGATCTCGCAGGGAAACTCCGAGCATAGCCCTCTCCATTGCCCTTTGGGTGACTTTGAGCCTTCTGATGGAGCCCATAGTGAGCGACCACGTCTCAGTTCCATATGTCATCACTGGCAACACACATTGGTTGAAGACTTTGGGTGTTATCTACAGGGTGTATCTAATAGTGGTTTTGTTACATTGAACACAAACACACTTCGTCCATGTGGCATCTTTTGTGTTTCCTCTCATATAGCCCTCCTAAATAAGTCTGTGTCGTGACGAATTTAGAATACATAGTGTCAGTCACCACCCCTTTCCATCCTGCGGGTGTCGTAAGAGCCGACAAAAGTAAATGACAAGGCCGAATACCTAGCCGCAAGAGAAGGAAAACTTGAAAAGAAACCCTGTGCCAATCGTGTAGTAGGCTAATTACCCTCCCTTTGACAGGATGAGGCCCGACTCAGTAGTGGGTCGTTTATGGGCTGAGTAGTTAGTACTACTACTATACTACTGTATCACCACCCCATTTCATCGTGAGGGTATCGTAAGAGTCGACGGAAGACTCCGTGATGAGGAATAAACAACGGCTTTAATTGTGAAATTAGTTTATACTCGGTCATATGCAGGGCCGGATTTAGGGGGGGGGGGGGGGCAACCGGGGCGAAAGCCCCGGGGCCTCCACAAGCAGAGGGCCTCCACAATAGAGACTTCGGAAAAAAAAATCTTTCAAATTTCAGAAATACTAAGAGAATCTACTTGGTTTCACAATAAATTATTTATTGAAAAACGCTACTGAAAAAAATGTTCATTTTATTTGGAAAATAATTTGGGGCAAGGAGGCCTCCACTCCTTTGTTGCCCCGAGGCCTCTGGACCCCTAAATCCGGCCCTGGTCATATGACCCAAGGAAAGATATTCACCCATAAATTCCTTATATAAAGAAGCAATCGTTGTTTTTTGTCGATTGCGACGTTCAAGCCCGATTCAGCAATGGGTTTTGAGATGATGATGATGAAACTATACTTTATGCATCGATAATCGGAAATATAAAATGGTATGCATAATTATCTGCATCGATACACGAGTCAGCATTTGGAATACACTGATGTATGCTCTGACCTAGATATTCTTGTTAAACAAAGCAAGTAAGTAAATAGCTAACATAGATGTGTATACAAGACACGATAATTGTCTTAATTGAAGTGTTAAATTATTACTAGGGCGAGTTTACGGAACGTTAGGTAAGCATATGAATTAAAAGGCAGTAGGTTAACGTTGAAAGTCAGCATTTATGTTTGGTGTGAAGAGAATAATTGATGATAGTTTACTAGAAACTAATATTTGCTTTGTACAATAACAATTAGAAAGATTAATAATTTAAAAAATATCGTTTTTCTTTACCATACGTTATTTAAGCGTAGTTTTTTAGGATACGCTTAAATAACGTAGGCTTAGTGTATTTTGCAATTACCCTTTTGTGCGTAAATAGGTTATAACTAGTACAATATGCCATTTAGTTTTAGAAGTACATCGTTGGAATTTAAAAAAGTACTTATAAAAAGATAACCTGATATATTAAGAAGATCTAATCATCTAGATATTTTAAGTCGTGTGCGTATTTTTTTACTGTTGTTTTTTTAATTAGTTTTTTTAGTCTTAGAGGTAATAAAACTCTTTCGATTAGTTAACATTAAAATAACAAGGATATGACTTGTACACACACATTCGAGACGACGGTAATGTCCACATTTGTCTTCGAAACAACATCAAGTAATTACTTGTGGGTCGTGGGCCTATCATAAATCATAACGAAAGCAACTACCAAAGAAGACATCAAGCGTGGAATTTTCGATTGGGAATGATGTAGGACCGAGGCAATTCGAAGTCATGCATTCTGGGTCGAACGGTCGGAGATTGCGGTCGGTGACCCCTATACAAAGTATACACCCTCAGTTTTGTGTCTTTGACATTCAATTCAAAAGGGGACAGAATTGTAGAAGGTTCTGGTAGCGAAGCTGTCCGTTTGGATGTCTTAAGGAGCGAGTCTTAGCCAACTGTAAACCAGTATTTCCTACCCCTACCTACCCGCCTAGCCTACCAGTCTTGCAGGCTAATTTTCCTCTATGAACCTTGAGAAGGTCCATTCGGTAGTGGGTAAATTATGAGCTTAAATAAAGAATCATAACTGGAAGTGAAAAAAAAAATTAAAATTAAGATTTATGACCAGTAGTATAATGCATGTTTTGAATAATTGTACTACAAATGATGTTAGGGAATTGATGTTTACTCTGGTCAACGGAAGAACAAGGTCGTCTGGCCAGCGTGGCACAGTAAGATCATTCTCGTTCATCAAGATAGACTCAGCAGTGGGTCACTTATGAGCTGAGATAAAGTAAATAATAATTCATAGTCACTATCACTATCACTACATAGTATAAAACAAAGTCGCTGTCGTCTGTCCGTCCCTATGTATGCTTAAATCTTCAAAACTACGCAACGGATTTTAAAGCGGTTTTTTTTAATAGATAGAGTGATTCAAGGGGAAGGTTTATATGTCATAATTGCACCCGTGCGTAGCCGGAGCGGGTCGCTAGTATATTATAAACATCTGCCCCTTCCGTCTACACACAAAAATTGATTTCTCGTACTACGTATTTTCAACACAATTTATTTATGTCTGATAAATATCATACATACCTCCATTCATATGTAAACAAAAATAAATTTTGAATGGCCTAAATGGAATCAGTCATCGGAAAGCAGTTCGTTTAAAGTCGCACTTTGAGCTTTTAAAGCGCTGTGGCAAGTACAGTTAATGACTGCAATAAGAATTTCGAGATTTTATTGATTTAATCCCCCTTTTTGCATCTTTAACCGAATTGGTATGGGGTTAAGGACAATCGTATATTTGAATGAATCCAAATCTGCTCATTATTTTGGTAGTAGGTGAAATCGAATTCGGGATTGAATGGCACGAAATATATTTCGGTAAATGTTAGCGGTGATTGATTGTGGTGGGGTTTAAATAAAATAACACGACCAAAACCGTTAATAACATTTATCACAACGTGGACACTAACAGTGAGACTAGTCCACCAGCTTAAAGTCGCTCAGCGTGCTATGGAGCGAGCTATGCGTGGGGTTTCTCTGAAAGATAGGCTCCGTAACGAGACTATCCGACAGAGAACCAAAGTCACCGACATAGCTCAGAGAATTAGCAGACTGAAGTGGCAGTGGGCTGGTCATATCTGTAGAAGAACCGACAACCGCTGGGGTAGACGAGTTGAGTGGAGACCGCGAATCGGCAAGCGTAGCGTGGGACGGCCCTCTGCTAGATGGAGCGACGATCTGCGAAAGGTTGCGGGCAGCAACTGGATGCGTCAAGCTGAAGACAGGGCGCTATGACGCTCTTTAGGGGAGGCCTATGTGCAGCAGTGGACTAATGTCGGCTGATGATGATGACCACAATGTGCAAGGATCGAGAATGCCTAAGAGAATAGCACTTTTTCGGTTATTACGTCTAGTGAAGAAGTAGTGTACTATAGCACTTACATTTACAAGTGCTTCTTAATATGTTTATTTATAAATGTAAAATGTACTTAGCCCATACATAACCCAATGCTGAGTATGGTCTCCTCCAATTATATGAAAGGTAATTAACCTACTGTACCACGTTGGCCAGACGGGTTGGCACGGGGATTCCTATCTTTTCCTTCCCTTCCATCTAGGTTTTCGACTTCGTTATTTCCTATCCTTACGGCATCCTCAGGATGGAATGGGGTAGCGGCACCAGCACTACGAATCAGTAATATTTTTTGACTGATGAGCCGTGCTAATGAATACCGTCTTTGTAATGTATTCATAGGTTAAACGGACTATAATCTATTGCTTCACAATTAAATGGCGATCACAAAGAATACGCATCATTATGCATTGACAAAATCGTTTCTTTTCAAAATACTTGTAGTTTGAGTGACAGGGAAACGAATAGTTCATTATTGATGTATCAAATTAAATAGATGTGACACAGCATATGATTAAATGTTGATAAATCGCTATTCTTGGAACACTATTGATGCTTGCTTTCAGCCATGAATAGAAGTTGTGGCATATTGAGCAATTGCAAATGTAGGATTAAAAACTAAGTGACATGAAACTGAACTATGTGATGACGGATTTAGAATGCATGTCACAGCCCCATTCGATCCTAAGGGTGTAGGAAGAGCTGATAAAAGGGACTACTATGGCTGAAAACCTAGCTGTAAGAGAAGTTAAACAGCCCTGGGTCATGTATAGGATGAGTAGTAGTATAGTACAATTTACTGACATAATTTTATGTTATGAACAAATCTCTCCTAATTTCCTGGTACAGAAAACTATCAACAAACCCGTCAACAATGCAATGTTACTAATGCATTTTTAATCATCATTCTTGCTGCAACATTTCGTAAATCACAAATGAATGTTCGCCAGTGGGTCAAGCGGTCAAATAAGATGACAGTATTTTGTCCTACTGAGAATGAAATAAAATGTAATTCAAATGACTCTCAAATAATTCAATTCTCCATATTGTATTTGTAAACCAATTTGAAGATAAGTATTAAAATGTGTAGATTTTTAGATCTAGCAAATTATCTGATGGGGCTAGATGTGCCACCTTTAGATAGAAAGAAAAGAAGAAAGAAAAATATCTTTATTCCCACACGACACACTAGAAATACATCACTACATAGTATAAAACAAAGTCGATGTTTTCTGTCCGTCCCTATGTATGCTTAAATCTTTAAAACTACGCAACGGATTTTGAAGCGGTTTTTTTTAGTAGATAGAGTGGTTCAGGAGGAACGTTTATATGTATAACACACCCCCGCTTTGCACGGGCGAAGCCGGGGCGGGCCACTATTAACAATATAACTTAATTAAAAATATCAAAAAAAATAAACAGTTTCGTTTATTGTTTAAACAGCGACTTTGGACAATTAAACAAGATTTAGTATTTCTGCATGTCCTGCCGAATAGGTCACCATCTCAGCATTAGCTGGGTTCCACCCAGCGCTGATCTTCCGTTGGCAATCCTATTTGTGACTCACGGATGGATATTGCAATGTATTGTAATTCCACTGTGTAGTGTGTGTGTGAGGGTGTGTGTAACAGATACATATTAAATTATTACCATAAATAAATAAATATCATAAAACGGTCAATTAAAAAATAAATAAACTTATTTAAAATTAAACTGTTATATAAAATCAGGTCCCTGGTCGATTCCGGGGTCGGGCAAGTATCCAGAGGCACTTGCTCCGAGTCTGGGTGTCATTTGTGTGAATTTCAGGATTGTAAACTGCTTCCGTGAAATAGGTGCTGCGGTATCGTTTTTTATAAAAAAAAACCTTCTTATTACGTACTTTATAATCCCTTTTTTGTCTTCTTTTGGCATAGGGTTTCGTGTCAAGTTTTCCTTTTCTTGCGGCTAGGTTATCGGTTTGAAATTTCCTTTTCTCGGCTCCTACGACACCCTCAGCGTGGAATGGGGTGGCGACTGTGTATTCTAAATCATTCAAATTCATTGTACGCACTTATTTGCAAATATAAGCAGCATCGAGTAAAGGTTACAAGTTTTATCTCTGATAGTGTCGCAAGTATCTTAATTTTCCGATAGGTCAATGTGTGAGTGACTGGGCATCAAATTGCATTACATAACATATGGAGGCAACAATGGTGAGGCGTCAATCAGTTGGAGACGATTTTAAATCAGTCTATGGGTGAAAGTATTGCCCGCGGCTACCACGTAACTCGGGCACAACAATCTTAACGTTGGGTTAGCCAACCCACAATCATTGAAACGAGTCACTTTAAATTGGGTCATCAGTGGTTTGATAGATGTAGCGAATGAAAATGTAACCTCGTTAATACGGATTTAGAATACTTAGTGTCACTACCCCATTCCAACCTAAGGTTGTCGTAAGAGCCAACAGAAGGAAATGATAAGGGCGACAATCTAGACTTAAAAAAAGGAAAACATGAAACCAAACCCTGTGCGAACCCGTCTGGCACAATAGGCCAATTATCCTCCATTTAATGGGAGAGACCCTACTCAACAGTGGGTCATTTATGAGATAAGTAGTAGAGGTATAAAACATTTAAAAAAGGAAATGACGAGGACCGATTCCTAGCCCCAAGAGAAGCAAAACTTCATACGAAACCAAGTGCCAATGCGTCTGACCAGCGTGCACACTCTATGTATTCCTAATCCTACTATCATCATCATCAGCCCATAAATGACTCACTACTGGGTCGGGTTTCCTCCAAATTCGTAGAGGGAAATTAGCCTACTGTGCCACGCTGGCGAGCCGGGTTGGCACAGGGTTTGTATCATGGCGTGGTTCTGCACCAGATCCCACAATGCCGCAATAGGACGCGAGTAGTGAGCACTCCGGGGATGTTTAGTGGGTAGGCCCCCACTCTGGGGGAGAGTCCCACACGCCCCCCCTCGGCCATCCCCGTGGCTGACGGGGATAGTCCATAAAGGATTTTAACCCGAGCGAATAAAAAAAAGAAAATTTAGATTTGTATCATGTTCAGAAGAACATGATACAAACCTTTTTTTTTTCTCTCTCTTGCGGCTAGGTTTTACGCGTGGTGACGGATTTAGTATACACATTGTCACCAACCCAAATCATCCTGCGGATGTCGTAAAGGGCGACTAAAGATACGCAAGAGGCAGTTCACCTAATATTACTATGTATATGTACTAATTTATTACTCGATAAACGAGGTATTTCTTCAAGCACCATTGAATTAAATGCACTAACCGCGCCCCTGCAGGTCACGTGACCTCCGGCTTTAAATATATTTTTCTCCCCTCGCACCTAATATGCAATCGGTTGATTGGCGTTGACTTTAAGCGGTTGCGTATCCATACAATGATACGGATGATTGACTTTGAAATTTCACAATGGCGTTTCATGATGAGATTACACAGCATTTAAATTTACAGGCCGAAGTATTTACGCCTCTGATTTACACAATCTCATTTTTATCCATGCTGTGTGTGTTCTACTTGTTTAAGTAGCCAAATGGCTTCTGCGCCATGCTGATCTAACAGGTTGGCAGTTTTAGTACCTAGTTTTTCTTTAAGGCTTGTCCGTCTCGTCTTCCTTAAGCTGACTAAAGAAAGAAGAGACGGACAAGGATTTTAGGATTCCGTAAGCACAGCCCTAAGTATTGAATGGGTTGGGGTAATAATATATCTTAATCCGTTTAAATTAAAAAAAATATAGGAATACTAGCTGACCGGGCAGACGTTGTCCTGCATGATATTTGTTTACCGACTGCAGCGCCATCTGTCGGGCTGATTTGTGAATCTAAACCATCCTCGGTGCCACCCAAACGCATACAAAAAATTTCATTCAAATCGGTCCAGCCGTTTAGGAGGAGTTCAGTGACATACACACGCACACAAGAAATATATATATTAAGATTGATAACCAGGTGGTTAATTTAATTTGGATTTAGAAAACATAGTGTCACCATCACCACCTCATCACTACATAGTATAAACCAAAGTCGCTGTCGTCTGTCCGTCCTTAAGTATGCTTAAATCTTTGAAACTACGCAACGGATTTTGAAGATTTTTTTGTAATAGATAGAGTGATTCACGAGGAAGGTTTTTAAGTATAATACATGCAAAATTGCACCCGTGCGAAGCCGGGGCGGGTCGCTAGTTTCATAATAAGAGCCGACAAGGAAATGACAAGGCCGCTAACCTAAGGAAAACTTGATACGATACCCGTCTGGCCAGCATGGCACAAGGCTTATTACCCTACATGTAATGGGGGGAGGCCAGACTAAGCAGTGGGTCATTTATGGGCTGAGTATTATTTAATAATAATTAATTCATATATTAGAGAAACAACGGATTCTCAGTCATGTACAAGATATAATATTATTTCACTACACTATGCTCTTTCTGTTGGAATTGTGCCCTCACCTGAATAAGACTTGTAAAATAATGTTCGAAATTCCGAAGATGCTCATACCGAAACCCGACCTCGTAAAAATCTGATCGGATTTACGTCAACTTAATGATATACTGCCTGTGGTCGGTTGACTGTGTCTAAATAAAAATCTAAAACGTTTTTAAGGAGATTAATAGTAAGATTTAAAAAAGTTATTGGTTTAAAATTACCTACTTGAGAGGGCTTAGGGATTTACACTCCCTAAACCAACCGGAGTTGTGGTATTGTACAGAATTATGAAGAAAAGTTATGGTTATTTTTAATATCAGTAATAAAAGCCGAAATTGAAAGGTTTAAGCGAGTTTTTTTGACACAAACTCTAAATAAATTAACAGATAGGGTATGCCTAATTTCAACATAGGAAAAAGTAAGCTGAAGCTTCTGGAAATTATACCTTTAAGACTAAATGTGACCACTTCATGTCAACTTCTGGAATCATTATTGTTCAGCTTGAGTCAATATCCACGCACGGAAAGTAGTATTGGATCGTGTAGTCGTCTAGCGCGTGACGCCATTTTAAATGTATCATTTGCTAACGTGATTGATTAAATGGACTTAGAAAGCCCTGACAGAGGACATGACAGTTCGCACAACCCGATTACGTCATGCTGCATGCACGACTTAAGATCGCTATCAGAACTCTGACTTCGAAGAATACCGAGGACTGGTTACCTATATATGCTACTGTTACAAAGCCTTAAACGTTTTGAACTTTGATAAGATAAACGTAGGATTACAAAAATATATGTATTGGCAACCACACACTCATTCCTGAGCGTGTTGTAAAAGGTCACTAAAGGGATGAAAGATGCAGTCCTCACCGCAAGAAAAGTAACAGATAATAACACGTTTTACGTTAAAACATAACGACTTCTAGAATACGCACTAAAAGCGAAAAATAAACAACCATTTATTTATTTACCAAGTTGAAAAAAGATATTGAAAATGATATTGAAAAAAGAATGTTCTAAATCAGTCAAGAATGAGAAAATAAACGATAGAAAAATAAAAAAGACATACAAATGAATTGGGTACCTCCTCCAGTTTGAAGTCGGCTGAACTGTCCTATACATTATATTTTTGGAATCGATGCTAATGTGGCATCGGTTGAATATTCACTCGAGTGAACCGTCTGATATTACCTTAATGCTATAACCCTACAAAATCTGCCAGTAGTTCCTAGCTTTCTATTTGCGTAACTCGCCATTGTTTTTCTATTTACATCATCAATTTACACATGGCTACTGGGCTTGAACTAAAAACGGACCGCCTTCATAATAGAGACTTATTGTTTTTGCTAATCAGATCAATACTACTTATTGTTCATAAATAGAAAGTACAATATTTATTTTTCTTCGAAAAAACGGCTATGTATTTGACGTGTATTTTTATAATCAATAAATCATTGGCATAATATAAGTGACGATTCATGTATGAAGTCGAAAAGGCAATTAAAAAAGAAACGTTTTCAAATTTAGAACAACTTTCGAAGTAACCACATTTAGGTTACGGCTAGCAAAAGTGTTTTGAAACTATTATGTCCAAGTTGGTACTTACCGTGATTGTTTACTTTTAAATTTAGCTCCATACATTTAGCATTCGGAATCAAAGCTTTACAGACATGATAATGAAATTACATAAAGAAGATGAGAAAGTATTTGTCGAAGTGAGGAAGTAGCGTCGTGTCTTGTCGATGAGCCACTTTTTGTATTACGTAAGGTACTTGTTAAATTCAGATTAGTAGGCAATATGTTAAGTAGGTGAATTTATCGATGACTTGTTAATGCAGAATTTATTTTAATTAATCCATGTATATTTCACTGATAATATTTTGATACGAGAAGACAAGAAAGAGTCGATTAGTCCTGAGCAGATATTTAATTATTAGTTTATTTTGGCCCAGTGCCGTATCGTGAAAGGAAAAATGGTTGGTTAGGTCTAGATTACAGTTCGGCTTCGATTTTTAAGTTCACATTGACATAAGTTATTGGTACCACTGCCATTATGACTTGATTTTTAGGATTTCGTTTACCATATACTTGTTATTTTTTGGAACGGCTTGTAATTTGACCGAGAATTATGAAAACAATTCTTTTTTTTTAAACTAGGATGTCATGTTGTGTTTTAAAAAAATCTTCTTCAGATTAGAAGATGGCTTTGTGAATGGCTTAAGTACAAATAAATTATTTTATATACTAATATAATTCAAATAAAAACTTATTTTAAATTAAAAAATATGTCTAAAACTAGTCAACACAACTTTGGATATAATAATTAACAGACAAGAAAAACAAAAAGATCGGTAACAATAAAGGCTTACATTAATTTTAAAATTTTTATTACAACGAACCTTTCATTCGTTAGCTAAATACTGACATGTAATTCTACTAGTACCTAGTACTAATGTAAGTAAGTATTAATATTAGTTTTGACACATTCTGAATAAAACGTATTTATTTGTATTGTAATTTATATGTAGATATTCAGAATTATATTTTATACGTCTAGGCATGTAAATAGATTTTGCCTAGGCGACAGTTTTTGCTTAGTGTGTTGGAGTATTTCTAAGAAAAATACAACAGTAATAAGCTTGGTTTTAATTACAGTTTCACCTTCAAATTTAGTATACCGGTTGATATTGAGTCACAAGTGTATAATGTTACGTAATTATAAATTATTTAAAGTGGTACCATTGCCAATAGATTCAATTAATTGTGCGAGATATTAGGGATGGATAAAAAAGTGTTTTTGAGATTCCATTTGTGTTGATGTTTTTGTGGACTAAAAATCAATCATACATGTTTAAAGTTCTTATATTCATAATCAACGTCAATGAAGGCCAAAGGTTAGTTTGTGAATAGCTACGGAAAAAACATAAAAAAATATACCGATCAAACTGGACGTCTTAAATATCCAATCTTTTTCTCAAATCCAAAAGGCCTTAAGTAAAAAGTAAAACCACAAGATTTGTGTGTAAATTGAACTGTTAATTTTAATCTAAAATTTGTCTGTAACAGCGTAAAAATGGATACCGATTCCGGAGTATCAATTTGCAATTCATTCAAAATATCGATACGGATCACCCCTAAGCATTGTGCAAAGGACACAGCATCACCTTGGATGGAAACACCAATAATAATTACATTCAATTACATGACGGAGCGATCACGATCCGTATAGTTTGTGCCTGTGTGTAATTATGTCAGATATACAATAGTGTTTATATACCTATTCAATAGATGAAGTGAGTTTTAAAATAATTCGTGCGAACACGACTCTATTATTACGGACACAATCAAATGTTTATAATAACAAATATCTTTTCTTTTCAATGTCTGACATGCGGTGGCAAGTGGGTCATTGTCCCCAAATTCTTGGGGGAAATAAGGCTACTGTGCCATGCTGGCCAAACGGGTTGGCACGCAGTTCGTATTAGGTTTTCCTTCTCTCGGGGCTTGTCTTCGTATTAAAATTGTGTATTCACTACGAAGGCAAGCCGTATTTTATTCACCTGTTCCATAGCACAAGGACGATTTTCGAAGCAAAAAGTATTTATTTACTTTTAGCTGTGTTAACAATTAATAACTGATAATAGATCTAGAAGAGATCTAGGATAATAAATCGAATCTATAGATATTCTAGATTATCCGAAATGTATTTCCTATATGGTTATAAGCATTTAAATTTATTTACTAGTATTAAAGTACAAACATATTTGTATCTTCGATAGTGTCGGTGCGGTTGCAAGAAACCAAATCAACGGTAGTATAAAAACAAAATGCATATTGATGGGAGGTTATATCTGAATTTTGATTAGGTTTATGTAAGCTAAAGGAAGTCACGTAGAATGCATTAAAAAAGAATAATATTCAAAGAGGAAACAATAAAAGAAGTAAACAATATTTGTCTATGGCCAAGGAAGTATGCGCAAGCGTTCTACCATGCCGATAATGCCTATGGATTGCCTTGTATTATCATCATTATCACTTCAGGCCTTTACATCACCCACTATTGCCCTCGTCCACATTTATAGAGGGAAATAAGCGTAAGTACTGTGCCTCGCTGGCGAGACGGGTGTACCTCTTATTTTTATTTATATAAGGCCCATTTCTATAAGGCCATTTAATTGAAGACAATTGTAATTTATCAGGGATTTTAGACGATTATCTATCACATTTAATTATGATGTGTTCAAAATGCATTAAATGTCCATAGAGAGGCACTTCACTTCGTTTACCTGTCAAATTTGACATGTGTGGATGGAATACCGGTTAAAAAACGCATACAATAAATAAAATGCTAAAGATATCACAAAGCAAAAGCGAACTCCAATGGCCGAGTGAAGTGCGAGCATCAGATTGTGTTCTCTTTTCCAACTGGACAAAGGACCTATCGAAATGAAGTTCAGAAATTTGGACTGGACATAAGCAAACAGTCTATGGATGATGACGTATCAAAACGAAATAAAATAACTGTTCTAGTCACGAACACACCCCAGGAATGTGTTTTTACTCGGAAATTTTCACCGCAGGAATCTTGCTTTAAAGTTTTTTAAGGAAGTAACTGGAATTATTCTTGACGTTTTTTCTTGTGCACTTGTCGTGGGGTTTCTAATGCTCAGTCACGTATTCTTGTGGACAATAATGGCTTTGACTCCTCTGTCATCAATCGAGTCCCTTTCAAATAGTCACGTATTTAAAATTCACAAGTTCTCGTAATCATTGACATGTTGACATGATCAAAATTGGATATATTAAGACTTTCAACTTCAACTCTGAAACGGCTAAGGAAATCCTTCAAACATCTGAAAACAGTATATAAATATCGAATTCGGTTCTTAACGTTATTATTAATTGCTGAGAAAAAAACATATTCTCCTCTTTTATTTTTGCAGGAAATGCTTCTCATGATTCAATAGGTTTTTATTTGCGTTTTTGTTGCCGATTCCTTCAATTTCAATGTGCACTAACACAATAATTATAGCACCGTATTTCGTCGTTTTAAGACTTATATTCGCGCCAACTGTGACGCTTGACTAACGTTTCCTAGTTATATTATAAGTTTTAGTATTTACTCTTAAATACTCCTAATTTGTTGGAAATCCGTTCAAACGCTTATTAGCGTAACAAGCCGCGTCTTAATTATTTTTGAATTGTTGTAAAATAACAAACGTTTCGAGTCTTTGTTTATCATTTTTCGAATATTTTTCAAATTACCCCCAAATGCTGTCATTACGGGGTAATTACCCGACAATGTTGTCACGCCGGTGGATACACGGCGCGACAAAGCCGCAGGACGTCAACTAATAGCTGCTGACTTCACGTCACGCGTCAAGGGGGTCAGTAAACTTTTGTTCTAACAGCCGTAAACGCTGCTTTATCTTTAGATTGAGCGTTGCAGATTGCACTGACTCTATTATTAGGATGCTTCCTCTTGGTTACAACTACCGTGATTGCGAGAGGAGAAAACTTACTAAAGGATCCATTAGTGAATAATTGGACTGTTGGAGGTTGTGGTGACGCTAGCATTATGTTAGTAATATGCATAAGTACGATCGATGAAACAATCACAATAATATCAGTGTGTGATGACGGATTTAGAATTCACAATGTCGACAACTCGACACACACTATCCTACAGGTGTGGCAAGGAGGAACACAATAGACAGATCACCTAGCCGCAAGAGAAGGAAATCTTGATACAGACCATGTGCCAACCCGTCTTGCCAGCGTGGCACATCAGGCTGATTACCCTCCATGAATTCGAAACCGCAAGAGAAGGGCAACTTGATACAAACCCTGTGCCAACCCGTCTTGCCAGCGTCGCACAGTAGGCTAATTTCCCTCCATGAATTTCGAGGAGGCCTGACTCAGTAGTGGGCCATTCATGGGCTGAATCGAAATCGGAAGAGCCGGACTCGGGACTGAGTAATTTATGGTCTTAATGGATCATAAAATCGAGTTAGTATTCATTTGTTTGTTCAAAAGTACGAGGTACACAATCGATCATAATTTAAAAAAAAATGTCATACCAATAATGAAATTGATTAGTTTTTTATAACAATGACCAGTTCCATTAACACGCCAAACATCGTTCTTGAACCAATTGTGCTTACTCTTAAATTACAACACCCTTTTGTTACCCATTGCAAAGATACTTCCTAAGGCAAGTGATGGGAACATGTGAGATGGACACTGACGCTATTACTCGATCGACTCGTACCAAGAAAACGTTGCCTCAAAGAACAATGGTAGTCCATTTTGTAATACCTCTAATTATGTATAACGTAAAATACCCTAGCGTGTATCTATGACCTTTTTCCACGGTTATTAAGGTTTTTTTCTAAGGTTTTTTGATCGTATGAAATATGTATTTTTGAGTTTATACATATATCTATACCAATAAATAAAATTGGAGTGTTTGTTTGTAATATTAAAATAACTGCTTTTTACTAAGTGCATTTGGATGTATTTATTCAAAAATAACATACTTACAACATTTTTGGATATCTGTTTGAATGGGATAATCTCTGAAATGGCTAGACCGATTTTGACGGGTCAGTCACAATAACGCAATTCGTGGTCGTATTTTGCAAAGGATTTCATCTTGATTTCCCATCGAAGAATACTCAGAATTTTTTCATTTTATATTCATAGTTTGAATACGATTAGTTTTATTCATAAACTTAAAGGCGTTATGATAGTTAGCTGTCCTCCAATTCAATCTACTTTTCAGAGTATCATTTGCGACATATGCGTATGCGTACTCTATAAAACTAGTTTTATTGCGTGCTATTTATGATGACAGCATGTTGCCTTAAAATCCATTTACTTGCCTCGCACGCGCTAGTACATTTTTTGTGTCTTTGGATAAATGAAAGACATCTTTAGTAAATACGTTGGAAACTGAGCAATTAAATAAAACTATTTATGTAATGTCATTTTAAGGGGCCGAATCGAAAATCCTTCTTGCTATGATCCCCAAAATCACACAAACTTTGTATTGTTTGTCAAATTAGATAACGGTCTTCCATGGCCTTGATTTCCATGTAGCTCTTCATGGTTTGTGCTTCTTTCTAATGAAAATCATCTTTAGTCTATGGAAATTTGCACTATAGACCGTCCGTCACTAACAATAACTATGGACTTTAGTAATGTTCATATCAGGCTTATTAACAGACTCCAAAAAATTCTAGTCCTCTTTTTTGGAGTCGGTTTGCAATTTGTCGGAATCTTTTTCTTTTGCCAGCCGCATAGGAGTCAGCTACCAGTTTAACCTGATTTAGCAAACTACTAGTGTTTACTACACAGCGATTTCCTAGATGCCAAGCCATAATATACTAGAATATTCAATACTATTATCATCTTAGTATTGTTGGAAATAAATATGCAAATAACTTCCTTCTTCCTCAGTTGAACGTTCTGCGACGAGATTTTACAATTCACGAGATAAGGAAATAATCGCATTGGTCGTTCATACCAGAGCTTACAGATAAAGTTGACTCAAATAGTGATGACAAATAGTAACTTTGACTACTCAGTCATAGTAGTGTTAAATTTCACACATTTACAGTCATTATTTGGGCCTTGAAATGAAATACTGGCCAGCGTAGACTCTTTTCCTGAACAGAAAAGGGTGTTCTTTCCTTTCACAGCTTTTAGCCTTAAATACACACAGACATACACACTCACACATAATGGAATGCGTTAGTTACTTTAATTATTCTAAATTCGCACTTATAGGGTAGCTCCTTAAAACTCACATGCTTTGAGTGCCTTGTTAACCATTTAAGCCATTAAATTAATTTATTCTCGTATTGTCAAGTTATTTTTCTGCGAATGCCTCTAGTGGTGGTACAATTTTTTTGACTAGGCATGCGATCAGATGCGTCATTGCAGCTGCTCTCAAAAGCAGCTTTTATGAACCAGATATTGCACATTGCCGATAAAACTAGTCTTTTAAATAATCTCATTTTTTTACTACTACTTCTCAGCCCATAAATGGCCCACTGCTGAGTCGGACCTCCTCCAACTACATGGAGGATAATTAGCCTACTGTGCTACGCTGGCCAGAGTTTCGTATAAAGTTTTCCTTCTCTTGCGGCAAGGTTATCGACCTTGTCACTGGATCTCTCGTCTATATCTAAAGCTTCTACACAGTTTTGCTAAGTAATAATGCGTCGATAAATCATAATGTTCACTTTATGCGTAATAAGTTCTTATACATAATACTAGCCACCCGCCCCGGCTTCGCACGGGTGCAAAGATGAACCTCTAAATTTATCAGTATTGTATAAACCTTCCTCCTGAATCACTCTATCTATTAAAAGAAACCGCTTCAAAATCCGTTGCGTAGTTTTAAAGATTTAAGCATACATAGGAACGGACAGACGACAGCGACTTGTAGTGAAGATAAATTTGTGTGTGTGTGTCAAAATGTGTGTCAAAATTACGAGTCCATTGTTTCATTAACGTACAACAGTTATTAAAATAACAAGTACATAAAATGATAAGGCAAAAATGTTCAACAAATTTTGGATGACTCATAACAACATTTGGAGCATGCATTGACATTCAATGAACGATGAATCATCTGCAATAAATGTTCAATGAGATTAAATTTCGGTATAAAGGTTGTTACAAAAACCCTTTATACATTACCATAGAAACGATAGTCCCGCTAATATGGATACAGTGTACTTCTTTGTCTTAAGATTTTTGTGGTTACTGGTATCTTAACTGAAATAATTCAAATTGAAATTCGAACAGAACTTTATTCATGTAGGTTTTATCACAAAACTCTTATTAAATCGTCATGTTTAAAACTACCATCATCATCTTTTGACCCTTGTCCTACGCTAGGTAATACGCAGCTCTCGGCTCACTCCCGATGAAACACAATTTTCTCTATTCTATTATTATAAAGAGAAGATATTTTTATGTATGTATGTTTGTAACAAATAAACTCAAATGCTACTAAAAGTATTTAAAATAATCTTTCACCATCACTATGCTGCCTTATTCCTGAGTAATAAAGGCTCTAAGCCGAGATGAGCGCAGATTTTAAAGACACGCGAGAGAAGCGCATAAGCTAATAATAAAAAAATCTCTATTTCTTTCTCAATCTTCAAAATAGAAAAACAATGTAAAATCAATATCATTCAGGCATTATGGGGCCTTAAGGGCAGTGCTGGCAGGCCTTCCACATGGTGGACTGACGACCCGGATAAGGTCGCTGGAAAGCAATGGATGCGGGCGGCTCAGGACTGGCCTTCGTGGAAATCTATGGGGGAGGTGTATGTCCTGCTATGGACGTCTTTTGGCTGTAATAATCAAGATGATTGTGCCATTTTTGGGCACTCACCCTCTGGGCTCATTTTAGATGGGTTTGGCGTTGTTGTCACAAGAACAAAAAACACACACAAACATCCTTGCCCATCTCCGGAATCAAACCGGGGACCGGTGATCCAACCCCAATTGACCAACACGGCGGTCAAATAGTAGTTGGTACACTAGCTCGTGAAATGGGTAAATAAATCGATACATACACGTAATCGATATCCGTCTAGTATCGATCAATCATGTTACGTGCCGAGGAGTCGGTCAAATGGAGTTCTGGGTTACACATCCATAAATCTGGTTCAAACCCGATAATTACCAAACAATTATGAAATGCAATCGTATCTTCGTTCTTAGAGTCTTTCCATTCAGTTTATGTAATGTGAACTTATTATGTGAACTAAACTTAAAATCATATCTTTGAATTACATAAATATTATAAGTATGTACATATAAGATATTTATAATAATCTATCAAACACAGACATACTCTGCTGAACTTAGGTCTTACAACGTACAATCTTGTGCAGACCGCATCCACCAACTCTCAACGACCTTTGCTGAGTCGTCCATCCACCTACATATTGTTTACTCCTACTAATCAGCCCATACGTGACCCACTACAGATGCAATGCCATGTTGGCCAGACGGGTTGCCATATGGTTTCCTATTAAGTTTTCCATCGCTTTCTCCTTTGTCAGCTCTAATGTCAATCAGGATTGAATGTGGTGGTGTATATCAGTCACCACACGAGCAATCTAATGTTAATCCCTTCTTATGGCAATATTCTTTGTCACAGTTGTAACTCAATATTTGATGCATTATTGTTATTATAAACTTATTTTCCAAGCCCTCACACTAAGGTGTAAACTTGCATCAGTGGCGGATTTACGGATTTGCCGCCCGTAGGCTTTTTATGTTTTATGCCGCCTCTACAGTTCTTGAGACGACCAGACGTCCACTCTTTAAGACGACCTTTTTATCAGACGTCCTAAATCTGCCGCCCCTTAAAGTATGCCGCCCGTAGGCTTTTATGTTTTATGCCGCCTCTACAGTTCTTGAAACGACCAGACGTCCACTCTTTAAGACGACCTTTTTATCAGACGTCCTAAATCTGCCGCCCCTTAAAGTATGCCGCCCGTAGGCTTTTATGTTTTATGCCGCCTCTACAGTTCTTGAAACGACCCTTTTTGACGACCTTTTTTTAGACGTCCTAAATCTGCCGCCCCTTAAAATATGCCGCCATAGGCTCCAGCCTTCTCAGCCTATTGGTAAATCCGCCACTGACTTGTATCGTGGGGGCTTTTTAACATATAATTAACGAATACAAACCTAAGAATCGTACCAGGAACGAATCCAAAGCCGGCACATGCTACAAGGCGACAAATTTCGTGGCCAGACAGAATTTTAGTGTCACCAACTATTTTATATTCCACATTGAGTTCGTTTGTGGCAATTAAAGGAACCAGTTTGACAGAACACCTTGTAAACTAAGGAAAAATTAGTTTTAAAAACCCTGAAGTATAAGCCAATAAATTTAGAATTTAGACTCGTGTAATTGGAAGAAGTTCGACTCAGAAGGGGGTCAAAAATAAGCAGATATCATACAGGCCATCTTTGACATTCAAGCCATTAAAAGTGTGTGTAGTTGTTTACTACTAAAGTGTTATTATCTACTAACATCACTTAATGTTTTGTAATTATAATAAACATAAACATCTAGCTTTTTTTTTCATCAAACGTCAAAACGATAATGACCGCGCAGGCTTTCATGTTCAAACCATTAGAACTATTGTATATTAATGACAATAAATTTCTGTGTAATTATAATAAACATTAACATCGAGCTAGTCCTTATCTCTATGGCGCCAGGTGGTTTCAAAATGGGTCTGGATGCTAGCCCGATTTGCCCCAAAGCTGTATTAAATCTGTTCATTATGTTATTATGGTCACAATGTGTAACAGAAAGGTTTTATGTATTAAGATAGGGCCAATAGCGCATTTAATCTTAGCAATGGTAATGCGGCTGGGACGTCGTGAAATACAATGATTACATAAAAGTGTCATGGTTTTTTAAGTGTTTGTTATTGTAGGTTTCCACTACATCTCAGAATGAAGCTTCTAAACTGCACTTTATTACGTCCAATTAATAAACAAAACAAACCAATTTATATAAATATTTTATATACAATCAATTTGACTCAGTCTGTCAATTGTTTGGTAGCTTATATATATACATACGTAAAATGACCATGGTGAAACACACAAAAGTTAATTATTATTTTATTTATCGTTTACGGCGTAAACGAAAAATAATATTTTGAAGCGTAAACTTTACGCTACAAATTTACGGTGATTAAGAGTGCTTAATACGTTTTACCATGACCTTCTTAATTTAATTCAAAAGTTTAAAAACCTACCAAACGTTTACAGTTTTCATAAACATATTATTTTGTAATTTTACGAAACTCCTGCGCCTTTTCAATATATAATTAATTATTCAATTTATTAGCATCTCCGCTATCTGGCATTCATGTACATAGAGTTTTGGTTGCACCCTGTACTCCGAGGCGCAGGTAAAAATGGAGGTAAATTTTGAACGGTCCTGTATATTAGCGGTATACTAAACATAGAATACATTAGCTTGTTTTATGACATGTTTTTTTACCATGTTGTCCGGGAGCTGATTTTTGGTCCTTGTTTGATAATAATATTGTTTCGGTTGTTGTGGTAGATTCTGCGTTTGAACGAAATCGAGAATATCAGTATAGTACTGCATAAAAAGTCCAGCGTTGGTTGCTTGCTTGCAACCACCATCGTGCCGAGTTTGGGACGATTTGTGGCAGGAAGGCTTTCCATACAATTAGTTTAGTGCCTAGTTTTATTATGTTTGTATTTTTCTTGCCACAATAAATAGTATGTCTATTTTATCCCTAGTTTTATGAAAAAGTATATTTATTAAAATGCATCATGTACTGTCGACTTAGTCGTATCCTCAAACTAAAAGTGAAAAGGCACTTTATTTACGCAGTTTATCACAAAACTCATATAGAACGTCATATTTAAAATTAACAGTATCTCATACTCGAGGACACATATCAGTCGTCATATCTACAATCACACCTTTCATACACAATTTTATGTATAACCGGTAACGCCAAACTCTGCTGATTGTTACATGGGTGAGCATCATATTAACATCTTTACCATCTTTACCACTTTGAGCCGTTGGTATGGAAATGGTCTACCCTAAAGATTTCCGATTTCCCCACACGGTTGACGGTAGTCACTCTGAATAAATAATGGTTAGCTTCATTCATTGAGGTCGTCGGCACTCGAGTACTGTGATTTGACCAATTACTAGTATCACAATGAATACAATCATACTAAAAATTCCAGTAACCCACCAAAACACATTACTTAATTCCTTGGCATGAACATAAATTTGTCACCAAGTGTTCAAGCTTTGTTTACATTCGCACAGTAAATATTATTTCGTTTGATTTATTAATAACAAATACAGCGTTAGCATTTCAATGGTGTGTGGCCTTGAAGGTAGTATTTAAGCGAGTAACCATTAATGAAATTAATGTTCTCATATTAATCATCATCAGCTGATGATAATTGTAGTCTGTTGAAATAGCGAACAGAAAAGTTACTAACTGATTTGCTATTGCTCAAATTAAACTATCCATCATCCACTTGAATAGAGGGAAAATACAAGGGCTTTTTCAAGTTTCCTTCTTTATCGGGTAGGTTTTCTCCCTTGTGTTTTTCTTTAGTCTGATCTTAACCTTAGGAATTCTCTATAGGGGACATTATACAAAGATGTTCCTAACGCACCACTGGATCGGGGCCTCAAGTCTGCTACTACAATAGGGTATCAATAAAGGGGGTCCCCTTACAAAACTTTACAAGACTTTAGGGGGGATTTTTTTTACATACTCTGTGCCACTCCGTCTTGCCCGCGTGGCACAGTAGACCACCAGGAATTTGAAGGAGGTCCGACTCAGTAGTGGGTCATTTACGGGCTGAAACGAAAAACGATAGACGAGATGATCAAGATACAGCGATGGCTGATATTGTCATTTTTGCTAATATACAACCGTGTGATTTCGGGACATATGTCACACGCTTTTGACACAATACTTAGCAAGAACTCTTGAATTTAGCAGATTACCAATTTTGACCGGCTAGCAATTGCAACCGTGATACGTTACTGTTAAAGTCACGTTAAAAACCAGAGATGCCTGAACTGTAGTTTACAACCCCTATACCAACATGGCGTCATTTAGCTCCAAAGTAGTACAAAGGTGTTGTGTTGCAACCATTACCCGTTCAATTCAGTAGAATTGAGAGCTATATTTTATAAACAGCCAGTGTATTTACAAATACGACAATTGTGTTATATGTGACCAGTGCAAGTGTTATTCATAATAGACGTGTGAACGTGCAATAGGGAGAAAATCATAGAATCAGTATTCACTTTGTTATTTTGCACTCATCGAAATTTCAGCTTATTGATGACCCACTATTACTGGCCAGACTGGTTTGGCATAGGGTTTATGTAAAGTTTTCCTTCTCTCGTGGCTAGGTTTTCGCCCATAACATTCCAGTTTGTTGGCTCCTACAACACCCTTGGGATGAATTGCGGTCGTCTTCGCATCCCACAAGTATAATAGCGATATTCATGGGTCAATGTATACACTTTTATAACAAATTGCCCATGCAACTTAGACAATTGCCTCGCAATGCCTTTAAAAAGACTGTTAAGACAAAACTTTTCAAAAAAGAATATTACCGCATTGCTGATTATTTAAACGACCCAGCTGCTTGGGACTAGGCTGTTCAGTGTCAGTGTATTTTTTATGTTCTTTATTTATGTTACTAGTCAAATAGGACCGCAATGAAAAAAAAAATGTCAAGCCCTCTGAGTTTCTTGCCAGTTCTTCTCAGCAGTGGTCGCGTTCCGAACTGGTGGTAGACGGTCGAATTTTTTTATTATATAATATGAAAATGTATTGACTATTTGTAAGTGTCCTTCGTGACCCACACAAAATAAATGATTTGAATTTGAATTTAAATGCTGAAAAGTACTAAGGAAGTTTTCCACCTCGTGAATACCACACGATGCCAACATCCTCAGTTAGTATTCTGAGTAAACTATTAAGCGTTCAATATTTATTACACGAGTCGTCGATTCACGGAAATTCTATAGGTATACACACTGGATAATAACAAGGCAAGGACGCACTTATTGATCAATATTCTATAGCTGCCTTACGTCACGAATATCGTATCGTAAGTAAATACAGAATTAACGGCCTCGTTGGTGTAGGGTTAGATGTGCCGCCTTTGGATCCTTTGGGTCCTGGGCTCGATTCAGGGTCGGGCAAGTGATTTGTCTAAAATAGAGACACTTGCTCTGAGTCTGGGTGTCATTTGTGTTCGTGTATTACATGTTTGTAAACTGCCCAAGCTATAAGAGTAGTGCGACGATTTCGTTAAAAAAAAATCGAAGAAATATTTCGTTCCCGGAATTTTTAAGAAAAATCTTTATCTGAATAAGTTTTTTTCCCAATTTTTCTTTGGCTACTAGTTTTACCCGATTCAACCTAATATTTACACGGTATGGTGATGAATTTAGAATAATAAATAAATAAATATCCTTGGACATTTCACACAACGCCATCTCGTCCCAAGCTAAGCAACTTAATGCTTGTGTTATGGTAACGAGATGGATGATAAACTACTTATATATACATTTTTTTTGTAAATACATACATATTATAGATAGAAATGACACCCAGACTCCGAGCCAGTGCCTCTGGTTTAGACAAAGACACTTGTCCGACCCCGGAATCGAACCCGGAACCCGCTGATCCAAAGGCGGCACATCTAACCACTAGACCAACGAGTGGACAAAAGGAAATAATAAGGCCGAAAACCTAGCTGCAATAAAAGGAAAACTTGAAACGAGACCCATCTGGCCAGCGTGGTACAGTAGGCTAATTACCTTCCCTTTGATGAGAGGACGCCCGACTCATCAGTGGGTCATACATCTAGTGGGACCACCGGCTTTATGTGCCCTCAGAAGCGCAGAGGAGGCCTGAACTTCTGTTAATATTACGGACGACTTACCAGCTGAGCTAAACGTTGCTCAGATCTGCACGTCAATTGGATTCCGCACTATTCACTAGGATAAGAGCTGGGAGGTGATAATCTTCTGCTAAGCGGATTGTTTTTAGGCACCTTTGAGTAAAAACAACCGAACTAACAATTAGTTTACCCTTTCAGAAGTCACGGACAAATAAGTCGAACTTTTGACGGGGCTTAAACTTTAAGAACTAAGAAAATATTTTTTATAGCCAAATATGTATAGTTTTGTTATATGCTATATCTCTTGACGTAAATCATATGGCTTCACCCACGTGACAGGTGTAATTTTATTTCACGTATTTTTTAATTGTTTTTTTTTACCAGTTACTTGAATGCCTTTGACCCTAGGCTTGCGTGATGGAAAGCAACGCCAGGGTCTAAGATGGGGCAGGCAATTCAAGGAAATGCCCTGTCGGGCACCGGCTCTCACATACACACAACGGAACACAGTAAAACTGCTTGACGCCGACTTAGATGTGAGGGTGGTAGCTAGCCGGGCGAACCATTCGATCCTACCATCAAGCGTGCTGGGTTTTGTTGACTTTTACAACACGTGTTTTGCCAGCGTGCGGTGGGGAAGTGTAATATTCTGACCCGTCCCAACACGGGATTAGGTTACGTATTATTATAACTGTATTTAGTGTGATTAAGTAACAACAATTTAATTTACTGCTATCAAAACGAAACCCGGAAGAATTTAGTCGTAAATTGATTTATTTGTACAGATTTATTCGTCTGGGGAAGAAATAAATTTCACTACAAACATACGTACATCACTACATAGTATAAAACAAAGTCGCTATCGTCTGTCCGTCCCTATGTATGCTTAAATCTTCAAAACTACGCAACGAATTTTGAAGCGGTTTTTTTCAATAGATATAGTGATTCAAGAGGAAGGTTTATATGCCATAATTGCACCCGTGCAAAGCCGGGGCGGGTCGCTAGTAACAGATAAACCTGTTATGTGAGGACTAAAGCCTAGCGACTTCGACTGGCCGTCGCTTAGCAAATAGTTGTTTGATGACTATTTAAAATAAACAGGTTTAATTAATTGTACGTATGTGTGCAATTCAAGGAGACTATAGAGGCTTCACAGCGCATAGCAAAATACCACGGCAGGTGGTCTAATCACTAGTATAAAAGGCTTAGGATCCGTGCCGAGTTAGCTGAATGAAACCAATTCCCTAATTCTCATTTCTTCTTGATTTCTATCTATTGTAGAACTTTTTATACGTTTAGTATCAACCGTTACCCCTCAGTGTATCGGTACGTCAGTTTATGTAATCACGTGGATCACACACCCACGCTGATTATCGGTTTCAATCTCGCTTTAAGAGCGGGATATGGTCACCACTTTAAGGAAAATAGCAAAGAAGAAGTCTCAATATGCTGCTACGTGAAACGTATAACAGAATAATTTAGTTAAAGTACAATAATGTTATGGCTTGAATTTAGTTATGTTTGAGTTATAGATAATGTTGGTATTAGTAATTTTTGAAGGCGATACCTCGCTATGTGCAAATTTATTTTTTTACAATACATAGTTTTATATGTATTTACTCTGAGCTGGGCCAATTAAGGTCGATTGCACACAAAACAGGATGCTTAGAAACTTATTGTGTAAAGTGCATTGAGTCATAATCTTAACCGAAAAAATCAATTGTTAGCGGCCTTGTCACGAATGATATTTTGGTTCGAACCACCATTGTGTGGTTGACAATGCTGATATAGTTTTATTCTAATTCTAGCAAACTTATTTCCTAAACTGAATAAAAACTAAAATCAAGGAAAAATATCTAAATTCTTAGACAGTCTAATGTAGCAGAAAACTGATATATTTCGACTGTTCCGAAGAATAAAGACCTATCTGCAATACTGCTTTGAAACCATTTTGAACTTCATATTATATTGATACTAGTGGCCCGCCCCGGCTTCGCCCGTGCAAAGCGGGGGTGTGTTATACATATAAACCTTCCTCGTGAACCACTATATCTAATAAAAAAAACCGCTTCAAAATCCGTTGCGTAGTTTTAAAGATTTAAGCATACATAGGGACGGACAGAAAACATCGACTTTGTTTTATACTATGTAGTGATAGTGATTAGCTTTTGTCAAATTATTGTCGTAATATTTAAAACTTTTAAAAATATCCACTTTGCGACTTTGAATACTAAATATCTTATATAAGACTTCTATTTATATTTTAAAATTGAAGTCTTACTTAATTGAAAACTATAGGTAAATATAATGTAAGCACTTTTTTACACATCTAGCAGTTTTAAAGTTACCAATAAAGGCAAAGTAAATAATACGTTGTAGAAAAACAATACATTAACGCATACAATTGAATCTGAATATCATTAAATTACTACACTAAAAATAATATAAGAACTTTACGAGTAAAATAAATCTACAAAAAATGCTCGCACGTTCAGCGCATCTTTAATCAAGCATAATACGGTAGGGAATTACACTCACATGCATCATAAGTCCTTTGTGTACAATGAGCACTGACACTGAACGATCACATCTCGGGTCACGTACGACCCGTGTTTATTCACCGGCTTGTATCTCTATCACTGACGTGCGTTCTGTATCGCGTCGCGGCAAAGACTGGCGCGCGTGTACACGATTGCGCATTGCCCCTACCGTGAAAGCCCTCGGTATGCATCCCGCCCTACGGATTGATGCCTTGCCCGCCCTGATGCGTGCCTAATACACGATGCATCCTGCGTATCTGATGCGTTTGGTTCCCGATGCTTTTTATCAATAGAATATGTATGCATCTTATTTAATGATATTAAATTTAATTCATAGGATGAATAGCATTTGAACTGCACTTACACCAAATATACTTATACTTGAAATGCACCGTAGTTAATATATACCATTAGCTTAAATGAAAAACTTCTGATGAAAATTTAAAAGTACCCGTTTATATTAATTAGTTTTGAATTACTGAAAGGGGCTGTCCATTAATCACGTGATGTTTTTTTATCATTTTTTAACCCCTTCCTCCCCCTTGGTGATACGTGGTGAGACTACCCCCACATCACCCCATAAAAATCACGTGTATTTTTAGTACCGACAGAGAATCTTACACTCAAAGGTAACGACAATACACGCCGCTTTTCTGTTTAAAAATCACGCGTTTGACGAAAAATTAAATACACGCGATATACCCTCCTCCCCCTTGTGATATTTCATGATTTTTGCCGGACCCCTCCCTCCCCCTTTCGAACCTCACGTGATTAATGGACAGCACCAAAAATGTATATACAATAAAGACTCCAATGTATAATACAATGAAGGCTCCTCCCGAAGTAAGGCAAGTGCCTTAGGTTTACAAAGACACATGCATAAAGACGCATACTCCGGGATCCAACCGGGATCCAAAGTTACTACTTAGAAAATACGTCAGCAATTAAATAACAGTTTATATATTGTCCATCATTATCATATCAACCAAGTTTACTACTGGTCATGTTTCCCCCAAGGGTTACCACATCGGATTACCCACATCGTTGGTCTAGTGGTTAGATGTGCCGCCTTTGGATCAGCGGGTCCCGGGTTCGATTCCCGGGTCGGGCAAGTGTCTTTGTCTAAACCAGAGGCACTGGCTCGGAGTCTGGGTGTCATTTCTATCAATAATATGTATGTATTTACAAAAATGTATATAAGTAGTTTATCATCCATCTCGTTACCATAATACAAGCATTAAGTTGCTTAGCTTGGGACGAGATGGCGTTGTGTGAAATGTCCAAGGTTTGTTTTTTTTTTAAAGGATTTCCGCAATCTTAACCAGGTCGTGGTACCAGGTACACCGCGTGGGTGCGTGCTAATAATAGCACTGCGTTTATATTCAGTACCTATACAGTAATATTTTTTCTACATCACAATTCAATGCTCCATTGTATTCTCAAAACCAGTATTATTACTTGTTTCTTTAATCATATTAATCATCTCGGCAAATGTGGGTCACAGAAGAAAATATTCGCTGATATACATACTTTATTCAACCAAGTCATGATTTATAGCTCGGTGGGTATTGTCAAAGATTGGACATCTCCCAAATTGTCCTACGAACCGGTTGATGTGGGAATGTCCTTAATGTACACACTGTAGGTCAACATTTTATGGTGTCGGAATTTTATAGTAAATCTTACCTATTCCGTGTGCCGGTCTTACAATGCATTGTATCACCATCCCATCCCATCCGACAAAAGGCAGATAGGCAAATAAAACTTGTTACAAATTAATAATTACTCTATACAAATACCCTAATTAATAATTACTCTATACAAATATCTTTATAGCAGATAGTATAATTTATGTATACTGAAGGAAAAAGGAAATATATTGGACCAAACATAAATATATAACATACAAATACTTAATTATGATGACCAAACTACATTATTCTAAACTTACAAATAAAAAATCAAATATGATTTGTACTTACATAAACACTAACATCACTACATAGTATAAAACAAAGTCGCATTCTTCTGTCCGTCGCTATGTATGCATAAATCTTTAAAACTACGCAACGGATTTTGAAACGGTTTTTTTTAATAGATAGAGTGATTCAATGGGAAGGTTTATATGTATAACCCACCCCCGCTTTGCACGGGCGAAGCCGGGGCGGGCCACTAGTAAGTAATAAAACAAGACTAAAAATACCAATTAACCTAAAACTTAAATACTGAAATATATTATTTAAAGGAGTCCCTTTAGGCAAGGTTCCGAAGATACTGGCAGCGTTCCCCCTTTGAATCGCTAGACTGATTCTTTGTCCGAGGTAGCTACCAGCTCTTCGGTCTCTTGTGATGTCGACTAACCTTTTTGCTATTTCCTTAAATATCTTAATTATTTATTACTCTTGGCTAATTACTCTCCACGTAACTGAAGGAGTTCCGACTCGGTAGTGGGTCATCTATGGGCTGACTAGTTTGTTCAATCGTAGAATGCACCTAAAGGAATTAGGCAAGGACCCTGTGCTAATCCACTTGGTTAACTTACCCTATCCTATATTATAATCATTTTATTTTTTAGTTTCATGGTGATCGGTTATGTAGTTTTCGCGTGAAAGCGTAACAAGCAAACTTAAATTTTATTGACATTTATAATATCAGTATGATTATTTATAGTAGGATTAGCTTTCAACACTTCTTCTCCATGTAAACTTTGAACTGTACCGACAACTAAACTATTTATCTGCGTTACTTTCGTAAAAAGGTGCGCGTACTGTTTTTTACACAATAATCACATTAGTGTTGCTCCTAACCTCAATAAAATTGGGAAAGTTAAGGTATTGTCATTTATAATGTAGTGATGATCCACGATGATTGCATATGTATGTAATGACATGGCTGAGGCCTTAGAAGTAGAGTATGTCAGACTATCAATCAAAATATCGGCCAGATGAACAATGATGTCCAATTGTTATGAAAACAGCTCCAGTCAGTTTGAAGTTGGGAATACAGATTGAATCATCAATTCAATGAATAAACAAACTATTGCTATCTTGTGATTTTTATACCACTGTTACCATCTGTGAAACGAAAACCTATTCACTACTTTCTTGAACACCCCAATAAGTATTTTTTTAAACGAAATTCCTGCACTAGTTATGTCCTTTAACGCAGTGGCTGTTTACAAATATGTAATTCACGACGTCACCAATACAATCTTATAAATATCAGATTCTGGGTACTAATGTCATATTCAATATATAAGCACTAACCTGGATTTATTTAGCAATTTTTGTTGTCGACTGCAATAATTGCCAATTACAAAAATTAAACCTATATCTACTCGTATGTTGACATAACAGCCACATAATATCATGTATCTCCAATTAATAAAACACACTAACGAAACTTCCGTAGTGTTGTGACACACATCCAAAGTATCGATTGCTAGTGACTTGTCAACTTAGCAAATTGAATAACCAGTGTTGGGCAACCGATTTTAAAATTCAAATTTGGAAATTCGAATGTTGACAGTTCCAATTGTCGGATTGATCACATTCATAACTCTAATAATATATTCCAATATTCATACATAGAACGAGTATTTAGACATTCTAACTTTATTTTAATTGAAAGCGGACATAGTCCTGCTTCTTTGCATGTTCTTTTACTATGATAAGTTATGTTTTTCTAAGTAACATTCTAACCTATTTTATATAACCAGTATTTTTTTTAAATCTGCCCATATAAGACCCACTACTGGATTGGGCCTCCTCCAAATTTATGGAGGCAAATTAGCCTACTGTTCGTGTGGTGACGGATTAAGAATACATAGTGTAACCATTCCATACCGTCCTGAGGGTGTCGTAAGAGCCGACAGAAGGAAATGACGGCTTATAACCTAGTCACAAGAGAAGGAAAACTTGATACGAAACCCGGTGCCAGCCCATCTTGCCAGCGTGGCACAGTAGGCTAATTACCCTCCTTTTAAGTGCAGGAGGCCCGACAGTGGGTCATATATGGACTGATTAGTAGTAGTAGCCTACTGTGCCATGCTGGCAAAACGCGCTGGAACATGTTTTCTATTAAGTTTTCCTTCTCTTGCAGCAAGGTGATCTGCCTCTTGCGTACCTATCTTTGCCTCTTATGACATCCTCAGGATAGTTGGTGACATTGTGTATTCTTAATCCGACACCAAAAAGATTTTATTTATTAATTTAAGTATATACTCTATTGCACAGAAAAACAAAATTAACATTATACATGAGAAACCATATGACAATTTGTACAATGGGCGGCCTTATTTATTGCAAACTGCAATCTCATCCAGGCAACCTAGAAATTGGAAAATTGGAGAGAATTGGGCTAATCTTGTGCCGACATAAAGTACTCATAAAGCTCATAAAGATGCAAGAATGACTTTGACGTTGAAAAAGTTTTTCTTGCACCTTTATGAGCTTGGAGGGTTGTATTGATGATTTTGATGATTATAATTCTATAACTACATACGTCTTACAGCCGCGAATAACATTTTAATCAACATACAACCTGGCACTGACCTACAAATTGCTAAAAACATAAGAAAATTTGAATTTCGCGGGCTGCCCTGGAGCATCCACCTTAAACTATAATACTTTAAGTTATATAAATATGTAACTTTATACATACTAAAAATAAATACTTAAACAGAATACATAAATATAATATAAATAGATAGTAAATAGTTATTATGGTTAGAGAGATGATATTAACGTATGACACTTCAATGGATAATATTACAATTTCGAGATAACTGTACCCTGATATTGTGATTAACGACATGTGTTCCGTGTCATGTTTCGCTAAATAGCGGGACAAAGTCGATGTGTAATTATTTAATTTCGGCAGCGCGGCGTACGACCTAAATAATCGACAACAATACGGAGGAGTCGTGTCTCTGACAGAGTAACCCGAATTCGGACCCAACTGTGTCCGATTGAATTAAACGAGTTAAATTATATCATTCGGTCTGTCGTCGTAATTCGATTAAATGCCGGCAGACATGGTGCGGGACGGCGATGACCAATTTGCCTTTTATAGCCTTCTGTTATAGTTCTCGTACTATAACGTGTTTAAATTGGAAATGGACACGTTAAATGTTATTTTCGATCAGTAATGTTGTTTAATAATATTTTTTTATTATAGTTTCTCAATTAAGGTACTTAAGAAAGTATGCCTTATAAGAAATGTGAATAAGATAAGTTGTATTTCGATGTAGAAAACTTAATAATGTTATAACTTGATGGGTAGATTTAGAATCCGTGTGGTGACTGATATAGGATACATAGTGTCCCCGCCCATTCCATACCGAAGGTGTTGTGAGAGCCGACAGAAGGAAAATAAAAGGCCGCAAGAGATGGAATACTTGATACGAAACCCTGTGTCTGACCAACGTGGCACAGTAGACCAATTACCCTCCTATAGTAACTGGAGGAGGCTCGATTCAGCAGTGGGACATCTATGGGCAGACTAGTAGTAATTTTACGAAAAATTATATATACAGTTTACACATATACAGTCAGTATATCTTATATAAAGCCAATATGACAGCGTTGTAAGGCCAAAAATTTGGCAGCAATACTTAGTTGACTTTTTATTAAGGTGGATGCTCCAGGGTAGCCCGTGAAATTCAAATTTTCTTACGGTTTTTGCAATTTGCAGGGCAGTGCTAGGTTGTACGATGATAACATTTGATTCGCGGCTGTACGACGTATGTAAATAATAATAAATAAATAATAAATATCCTTGGACATTTCACACAACGCCATCTCGTCCCAAGCAAAGCAACTTAATGCTTGTGTTATGGTAACGAGATGGATGTTAAACTACTTAAATACTTTTTTTTTGTAAATACATACATATTATAGATAGAAATGACACCCAGACTCCGAGCCAGTGCCTCTGGTTTATAGAGTTATAATCATCAAACTCATCAATACAACCCTCCAAGCTCATAAAGATGCAAGAATGACTTTGACGTTGAAAAAGTTTTTCTTGCACCTTTATGAACTTGGAGGGTTGTATTGATGATTTTGATGATTATAATTCTATAACTACATACGTCTTACAGCCGCGAACAACATTTGAATCAACATACAACCTAGCACTGACCTGCAAATTGCAAAAAACGTAAGAAAATTTGAATTTCGCGGGCTACCCTGGAGCATCCACCTTAAGCCACGTGTCATTAAGATTGGAGTAGCCGGTCTTATAAAGGCTGAGTTGATACTAGCGATTGATACGTGCCTATAATACGTATATGTACTATTCGTGCGCTTGCTGGCAGGATACTTAATAGTATGCCTTTGCGCTCAATATTAATGGCAATCCGCATAACTTTGCCACATTAAAATTCAAATTGCGTTTACACTGAGTTACATACATGTACTGTACATTTGTCATTTCCAAAGGAGGTTCAGAGTGAATCGACTTGAATCAATCATTGGACATTAATGCTAATTATTTTAATTGTGTGTTGGACATCCCTATTAGTGTTCAATATAATGAAGAATCAATAACATCCAATTAGGATGTCCAAATGTATAAATGTAAAACAGCTACCATTCAAACTAAAAAACAACTCAATTTACGTTGACTTTATCAAAAGCTGTCATAATTAAAATTACCAATATTATCTTACAGCCCTTGTACCACGCTTATCCGTGTGGTGACGGATTTAGAATACACAGTGTCACCAACACATACCATCCCGAGGGTGTCGTTAGAGGCGACTAAGGGAACGCAAGAGGCAGATCACGTAGCCGCAAGAGAAGGAAAACTTGAAACAAATCCTTTTTTTTTTGTTCACTCGGGGTAAAATCCTTTATTTATGGACTTCCTCGCCGGCCACGAGGATGATCAGCGAGGGGAGTGTGGGACTATCCCCCATAGTGGGGGCCTACCCACTAAACCTCCGGGGTGCTCCAACTCGCGTCCTGTTGCGGCATTGTGGAATCTGATGCAGAACCACGCGTTGAAACAAACCCTGTGCCAACCCGTCTTCACAGCGTAGCGCAGTAGGCTAATTTCCCACCATGAATTTGGAGGAGGCCCGACTAGTGGGTCACTCATGGGCTAAAACGACACGACGATGACTTGTACCATCTTGGTGGTGCATAAACACATATCTGCATTTACACCTTTCATAGACAGTTCGCCATTCCTACAATCCATCTATCTCTTTTGACTCCACCTCGTTAGTGCGTTTGAGCACAATATCTAGTTAGTAACCAAAACGCTTACTATAAAGTCTGTAGTGGACAGTTTTACATTATTTTTAGGTCACAATAATGCCGTTTTCGACACGTGTAGTAGCCTTGTTAGCTATTTTGTATGCACAGTACTGTGTTGTTGTGTTATTAGATAGATAGATAGATAACACTTTATTGCACATTTGCGACATAAACATAGCTTACAGGAGAAATTATATAAACCACATACAATTGGCGGCCTTATCACTAAAAAGCAATCTCTTCCAGGCAACCAACACATTTTAAACAGAAAATTTTGCGCAAACCATAGGGATCGTTTAACGTCAGCATTAATTCATATATAAACACTATTATAATAAATTATGTCTAATATAATATAACACTTATATAAAATATATATTTATAAATACTACATAATATATACAAATATATATATATATATAATATTGAATGATTGAATATGCTACAGTATAAGTAACTTCAATGGAAGTGCTATTCAATTGCTTCTGTAAAGAAATGTTTTTTGACCAATTCTTTAAATAAGGGTAGTGATTGGGATTGTCTAATGTATAAGGGCAGTGCATTCCATAAACGGACGGAACGGACTACAAATGATCTGTCCACAAATTTTGTGGAATGCACTGGCACACTCAAAATTAAATTTTCCGATGACCTCAAAAGCCTATCATGCGTGTCATTAAGGAATTCAAAACGTTCCGAGAGATATAAAGGGGCTGTGGGATTATAAAGAATATTGTAAAGAAGACATAACATATGGTGATCCCGGCGACGGCGGATTGGCAACCACTTGAGCTTATTACGAAATTCTGAGACATGATCATATTTGCGCAAACCAAATATGAATCGTATACAAAAGTTCTGAAGTCGCTCAAGCTTATTAAGCTGCTCCTCAGAGACATCGGGGTAGCTGGCGTCAGCATAGTCAAGGATAGGAAGTAGGAGGGATTGAGCAAGCGTAATTTTAGTGGCAATAGGTAAAAAGTTCCTAAGTCGCCGTAGAGAACTAGCTGACGCATAAATCTTACGACTGACTTCTTGGAGATGTGGGACCCATGTTAGATGCCTATCAATGACAAGTCCAAGATTTTTTACTTTATCAGTAAATGGTATAATCGCTCCTTCGAAGCAAATTTGTGGTGCTGTGGCCCAGTTTATTCGAGAAGTCATGTTAGGACTACCGATAATCATTGCTTGGGTCTTGGACGGATTAATTTTTAGGCCGTAGTATTTACTCCATTGACTTATCCGAGCAAGGTCAGTATTTGTGGTCTCAATTGCCTCCGATAGTGTGGTGGGGGGAGCATGTGTATAAATTTGAAGATCATCTGCATAAAGGTGGTAGGAAGATTGTAATCGATAGGATATAGAATTAATAAAAATTGCGAAGAGTAATGGAGATAGCACGCCACCCTGTGGTACGCCTGCACTAATATCACACCACGAAGAAAAGGTATCGTCGATGCGTATACGTTGGCGGCGCCCAAACAGGTAACTACGAAACCAATCAATAGCCGTTGGAGATATGTTGAGTGAGCAGAGTATGCCGATTAGTACATCAAAGTCAACAGTGTTAAAGGCATTACTGAAATCTAGCAACGTAAGTAAAGTTAGGTTGCCTTTTTCCATTGTTAATCTTATGTCATCAGTAATATGCACGAGAGCAGTGACTGTGCTGTGGCCGGACCGGAAGCCAGATTGGTAGGGGTTGAGTATCTGATTTTTATTGAGGAATATTGAGAGTTGATTGTGGGCAAGCCGTTCAAGGACTTTCGACAGGAAAGGAAGGATGGAAATAGGGCGGAGGTCAGAAAAAAGCTTCGCATTCGATTTTTTGGGAAGAGGTGTTATTTGTGCCTCCTTCCAAATGGATGGAAAAACACCAAAGGATATGGAATGATTCAGGATGTGGGTGATGGTTGGTAGGATTTCATTTAGGATAGGGAGGATCATGTTACGGCTAACACAATCACTGCCAACGGCATTTGATGTAATTGATTCTATGCTCTTCTTAACATCACAATCGGAAAATTGATTAAACACAAAACTGGAACATCCGGGTGTCGGTAATGATGACAGGTAATTCAGTGTATCATTCTTGGTGGTCCCATCAAAGTTGGACGAAGCTGAGAAATGTTTATTGAGTAAGTCAATATTAAACGTTTTAGGAATTGCATCTTGTTTTAAGTTACCGACTCCCATTGAGCGAAGAAATTTCCATACTTTGGATGGGTCTCCGTTTTGAACTGATGCATGGATATGTTGGCGTTGTGCATTTCTACACGCCTTATTGCAGTGATTTCTTATTGCCACGTAATTGTCTCGATTAATATGCGTGGGCCTAGCCTTATATTTGCTTTTGAGAGCATTCTTTTTCCCCATCAATTTCTTTATATCTTCAGTTAGCCATGGAGCTGGCAGGTGTTTTATCTTTATTGCCCTTAAAGGGGCATGCTTATTGTATAATTGAGTTAGGAGTGATGTAAACCCATTAACTTTATTATCTATACAATTGGTCGATATTACTGGAGTCCAGTCAATTTCAGAAGCGTCCTTACGAAGATCCTCCAATTTCATACAACTAAAATTACGCTGCATAAGGATCTTGGATTTGGCTTTCAGAGGTCATACTTTATATGAAAGGAAAATCAAGTCATGGTAAGAGAAAGCATCAGCTGAGCACTGACCATGCTTGGCTACGAACGAAGGTGAGGAAACAATAATGAGGTCGAGAAGTGAAGGAGCACAGTTAGGGAAGTGATGGGTAGCACCAAGTGGGAGGGTTGAAAGGTTATAGGAGGCCATAGTAGTTTGAAATCTAGAAGTACGGGAATTACGCTGAAGTAGGCATGTATTAAAGTCGCCTAAGATAATAGTATGACTGTAGGAGGGAGTCAGCTTTTCAAGGAGCTGGTCGAAAGACGAGAAATAATCAGTATTTGATGAAGGGCAGTAATACACACCAAGAAGAACTTTCGTATTATGGAGGAATATTTCAATAAAGAGATGTTCGCCTGCATTTTGTGGAGGTGGTTGTGCTGATATATCAATCATTGAAAAGAGAATATTAGTACGAAGGTAAATAGCAACACCACCACCCCTGCCAGCAGCGCGATCGTTTCGAATGAGGTTAAAACCCGGAATTGTGTAGGAAATTGTTGGCAGGCATGGTTTTAACCATGACTCCGAAATAAGAATTGCATGTATGTCCTTACAGTCAAAGCTGGCCAGCATATCGGGGAAGTGTGCCGGGATACTTTGAGCATTAATATGGACTGCATTAAAGTTTTTAGGGACATCGGAAAAAGTCGAGATCAAAGTTTCGCTCAGCGATGGCACACTGACAAAACTGTCACTACTTCCATCAGCTGAACGAAAATCATCACAGTTACTATGACTACTGCAGATAGACATACTTAAAATACAATAATAATTAATAATAATATAAAATAATAATAATTAAATAAAAATATCAAGATAATCTTTATCTCGCTATAAGTATACACCTATTCTCTAAATAAGTACCTAATAGCTAGCCAAGGGTATCATAAAGAATTAAAAAAAAACAGTAAAAACACACAGTAATGATAGAAGAAAACAACACACTGCACTGGCAAAAATCGATCACGAATTGCCTAGTTGAACGATTGATATGTCAAGTTCCAGGACCAAATGAAAGAAAGAAAAAAAAAAAAAAAAAAAAAAAAAATGTTGCAAAACAAATTGACAGACAGACGTCAAGCAACGAAGTTAAAATAAAAGTAACCTACAATAAAAATATAAAATTGATCTAAATGATTTGGTCCAGCAAGTTACATGAGTATATTAAAGTACCTTCAACTTGTGTCAGACATTATGTATGGAGACAAAAACACACTAGCACCAAAAAGGACAGATGGAATGAACAACACCATATTTACAGCACGTCGTTTCCCTTTTTTAAAAGCGTAAGAGTGCGATCATCTTCTTGTGCCGGTACGCTTTGCCTTGGAGGATTTGACGGGTGTGGAGACAACCACGGGTGCTGGTACCACAGACATGGGTGCTGAGAAGGCTTTTTGGGCGATTTTGTTGACCTCACCGACAGTAGAGGCCCGATGCGGCTGGCCGTTAACCGCCTGTACATATATAATGCCTTCTCGGGTCCAGCATTTGGCGACACCAAACTTTTCACGGGCCAACATAAAAGCATTGTGGCGCACTCTAGTCAGGAACTCAGATATTGTTTGGCCACTGCCCTTAAGCTTTGATTTCGAGAACCAAATCTTGTCCCGTGTGGCCACCTCCTGGAACTTGCAGATAACTGGGCGAATCCTGCCAGTTGATTTGGTGTGCCCCAACCGATGACATCGCTTCAAATCAGTGGCACCAAATTCAGCAACATGAATCTTTTCCCGAACCATCTGCACCACCACATTAGAGAGATTTTCATCTGTAGCTTCAGGGATACCATGTAATAGCAACATCTTCCGTCTTCCCCTCATTTCTAGCCGATCTAGGCCACTGTCAATAATTGAGATTTGCTCTTGTAGGGTACTAAGGGCTTGCACAGTGAAAATCTTGAAGTTGGCAAAGTCTGTAGCCAGGCTACTCCCAGTATTGGAAGAGGTTCCTGAATTGCAGTTTTAAAATGTGATACTGACTTTTGTGTTAGAGATTAGATACTAGAATACATTAATCGTGTTTGTTTTTAAATTTTTCGGCGCAAAAGGATGATAATTTAGCTAGACGAGGTGGTATGTCTGGCAGGGGGCCGCGGCGCCTATGCCACGATAACTAGTCTAATCTTCGCTATCGCGGTGTAGGACTTTTTGGTAATTCCCGTATATATAGGCGATATTTCTTGATATTGATAGTTCAGAGCTTTCAGGTAAATTGTGAAAAGCATTTAGGTACTCAGTCGCTACAAATTCATTAATATTACGAAATTTAAGTAAAACACATATACGAATGCTAGAATTAACTCGTTTCTGAGTTTTTTAACAGCAAACCTGTGCGATTTGAGATATTTGATTTAAGGATGCACGTATGAAGTAGCGATATTAAAAAGTGAATTTAAAAAAATATGACACTTGCTCTGGGGTAAGCCAGGGCAGTAATTTAGGGCCGACACAGTTTTTAGTAATGGTAAATGACCTGCCGGATGTTGTCAGGGCGGCGCAGTGTCTGTTGTTTGCGGACGATTTGAAATTGTATTTGGGTATAAGTTCTATGGAAGACTGTGTAGCGCTCCAGCGGGATATTAACAGTGTTGTTGAGTGGAGTGTGCGTAATTGTTTGGAGTTTAACACCTCAAAGTGCAAGACAATGACGTTTACGCGGTCTCACTCTCCTTATGTTTATCCATACAACGTTGGCGAAGTCACGCTTGCTCGTGTAACTGAAATACGAGACTTAGGTATTTTATTTGATAGTAAGTTGACAATGCATAACCATATTACAGCAATCTGTGCTAGATCTTATAAATTGTTGGGGTTCGTAATAAGACAATCCGCTCGATTTGAAAACAGGGATGCGGTCGTTGCCCTATATTTTGCTTTTGTGCGCAGCATTCTAGAGTACAACTCGATCATTTGGGACCCACACGAAGAGAAGTACAGGATGATGATTGAAAGGGTTCAACGCAAATTTGCTAGGTTTCTTTATAAAAAAATATTTGGTTACTATCCTTTCTTGTATCCATCACTGTTTGTGGCTGGAATGGTAGGCTTAGACACACTGGCGTTGAGGCGTAAATGCAGTCTCTTGCTTCATTATTACCACCTACTAAATACTGCGATTGACAACCCTGAAGCTCTCGCTCGCTGTTGCCTATTCACACCTAACCAGTACACACGGTTGCGCGCGCGCAGTCTGTTAGCGGCACCGCCGGCACGAACGTGTGTTTCAAAAAACGCACCCACATCTCGTGCAATTACGTTGCTCAACAGTCTAATTGCTTTTCAGCCACATGTGGATATATTCCATAATACAGTTGGTAAATTTATAAGTTACTGTATAGATTTTTTTAGATAAGATTAGTTAGTAGTGTAATTTATTTAGCTTACTGTACGCATTGGGAAACTGTAAGTACAGGAAGCAATTGTCTTAAATAAATAAATAGCGTGTTTTTTCGCAATTAGTGTTCTTGTCACTTTTGTCCCATGACGACGAAGTTATTTTAATGTATCTGTGTGTGGCTTAGAATTTTATAGTTGAAAGTCGACTTAACTTTTACCGTAGCGTCTGAAGGTTATACCGTACCCTAATGCAGTGTATAAAGTAGATTTGTTGTCATTATATTTAAGGTGGATGTTCCAGGGTAGCCCGCGAAATTCAAATTTTCGTAAGTTTTTTGCAATTTGCAAAACTTTTTCAAGCTCAAAGTCATTCTTGCACCTTTATGAGCTTGGAGGGTTGTATTGGCGAGTTTGATGATTATAATTCTATAACTACATACGTCTTACAGCCGCGAATAACATTTTAATCAACATACAACCTAGCACTGACTTGCAAATTGCAAAAAACTTACGAAAATTTGAATTACGCGGGCTACCCTGGAACATTCACCTTAAAAAGGTGACTATAAGCATCTAGTAGACCTAGTAAAGTTTTAAAGATTCACAGAGTCCAACTCAGTAAGGGATTTGATCTATAAAGTTTTGTTGCAAATAAAATGTATCCCCTTGGTAAGTGAAATTTGTGATTTGCAAAATGCGCTTTCGTCATGGCAAAAGTTGTAAAAAGGTGCATTATAATGAAATAGAACTGCGAAACGTAAGTCACGACGTGTTGGGAAATGCCATTACCACGAAAAGTGTCGAGACTGAATTGCACCCAGACATTCGTAATGTATTTATTAGAAAAATCCATGTTATGTTTGCATCTCACTCTATCGTACGGCCCTTTAAAAAAGTTAGGTTAAAACGTATAGTATGTTCGAGATATGTAATTATTTTTGGAGGCCACTACCAAAATGGTTCCGTCGATCCAATCGGCCAGATGTATTTATAAGATATTATCCAATTTTCTATTGTAACCCGATTATGGGTCAGTACTATTTAGGAGACCGTGCGTGACTCCTGCGCAGACGCAGCACACGCAATGCCTTCATTTCGTATTCCGAACGGCTAAGTAGGATTTTTCAAGTGACATAATTGCCTACTTCTATCAAAAATGGCGCTTGAGCATAAATTTTTCTGTATTTATTTCATCGCGCGTATTACTAAACATGTTTATCGATATATCTTTCATCACTTTGTACAACTGGGCATGGGGAATAAAATAACACCATCCGCTAGTATTCCTAATACGAAACAAATACTGGGAAGTTATGTGCTAAGCTAAACAAAAAGAAAAGAAAACTATTTTGTAGTACCCGGTAATTGTATTTTTAACTTTTATTTCTAATTTTAATTGAAGTTGAAACCCAATTTGGCTAATAAGCCAAATGTTAATAGTTTTGCTTACTGTCAACCGTAGTGCATAGCAAATAACTCGATACATCTTTTCAATCAGTAACAAAATATGATACAACTCGAATTCGAATCGATAAAAAACAACAATAAACCTAATTACAGCATCATTCGATATCTATTTAGTGGACCACGCTGAAATTAGGTCACCTTTTCGATTCTATTGTCTTTCTATCGATTATGGCGACGTTAGTTTACTTCCTAATACTGTTATGTGATGTGTCATCTCGATTTTAATCTTTATTATAAACATTCTTGTTCTAGTGACCTCTTGAATTATTTGCGATTGTTCCTGCTTTTAAAATATTTTAAGCGATTTTGAATTATATCTTTGAGGAACAAGGACCATACTAGCATGAGCGGTGAAAACAAAATCTAAATTTTGCTACAAACAAATGCTATTGATTATAACGAAACGCTTTAGGATTCGAACGGGTAGTGTTCCAAATTTGAAATATTTAAAAAGAATACTAAAAAAAGTGAACATCGTCAATCTGATTTACCCTGATAAAATTTTCAAAACAGATTTCGAGCCAGACACATGTTTTAGGCCTATTGTAAACTTTGGCGGGAAAACACTCTACTTCTTCTACTATTATTTGGCTTCCATCGAGTTTTTTGCCTGCTGTTTATAGACTACTTCACTAATCATTGTTGAATTAAAATGTCGGTGCTCAGCTTATTCAATGATGCTTTCAAAATCCTCTAAAGGCATTACTTACTTACAAATCTCGACATGCTTTCTTACAAATCTTCATCACAATAATCTCAGGCCGTAGCGGTTAACAGGCCAGATGCGTTGGCTTTTAGGTTTCTCTTAAGTCCACTTTTATAAACCTATCCCTGACCAGATTAAACTTACATTAGGTTGATCCAAAATTCGACTGCACGTGAAGTCTTATAAAACTTTACGTTCCTATCACGTCTGATACTCCACAATTACGGTGTAAGGGGCCCGCCCTGCCGATCTCAATACAATAATAATTTCTCCAAGAGTTTGTCCTCTTTGTTCATGGAAATATACCGTTTATCATTCCATTGTAGTTAAATCGTCTTTTGTTTCGTTTATGTCCTGCTGAACTGCATTCAAGGTAATCTTTAGTAACTTTATCTTTCTTCACTATTCTTACTTTATTGAGCCGCACTTTTTATGTAGAATTTTTAGTTTCATTGCAGTTTAGTAATAAACTATTATTATTTATAGTTATAAACTATTTCGTAAAACGCATAGTTGTTTATATATATATAAACAAGTCAATATAATAAGTCAAGTAAACGCTTACTCAGATTTGGGAACCCAGACATACGGAAGTCGACTTTCTATTATTTGAATAAATGTGTTCTATTAAAATACATCAATAGCATGATTTAAATATTCGCATAGGAAAGATTATCTTTCAATTCGAAGATATAGTATGAGAATTGGAGACTTAATGTATAATTCCACTAAAGGAATGAGACAATTCGAGAAACTATCTGCTATAAGTATCTACTCGTAAATCTTGCTACGAAACCCAGTAATTAATAGCGTAAAGTTTTAGGCCATGTACATTTAAGGATTTAGTTTTTTCTTCTAAGGGTTGTTTATGAGCTGAAATAAAACTAAGGATAAGTACAATCGTTGAAAAAGCACTCACCATCTTGTCATGTTAATTTTTCAAAAGACATTAAGGGCAATGACCGTTGTGATTCTCGAACATTCCATTCATTCTTTTGCAAAAATCAGCACAAAACCAGATCGCCGCTTAATGGCATTTGAACCATTACGCGCTACCATTCGTTTGACAAAGCGTTCGCATAACAGTTTTATTGTCAGACTTTTGAAGCATTAGCTACATTCTCCAATTAAGATCACAGATGGTAAGGATAACGGCGGACCTAGAAAACCATAATGTAACGTCATAATGGTCCTAACGGTCATTCTCTGAGCACACTAGATGTGGGTAATTGTTATTATGTATTGCGTGGAGATCAAACGTTTTAAACTTTAAATTAGTATACATGTACTATTATAGGTTAACATAGTTTCACGAGAGTTATTATTTTGCGTGAGGGAAAATTCTATGGGCTTTGTTATTCATATTTGCCATACCTGGGCTCTAAGCTTGGTAGACAATAAGTTAAAAAAATATTAAATGTGCCTTATCTACCAGCGGTTCGGAAGCGCTGTTTCACATCAATAAAGCAAACACAAAAAGAAAAAATCTTTTGCAGTGAGCAAAACTAATAGTCAATTTCCTCAATCGTCTGCACTAAGGGTTAATCTGCGTGGCAATAATAACTGACACTTAAACCTGGTGATTTTCAAAATATTAAAAGTAAGATTTAAAAAAGAAAGAAGTTTAAATTGTCTATACACCAAGCAGGTACCTCAATATGATAAAGCTTACATCACATTACTTGAGATCAAACACAAATGCATCATAAGAAAGATATGGTAACGTCATGCTGTCTAACAGCGGATAGATGGAGCTTGCGTAACTTTGATTAATTTAATTGAAAACCGCCGAATGTGGCCGTGTCCATGTTATGACCAATCTGATAACATTCTGTTTAACGAACGTTTGCGAACAATACTGATATTATCGAATGGTCATTCTTTGGTCGAAAGATAGACAACGCATGCGACTTTGAATTAAGAATTGTAGGTTTAAGGTGAATGTTCCAGGGTAGCCCGCGAAATTCAAATTTTCTCTCAATACAACCCTCGAAGCTCATAAAGGTGCAAGAATGACTTTGAGCTTGAAAAAGTTTTTCTTGCACCTTTATGCGCTTGGAGGGTTGTATTGATGATTTTGATAATTCTAAGTAATTTTAATCAACATACAACCTAGCACTGACCTGCAAATTGCAAAAAACGTACGAAAATTTGAATTTCGCGGCCTACCCTGGAACATTCACCTTAATAGGAACGTGGAAAGAAATAGAATATTGTGACAAACAAAGTTTTATAGCTTGCAAAACGAATGCTGGCAACATTATGTACATGTTTTAATTTTTATTGCGTTTTGAGAATGAGTGATTTTAATTATAGATGTTAAATCGACTTTTCAATATTTTTGTACACTACCACGATGTAAGTATTCTTAATTCAAATACAAATACTTCGTGCTCAATAAAAATAATTTTAATATATGTACTTTGAAGTATCGTAAGATGATCTTATGCCCGTGGGTACTTATTGCGATTCAAATATAGCTAACTTGTTATGCTTGCGTCGTGAAAGACTCGACCTCTATACAGTTTTATAACATACATACATACCTTAGAGTAGTTACACTAGAGAGATTGTTTGATACAAACATTTTAAAAGTTAAAGCTGAAATAAAGCGATGTGTGAGTGTGTAATCCATATTAATAAGTCAACCAAAATTTTTGGGTCTGTTTAGCCTATCTACTCTGCTAGGTGGGTTGGTTGGCACAGGGTATCGTATCAAGTGTTCCTTTTATGAAGGCTAGCTTTTAGGCCTCTTGTTATTTCCTTTTGTCGGCTCTTACAGCACCCACAGGATGGAATCGGGTGGTGACATTGTGTATTCTAAATCCGTCACCACACGGATAAAGTTATTAGTGTACCTACAAACCAACGCATACATTACTGGAAATTAAAAACAAAGTTAGGTTTATGTTTAAGTGAATATGTAGTTAAGTACCTACTTTATTTGTTGTGTGATCTAGTGAGAGATCTCCAATTACCACAGACATAAATGCGAACGAAGTCTTTACAGGTTAGCTCAAAATGGCTTCAATCGTCGACTCTGTTTCTTTGCCTATCACTTCTATGGTCTGATACAATCTACAAGTTATCAGTTGCAATCTGGCAGTCGTGTTTTGTCAGCGGTCAATTCGGCACTTACATAACACTTACTTTACTAGCATTTCTATTCCCACATTGAAGAAGAAGACTTTAAGGTTCTTTTTTGGTTATATACATTCTAATTAAGCTAAAGCGGATAAGTTGTATAGTAAAAAATTCGTTCTCATGAAGATTCCCTGGGACCCTACGTTATAAATATATCCTAACATTAGCTTATATCCTTCCATGAATTTGGAGGAGGTCCGATTAAGTCATGGATTTTTTTAGGCTGAAGTGATAATGATGAGCTCATTTTTGTTATATTAATGCATAATACTTACTCTTTTTGAGGTTGCTCTAAATATATTTTATCAAAATATATTCTAAGTTGAATAAATACTAAAATACATAGCTTTCTTATCGACATAATGTTTGTAAAGCTTTATTTTATTTTTAATAACTTTGGTAATATGTACATATTTGAAGAAAAGGACATGTTAAAATCGAATACCATTAAAAAGGTATTTGATAAGAAATCAAACGTCGAATTAAGTTACAAATTACAATACAATAAACAGTAAGCGACATTCCAGCGACAAACAATGACATTAAACTTTAATAATATCTCCTAGTTTTTATTCGCTTTGTATATTCATGAGTTAATTACTCTATTCAAAGTTATTCTAACATCATAACCATCGGTCAACGTCAATATCACTGCCGTGGCTAGTTTAGGCCGTGCACACACGTGGACACTTTTATTTATCGACTTGGCACACGACGACAGGACATTTTGCAGCATGCTTTCTTAATGTTACGATAATCGGGTAACATTGAGAAATTAAGTTTACAGAAAAAAACAAGTTTTACTGCAAATCTTTTGAATACATAAAAATATAAGCAACAATATCGTTTCGGATTTAGCTTCGATGCTTGATGATGCCTCTTATAATTAAGGCCTAAACATTGAACACAAATAGCAGAGCAGAGAGTTGATTACAATGGGCTGAAAGTACAAGATTCCATGAACATAAAATATTCAATCGTAGCTTACAATCCACAAACGATACATAAGTGTCTACGTTTGCGCAGCGCCTAAGCGCGTGCAGTCGTGACAAAACTTCACAAATGTTCATATCGTTGGCGACCACACGCCTGCTCCCGGCATTTACCTTATTACACCCTTATCTTTACATCGATAAGGTATACTTTCGGATGCATCCTGACCTTGAGGTAGTGTGTGTAAACAATTGATAGTACCGTCTTTGGACGATCTATCGAGCATAAGCAATGACCGGTCGTATCCACACCGAATAAAGATGAGCACGACAAAATTTTATTTGTCGTTGTGTTTTATTGCCTTATTTGTATTCAATACTTCCTTTATTGAAGTTTAAAGCACCGAAACTATTGAAACGGGGAAAATAAAAAGCTACGTAATAATTGTAAGTAGGCACTGTCTGTGTGGTGACCGACTTAGAATAAATAATGTCACCAAGCCATGCCAAACTGAGAAGAGCTACAAGAACCAACTAAGGAACGCAAGAGGTAGACCTCCAATAGAAGGAAAACTTGATACCAACCCTGTGCCAAGCCGCCTGGTCAGCGTGGCACAGTTAGCTAATTACCCTCCATGTTATGGAAGGAGACCCGACTCTGTAGTGTCTCATGTATGGTTAAGTAGTAGTAGAAGCTTTGAGGTTGACCGTGCAAAAATACAGCTGAGTCAGACGGTACTGTCCATTTAGAATACATAGTGTCACCTATGTGTCACCAAACAGCTTCGACAGGGAGGCCAAGAGGAGGATCCAGCTGGGCTGGGCAGCATTTGGAAAACTTCGTCGGATCTTCTCGTCGCCCATCCCGCAGAGTTTGAAAACGAAAGTTTTCGAACAGTGCGTCCTACCCGTCATGACCTACGTTGTCGAGACGTGGACACTCACGGTGAGACTAGTCCACCAATTTAAAGTCGCTCAGCGTGCTATGGAGCGAGCTATGCTTGGAGTTTCTCTGAAAGATAGGCTCCGTAACGAACCTATCCGACAGAGAACCAAGGTCACCGACATAGCTCAGAGAATTAGCAGACTGAAGTGGCAGTGGGCTGGTCATATCTGTAGAAGAACCGACAACCGCTGGGGTAGACGAGTTCTTGAGTGGAGACCGAGAATCGGCAAGCGTAGCGTGGGACGGCCCTCTGCTAGAAGGAGCGACGATCTGCGAAAGGTTGCGGGCAGCAGCTGCATGCGTCAAGCTGAAGACAGGGCGCTATGGCGCTCTTTAGGGGAGGCAGTGGACTAATGTGGGCTGATGATGATGATGATGAGTGTCACCACCCCATTCCATTCGAAGGGTGTCTTAAGAGCCGACAAAGGGAAATGACAAGGCCGTAACCTGGTTACAAGAGAAGGAAAACTTGATACGATACCGTGTGCCTACCCGTCTGCTCGTCTCCGATAAAATTTGTATACGACTAAAATCAAATAAATGGGATAAAAATATTTCGAATGTGTTTACCAATGTCGCCGTTATAAGGTAACAAACGGAAAAAAACCAGGCAACTCAATCGAGTAACTCCTCCTTTTCGAAGTCAGTTGACGAGAAAAAACAACGTTGGCTTACGAAAACTCCTATTACGCAAGACTCCTCTCACCTACGAGCCTGTCATAAATAACGTTATTAAAATTATGCTGCAATAGGAAAGCCTTTGATTTACTTATCGAATATATACGCCTTCCGTACGTAGACTTTCACCTATAAATACGAATTACATAGAGCGCATTACACTCATGATTTAACATCTGAGAATCGTACATCAGTGTGGTGACGGATTTAGAATATATATTGTCACCACAACATTCCATCCAAAGCCGACAAAAGGAAATGACAAGGCCGATAAACTAGCCACGAGAGAAGGAAAACGTGATACGTGTTTATGCAAACAATAATACTGGCCGCTAAGAAAAGAGTGCTACACGCTTCTTTCAGTGCTTCTTTCAATTAGAATATAATTCGAATATGGACGACATGTCGCAGTAAAATATTGTTTTTCATATATTAAAATAGTTATTTGTTATACAAGAGTGCAAAGTTGCTTTTTAACCGCGTGTTCAATTTTGATGACCGAGCAAGCGAAGGATTAGAATCCTGAACGTTAGCGAGGGAATCAAAAGAGCACGAGGTGAAAAATCTTTGCACTCGAGTGCAACACGTAACTTTTCATTCCACCTCAGCGAGGTAATGACTAAATGCAAAAAAAAAAACGTTTACAATCACAAGTATAGGTACACTTTTATTTCAGTTTAGGTATTAATTACTACATTATGACAGGTAAGTATTACAGAATAATCTTTACTTTATTCTCTAGCGAATAAAAACGGCTTTTGCACTCAGATATCGAAGAGCAAAAATACTTTATTCTCTAGTGAATAAAAACGGCTTTTGCACTCAGATATCGAAGAGCAAAAATACTCTTTCCGAGATGGGGGGATGAAAAATGTATTTACACTGCGAGCCGTTATTATTCATAATCAAGAGCTCCGACAGTGTCTTTAATACGAATCTCTGTATTTACATAAAATATTGTTTATCATTTAACTAGAAGTTGTGGTATGTAGAAAGCATTTACCATAGAAAAAAAGCCAAAGTCAATTAATTCATTATGTTTAAGACACAATGGACATGTAAAAAATATTGTCAACACAATTTGTCTATACTTTCACTGGCCATTGCTGATGTAACAAGGAGTAAAATATGCTACATTTTTGTAACCCCCACCCCCCTTGCTTTGAATGTGCGAATTTATGTGTATGTGCAAGTGCAAAATGGCTTATAAATATTCTAGCAGTATAAGATGTAGTGACAAAAATTGAGAAAGGCTGAGGTGGATTGGCTATGTCGATTGAAAGAAAGAAGAAAGATTTACGAAAATTTGCCGCTAGCAGCGGAGGATCGGCCACGCCGGCGGGCCAGGGCTAAAATTCGTACACTGGTTCAACCCGTCTGGCCAGCGTGGCACAGTAGGCTAATTACCTCCATGTAATTGGAGGAGGCCCGACTCAGCAGTGGGTCATCACGGGCTGAATAGTAGTAGTAGTAGTAATCATACGTAATTGTTAGCGGAGATTGCAGCATAGTAAATGGTGCGGTAAGCAATTGGTCTATGGGTCAAACAACATCTGGCTTAGCTGTATTTTGATCGGTGACCATCTTAATATAAGCTCCGAGCTTCTACCACTACTACTGCTGAGTCTGGCCTCCTCCATACAAGGAGGGTATTGTTTAAAAAAAAGTTTTTTTTAAATACGAAACCTCCGCAATACACTACTATAACCTGTACCGCGGGGGCAGTTTACAAACATGAAATTCACGAACACAAATGACACCCACACTCAGAGAAAGTGCCTGTGGTTTAGACACAGATACTTGCCCGCCCCCGTATCGAACCCGGGACCCGTCGATCCAAAGGCGGCACATCTAACCCCTAAATAGACTAATGCCCGACCACGCTGGCCAGACGGGATGGCACAGGGTTTCGTATCAAGATTTCCTTCTCTATCAAAGTCAAAGTTATCGGTCTTGTAATTTCCTTACGATACCCTCAGTATGGTTAGATGGTTGTATAACCACTTTGTAATTACTATGAGATGATCAATTTATTATGTCACATAGACACAGCCTCTGAGCCATACTTAATTCGTTTCCGAAGTCCGTTCATTACGGATTCCACGAATCCGATGATTGTTGCCGATAACCGTTATGCCGTAATGTTATATAACACATTGAAATATCGCTTTCCTCCATCAAGGCGTTATTAATTTTGGCAAAAATTAAAGGTCATGTTTTTTAGTTCTTTTGCAATTCTGAACAAAGTCTTCAGTTAATCACCTTGTGTAAATCCGTCTGGAGGTGTGGCACAGTATGCTCAATCCCCTTTAATATGGGAGGAGACTTGACTAAGCACTAGGATTTTTTTATAACAGATCCCACTGCAGTTGTAACCTGTATCGGGGGGTGGTTTACAAATATGTATATTATTTTGAGTACGTAACTTTCTTAGCATTATTTTCCGGCGACCTTAACCAGGTCGTAGTTCCACCGTGTGGTAGGCCTACCAGCACTGCGCTTTCTTGAAAGCGGTCGCCACTCGAGGACTTTTCTGCTTCGTCGGGCATCAGGCCCACTGTCACATAAGTTTGGTAACTCTGGTTGTCCCACGTATCTCCTCATTTCTGCTTCGATCTCGCAGGGAAACACCGAGCATAGCCGTCCTCATTGCCCGTTGAGTGACTTTGAGCCTTTTGATGGAGTCCATAGTGATACCGATATAAAAAACGGAGATAGGTACCAAGATAGAAGAACATATTAAGATATTAACAACATTTTATTTGGTTGGCATCTGATACATATAATAACAAAGGCATCCAAAAAGTTATTGCTGCCTTTTAACAACATCAAACTGCGGAGACTTAACTCTGTAATGTACGGTATCGATGTCTCGATTGCTATTATAAATTCACTCGTATCGATTGGTATGTTTACTCACAATCACGTACGTTTCACTTAATTATAAAAGTTGTTGAACTTTTATTTAAAGTACGAGTACACCGAGTGAAAGTGATTCCCTTTGACTGCTCCAAGATTAATGGGCTCGTTAGCTGCCACAAAATTATCGCTGGCAATGATATGGAAGAGTGACGTCACACAAATCGTTTCTGGAGTACCGAATGACGAAATTGCATTAGAATATTCGAATTATAAATTACAGCCTGTAATCTCGGCGATACGAAAGAAATATTGTGGTTTCAATGCTAATGCCGATGTAAATAACTCTATCTGAGATGTGATTCGAAATTCTTATTTATGAGCCGTTGAGCAAATAAATTACTTTAGAAATATTGGCCGCATCGTAATTTTCTCGATTCGGTAGTAAAACGTAATCGATTCTGTGTTATTCGATAACGCTTATTATCTATGCGGTTCTCAGGCTTCGTGTTATATGCATTTTGTAAGTGTAATTTACTTTAAGCCGCTTTCCTAATGATAATATGAGTGGTCATATTTTAGGATTACATATTATAGCTGAGAACAATATTCACTAAGATCGGAAGTAGCAATTTGATGGGTAATTTACTAAGTAGCTTACCGTCGTTACGGAGACTAAATTAATTGCTTTTAATTACATAACAATACTGGAATTACAAGAACTTAAATGGTAGTACAGGTGGGTACAATTTGTTTTCGTTTTGAACAATACAATTTTCGACCTATGGGGTGCAATTTGCTCGCATTTAGATTATGACGCATTTAGATTATGACGTACGTACTTATATAAATATACTACTACTACTAAAAGTGTTTACAAAATAAGAAAAATTGCCTATGAAAAATATTGAAGTGGTATATTTTTTGGTATATGGTATATGAAAATGGTAAATAGGATTTCAAAATGTGTTTTGTAATAATAAAAGCACTCTAACCGAGATACTAATGCATGTACGGGCGGTGATACTATTGTTTTCCCCCTATTTTTTTTTATTATCCACGGACATATAAGTTAAGTTTTTCAATAGAACATCTTTGTTTAATTGTCTTTCTTTGATTATTTCTGGCTAAACTCATAGATGGTCTTATACAGGATGTCCCAAAAATAGCACGCCACAGCGACACTGGAAGTAGGATAAACCCAGGTCTATTCCACAAAAAAAATATGGCTGCAGAAAACTCTCATGGATTTCGAGACATTATATTTGGACTTTTTTGAAAATCACCCGATTGTTTTCGTTCTAGTAACAAACAAATATGTACCTACTTAATCTTTATTTTTTTATTCTGACCTCAACTAATAGTTTTTGATAGTTGATAGTTTTTGGAGTAAAGTAAACTAATCATTGGTCGGTAATTGGTGCAAAATACAAAAAATGCCAATTCAGTCTTTGACTCAATCAAGTGAATTTTTTTCAGCACCTAGCTAGGGCAAGCCGCGTGTCGCTGTGGCGTGTATAATAATTTCTGTCGAATATCCACAACTGCAAGCGCATGCGACTTGTTCGATATTCGACAGAAATTATTAACTAAGTCTTTAACAATACGTAGTCGGGTTGACGGTTCCAGTGACCTATAAGTGATCGCTCCAGGGCAGAATGAGACTCACGAGTATTATGTAATGCCAGTAATACATGATACATTATGTTAACGACAAGATGTATTTAAAGAACGCTGAAGGGCCCTACTTAGTTACGTTTAGCCTTAATTATGTGTATAATTTTGTCTCCTTCAAATTACAAGTGATGTCAATTACAGTCTAGGTTATTCATTTAGTTTTAATTTATTTTGACATGTGAGGAGGTCGAAACTACGTCCTTCTGTAGGGTGGATGCCCCTTATTTATAATCTTTGCCTTGGAACGTAAAGCCGACGCGGTCCCGGCGGTATTCTACCATCTATGACAGTCGATGATGATTTTGTAAGTAATACGAGTAGTCACGGTATTATTTAATAATTCCATGTGGTGACGGATTCAGAAGACTCGTAAGAGCCGACAGAAGAAAAAAAAAATAAAGTCAAAAACCTAGCTACAAGTGAAGGAAAACTTAATTGGAAACCCTATGCCAACCCGTCTGCGTGGGACAGTAGGCTAACTACTGTTATTATTGGCTGAAGTCACGATAATTTTTAGGCGTAAAGCGATCATCCAGTCGTTCAAAACGCCAATTATTGATGCTGAGAGATTTTATTCATGGGTATTTCGCGATGTATTCCTTGAATTTCCTACATACATCGCACTGTATGATATTTAGGTATGTCTTACTACACTTCCAATATTCCTAGATGCTAAATGTATTTCTCAATCTTGACTTGAAACAGCATTCGGGTCAGTAAACTTTAAAGCGACGAGACAAAATAGTACAATCTTATATTTTCCCTTACATTGTCTTGTGTACTTACATCTTCCAAAATTTCTTATCTTATTAACCGGAATCCCTTCATGGCTAATAGATTATCGTGTCATCTAAAGCGGTCCGTGCGTGATAGAGTGGGTCGAATTACTTAAGCGCATTACTGAATGTAACTTATTGCTTTCACTTTTAAGATCAATTACTAATTGTTCGGTTACGTTAGCAAATCTGTTTTCGACATGGCTGCTAAGTGGATGTATATTAAAAAAAACATCCACCTTTATGTCATGTGGGATTTATAAAACTGTGAAATTGTCATAGTATTTTTTACTTTATATTAAGTTTTTAAGAAAGGTTTTCTTACTCGAGCGAAGCTCGGAATTACTTGGCTCACCACCCTGAGACCCTCAGGGAGAAGCGATACCAGGTTCCCTATCAACAAACATTGTGTTTCCCATGACTTTATTGACTATTGTTATTGTGTGTATAGCAGCTTGTTTCTGAATAATGTGAATATTTATGTTGGAATTTAATGTATCTGTGTAAACTTTTGGCTATTACTCCGGTCGACCCTATTACTGTCGGTACCACCGTCGGTACCACCCAAACGCATACAAAAAAAACATTCAAATCGTTCCAGCCGTTTAGGAGGAGTGACCATACACACGTACAGTGGAATTATATATCTATAGATAGAGTCATCGTCGTTTGAGCCCATATTAACCAACGTTTAATCTTATATGGAGCGAAATTAACCCTTTAGACTAACAAGGCGATCTACAAGGGTTACAATGTTATTATGACGATTGTCTTGTGAGCGGAATGAATTAAAACACATTTGTATGGAACAAAACACTAATTATATCCAAGGAAATTTGATCAAAAAACTTAACAAGTTCAAAATGACACGTTACGTAAAGCAAGTTTTCTTAATCACATTTCATCACTACGGTGGACAGTTGTTGGTAATTCGCGTAATTAAGAGCGCGCCTCTGGCTGATAAAGACGGTTCTACACGATGTAAGGGCCCAAAAACATTTCCATTTGATAGAGCTTGTAGTGTGTAGGTGTAGGTATTGTTTGTCGAAGTATAGTAATATATTGCTAGTCATGGCATTTGCACACATATTATAGAAATATAATATGTGTGCAAATGCCATGATTCTAACAATCTATCAATCTAACAAACATTTAGAGCTTTTTTATTTTTATGATCTTAATGTTGGGGCAAGATAACGTAACATTTATATTCTCGTTTTGTCATTGTTTACATAATATTTACAAAAAAAAAAACAAAAATTAATAAATAACTAACTATAAATATTTAAATTAAAATACACAGAAAATCCCTAGTAGTCTTTTAATTATTAAAATAAATATCATAATTTGATTTTTTTTATATCTTTCATTTTTAAAATTTATAATTTTTGACTGCCCCGTTGGTCTAGTGGTTAGATGTGCCGCCTTTGGATCAACGGGTCCCGGGTTCGATTCTGGGGTCGGGCGAGTGTCTTTGTCTAAACCAGAGGCACTGGCTCGGATTCTGGGTGTCATTTCTATCTATAATATGTATGTATTTACAAAAAAAAAATGTATATAAGTAGTTTATTATCCATCTCGTTACCATAACACAAGCATTAAGTTGCTTAGCTTGGGACGAGATGGCGTTGTGTGAAATGTCCAAGGATTTAAATTTATAGTTCGGTAGTACTATCGACCGATTCGTTATTTATATACCCTTCTAAGTACATACTACATGCTTAGTAATCATATACATATTTACTAAAACAGGCTTGTCTGGCTAAATAATTATTATGATATTCAATGTCCATCACCAAACGGATTTTTACCTTGCATCGCGTGTTTTACCATGCATCGCGTGGACTCAACATTAGTGAACACATGTTACTAAATCTGCGCGGGCGCATGCCACACTGTGTCATGTCTGCCGACGTTCCAACTGACGCAAAAAATACTCGCAAATCCCCACTAATGCTTCCATTTTATAATTACCACACTTTAACTTTTTAGGTCGGTTTTAGTGTTTATATATAATGCTTGTGTAAATAGAGATGATCTTGTTTATGTGGAATGGTATTTCGCTGCCAGTAACTGTAGTATGTTTCATCCGTGTGGTGACGGATTTAGAATACATAGTGTCACCACCCCATTCCAACCAGAGGGTGTCGACAAGGCCGAAAACCTAGCCGCAAGAGAAGGAAAACATTATCTGACTGCCTCGTTGGTCTAGTGGTCAGATGGGCCGCCTTTGGATCAACGGGTCCCGGGTTCGATTCCGGGGTCGGGCCAGTGTCTTTGTCTAAACCAGAGGCACTGGCTCGGAGTCTGGGGTGTCATTGCTATCTATAATATGTATGTATTTACAAAAAAAAAAAGGATTTATGTAGTTTATCATCCATCTCGTTACCATAACACAAGCATTAAGTTGCTTAGCTTGGGACGAGATGGCGTTGTGTGAAATGTCCAAGGATATTTATTTATTTATTTATTTAACCCTGTGCCAACCTGTCTGGCCAGCGTGGCACAGTAGGCTCATTACCCGCCATGTAACTGAAAGAGGCCAGACTCAGTAGTGGGTCATGTATGGGCTGAGCAGTAGTATAACTCAATTATCCCACTCCACGCTGAGGGAGTGGTAAGAGCCCAGTTATGGGAAGCAACAGAAATTCGGCAAATGTTCATTATTATAGAACTCTCATACCTTATAAAAAAATTACTCCTTTATACTCGTAAATAAACTAGCTGACCCGGCAAACTTTGTTCCGCATTATATATATTTAAAACAAAATGAAAGTTGGACATAGGATACCTGAGATTTTTATCCCGTCCGTATAAAACCTACTTTAACAAAACGCAAGTGACAGCGAAACGTTGTGTTGTCTATAGTTTAATATGGTCGAAAATTTGACAATTAGAAATTTTGAATTCGACTTGTTTATACTGTTGTAATTCACATAATATCTTTATAACTTGTAGCCTATGTGTTATTCTGATGTATAAGCTATATTATTGTAAAGTTTCATTAAAATCCATTCAGTAGTTTTTACGTGAAAGAGTAACAAACATCCATCCATCCATCCATCTATCCATCCATCCATCCATCCATACTTACAAACTTTCACGTTTATAATATTAGTAAGATAAATAAATATCCTTGGGCATTTCACACAACGCCATCTCGTCCCAAGCTAAGCAACTTAATGCTTGTGTTATGGTAACGAGATGGATGATAAACTACTTATATACTTTTTTTTTTTGTAAATAATAATAATAATAATAATTTATTTTAATAATAATAAAAATAACATCTTATAATTTAGCGAAGACTGGAGCCTAAACTAGGGTACCCTGTATCTTAGGTCACCAGGTCTTCGCTATAACATATATAAGTAGCACATTACATTATAATAAAAAAAAAATATTAATAGAGATTAAAATAAATTGGTTTATGTATGTGTGTGCGTGGGTGTTTTTGTGACAGAGAGTGAGAGTCAATGACATGTAAATGAAGAGAATGAGTATGAAATGAATGTGGTATGAATTTACGTGTTTAGGTTCATGAATTTACTAGTAAAAGGTTTTCCGTCTGATTATAATCATTATTTAAAAGCCAGCTTGATATAGATTTCTTACAGTCAAACAAGTTGAGATGGTAAATGTTATTAATAGAGTTACACTTGTTATACAAATGCGGCCCTAAAAAATCATAAAAACTTTGGGCAAACGTTGTTCTGCATCGTATTCCTTGACAGACGATGTCATGACGCCTTTTATTTGTTGAAAGATTAGGGTCGAGTGGAAGTGTTGAATGTTTCTTAATTATTGTATGCAAGATAAATAATTGACGTACAGTTAAAACCTTGCATTCTTGGTACAATTCAGTAGTTGGGAAGAAAAAAGATTTAAAAAAAGAAACTTTTAGAACGGCACGCTGGGCAATCTCTAACACTTTCAGGGTACTTTTTGGGATACCACCCCAGGAAGTAATACAATAAGTCAAGATTGATTGGCAGAGGGCAAAATATACTGTTTTTATTAAGTTACGGTCCCCAATATGTCGAAGACTTTTAAAAATGTAAATTAATTTGCGTATCCGTCCTGACAAAGCTTGAGTGTGGGTTTTAAAATTTAAGTTTTCGTCTATAATAATACCTAAATATTTAATTGAAGACACATTTTCAAGCTTAGAGCAGCAGTGAGAAGAAGATTGAGCATCACACGAGTGAGCAATTAAATTAAAGTGAACATCAGAAACTGAACAGTTACGTATTCCAAATATCATAGATTTTGTTTTATCAGCATTAATCGTCAAGAGGTTGATTTTTAACCACTTCATGATTAAATTAAGACCATTTTGTGAGTAATTAAAGACACCAGGCCATGAATCAGCTTGAAACAATAGAGCCGTGTCGTCTGCATAAGAAACTATTTTCCCATTAGTTAATGGTATACAACATAGCTCGTTAATAAAAATTAAAAATAGAGTAGGTCCTAAAATACTACCTTGCGGTACACCGAAAGATATGGGTAGTAAATCACTGAGATGATCCTCAATTTTGACTCGTTGAGAACGATTACTAAGGTAGCTCCTAAATAGGTCTAGTTGAGTCCCTCTCACACCCAGATGCTCCATTTTATTTAGTAGTAGGGGAATCGAAACAGTATCGAAAGCTTTAGCAAGATCAAGAAAAATACATACACATTTTCGATTTTTATCCAAATTATTAATAATAAATTCTGTAAGATCATGGACAGCAAGATTTGTTGATTTACCTGAACGAAACCCGAATTGATGGGGGGACAAGAGATTGTTAGTTTCAAGATAATGGACGAGTCTCGTATTCATGATGCGTTCCAAGATTTTAGACAGAGCAGGAAGAATAGAAATAGGTCTATAATTAGAGACACAGGCACGGTCCCCATTTTTGAATATAGGCTTCACAGTAGCTATCTTAAAAACATCAGGGAAGACACCGTTAGATAAGCAGAGATTGAAAATATGTGTGAGAGGTGGGACCAAGATGTTCTTGTAAAGCTTAATGAAGTTACAAGATATTCCATCCCAACCCACCGCACAATTACATACATATTATAGATAGAAATAACACCCAGACTCCGAGCCAGTGCCTCTGGTTTAGACAAAGACACTTGCCCGACCCCGGAATCGAACCCGGGACCCGTTGATCCAAATGCGGCACATCTAACCACTAGACCATTAATCTATACTAATATATAAAGCTGCAGAGTTTGTTTGTTTGTTTGTTTGTTTGAACGCGCTAATCTCAGGAACTACTGGTCCGATTTCAAAAAATCTTTCAGTGTTAGATAATCCATTTATCGACGAAGGTTATAGGCTATATTTTATTTTCAAAAGAATTAGGGATCCGTATGAAAATTGCGATTTTGTAAACCAAGGTGTAAAACCGAAAACCTATTTATGCGTGCGCTGTAAAAACTATTGACAATAGAACAAAATGATGTACTACGGGTTTGTAGGTCTTATAAAGATCTACAAAAAAGTCCGAGAGAGCACATATCTAACTATCATAGTTTAGTCACAATAACCGATTTTATGTTCATAAAAAATATCACGGGTTCGAAGCCCACGCGGGCGAAGCCGCGCGCAAAAGCTAGTTTTTAATAATGTTTAATTTGCATGCCTTTACTAAATACCAACCTATGGAAAAGGAATTAAATATTGTATTGCAAAAGACACACACACAAATATACACAACTACAAATATATACTATAATAAGTTTTTAACTGCCTTGTTGATTTAGGGATTGGGCAAGTGTCTTAGTGTACAGTGTAAACCAAAGGCTCGGAGTCTTCATAAGTTTATTCATAGTACTTAAGCGTACAATATTATGTTATCTATACTTAAACATCCATATCTGTACAGTATTCTGATCGAAACGGATTGAAATATAAAAAATACATACATCCCAATATAAAATCTACACAAATTTCATTCATTTATATGTATAGGCCATAAATGACCCACTTATGTACGGAAATTAGCCTACTGTGCCCCGCTGGCAAAACCGGTTGGCACGGGGTTTGTATCATTCCGACTTTAGCGACTTAGCGCTTTCCTCATATAGTACAAGAGTCGTCTGGGTTGAGATCACAACACACCTCCCTAGAACCCCCAAAAATCTTCTGCAACAACATGGACGGCGACGTAGGTCCCTATTACGCTGCAGTCCAAACCGGGGTAAGAGACGGGAGATGAGTGAGGTTTTCAGTGGGTTTCAGCGCCTTCACATTACCAAGAAAAGGGTTTGTATCATGTTTTTCTTCTCCTGTGGCCTGCCTTTTGTGGTCCTTTGTTAGTTTCACTGTGTAAGAATCTCCTCGAGTTTGAACACTGTCGAAAGGAATAAATTCCAGATAACATATTGGTTTTCCTTTAAATAACGTCGCGTGTAGTCGGTATATTAAAAAAAAATAACCTGTGTTCACTTGAAGCACCTTATCACACATTCTTTGAATTAACTTTCTCTGATAACACGGGCTGAGTGGATCCATTATCAAGGTGAACCCGAGGCTCACTGGTATCAGAATAATAACCATCGTTGATATTAATTACGTCCTAGACTTTCTACTGGAGATAAATAGGTGTATGGGTGTAATAGGAGCGTTATAGTCCGAGAGGTCGCGGTGAAAATGAGTTGGATATAATTACCATTTTTTAATGTTCTAATTAACTGTTCCTAAAACTCTAAAATTAAAAAAAAGCAATCTCAATAACCCATTTAGTTTTTAGTTGTTTTATGAGACAACCGCAGGAACTTAATAGTCATGAACCCCATCATACAAATCATTGCACTTGGCTATCTCAGTGCAGTAAACTGGAGGAAAATTAACTCGACAGTCGAGCATAGATTATATCACTTAACAGCAAATACAAAACCATGTGGTTGCAGAAAAATACCCTTTCTAACTGTACAGACTGCTCTTCAGAAACAGTAACTAACTTAAGAAATGCAACAAGGACAGTATTTCTTGTTTATTCAATATTAGATAATCGATAACTATAATATTAGCATTAGTTTGAAATGCTTACTTAAACCGACCCCAGCTACTCCCAGATGTACGTAAACCGTCCCCATACAAATATAGTGTCAAGCTCTTGGACTATGTAGGACAGTAATGAGCGTACGACGCGCATTCTTTTAGATGGATGGGTGCAGTCACCCGCTGTCGGCCACACTGGCGCGATAGCCCGTCACGTGTGGAAGATGAGGTTTAATTGACTTAGAAATTGTATGCTTATTACTACGGACTTGGAATGAAACGGATTTAAGTACTTCTTAGGAAAATCCATGTAACAATGAAGGTGTGAACACTTTATTGTTGGAATTTGATGATTCTGATCGTTAAGGGTCAAGACTTATAGATCTTAGAAGTGTAGGCAAAATGTCGCCAGGCAAATTGAGGGACTTGAAGCGAGCCAAGGCGTCTTCGTCAATGATTTTTGTCTCAGTTTGTCCGCAAATATTGTAGTGTTCTTCGTAAAAAGCTCGCTAGCGCGTTAAGGATAATTGGGTATTCTACTAGTACATATCAATGGGATTATATAGTATTCAGGTTGCTATAAATAAGGTTGTTTTAAAGATTATTTTTTAAACCCCTGCGCTATTTACGGCCAGTTTTGCACGGGCTGTTTATAAACATATAATTCACGAACTCAAATGCCACCCATGTATGAGTAAACAAACTAAAAAGCAAATATCCTTCCATAAATTGGAGGAGGTCTGTTTCACTAGCGGGATCAGCACTTATGGACTGAGAATAAAAACATAAATACTAATAAGCATCTGGTTCACAAGGTCGACAAAAGTCAACAAAATTGTTCTAATCAAATACATATCACTTGCAACTCGTTTATTACATCTAATGTAGTTGAATCATTCTTATCGGTAATTGACCTCGATTTTTTTTGCCATATACAACGTCACGCTTATAAATTAAAACTACACTTTAAATCTTACCCTTAATTAAAACTGACAGCTGCCAAGCATCGACTTACCTGAAAAAAAAAACAAAATATTACACACATGTTCAGCACGATTCAACGATAACGCAACCCACGTGTTATAAGCTAATTACTGGCCACTATCGGTTGGCAATCTAAGCATCGGTGAAGCAATTGTGGCGACACTGCCATATCCGCCGGTGTTGCCGCGTGACATTAATCTATAATCACTGGGTTATTATATAAATATCCAGCCTCTATGGTAACGGTACACTCATTTGTAAATAAATAATATGCACGTGACCTGGGAGAATAGGTGTTTTCAGTTTGGATAATTTAATTTTAATATCCATCGCATTTCTAGAAATATTTCTGGTATAATCATCAATCACTGACCATTTCTAAAAAGACCTAGCTCCTATCTTATTTAAATTAGTATCCGAATTAAAAAATATGTGAATAGAAACACACAGGTGCGACTAAAATTAAAATTTCGTTAAGTTAATCCGAGTTCTAGTTGTTAAAGTGGCAAAATAGTTTCTTCAAAAATATTAAAGAGCAAAGAAAAATCCTATAGTCTATTTATCTTTTAATTCTCCTAATATCTATTAGCTATCTGCCAGATGTCCAACATTTCCAAAACCCTAAAGAACTATCGAAGCAAACAGACAAAATGCAGGTTTCATCAACTTTTAACAAGAGATAAACAAAAATTAACTATCTAACAAATGCCACATAGTAAACCGTTATGGCTGTGTTATGGTGTAATCCGCCTTGCTAACTTCGTATTTGGAAAACTTGCATTTTAATTATGTTATACCGAATTTCAGTTTAAATATGTTATGCTTGTTGGCCGGGGGGTTGGATGTGCCGCCTTCGGATTTCGAGCAAGTGTCTTTGTGTAAACGAGAGTCACTTGCTCTGAGTCTGGGTGTCATTTGTATTCGTGAATTACATGTTTGTAAACAGACCCCGCGATACTGGTTATGTCTAAGGCAGGGGTTTCGTTAAATAAAAAAGCTATTACGCAACTTTGCGTACAAGTTCACAAGATTCTCGAAATACTGGATACCGAGATAAACGCCAGCAGCTGTGATAAAAGTCTGTCTTGATAAAATGAGAGAGAGCGTGAAACGTGATGCAATAAACCGTTTTACGTGTTTGGACCAAATCCGAGGTACGACCACACGTGGTTGTAAAATAAGAGATTTAACACTTTCACCAAAATAATATTTTGTTAGTAGCCATCACATTACGTATCATAGCAATGATTATGATCAAAGTTATGTCCAACTTATTTGACGGTGACATAAAAATATATGGAAACTCAAGAAACTCTCGCTTACGGTCACCGAATAACACTAAAGGTGAAAACACACAGACATCGAAGGAGGCGGTTTTTGTATTTTTCGAATTGGCATGAATAATTAAAACAAAAACGCTTCCGACTCTGTGTTTGTGTTTTTTCACCTTTAGCCCCGGTTTGATACATCGTCAGTATCGTGGACTTTTTGGAACAATAAATGATTGACGATTTTAGTCTACATCGCATTATAATATAAAAGGTGTAACGAAAATCCTATAACCGCCCAGTCAGTTTAAAATTCAGTGGCCTAACTCGGCCATACAAATTGACATACCCAACACCTTCTTCTTAGTCCATAAATGACCCACTGCTGAGTTGGGCCTCCTCCAACCACAAGGAGGATAATAATAGTCTACTGTGCCATGCTGACCAGACGGGTTGAAACAGGGTTTCGTATCAAGTTTTCCTTCTCTTTTGGTTAGGTTCCCGACCTCGTTGTTTCCTTTTATCGACTCTTACGACACCCTTAGGATGGAATGTTGCGGTGATACTGTGTTCTAAATCCCTAAGCACACGGTTTACAAAATAATCTAGACAAACTATATTGCTCTATGCAAAGACGGAACCCATTTTGAGTTTAGCGTTACAAATTACGACTTAAATGGAAAGAAACTTAAACAGCGTTTTTACTCGATCGAAATAAGTTTTCTATCAAGCCATAAATAGAAAACCGATTTAAGCCGCTAATGAGCCGACTGTCGGCAGCTTTAGACGTAAATGGGCTAGCATTAAGGTCTATAATTGCGTGATATTACACCGCCAGTATTTACTGGAAACTCTCGCTTGAGAAAGTAAAACTTGTGAATATGCGCAGTTTGACAATTTCCACGTACATATTAGACTTCATGTGACAGGTATGACAGGCGTTATTAGTATATTACATTACTAAAATTACACAGCTCTCGGCCAAGCCGTGAAGTAAAGGAAATAATGATTAAAGTGGTGAAAAGAAAATGAACGCAAACACTTGAAAGATGTAAAGATAAAATAAACGCGTTTGTGCTTACCGGTCTAAGTACCTATTGTTAGGTCTTAGTCTCTTCAGTCTAAATAAAAAGATAAGTAATGTTCTGTTCACCTGTGATGTTCTGCCTACCCTAACTAAAACCCTAAAAGTATCCTATCCTACTAATATTATAGACGCGAAAGTTTGTGAGTATAGATCGACGTTTGTCGTAACGTCACGTAAAAACGACTGAATGGATTTAATGAAACTTTGCAATTATATAGCTTATACATTACAATAATACATAGGCTACCATTTATAAAGATATTGTGCGAATTGTTCAAAACATTACAATAATACATAGGCTACCATTTATAAAGATACTAGTGGCCCGCCACAGTTAGTTATAAATATTCCTGCATCATCGAGCCTCTTTATCGCCTTTTACTCAATTTCCACAGGAGGCAATTTTCCCTCCATGTAACTCCATGGAGGGAAAATCAGGAGCTGCGCTGCGGAGGCCCGACTCAGCAGCGAGTCTGGGTATGAACTGAGTAATAGTTAGATTATCGTGAGAGTAATATTTAAAGGCGTATCCAAAAATGTTTGTTCCTTTGAACTAGTAGCAAAATGAGAGCACGTTACTCGATATTCCATGAACCTGTTCGGTACTAGGTAATCAGTGTCGCTGAGTAGACAGATCTTATGATACCGGCATAATGTACCAACTGCAATAATTCGCCATTTCCTGAACCATTACGGTACGAATATTGCAACACCTAGTTTGAGAGGAAATTCTTTGCGTCCATTACTAACGGTAAGATAAGTGTCGGTATGTTATAACTACTTTCGATCTCGAAAGGGGTTTGCTATATCATTATCATTATTAGTCATTAAATTAATACGTGAAACAAACATTTTGTACCCCTAGTTACGAAAATTACGCGGGCGGAGGAATATGAAATTTATATTATACGATTATTTAAAGAGGAGTGCTAAATGCATATTTTTTTATTTATGTATATATAAAATCAATACGAATATCATTACACGCACTACCGTGTATTTCACAGACACACCCTTTTGTTTACTGTTAACTAGCGACCCGCCCCGGCTTCGCACGGGTGCAATGATGATCATCTAAATTTATGCATGTATCTATATATATAAACCTTCCTCTTGAATCGCTCTATCTATTTAAAAAAACGCTTTAAATCCATTGCGTAGTTTTAAAGATTTAAATACATAGGGACGGACCGACGACAGCGATTTGTTTTATACTATGTAGTGATAATAAAAATGTAATGATAATGAAGTCTGTGGTCAAATTAAAAATAGAACTAATCCGTGTGGTGACGGATTAAGAATACAAAGTGTCACCACCCCATGTCAAGTGGGTCAATTATGCGTATATCAAGTAGTACCTAGTATACAAAATAGTACGCAGTACTACTGTAGTAGCAAATATCTCAACTACCTTTTTCTAACTGATAGTCAATGTGACGTGTGGATCGTTCGTTGAAAGTCCGTCATCTTGAGTGAGAACGGCTAGGAAATTGCAAATTGACGCTAGATTGATAATCAAACCGGGGACCCGTGATCTCGTGATCTAGAGGCGGCACATCCACCCCTAAACCTGTTTTGTTTCTTTTTGTTTACTTACATATAAGATTTAAAAAAATAAAGTATTAAAATGGGATAAATTTGTAGGCATTTTATTTGCTCGAGATGTAGGAAGTGCGAACTGTTTGACGTTCGTACGTAAACCGGATGCATCTAATGCGTTTTCTCTTTGGCCGGCAGTACTGGCCGGTCAGTTACACCGTTCTAAAGATAGAGAAATTAGCTGGGAAGGAGTGCGCGAGTGAATGCACCCGATGCAGTACGCCGTGCCCCGCCCAGACCATATACGGTAGAAGAGGGATACCATATTAACTCGCTGATGAACGATCGAAATGTATGTACAACGTTACATAAAATTATAATTAAATTTAGGTGTCCCTTCACAATAAAATTAAGAAAGTTGTACGTTTGTTTATAACAAAAGCATGTACATATGTACACAAAATACATGTGAACAACAAACACTGCTTAGACTGAACTTGCACCACGCGGCACCGCGCGGTCATATGAACCTAGCATTATATTATGTTTTCCGTGATGTTACATTTTGTATGTGCACATAAATTGATAACTAAAATAAATACTTAAACAAAATGGCGTTTTGAGCGACCATAAGCATATTCTTTGGTGCATAGTGAGTGCTAGGTATCAGCAACTTTTTCAATATGTCGTCTCAGCATATTAGTTCAAATATCTTACAATATCTATTAATGAGCATAGTGAAACCCTATTGTCCATAGGATTCAGAATACAAATAAATTTTAATATATAGTAATTTCATATTTACTCACTAATACCTCACTAATAATTTCGCACTCTAAATCTACCTAAAACTACAAAATAAATCACACTCACTTCAGAAATAATATTTCTTACTCAATAATAACAAAAAACCAGCTTGGTAAAGAAGCAGCAAATATATTGTGTACATCAAGTTTAAGTAGAACAAAATATCGACTCGAACGATATTCAGTACCGTGGTAGCGCCCCAACGTAACAAGGAGATCGATTACTACTAATTACCGGTCTCTGCGCAGAAGCATTGAAATATTGCAAATAGAGATAGCACTGGACACATGATAAAGAGACACAGCCCTGTATATCCGATGAATAAATTACACACGACATCAGCTCGAGTGGCTAGAAATATGTATATCTCGGAATGTCATCACTCGACTTTGGGTAATTTATTTCTTTATTTTGTTTCGTCTATTTTGATCAGTCTAGTGCTGGTCTTTTTATTAAATGTTCGTGCATATCCGTTAAAGATCGGTCACCTGAGAGTCGCAGATAGTGACGTGATTGGACCCCGTTTCAACCTTACTCACTCTTTATCGACGTGTGACCTGTGCGCATCTTTGAAATGGTCGATTAAATTTATACAAACATTGTAGGTATCTTATTTTACTTTTGATTATATTGATACAGTCCACAAGGAGGTTAAGCAACAAAATTTAAATGATCCCAGTAACCATTTCTGAATCTTTAGTGTTAAGCGAAAAGGGTCCAAAGTTATTTCAATAATTCAAGAGAACGAATCAAATTACGCTTGATCCTTGTATATGTCTTTAGCAACTCACTGCATGTTACAAACCAAATTATTCATCTTTTTTGTTAATTAATCTTAACACCCCATAACAATTATGGACTCCTCAACAATTCAACACACAATATTCTATTTCTACCGAAGCTAAGTGGAGAGGAGATGTGGAAATAACGAAACCTGATTGGTTATTCAAAACACATCTCCTCTCGTCTCCTCTCCTCTCTGCTTTGGTGGAAACCGGGACAAGATAGTTTAGGATATACATCAAAATGTTGTAGTGTAGTTTCTTTCCGAGTGGTTTTGATTGACATCCTCAGGTTTTTTTTTGGTAGTAATGGTTGGTTACACTTTTGTTTTTCCAAATTAATTACACCTGGTCTAGTTTGGTGTCTACTATACTATACTTTTGGCTGAAATGATGATGATGATACTGTACTACGATAATACTGTTGACATTTAAAATGCCTGATTTATTAAGTCCGCCTTTGTAAGACGCTAAAGAGGAAAGATTTGTATTTTTGTATGTAACGAATTAATTAAAAAACTAATGTCAGATTTTTTTTCACAACATTAGAATGCTACATTATTCCTGAGTAACATAGGACGCAAAGAGTATAATAATAATATGGGAGAAGAGAGCCCTCTTGCGCCATTTTGAAGCATACAGATTTGAAGCGCCATCTGGATTTCTTAACGAGTACTAAGGCTCTATAGGTAGCTATAGGTAGAATGTATGTATACCTTCTATACCAATAGATAGGTCAATATTTGTTTGCTTGGTGATCATTCAAATTTTCTCTTGGTTTATCAAATGTTTACGTCATATGTTGATCATAATGCGATTTGCGAATAAAATAATCATACATTTAATAAATTACGATCATTCAAATTTTATAATTGATGGAGCTATTTTAAGGATCGTAATTCATTACGTAACGGAACCATCATTATATTTTCGTGAATTGCATTTTGATCAATTATGATGTAAACAGCATCTATTTAAAAAAAAAACAAGAAAATTTGAATGATCACATATAAAATAGAAAAATAAACAAAACAAAAATTTAATATAATATATTTTTAATATATTTAGCGAATTTCGCCGGCTACATTTATATTTGAATAGAATTGGCAATTACACATTAATGAACTATTTTGCTCCATTTTAATTCAACTTTACGAGAGCAATGAAGATAAAACACCCAAATACCAATAATTAAGCACAAAATGGACACACGAAACAAAAACAAGCGCGGGCGCAAGTTGCGGCGACCATTTTGTGATGTTGCCAAGACAAGGTTGCCATAATTGAAAATATTGGACAGCCATGAAATATAAAAATGTGATAATTTTGAGGAAAAATTTAACAATTAATCTCTAGAAAAATACTATTAAATTCAATTAGAGAATTGTTTTTTTCGCATTAAAGTTCGGAACGCAGAGACATCTATCGGTAATTATGAAACTAATAGTTTCTCTGTTAAGAATTTTAGATGGCACCTCTTTCTTTAGTGAAATTGTGCCTGTTCTAACTGTCTCCCCGCTGATAGGACGTGTGCAAAGCCAAGACGAGCACGGGTTGGAAAATCGCAAATGCAAACGATTATTTATGATGATTATTTGTAAGCGAAAAAATATAGTGTCCATCTTAGTGGTGGTAGTTACAGAATTTACAACAATGGGTACATTGACAAGTAGTGCTTTCCACGGCAATTGTCAGTTGTTATGTGATGTGAAAGCGGTATGATAGCTCGATCGGAACGTGTCTAGTTCAGGGTTGCAATAAGCGAAATTTACAAAATAACCTCTTTTTTTCTGTTAAAAAAAACTATAACTATAACTCTTTTTCTTGGTTTTAGTTTATGTTACATAGACGTATATTGAACACAATTGAATGGTACGCGAACTTTAACTACTAATTGTATTTATGGTCAAGTCTAGGTAATTCCGATGTAAGAGTTCTATAAAACTTAAAGGAATTGAAGAACTGATTATAGAAAACCTTTAAACGTGCCTCTGAATGTATCCTAGTAACTAGTTCAGGTTCGTTAATTAATTTATACCATGACACTACAATATGTGAACATAACGGCGGAAAGTCAGTCGGCTTTCAAACATATTTCCACATCTCTTATGTCTAATGTACCAAGTCAAGATCATCGTCATTTCAGCTCATAAATAACAGGTATTAAGAATTTCCTTCCCTTGCGGCTAGGTGTTGGATGGCGTGGGTTGGTGACATTGTGTTCTTAATCCGTCACCACACAGACAGTAATTTACTTATTACATACTTTAAAATTTTCATACACTACTGACAGAATTGTTAACCCTATTAGGTGTCAGTGCTCACGTTTACCACAACAGTCGATTCAGCTGTAAACTGATCACAACGAAGCGTGCGCGACTTTAATGCTTACATTAAGATATACGAGACCCGCGTACAACATACAGCTTTGGATTGACACACAAAACTACACAGAACGATTAGTAATGACAACATACGCGTGAGTACATTTAAGAAAGTTCCAAACAAGACGTGTGAGGATGCAGCGCGGGCTTTTAGTGGGCAGTCCACTAAAGACAGCCCGAGGGGCACCTCTGGCAAAACCCTAATAAAAAGAAGGAAAGAAACATGTTTATTGCTGCCAATACATCTCTAAAACAAATGAATTAAAAACCTTTAATCCATATATCTACACTCACGCGTGACGTCGCGCCGAGAATTCACGCTGTTAATTAATGCCGTGATCCGCGTGTTCGCGACTATGATGGACGACGGCGCGATTTCTGACGCAAAGCCTTTGACGCGGGCCAAAAAACCCACACTGATCGGGGAACGGTACGAAGCGCGAACGAGAAGTCGTGAACAACATCTACACTCGGGATTCGCAGTTGTCGCGGGCTATCGCGGCCGTTCGCGGCGCGAGCGTAGAGCCGGCTTTAGACTTACGTATAAACTTAACCAACTTACACTAAGATGCATTTTAACAAGTTACACTCTTACAATATATAAATCCACAAAAGTACTAGAACGTTTCTGGATTGTAAGGCTGCAAATGGTCCCAACTAAGCTGCAATGCCACTGGGTGTGGCGATGTTTCCAGGAGGAACCAATTCTAATGAAATTCAAAACTCATTTCAATCAAGTTGGCTCATTAGAGCTCTTTTGATAAGTCAAACAATAAAATAAAGTTTAAAATTTACCATATCAAATTGAAAATTGATTATTTACCAATTTACCATATGCCACCGGTTCTGTAGCTGCTCTCTTAGATCGCCATTTTTAGGTACAAGACTGGTATAAGGCAGATTTATGAGAGGAAACTCGCGCAATAGTTGCAAAGGGCCAAACATCAGCCACATCTAGTCAACAATAGTAACCTTCTAAGCCCGAGCCATAATCATCGTATATTTTTTGTTTGGCGCATTTATCTCAAACTACCGGTTTATGTTTTTGTTTCTGTGTTTCTGAGGATACTGATAATAAAGCCAGATGATTCATACATACATCGAAACAGTTTAACTGCTAATGCTAATAGAATTTGTATACTGGCAAACCCGATCAGATAAATCGCGGAAATTTGCGCTATCTATCATCACTAAGTTACTAATTACCAGTTAACATTCCGTGCCTTCTACGGCGATCAGTGCACACTTAGGATATCTGATCTGCTGTTTTGAAACTAAATGATCATTATATTTCAGATAGCGTAAGATTTTACAAAGTAATTCGAGGAGGCTTTAAAACGGGAAGATGTTTTTGCCGGTCCTGAGCCACTCGCATATATCATTTCCCGGCGACTTTACAGCACTGCGCTTTTCGAGAAGCGATAGGCACTTTTGGACTTTTCTACCCCGCCGGGCAAGACAAAAAATAATAGACTATAATTATTTTATTGAGTGACAGTGCGAAATTCGGGGTCAGCGGCTGGATGCGCCAAACCGAGGACAGGGCGCTATGGCGCTCTTTAGGGGAGGCCTATGTCCAGCAGTGGCCTAATATGGGCTGATGATGAAGGAAAAGTAAATAACTTGTTTCAAAATCACTTCGGACTTTATTCTACGGAACGGGCGATTAATTCAGTCAAAAACCATTTAATAAAACTCCAGATGTTTACATGTTTTTTTTTCATTATACATTTTCCCTGTAGCACGATATTAATCAAATCGAAAATAGACGGAAAAATAAAGTCGTAAACACGGCGGCAGCCGGGTCAAAATAGCTTATAAAAATAGCTATACTGTCGTAGGCAACTGCATGCTGGCATCAATGAATACATTTAAACGAAACAATAGTCCGTGTGGTGACGGATTTATAATACATAATGTCACCATACTATTCCATACAGAGGGTGTCGTAAGAGCCCACAAAAGGAAATGACTGATTACCTAGCCGCAAGAGAAGGAAAACTTGATACGAAACCGTTTTTTACGTCAGAGATCTTCATGGATTCCCGACCGTTGGGGGCGCGCCTGTTTATGTTGGACTCCGCCCCGACCTATCCACTAAAACCCTCGACTGTCCGACCCAGGGTCATGGGATTCACTCTCCGATAGGAGATCACCCTGGGGAATCGGCCCGCCTCGTTTAGTGGAGCCCCAAGCTCCAAGACGGGCCGCTCAAACCCTGTGCCAACCCGTCTGGCCAGCGTCGCACAGTAGGCTAATTACTCTCCCTCTGATGGGAGAAGGCCCGTATCAGCAGTGGGTTGTTAATGGGTCGAGTAGTGGTTGCCGTCTACCCTCCGTCACCCATCTAGTGCGACAATCATATCGTTAGGATCGATTTGCTTATAAATCTTTCTCTTGAAGAGAATCGAGATTCCTTCTAGTCGATCATAATACCTTTAGACAAATGCAAAGTAATTCATATTCCTAGTAACAGCTTGAGTGCTTAAAGAAAATTATACCGGCACATATAAAATGACGGCAATCAATAAAATTACCAGCGGCAATTACTTTAAATAGTAGATAATTTAAATAACAGTACCCTTTACTAACTGTCAGATAGCATTGTACATGTAAGGTGTACAGATTAAACAAATCGAGCCATACATTTCTGTGATAGTGCAAAAAGCTCCCGCAATCGGCGCAAGCGCACGCGTGCCAGATTAATGAAAGTTGATAAAGGAATAAAAGCAGGCGAAAGTAGATTAACGAGTGTTTATCGATAGGTTGAGGTTTTTGTTGTCTGGGGAAACATATGAACTTTTTAAATATCAAATGTCACTGGCATGGATATCGAGAAAATGCTGATTATAAAAAAAAATAGAAATTTTAAATACCATTTTGGCTGTGTGCAATTATTGCTTGAAATTTATTATATTTGTGCATTATGGATAAAATTTCTCATAGACATCTTTAGATTTCATTGTACTGTAATGTAATAAAAGAAATACCTCTGGCCTCTTTGGTTTTTCGCGATTACCACACGTTTTGATGACTATTTTTACATTACTTAATTTTCGACGACTGCTTTAAACCATCCAAAACGTCTTAAATTATCTCTGGTTAAACCAGAGATACTTTAAAACCACCCCGGAATCGAATCAAGAACTTGTTATCCAGTTGAGGCGATGCCTAGATTCCTTTTTTGTCCATGTGGAGATGGATTTAGATTACATATTGTGGCCACCCCCCCATTCCATCCTGAGTGTGTCGTAAGAGCTGACTAAAGGAAATTACAAGGCCGAAAACCTAGCCACAAGAGAAGGAAAACTTGATACGAAACCCTGTGCCAACCCGTCTGGCCAGGGTAGAACAGTAGGCTAATGACCCTCCCTATGATGGGAGGAGGCCTGACTCAGCAGTGGGTCATTTATGGGCAGCATGAAACGTATCCAGGTTTTAAATAGGTTTCTAAAGATTTAAACTATTATTTTTTTAAACCAATGCCAGGAAAGTAATAATTTGGTAGTAGAATTTCGGTAGCATCTACGAGTATGTGAACAGTAGCATTGTTCATAGACGCTGCGTTTGTTGTTGATGTCCACGTTAAACTAATCTTGACTAATGGTTGTCCTCGTATACTGTCAGTGCTGACAAAGTAATTAACTAATTACGTGTTGTAGGCCAGTAACTAGTGTTTAAGCATGTACCAGTTGTAATTAGGTACATATTCAAACGTTAGTCCATATTTAGCATGTTGATGATCGCCAAGTTGTCAAAATTAGACAATATAACCTGCGTTGGAAAAACTCTTCTTCTATTACAACTTAAAACTAGAAAATCTTCTGACATTCAATATGGCCATACTATATTTATGTATGTGTGAGTGTAAAACGTCGTTTGAGTGTGTTACGTTTTCTGTTACGTAGGCGTTCCTCTGCTTTTGATTTAAAGGTACGGAATAAATTTTGATTGTTTATTTTCGGAAATTACTATAGAATGCCTTTTCCAGTTGTGTCAGATTAGCTTATTAGTCTATATAATATAGACTCTGCCTACGACACGCATAGTATAGAAGTGGTTGATGACCTCCTCTTGTATAGCCTATAAAAGGGTAATTATTATGAAATAAACGTATACGTATACGTCAAATAAAACGTAGATTAAAATATCATAATCATTTCGTGTGACGGATTTCGTGAAGAAAATGTCATTAATTTGTATCATCCTAAGAATATTATAATAGTCACTCAAGATACGAAAAACTTGATACTAACCGTGTTCCAACCCGTCTTGCCAGCGTTACACAATAGGCTCATTTCCCGTCCTGAATTTAGAGGAGGCCCGACTCAGCAATGGGTAATTTACGGGCTGTAATGAAGCGTTATCAACTTAGTTATATAGTTGTAACTAGTTATCTAGTTAAAGCCGTTAACGAAACATGGCTAGTTATGTCTTTACATTACCGTGAGATCATAATCGCTAGTAACAATGTCAGTATTTGTGTTCATAACAGTGTAACAAAAGGAAGTAAAAGTTATTGTGTAATGGCTAATAGAAAATTTGTAACGAGTAAGACAGGTATATGATGGAAGATTACAGTCGCCACGATATAGATTGCGACTAATCAATTTCGCGAAAATACGGCGCAGAGTAAAATGGTTCAACTAGCGAAATAGGAAAGATGAAATATTTATTCGATAAACACATACCTCACAAAAATAAACACTCTAAACATCAATTAGTAATGATTACGGGCTATGCTATCGAGACTCTTGGCCGAAAATACAGATTAGCTCATTTTGGCGACAGATGACGGGTGAGTTTTCTTCTATTTCGTCCAAATGCCATTTACCACATAGATATGTATTAGTTTAGTAGATGTTTTAGGTTATCCCGTGCACAGGGTATCAAATAAAACTAGGCGGCATATTTAACTGTTTTTATACTATCTTAGTCTTAGGTTATCGCACAGAGAATGTTATGAAATAAAACTCTAGGCGGTATAACTATTTTCTAATACTTTCTTTGTACTATTCCGTGTTGTGTCGGGTTTAGAATACATAGTGCCATCACACTATTTCATCCTGAGAAGAAGTATAAGAATCCGTAAGAGCCGAAAAATGGAAATGACAAGGCCGCTTACCTAGCCCTAAAAGAAGGAAATGTTCGATGTTGTACATTTATCAATATCGCACAAGTTACTTATGTCACTAAGAACAAGGAACTCAAGCCAACTGCAAGCCAGCTCTATTAGCAAAAAAGCGGTGCTTATGCGCTAATGAAAGTGGAAGCGGTGACGCGGACGTTGTAATTTGCGCGGTGCATTTCCCGTTATGCGCATTCGCTCGTCATCCGTCAAATACAGGTTGTGAGAAAAAGGGTATATACAGTATGGTCACTGGTGTCTTGGACCCATATACTGTCTAACGTCGCCAACTTAAAGGTTGTCTGTAAGAAATCATATTTAGCGATAAGACCGCCCCCTTTATATATTGTTGTATAAATACAAAATGTTTATTGTGTTCTGTCTATTTTCACGTGTACAATAAATCTATCTATCTATCTAAATTGTCACCAGCTTCAAATAGTTCATCATCATTATTTCAGCCAAAACACGCCCACTGGACATAGCATTCCCAAGGATCTCCAAAAATGCTGGTCCTGGGCCGCACGCATCCATCGTTTTCCGGCGACCTTAACCAGTTCATCGGTCCACCGAGTGGATAGCCTACCAGCACTGCGCTTAACGGAACGCGGTCGACACTCGAGGACATTTTGGATGGTTATTGATATTTTTTTGGTGTGTCAAAAAGAACTTTTTGTTTCAAGTGCTTAAAGATCGGATTCAATCATTTGTAAGTAGTCCAATACTTAAGTTTACCTCCCGATATGTAAGGCAATACCAATCGAATAAATTAATTTATTTATAAATGACGGAGATATGCGGTCTCACATACAAAAAAAAAGAATAAAGACGAATTGAAAACCTTTTCCTTTTTTTAAAGTCAGTTAAAAATCCAAAACACATTGTGGAATTCGGACTACTAAGCTAGTCGCATAGTAATTACTGTAACTCATAATTTCCGATTAAATATACGATTTTTAATTAATAAACGACGATAAAAGACTGCCTCATATTGCCTGATTTTTCAAGATGAAAATACAATGTACGCACAGAATCGCTTTATGAGATTATGTGCCCTGCAAATGTATATAGGTTTTTTTTTCACCTTATAGATAATGATAGACCCATAGGTAACGAATTAAGGAATACGTTTCCTGAGACGCCTAACATTATGGGTTCGCAGAAGAAACCGCAGCGGCTGATTGCTACATAGTTACAATATTTTCTAGTATTGACGCAGCGGAATTTGAATTAAAAAAAAATGTTTTTCTACAGCAAAGTCATCAATTTCTACAACTACGCCAATCACATGGAGGGTAATTGGCGTACTTTGCGACACTGGCCAGACGGGTTGGCGCGGGATTTCGTGTCAAATGCGGCTTATGAGACTTGATAGAATTAAATGGGGTATGTATTTTAAATCCGTCACCACATACTTATACCATTTATCAATATGTTGACAATTTGTAATTGTCCTATAAAAATAAATAATTACACTTTTCTAAAGCTTTTATCAAGTTGTAGTTCTAAACACATTTTCGTAAATCACGCATACGAAACCGACGGCGGATGTTAGTCATCAGTAAAATAATGTCCCAGACATAACATTCCACATCTTTTTAAAGTGCGTCACAGTTTCGAAGAGGCATATCTACGTGGCGTTTTGACAAATTACTCAAAAATGCCAGGGACGTATTTTTTGTGTCCCATTGTATATTTTGACGGGGTGAAGATAAGGGCAAGGGCCCTACTGTCTTATTGTGATGTCGGCAGAAGCCAACGAGATTTTAGTAATCCTATTTACAAGTATCTTCTCCATTCTTTAAAGCCTGCATACATTATGTAAATGGTCTAGTGGTTAGATGTGCCGCCTTTGGATCAACGGGTCCCGGGTTCGATTCCGGGGTCGGGCAAGTGTCTTTGTCTAAATAAGAGGCACTGGCTCGGAGTCTGGGTGTCATTTGTGATCGTGAATTACATGATTGTTAACTGCCACCGCGACACAAATTATACCTAGAGCAGCAAAAAAAAAAGATGTAAAGGGCTATCCACAGTATTTACTACAGAATACCTGTAGTATTTTCTGCACAATAAAAAATAAGCAAGATTTTTTGGTCTTGTTTTGGTTACTGGTATAACTAAAATACAAAAATAAGCACAGAAACCCCCTAGAATGGGATATAACCTTTTGGGTCTTCGGTGGCTAAGCTGGTACTTGAATTTCTGGTTATCTGTTGCAAATAATCATTCATATCATCATCATAAATCAATTTATTGTCATCTTAAGGCGTTAAATCGTATTGTAACTCCAATTACAATTATTACTGTTCTAAATTCAGATTCAAACTTTTGTATAATGTGTGTGTATAGTCAACATATTATTCATAACATAATAAACAAGCATTGTACTGTGTTTTCCATATGACAATAAATATCATTCATTCATTCGTTCATACTAGGTGTCTAATTACGTGTTGCTATAACATAGCACGCCATTAAAAAAGAGGTGAAATGAGTATATACTTGGTCCAAAACTCATAATACAATATTAGAAATGATATAATACTTCTACTTTTACTAACTACTCAGCCCATAACCGACCCACTGCTGAGTTGACCCCTTCAAATACATGGAGGGTAATTAGCCTACAGTCCCACGCTGGCCAGATGGGCTGGCACAGGGTTCAAATGCTTCTCTTACAGGTAGGTTTTCGGCATTGTCATTTCCTTCTGTCGGCTCTTTCGACACCCTCAGTGTGTACTGGGATGGTGACACTATGTATTCTAAGTCCATAACCACACTAATAACTAGTTTAGGGTAAAACCTAGCTAATACTGCGCAATACCGGCTAGAACCATCAAGCTGCATATTGCAGAAGAATGCACCTGTGAAGATGCCTTTCACTGCATCGAAAGTGCAGGGATGATGCAACTGCCAACCTTTGACCCTAGCAACAATAGCTCATGCTTACTGGCCTCTTTATACTGTAGCGACCAGCATGTTACATTCTTTACACAATTTACTCGAAAAATCTGAACCATCTACATCAAGAAATACATTACGAGAAATACTAAAAAGTTCTACACCGCGATTCACAGAAAATTCCCGATTACAGTTATGACAATGGAAATGTATAAATGAGGAGATATGCAGGGGAACCAGTGTTACCGACATAGCCTACGGGATTGCCAAACATAAATAATAGTGAGCAGGGTACATAACTCGCAGGTCTGACACCCGATGGGGCAGAAAAGTCCTCGAGTGGTGGATAGCGCCTTGCTGGTAGGGGGACGCCAATGTCAGAGAAATTTTTATGTTGCATTTTCCTACGAGTGTATCCCATATTTCATTCATTTCGGTATCGTTTTTGTGGCAATAGGCTGTCAAAAGTCTTTTATCTTGACTTCAACTCGTCCAAAAAGAACCAGCAATTATGAGAATCTAACAAATAAACATAGTTAATTTCGCGGTTATAATATTAGATTTGTATAATATAGTGTTGTTTAGACAGTAAATTTATTTTTGTTAATAAAAAATATCAGATTGTTTACATTCCGAGATTTTATTTTAAAACATGACTAGCTGAACAGCATGACTTTGTAACGTCATAGAAGAAAAAAATAAAAACATGTCTACGACATTTTCTGGGAAGAAAAAACCTAAAAGTCGGTCAATTCGTTTCGTAGGAAATCGATAACAAACATCGTCACGAGATTATTCTAAATTAGTCATTATAATAGTTGCTTTTGATATCATATTACTTCCACAAAAATATTAAGGGAAACGCACGGCTTTAACTTACATTTTATCGATGATTTCTAAATCGTAGTATAGTGTATTGCTTTCTCACTTATCGACTATTTAGTGTGCAACGCTAACACTGCAGTACAAATCAAATCACCAAGCCTTCTACGTTCGACAGCAAACCAATTTACAACTTCAATTTTCACTCCGATAATAGACTACAGTTTTGCAAAAACGTTTCAAGCCCTGTCTACCATTATAAAATTTTCCACCTTAATTGCTAGACACTAAGGTATATTATGCATACAATACGTTGCGGGTTGAGTGGTTTTTAGAAGCTGAGGTACGAGGGCTTTCTCGCGCAAGTAGCCCGATACTTAAGACTGCAGAACTTGAGAACAAATCACGCAGAGATTACATTTCAAAGTATAAGTTAGTCTTTGTACGGGTGAGATAAATCAATGCTAAAATATACAGGAAACAATGTCGATATTACTGGATATCATAACTAACTGTACTTTAAACTATACTGTTGAACCGTTTCTAAACATGGAAATAATTTAATTGGCGTTTCATTATTATTATTGGCTTATTCGTTATGACGCGACACGTGTGAGAGAATCCCCTCTTAGTAGCCTACTCCTCCCAACAAACACACAGGCCAAATTTCAGCTCTCTACTGCCATTAGTTTCGGCTGTGCGTTGTCTGTCAGTCACTCAGTAACGGAAGAGTTTTATATATATAGATATAGATAGCTGTACCCGCAACTCCGTCAGTGTGTAATTCCTTGTGTATTATTAAGTTAATGTATTGGTAATATTGTTTAGATCACGTTCACATGAGGCTTAAGTACCTATACAACGAAAATACTTCAGCGCAAAGCTTCCGGGTAAACTATCCTACTTCACTTAAAACTAAATATCTATAACATAAATTAACCAAAACTTACCTACAACTAACTAACTACTACTAACCTATTACTACTTCACCTAAAAAGAAATAAAATGTCAACTATTAATAATTTGTAATTTGAACGAATATAACACGCCACCAAAATAACTAATACCTATTTTATGAAATAACAACAAAAGAAAATTAAATAAACTAAATTATTGTAAAGTCGCGCTGATAAACAATATTGCCTGTCGCTAAGGGCGAATACTCGGAACGTCTACTCGCATCATCAGCCAAATCCAAATATTGTATGAAGTTCGCGTTTTGATCCCCCGCCCTTTTAAACCTCCCGCGACGACCCGATGCGACGGTTACACAAATATAATCCATATAGAATGATTCAGTAATCACGCGCGATGGTTTATTAGCGTATTTCATGAATAACTTTGGTGTTTCTGTACCGATTTCTATGATTCTTTTTTTATTAAATAGGTAATAATGTTAACATTTATAAATTAGGGATGATTGAGAGTGTTATAAACGTAAGAGTAGATAAATATAATCAGAAAGCTCTGAACTGCTAAGCTATCGGGAGTTACACGTGTTATTGTGAGTCAACCATAAAAGATAGACATTTGCTGTCGTTGAATATTTTTTATATAATTTTAAGGAGAACATTTCCGTCATACATGATTTCTGTGTAGCTTTAACTATTAAGGCAGCACACGCGACGGAAGCTTAAAAAATGGAGTAAGTTCTCCTGTTTTCCCAACATTTCCCTTCACTGCTCTGCTCCTATTGATCGTAGCGTGATGAAAAGTATACTATAACCTGCCCAGGAGTATGAAGAACAATTGTACCAAGTTTTGTTGAAATCCGTCGAGTGGTTTTTGTTTCTATAACGAACATACAGACAGACAGACAGACAGACAGACAGACAGACAGACAGACAAAAATTTTACTGATTGCATTTTTGGCGTCAGTATCGATATCTAATCACCCGCTGATAGTTATTTTGGAAAAATATTTCATGTACAGAATTGACCTCTCTACAGATTTATTATAAGTATAGAGTATATAGATGACGCGACACGTGTGAGAGTCGCGTGTTTTCACTTCTCGCGATCTTAGTCTCACTTTTCTGTAAAGCGCTTTTTTGTAAGGGTAAGTATGGGGCAAAAGCACCCAATTCCAGAAATTGAAAAATATGTTAATTTAAATCATCATCATCATCATTTCAGCCAAAAGACGTCCACTGCTGGACAGGCCTCCCCCAGGATTTCCACAAAGGCCGGTCCTGGGCCGCCCGCAACCATCGTTTTCCGGCGACCTTAACCAGGTCATTACTAATTTAAATACTGTACCGTAATTACGTTGTTAATTGATTAAGTGTAAATATGAAAACATTTAATTATCGACTAGACTTGTTGGTCTAGTGGTTGGATGAGTCTGCGTAAACTAGAGGCACTTGCTGTAACTTGTGTTTGTGAATTACATATTTGTAAACTGCCTCTGCGATACAGATTAAACGTAGTACGGGGGCTTAACACACGACGGAATCCATCGAGAATGGTACCTACCAAAGTAGACCGCCAGCTGAGAACAGTCGTAAACATGTAAAACCATAATTCGTGGAGATGCGGTGTTCGTGATAAAGCTGCAGTAACTCAGAGCCGACGGGATGACCGCAAAAGTGACCAAGACCAAAAGAGTTACAAGGAACACTTCAGAATGGATGGAATTTACAATAGAGAATATGTTATGTAAATTTGAGTTTCTTTGACTATCTGAAGTTTCTATCCCTTTTATATATATCAGACTTGTTTGTAGCACCACCATTGTAGGCCAACCATTGATTTTCTTGCCGGTTTGCTCTTCTCCGTGGAATGGCATTCCGAACTGGTGATAAAGACTAAATGCTTTTAAATTAGGTATTTGACTACTCGAAAGCAATCCAAGTAAAAAAACTAACCAAAAAGTTTATTCTATCTCCATGCGAGTAAAACCGCGGGGCGCAGCTAGTTCAATAATATATTGGGCATTAAAATAGGAAGCCACTACGCAGAGACAACTTATTTATGTTAATATATGCGAGATACATTGCTTAGGTACTTATGCGTTGGAATTGTGCAACACATATACAATTTATTACGAAACTCATCACGTACTAATGATCTGAGCAGTAATATGTACAGATTTTAAATAAGATTAAATATAAATATAAATAAATAAATATCCTTGGACATTTCACACAACGCCGTCCCAAGCTAAGCAACTTAATGCTTGTGTAACGAGATGGATGATAAACTACTTATATATATTTTTTTTGTACATACATACATATTATAGATGGAAATGACACCCAGACTCCGAGCCAGTGCCTCTGGTTTAGACAAAGACACTTGCCCGACCCCGGAATCGAACCCGGGACCCGTTGATCCAAAGGCAGCACATCTAACCACTAGACCAACGAGGCAGTCTACTCTAAGATTGGTTTTATTAATCAACCAGAATTAGAATAGTATCACCAGTCCATTCCATGTTGAGGGTGTCGTAAGAGCCGACAAAAGGAAATGACAAGGTCGTAAACCTAGCCGCAAGACAGGGAGAGCGAAACCCTGTGACAACCCCTCTTGCCAGCGTGGTACAGTAGGCTAATTTCCCTTCAAGAAATTGGAGGAGGCCCGACTCAGTAGTGGGTCACGTATGGGCTGAGAAGTAGTATTAGATGTCACCAATATAGCATCGATTTCTTGTAAACCTGACCTCCTGCGATGCCAGCACTAAAAACCAACTAGTAAATCAACGTTTTATTAACGTACTAGCGACCCGCCCCGGCTTCGCATGGGTGCAATTATATTATACCTATAAACCTTCCTCTTGAATTATTCTAACTATTAAAAAAAACCGCTTCAAAATCCGTCGCGTAGTTTTAAAGATTTATGCATACATAGGGACGGACAGAAGAATGCGACTCTGTTTTATACTATGTAGTGATAATTGCTGGTAAATACAATAAACAAATGTAATAAATACTTAAAAATAATATTAAACTTACTCATAAATATGAAAATTCTGAAGTAGAAGGTATCATATTACATATTCACAAAAATAATTAAACACAGTTACAACAACAATCATATGGCAGGCATTAAAATGCTAATTCTAAAGTACATCATAAGAACACAATAAATTCTTAAAGTTGTAGAATGTTGATTAAAGAAAAACTAGTTTCTTGTATCACTAGTTTGAGATCTGAGTTAAAGATGTCTATTTGGTACTAAAATACGGACTTTCCAGAGCGTATGGTGATAGATTTAGAATATGGTAGACTAGCTGACCCGGCGAACTTTGTTTCGCCTTAAAGGCAATAAATGTGCAGATTTTTTATTTTATTAACTTCAATTTTTTATCAGGATAAATATAAATAAAACATCTATGATTTTAATTATACTTTATTGGCCATCTATTTTAGTAACTGCACTTTTCAGTGAATCACCTTGTGACAGACGACATTTTTCGGTTTATTATCAGGAGCATGAACAAATAACGCAGATGGTCTTCTGACCCGGAACATGCCACATATAATTGATCTTGGAAAATACATGAATTTTCTAGATTTAGGCCACAAACTTTCCAGGATTGGCCCTGTGATTTATTAATGGTCACGGCGAATGCACGACGGATCGGAAATCATTAAAACTAAAACGGTATAAGTATCAGTTGATATCGTCGGGATCCTCGGATGAGAATTTCCTCACCTTCCAACTTTACTTTGAGTATATTCCATTGTTCATCAATTCACTTACCACCAAATGCGTTCCGTTGCACAGGTTTGGTGGTTTTGGTTTATATTTGGAAGAAACTTAACCTTTAGTCGTAAATTGTGCGGGGGTAAGCTAGGCACAACCCAGGAGTCTTTTTTTACACAGTCATTATATTTGAATTAATGCAGTGTACCAATGATTTCATTCTGAATTATGTTAGTTACTTTATGTCATCTACATATTTATTCTTAGCCGCCAAAACAGCTCGCTTAGTCAACCATTCATTATTTTTGTGTTTGTCCTTCGATGAACAGAAATTCTGAGAAAATAAAATCAATCCACATATTTCCATGATTTGAGGCAAGCGCATATTTCAGCGGCAGCAGTCGATCTTGGAATTAGTGGCAGTGTTTGGCAGAAATAGCCAGACAGTAAAATCATTGCGCCTCCAAAACATCTCGAGTCCTTGCGTAGGTGTTCGGTCGGATCGGATAAGTGCTTCCAATGCACGTGTATGTATACGCTATTGTACATTCGTCCCAGATGTCGATTTTCCATTTTGATAAAACTTTAGCCGTTGAGGAGTGTTTTGTAATATTACATGGCATCTATTGGTCCAATGCGGACGCAAGTATGCAAGCAGTAATTAGTGCTGCCACCGTATCGAAACGTTGCTCGATCCAAATTATATAGTACCTGTACCTACTTTATAAATTTATTCTTGTGCCTCGAAAATTATTTAGTTGTTGATCTCTTAAATTTGCTCGACGATTTTGCATTCCCAAGAGATCCGTTTCACGGGCTGCCTCGATTTGCTCTTGTGATGAGAAGCAAGGATTCAAGCCATACTAATGCGGTGATCTTCACGTGCATTATTTAGTTCTTCTTCATTGTTCGGCACAATAAGCTAATATTTACTCGAAATAAATACATCAACGGGTCAACTACAAAATTTCTAATTGTCAAATTTGTCAAACTATAGACAACATAGCGTTTAGCTGTCGGTGAAGTTTTGTTATTCCAGCAGTTGCATTTTGATAAACTATGTTTTATATCACGGAACGGGATTACACACATTTACACTTTCACGTTTATAATATTATGTATGATTTTGTGAATTGTGCAACATCTCTATATTTAAAAGAAAGTCGGACATAGGATACCTAAGATTTTTATCCCGTTCCCGTAGAATGTGATATAATACCTACGTGGTATAACAAAGCGCAACTGACAGCGAAACTTTATGTTGTCTATATTTAAATATGGCTGAAAATTTGACAATTAGAAATTAAAATTTAAATTAATATCTCTATAAATTTACACACAATATCTTTATAAATTGTAGCCTATGTGTTATTCTGATGTATAAGCTATATTATTATAAAGTTTCATTAAAATCCATTCAGTCGTTTTTACGTGAAAGAGTAACAAACATCCATCCATCCATCCATCCATCCATCCATCCATCCATACTTACAAACTTTCACGTTTATAATATTAGTAGGATATATACGAGTATGTCTCCAACTCTTTTCACCTTGAGGTTGCCATAAGAGATGGCTAAAGAATGAACGGTACAAAAAATACAGACACTAAGGATGGCAAAATAGACTGTGCTAGGCCATCTTTCCGTGTGGCGACGAATTTAGAATACATAGTGTCACCATCCCACTCAATCCTGAGGGGATTACTCTTACGACCGGTCTTCAGCCAGCATCAAACTCCGGCGACCCTAAGGTCGTCGGTGTACCAACTTTGAGTCTAAGCAACCGGACCATCTAACAAACAGTCACTTGTCCTTGATGAATGGCTGTTAGTGTGCTAAACTGGAAGTAATAAATCTCGTACGATAACTAGCGGAAACACAAGTTATCCCAACATAACAGGCTAACGTTATAATTATCTACACATCAACAGTTAAAGAATAATGAACCGAGATCAACGTGTGATACGGACGTTTTTTAAATACTTTCACTGCAAAATTGCTGTCACTGCGCACTAATAAGGCATCAAAGTAGCACCGGGATGTACTAACGGTGTTGAAATAGATGGTTGGAGATGCGATTGAGTCGATAGTACTACCAGAACCGCTATAAATGTGCCTTAGGAATAAAATTAAACGTTGGATCGTATTTTACGATTAGCTCTGGCAACTTTTAGAATAGTGTTGTCTGCATATTTTTTTTTACAATTGTCTATACCTATGGTCGTGGTATTTTTAGCTCCTGGTTAAATGCTGTGAAAACTATATTAAATCTATTGTGTTATTTATTATCCTACTAGTGGCCCGCCCCGCCTTCGCACGGGTGCAATTATGAATGAATCACTTCTATTAAAAAAACCGTTTCAAAATCCGATGCGTAGTTTTATGCCAGCAATACACGTTGGCCGAGCTTAGGCCAACGCGAGCGTAGGCAATTTAATACAAGGCAAGTGCTACTGCCTACACGTTGGGCAAGTGTATCGAAACCAACTAGGCGAGCGATACCGGGCGAATGGCCAGACAATGCAAATATACCGTCTATACGTTGGTATTGGCGTTCACTCGGCCATGCTGGGCCAACGTATATTTCCGGCTTTAAAGATTTAAGCATACATAGGGACGGACAGCGACTTTGTTTTATACTACATATGTAGTGTTAACAGATTCAGACGGTTTCACCATACTACTGCTTCGAGTAGCCTTACATGAGCCATTGCTTAGTCAAGCCTCGTCCGATTATATGTAGGGTAATTAGCCTACAGTGCCATGACAGCCAGACGGGTCGTATCAAGTTTTCCTTCTATTTCGGCTACGTTATCGGCCTTGTCATTTCCTTTTGTCGACTCTTACGACACCCTCAGGATGGAATGGGGTTGCGATATCATGTATTGTAAATCTGAGATCAAACGGAAATGTGTTAGTCAAGTACACGATTTATAACTAAATATATACGATATATCTAGGTTTGAATACTGCACAGAGTCCAAAACCCAGTCTTGCAATATCGCAGAAAGTAAGTTACAAACAGCATAAAAAAATAAACAGTTAAAGAGACACGGGAAAAGTGTGCACGATGAGAACCTTAACTTTTCACAGGCGTAGATATGTTAGTTCTTGTCGCATCATTGTTTGCAACGATGCGCAATTGTTACAATGCAGCTATGATTGTTGGGTGCAAGATAATGGATACGTATATATAAACAAGCAACCATTGTGTATTTTAGATAAGGTTATCATCATCATTTGGGTTGTTCTATCTGAATCGAAATGCAATAAAGTTGGGATGTTTTTGATGAGTTTTTGTTACCTAAAATAACACAGGAAGAGATCAGAACAAAATTTAACGCATGTAATTTTTAAAAGTCGTTATTAGTAGAAGGAAAGTTTTAGTCTGGAGTGGTCGTGAAGAGTTTATTTTTACCAGCTAAAGGATAAACGGTTCGTGGACACTCGAGAGTGTCATATGAGGCGACTAAAGGAACGCAAGATCACCTAGCCGCAAGAGAAGGATAAATATCCTTGGACATTTCACACAACGCCATCTCGTCCCAAGCTAAGCAACTTAATGCTTGTGCTATGGTAACGAGATGGATGATAAACTACTTATAATATTTTTTTTTTTGTAAATACATACATAATATAGATAGAAAACACCCAGACCCGGAACAAATACTTGTAGGTCGTACAAATATTTCTTCCGTGCGGGAACGGAACCCGCGACATGCTGCGCAGCAGTCGATCGCTCAACCACTGCTTAATACAAACTTAATACAAACTCTGTGCCAACCCATCTTGCCAATGTGGTAAGCTAATTAATTAGTAAGCACGATTCAGTAGTGGGAAAAAAACAATACAGACGAAAACTGTGTCGTAATAAGCAATTATAGTTGCAAGCCGCCAGTTGCAATCGGCCGTAACAATAATAAGCAAGACATCTTTCCAAAGAAAGTAGCTATGCGTGGCGTTTCCGTGAGCAATCAAACACATCGATTAGAAAGTTTAAACACACGTATAGTTATATCACCATTTTACCTCACAAGCTTATTTGCTTGTGTGTCCATCCGTGACGCAATGGCTTGTGGGTGTCCCTCTCTATAAACAAATGAGTCATAACCGTAGCCCTTAATGAGGCTGCATAGGCAACACTGACATGGATAATTACCCTCCAGATAATTAGAGGTGGCCCGACTCAGCAGTGGGTCATTAATGGGCTAAAATGATGATGATGATGACATTGCAAGGACACCTTACAATTAACTGCAACCAAACGCCACAAGTCAACGCGAGTTTTTGAGTGGAGACCGCGAATCGGCAAGCGTAGTGTGGGACGGCCCTCTGCTAGGTGGAGCGACGATCTGCGAAAGGTTGCGGGCAGCAGCTGGATGCGTCAAGCTGAAGACATGGCGCTATGGCGCTTTTTAGAGGAGGCCTATTTCCAGCAGTGGACTAATGTGGGCTGATGATGATGATGATGAAACACCACAATCCTAAAGTAATGCAAGGGGCAGACCACCTACTACCACTATTCGGCCCATAAATCACCCACTGCTGAGTCAGGCCTCCTCCAGTTACGAGTAAATGGAGGTTAATTAGCCCACACTAGGCCAGAAGGGTTGGCACAGGATTTCCTTCATTTGTGGCTAGGTAATCGGCCTTGTAGTTTCCTTTTGTCGACACCTACGACACCGTCAGGACGGGATGGGGTGTGACATATTCGTTTCACAAGATAAAGAACTTGGGTAAACCCTCCATTAACTTGGGGAAGGCCTGACTCAGTAGTGGGTCATTTAAGGTCTGGAAACATCGAAACGACTAACATGCTGTGACGTATTATCTACTGTTGGCAACAATCTGCAGTGGGTGTCGCGATTACTGGCGTCATCACATGAACACGTGTTCCACCCACGCATGGCTGAGGACACGTGACTACCTGCACTAATAGCCCTCAAGGGCTATTCCTGGCGCTAACATACATAACTATCACCTTGACTCACTATGAATAAAAACATACTTAAGATTATTTTGAGAGTATTACCTATATCAGTTTATTATGTTGTCTTACACCCATACCATCAGTCGTCTTGTTTACGATAGAGTGTCAGAGCAAGCTAATTTCCCTCCATGATTTTTGGAGGAAGTCCGACTTAGTGGTGAGTGGAGGGACTGAAATGATGATGGCGACCTTAGAGCGTAACACACCAACTATTGAGTATTGCATTATAACAATTTGAGAGTACTTATTTAGGGCATTTAACATACTCTAATAATGGATAACTAATTGGTTAAATATAACTTCAGCGTCTGAAATAGAAGACAAAGGATTGTACAACAATCTACATAATAAGAATTTATTGCAGGTACAAACCACCCGAGGGAAGCCACGGGCGTTAGCTAATTGGTTAGAATGTGCTATTTACATTAATTATAACCTAACCAAAGTAAATAGGCGGACTAGCCTATTAGAAACTCATTCGTTTTCCATAATTTTTAATTAATTGGCCTACCCACGGTCGCCCACAGTAGGTACCCTTAAATTTTCCATCAAATGGCGTAATATTTAAAACATATTTTAAAAACAGTCTGACTAAACAACATGCTATAAAAGGACATTGTTATTAATTTGATTAGAAACAACCATTAAAAAACGAGTTTTTAATTAAATACTACTTTCCACCTTTATTTGGTCGTGTGCGAAGCTAATTTCGGTGTGAAGACGTAACAGATAAACCTAGTTGCAACTTACTTTGGCAATGGAAACAACAAGTAAATATTTCAACACAAAAATAATGTAAAATTGGTAGGTTATGTAAAAAACTAGTTTTTATCCGCGGGTTCAGCCGCGTTTACGTCAAAGCGTTGTTCATCTGGACTTCCAGGTCTGACGTTGTTGACGTTGACATAGACGATTAATGCCTTAGCTATCCTGTATAAAAAAAAACTACCCAACGCAAAAATAATCATCAGGATTCAACGAATAGTTTATAGCAAGGTTCAAGGATGTTTCTATAAAACACACAACAAAGGGACGTCTTGCCCTGTAACGCTATAAATAAGTAGAGATCGTAGAAGACTTTCTAAATAAAAATCTAAAACGATTTCTAAAGAGGCACTGAAAGTCGAAAAATAAACAACCATTTGCAGTAGATGCCTTAGGCATACCCATACCCTAATTAACGTTGGTATCAATTCAAGTTGGTGGCGGCTTCAAATGGACGTTTGAAATTATAGTTCTATTCTCAATTTGACCACATACTTAAACAATAAACATGGTAGTGTGTGTAATAGTTTTTGATATATTTATAATTTTAAAAAAATGTAGCTTTCTACACTCGTTGTATAATATTCTTCTCATTTCATACGCCTCCGTTCAATTTTCGTAAAAGGGGGTTTAAAGGTTTTGCTCACGTCAATAATTTTCAATCGTCAATATTTATGGAGGCTATGTAGTGACGATTCACATCTGCACTTCATATGTCAACCACAGTTACGTAAGTGTATGAAAACTGTCGCTTTTCCACCTCCGCACCTTCAGCGACGTTGCGCAATGAAAAAGTTGTGCAAGCCAAACTTTACAAGGAAAGTATGCTTTCTGAGAAATTTTAACGGCCACGTTCGCTTAATAAATTATGCGGTGAAGACTAGTTGGAATCGGCTTTGGGATAACCGGTGCTCGGTAGTAATACGTTGTTGCTCTAGCACTATTCCTGCAGCGTCAATATAGGATATATTTCGATGATTCTTTGCTGTATGTCTTCCGAGGACGAATTTTGATTTGCTGTTATAGTGAAGTTCTTGATATATCGATAAAATAGTTTGGTGATATCTATTTTCGTTACGTATACAGATGAATTGGTTTTTATTAGTGTCACAAAAGCTAGAGGAGGGTTATACCTTGATGTTGGTTTTGAAATATTTGTAGACGTCCAAGGAAGGTTTAATAGTGGAAAAAACATGAACACAAAATTATTGTACATTTATAATAACATAAATAAAGTATATTGAACAAGGCATTACAATATACATACTAGCGGCCCGTCCGGCTTCGAACTAGTGGAATTTTTTTTTAAATTTTGACGTGCAATTAAAATAACCTATATTAATCAGTGATAATGTAGCACCCAAATGGTGAAAGAATTTTTAAAATCGGTCTAATACTTTTAGGTCCAATTCGTTACAAATATACTTAATAATCTTTCCTGTTTATAATATTAGTATAGATAAAGGAAAAAAACCTTCTGACTCAACTAGGAGAAACCGATGCGCTGTGGACTAGAAACAGGTATGCCCAGAGGCTACGAAATGAGCGAGAAACAGCTTGTGGTGGACCGACAGCGGGGCATTGGCCAACAAATTACTGTGCTATTTTGAAGCGCCAGCAAAATAAATAGATGCGTATCTTGAGATGGCCCAAGAGGGCGCTTTTATGGTTAAGATGGAAATATACAGGGTGTTACAAACACTCTATAGCCACCCGGAGTCATCATAATCAGTTTAGACTTAGTTTATTTCTAAAATTTATATTGTTTTCACTATCACTACATAGTATAAAACAAAGTCGCATTCTCCTGTCCGTCCTTATGTATGCTTAAATCTTTAAAACTACGCAACGGATTTTGAAGCAGTTTTTTTTAATAGATAGAGTAATTCAAGAGGAAGGTTTATGGGTATAATATAATTGCACCCGTGCGAAGCCGGGGCGGGTCGCTAGTTTTAAATATTTATGTTTTCCTAAAACTGATTTGTATTACAAAGCGCGGCTTTCAGTGAAAACCAGCCAACTAGATATTTTTATCGGATTCATCATCATCATTACAGCCAAAAGACGTCCACTGCTGGAAATAGGCGTCCCCCAAGGATTTCATGTCCTGAGCCGGCCGCATCCATCGTTTTCCGGCGAACTTAACAGTTCATCGGTCGGAGGCTTGCCAGCACTGCGCTTTCCGGAACGCGGTCGTCACAGGAGGACGTTTCGGTCTTCATTCTCTATCTTAGACTCTCTATTCTGGATTATCTGTGCGATCGACTGCTGCGCAGCATGTCGCGGGTTCGATTCCCCGCACGGAAGAAATATTTGTACGACCTACAAGTATTTGTTCCGGGTCTGGGTGTTTTCTATCTATAATATGTATGTATTTACAAAAAAAAATGTATCTAAGTAGTTTATCATCCATCTCGTTACCATAACACAAACATTAAGTTGCTTAGCTTGGGATATTTATTTATTTAGTTATCGAGTATTTAAACTTTTGCCACTTGCTGAGCAAATATAAAGAAAACACAAATGCTTTGTTTTTCCTGAAATTGAATACACAGCTTTAGAATCAGTAGTTATGTTGATCCTTTCATAATGGATTTATGACTTTTATAACAACCTGTAGATGATATATAATTTTCTTGGAATTTATACTACTTTTATATCAGCCGCTGCCCATGGCTATGTTTGTGTGGACCTGGGTCCTAACTTGATAGTACTAAACATATCGCCCTCACACTAACAGTGGCGACATAACAACCTTTGCAAAAATACTCCGTGATAATATCGATGGCGCTTCAACCGAATTAAAATCCGGTGTTGGAATTTATAAATGGTGTGATAAGTAGGAATTAATTATTGTTCAGTAACTTTCTTTCATTTATAAAGATCAAGCTGTTGTGTTCATTAATAAAAACAATGTTATGTCAATCTATGGTATTTAAACTTATAAAAGAATTAAATTAAAAGTTTAAATAAACCCCCGACACAATGACCTAAGTAGCCTTTAAAAAGTAAAAAAAAACACATCGCTTTGGGGGACCAAGGGTCAAGTAATAAATAAGTAGGAGCGGTCCCCCAATGCGATATATTTTTTTATATTTTTTTTATTTTCTGCTTTTGTAGGTTACGCGCTTATTATGATGTAGATCCTCACCACATATATATTTGCAGATATTGGGTTATTCTTTCCCAATTTCACCCTGAATTACTTTTAAACGAGTCAACAGATTTTCATCAAACATGTCTAAGAACACTCGCCCGTAACTCACCAGTCTAACAAAAAAAAACTGTATTGAAATCGCTTCATCCGTTCGCGAGCTACGGAGCCACGACAGACACGTCAAACTTATAACACGCAAAAAGAGGGGCTTTTTGACCCCCGACGCAAAAAGAGGGGCTTTTTGCGTCGGGGGTTAAAAATAGAAGAAAAACAATTATCATTTTGTTTTCAAAAATGTGGACACAAGATTTTGCACTACTTTTACAATTGCAAGCACTAAACACATAATAGATGAATAGGATTCAAATAGTTCAGAGTTACGTCAATAATAATGTAATAATCTTCTCTAGATCTATCTAACTAAATAAAAATGAATTGCTGTTCGTTAGTCTCGCTAAAAACTCTAGAACGCCTAGACCGATTTGGATAATTTTGGTCTTGAAATATTCGTGGAAGTCAAGAAAATACGAAATATTTTTGCATAACTGCTGCATAATTTTTGTTCCCGTTAAGGTTTGCACATATTTTAATAAAGTTGAAACATTCTTGAATTCTCATTCAGATTTTTAGCTTTAGCTAATAATTAAGGGTTCCAACTACGTTAGATCCGTTTATTAGAATGAATGTTTAGTTGTTCAATATAAAAACAAATGTCATGATTTTTATATTCTTTCTTTATGTAGCAATTTAGTTTCAATCCACAACGTAGAAAAAAAATCACGCTGCTTTAATGGCCTCTTCTAATTCAATAAAAACTAACGTATACGAAATGTCAACTGATATCATCAATAAAAATCTTTTTTATTTCGCACACATTAGTAGTTAATGCCTACAGAATCAGTATTAAATCTTGATAAGACTTAATGACTATTACTTCGACGCTACGCATTAGAGTTTTTAAGAAATGATCGTCAATCTAAGCCTTCTTTTGAACGGAACGAATTATTTTGAAATATTCCTCTCTTTATCCCATAAATAACCCACTGCTGAGTCTGGCGTCTTCCATATAGGAGGGTAAAAATATTTGATTCAAGGTTTTCGTTTTTGCGCCTAGGTTGTCTGCCTTCTGTTCTCGAACAGAGCTTATCTTTTAAGCTCTGAAAACCTCTGAACATTTAAAATTATTTTTAAATTTCGATTTTTGTTTTTTATAGTTTTTGACTAATCGAAAGCAGTCACAAGCATTTATTCGAATGAAAAATATTTAGATTTTCACGCGGAGGAAGCCAAGCGCAGAAGTAAGTAATAAAACAAATGAAAACTGCTGACTACGAAAATATCTATGTGTAGGTACGTTGATATTCTAAAAATGAACATGACGTTGTAATCCCCGCCCACACGTATATCAGAACTATAACAATAAAATATTATTTTGAATACTGTTGACATAATCTGTGGTCAGGTGTAGGTTTCGAGGTTTTCTATTTGAGGCAACTATAAGCCGAAATTATTGTTTTATTTTACACAAGCAGCCCGGGGCTCGCTCGGCGGGACATTTAGTTTTTAAACATTTTCGGTGATTTCGATGTACACGCCCCACACTTCAGTGCTCAGTTCCACGCCACGTGACGTGGCGTTTGTTTTTAAAGTTTTAGTTTGATATTTTTTTACTCGTGATCTTTTATATGGAACGTCCGATTTTAATCATTCCAAAAGTAATCTACATGTCTTCCGTCTTCAAAAACATGCTTCAACCCTTTACACAAAACCTTAGCGAATTTTAAACCTATTCTACGTTGGAATTCTTCGTAGACGGGGACTCCAGGGAAACGATAAAAAAAGCTTCAAGCTTTATATGCCTAAATATTCCTCAGGCATCACGTTTTTATCGTCTATACTACATGCAAATATTTATAAGATTATCGCGAACATACAGACACACGAATCCCTTTTTGATTTATAAATGTTTATCTGATGCGTACATTGAGCTCGAGGTTTTCTAAAACATCATCTTGATATTCACAAAAGATGTCGAATCTGATGTAAATTCGACACTATTGTAATGTTTACAACCTGATCTGAAGGCGTGGCAGTATTGCATCGACAGACAGTCTGACAACGTTGCATCATACATTCAGCATCATTCACTGACTGACAAAAACCTTTTATACAATGCGGTGTACTCTCGCCCTAAAATAGACCTGTACATATCCCACTGTAAATAAATGAAGCAAGTATCTCAAGTACGGACTTTAGCTGTATTTTTACCTTTATTCAATTTATAAATTTTAATAATTTCTTTAATAATTTTTGCACACCCCAAAAGGGTAAAATATGGAATTGGACATAAATTTTTTAACCACGATTTAATCGAGTTTGTTTGTTTGTTTATTTGTTTGTTTGTTTGTTTGAACGCGCTAATCTCAGGAACTACTGGTCCGATTTCAAAAAATCTTTCAGTATTAGATAGTCCATTTATCGAGGAAGGTTATAGGCTATATTTTATTTTCAAAAGAATTAGGGATCCGTATGAAAATTGCGATTTTGTAAACCAAGGTGTAAAATCATAAACCTATTTATGCGTGCGCTGCAAAAACTATTGACAATAGAACAAAATGATGTACTACGGATTTGTAGGTCTTATAAAGATCTACAAAAAAGTCCGCGAGAGCACATATCTAACTATCATAGTTTAGTCACAATAACCGATTTTATGTTCATAAAAAATATGCACGAGTTCGAAGCCCACGCGGGCGAAGCCGCGCGCAAAAGCTAGTGTATCCATATACAGCAAATAAAGAGTTTCATTTGATTTGAATATTTATTATCCTTTTGATCCTGTAGGAGACGTAAGAGGAAATAGTAAACAATCTTAATGCTGAACTGTAAATTTGAAATACAGTTGGCAAATTTCCTTGTTTTCATGTACCAGATAGTAGGTGACCACCACCGGCCTTAAAAGAAATGTACTAAAGCATGACGCTGAATGTTTCGAAAATGGTGGGCTGGTTAGAATTCTTCTTCTACTGCTACTACTACTGCATAACCCACTGCTGAGTGGGCCTCCTCCAATTACATCGACAGTAATTAGCCTACTATGCCACGCTGGCCAAACGGTTTAGTATCAAGTATTCCTTCTCTTACGGCTAGGTTTTCGGCCTTTGAATTTCCTTCTGTCCTCTCTTACGATACCTTTTGAAGCAACCAATGAGAAAAGAAGTCCGATAACCTTTAAACGGCTGAACCGATTTTAATAAAACAGGGCTTAGAATCGCGGTTAGAAACCCTGCTATTAAATAATAAAATGTCAAATAATCGTTCAATTCGTGTTGATACAATGGAATACACTATTAAATACTAAACTATTTGTTAGTCACCGTGCGAAATACATATCCACTATTACTGCTTTACTATTAAATTTACTATGATTTCCGAAGTACGGCGGTACAACCTGACATACTGTTGCATCACCCATTCACCGGCTGTCTAACGCTATTATTTTAACACCTATCATTATTTAATTACAATTACGCGGACGATTGGTCTTTTTGTGAAATATTGCGTAGGACTTTATGGGAAACAATAGAAAGTCGAAGATATATTGCAATGACAAGGCGATTTTGTAATACGACTAAATTTAAAAGCGAGAGATAGTGCATTAAATCTTAATGTTCTGACGGCAATTGAATTATAATGTCTTAAACATATAGGTTACATAATGTCCCAATGATGACGTATGATTATGTGCAATGTAGAATCTTGTTTCGTTTTACAATGACTGTCAACTGTTATTTCTATTAATAGGGTTGATTGTCTCAGACTGCAGTTCACCATAGCATCTCATAAATGAAAAAGGTTTTATTTAAAAAAACATACGCATTTTTTTTAAATTTTGGTCCCTGAATCCAATATTACAGCTAAGCGCATCTTTAGTATAAGCAAATATATTGCGAAGGAAAAACAGGGTTAGCTCTGTAACGCCGCTCTTTATGTATTATGCTATTTCTTCCTTAGGAAGGATTTCAATAAAGGCCGTTCCTGAGGCGTCCACATTCATTGGATCTTTATACAGATATAACTTCTAACATCAAATACAAATTCTAATCCCATACTATTTCTGATTCCGTACGTACTTACTGAGGTTGACGCCCTCATTGTATAATAGCCAGGTATAATAAAAGCTGCTCGCACCGACATGCACTTTGATAACACCGCAATGCTAATCTTTACTAGTATATTGCGTCTATGGAACGTCCGCCGATCAAAGCGTCTCATGTGATTGCAATACCAAATTATCATAAGACTATAGTTACAGTCCATTATATTATTTCTGTCGATAATATAAGACTTTAGTTCCCAAAGTGAAAAGATGGACCCCTAAGGATCCACGAGAGACATAACGGGTACGTTGGCCTGATAAAAATTGGGGTTCACAATACACAAGCAGGGACCCACAAAAACTTATTTGCTTTCGAAAGTGAACAATTAAAATGTTAATGTCTTAGGTATTCACGATCTTTGCACATTGCAGGAAATTTAAATAAAAGAATACTAATTAAGAAATCATTTCCTGCAACTAAAATGATGGCTTGTCTTCAACTATATATATGCAGATAATAATTTATGAAGATCAGCTACTGTTACTTGTGAAAACATGCATATTCCATATTTAGTACTAGCTTTTGTGCGCGGCTTCGCCCGTGTGGGCTTCGAACCCGTGCATATTTTTTATGAAACTAAAATCGGTTATTGTGACTAAACTATGATAGTTAGATATGTGCTCTCGCGGACTTTTTTGTAGATCTTTATAAGACCTACAAACCTGTAGTACATCATTTTGTTTTATTGTCAATAGTTTTTGCAGCGCACGCATAAATAGGTTTTCGATTTTACACCTAGGTTTACAAAATCGCAATTTTCATACGGATCCCTAATTCTTTTGAAAATAAAATATAGCCTATAACCTTCCTCGATAAATGGACTATCTAACACTGAAAGATTTTTTGAAATCGGACCAGTAGTTCCCGAGATTAGCGCGTTCAAACAAACAAACAAACACACAAACAAACAAACTCTGCAGCTTTATATATTAGTATAGAGTATAGATAACGTGTCCAGACTTCCAAATTTCCGTAATTAGAGCCAATCTTCACAGTTTAATATAGTTTTGGGAATATAGTAGAACTATCACGGGGGTCCAAATGAACTAACAAAATTTTGCAAGTGCTATTGAGAAAAAAGTTTGGGAATCTCTGGTATAGGGAAATGAATGCTACGATTAGAATGTGCAAGTTTAATTATCTTTCAAAATCTCTGTTAAATTAGTCTTTAGGATAATGATTTTTGCGCTTCTCTAACCATCGTCAGAATCCCATCGAATTTGAATTTAGAGTGTCGTCAATTAATTATATCTTAGGAATGTCTCATGAGGTGGGTAAAAGAGCATTAACCTTTTCATACGAAATTAAATACTACGTAACCGTTTGGTTGTTAATAAGCCTATTTTATTCGTTACATCCACGAGTGTGTGTGAGAGAGATATACATTACTTAGTTGTTTTAAGTTTTATAATAAGTACCTGAGTCGTTGAATATTATGCACATTTCAAAACTTATTTAGATTATTTATATACTTTATACATATTTTTTCCAAATTTTTAAACAGCATTACATTTTGTTATGTTAAGTAAATTTAGTCAATACATAAATTCCCAAAAGAAACAAACAATAATTTTAAATATATATTTAACATAATATTCTTATTTAAAACCAGCGGTGTGGCTAAGCCCTTAGGTACATATTTAATATCAAAAACAATTATGCACGTAGCTGGGTGCCTTGTTTGTAACCTGACAGGTTGATGAGTACAATTTATTTGCAAATATTTTTACCTGTCAACCCGTTTCATGGAGCGTACTCAAAATGTAATGAAATATTGCCGATAACCCAACAGCGTTTTTGTTTTGTATCCAAAATCTCATGGCTTCACTGTCGTAGTAAAATATGTACAGTACTTATTAGATTTGCAATATTTGTTGTATAAAACTATGCAAGATTTAACAGATATATGAAGCATGCATTCAATATACTTAAACATAAAATTTGTTTTATTCATATCCTTGACATGTTATCTAGTGTGCTATTATGGTCGTTACCTTAGTTATGACGCGTAAGTATACATATATATATGAGTCCATAATTATATGTAACTCACATGTCTAGCCTTAAGGAGGCCCTAAATTATTAGCTCTTATCTAAATCATTTTTTTAAATCTACTATTTAATCATAATGTCCTAAAAAGATAACCTCGAAATTATGGATAAAATGTAGAAATGGAACGATAAATTTGACAAACTTATATAAATAGCCCTTGCCTGGGGCATCGGCCATGTGGTTCTCAACCCGGTATAACACAGTAATATACAATTTAAAAAATAACTCAGTTGCGATAAACATTGTAATACAAACAATTATTAGGCCAGGCTATTATTGTGAACAGCGTCATCTATTGCTAAGTATTGCAACTTTAGAACAAGTTTTAATAATTGTTACAATATAATTATTCCAAATACAAAACAAAAATGACATTTATGGAGTGAGAAAAAACATAATATTAAAGTTGTTTTAATTGGTGTAACAAAGATGCAATATGTCGATATCTTTTGTGTGAAATCGTGTATCCACTTAGAGAATAACATAAGAATTTAGTATTAAAAATAACTATTAAACACATTATCTATACGTGCCAAAATGCTAAAACAAAATTGTCAACAACCCACCAAAATTATTATTATAAATAGAACAAATAAAATCTTACACAAATTCTGCTAGATGATATCATAGGCCCATAAATTAAGCGTTCAACGGCCATTTAACATAATTTCTGTGACACAAAAACGATTTAATGTTCTTGGTCTGTCGGCCGCAGACCGCAAGGGCGAGACGCGAATTCCTCGGCCAAGGATGTTAATGCCACACCCATTGAGACGCATTTAAATCAACACCCTGTAGAGGTCAATAAACTACGATAGTCCGACGGTTGACACTCGTTACAATGTGATGACGTAAACCTTTTTTTTAAGTAACCAATGAGGTGTTTTAGGTTTTACAAGATAGAAGTAATTAATTGGGACTTTATTTGAAAACTTATCCGTGTGGTGACGGGAAACCAAGCTCCGTGCCAACCGGTCTGGCCAGCGTGGCACAGTAGGCTAATTACCCTCCAAGTAATGGGAGAAGGTCCTGCTCGGCAGTGGGTCATTTATTGACTGACTAGTAGTAGTAGGTAGTTACATATATTAAAACAATTTATGTGAAAAACCATATACGTCTATGTATGGGGCTATTTCATTAACGATAACAACGTGGATAATTTATATATTGATGTTTCACATGCTTTGTATAATATACGAATTATATTATACAAAGCATGTGGGAGACACGGGGAAATGTCAAATAAATAAAATAAATAAATAAATATCCTTGGACATTTCACACAACGCCATCTCGTCACAAGCTAAGCAACTTAATGCTTGTGTTATGGTAACGAGATGGATGATAAACTACTTATATACATTTTTTTTGTAAATACATACATAATATAGATAGAAATGACACCCAGACTCCGAGCCAGTGCCTCTGGTTTAGACAAAGACACTTGCCCGACCCCGGAATCGAACCCGGGATCCATTGATAAAAAAAGCGGCACATCTAACAAAGAATTGTTAACAATGAAGAAACATTTGAAAATTTAATAATATTTTATTAAATAAATATGTGTGGAGATAAAACCAACATCTGAACCATCTAGTTTCGTAAATAATGTGTTAGTTATTTCTAATTTATTGTAGAAAATAAACCTACCATATAATATTTCAAATCAACCAAATCCTATTAATTTAAACCAATTTTACGTAAACGTTATTTAAATCATTGCATATAAAAAATCACCAAACCTTGCAATTGATCCTAATGATACATTGAGATAATATTTACGCGTGCAAAATAGCTCTGAATCAGATTCGTTCTCAAGGTGCTCAAATCTATTGACGCTCTCAGAAATACTCCGCTTGGCTTCGTACCAACGAAACATTTTGCCTTCATAACCGTTAAATTTTGGCAAGTGGAACTCGAATGATAGATTTACAATTACCAATCACCATATTTCATAACTCGAACCGGCTCACTGAGCAACGAAGGTGTGGTGGATATACATTTTATCATCAAGATATATCAGAAACATAAAGGCCTATGCACACAGTGTATTTTTAACGCACCGAAAACGACCATAGAAATCGCGCTAAACGAATTATATAGTATAACTAAACGTTTGAATTATTTGCATATCGCATTCTACAATTGATTCTCAGTAGGTCTTTTTCCTTGTCAATGAGGTGATGGATTGAGAATTCATAGTAAGAGCCGACAAAAGGAAATACTATGGCCGAAAACCTGGCCGTTAGAAAAGTGGTTACCCTCCCCGCGGTCGGAGGAGGCCCGACTCAGTAGTGGGTAATTTATGGGCTGAGAAGTGGTAGAGTAGGTCCTTTTTCATTTGCGTCTTAGAATTGCTTATGAAGGTGCAAATAATCCCAACATGTTTGTGGTTATTTCAAAACAGTGTATGCACTGTAATGGCACCAAATTGAAATACGATATAGACTTGAGCTTGGGACTTGAACGCGCTTATCAAGGTATGATTGATTGAAAAGTGGTTTCTCGCAGGAAGGTGGAGTGTGAGATGTAGTTTTTGCCAAGAGAAGAAATGGGATAATCGGCCGTCTTGGTCTTATACATCGCGCGTTAAGCATACGTCGTGTGCATACGCCTCAATGTACTCGTAATATTGGCACATACATAACAAACCTACAAACTAGAGATGTACCCGATAAAAATGGACGCCATGTAAATAAAACAAAACACGCGCTTCGGATGAGGCAATTCTTCGAAGGCTTGTTCAGTGAATGATGAGTTCTGTTGATGTCTAGGCAAACTCGTAATATATTGCAGGTTATAAGTACCTATCGCTTATTCACTGTCAAACTAAATGGGTAACCGCAAAAAGATTGCAGATTTAGACACCAAATATTAGATTAAAATTATGTTATATGAGTATGCAAAAACAGCCTAATTTAATGTTTTGTACCGGATTTAAAGAACATGGAGTCACCAATTAATTCCACATTGGGATCCACTATAGAATAATTGAAAAAAGATATGCTCATAATTTATTTTGCGAGATAATAAACCTCAGTAATATTTACCTATGTAACCTAAATAACAAAATTATTTATGTTTTGTCTAATCAATGAAATGCATAATTTATTTTTAACATTTAATTCATTAATACTTTATGACAGTTTATGGGGTAGGTATTTACCATATCTATAACTAGCGACCAGCCCCGGCTTCGCCCGGGTGCAATGATTAACATCTAAAATTATGAGTGTTTCTCTACTATATTATGTATATATTATACACATAAACCATCCTCTTGAATCACTCTATCTATTTAAAAAAACCGCTTTAATATCCGTTGCGTAGTTTTAAAGATTTAAGCATAAATAGGGACGGATAGACGACAGCGACTTTGTTTTATGCTATGTAGTGATAGTGATTCTGTATTATTGACCCGATTAATAACTTATTTCAATTTAAAAAAACATGTTAACATATTATAACTTCATTTACTATTTTCTCAGACTGAACGAATGACTGAATTCTTTTTTCGATACTTCTATCTAAATCGCTTCTAAATCTAATAAATAATGTTTTGTGCAAAAAGTGCTTTTACATTTTTACGGATTTCATCATCCTTTCCTAAAATTGTCGTTTCGAGGTACTCGTATCATCAGGGAAGTTTAAAAATCTTTTGTTCGCTTATTTTACTTTAACATTGAAATTAATGGATGTTTATACGGAAACCACTCACATGCGGGGCATTGGTTCGCCAATAAAACCGTCTATTGAAATAGTCAGTACTGGTAGTGCTAAGGTTAAATTGATAAGTAGAACGGTTTCGTTCACGCGACATTTTTTTTTTAAGAAAACGATAAAACCCCTTGTTTTTGGTATAACCTGTATCGCGGGGGCAGTTTAAAAACATGTAATTCACGAACACTAGCGACACCCAGACTTAGAGCAAGGGACTCTGGTTTAGACAAAGACACTTGCCCGACCCCGGAAGCGAACCCGGGACCCATTGATCCAAAGGTGGCTTATCTAACCCCTAGACCAACGAGGCGGACAATATTAATGCTATTAACAAATAAATAAATATAAATAAATATCCTTGGACATTTCACACAACGCCATCTCGTCCCAAGTTAAGCAACTTAATGCTTGTGTTATGGTAACGAGATGGATGATAAACTACTTATATATATATTTTTTTTTTGTAAATACATACATATTATAGATAGAAATGACACCCAGACTCCCGAGCCAGTGCCTCTGGTTTAGACAAAGACACTTGCCCGACCCCGGAATCGAACCCGGGACCCGTTGATCCAAAGGCGGCACATCTACCACTAGACCAACGAGGCAGTCTTTGGTGGTATTAACAAAGCCACCAAAGACTGTCTTATTGGTCTACGGGTTGGATGCACGGCTTTTGGATCAAAGGTCCGGCTCTTGCTCCGAGTCAGGGAATATGTCAATATGTTTGTAAACTACCCTGCGATATAGGTAAGAACTAGGGTTTCGTTAAAAACATATAGAACTATCCATAGTAGATTTTCTGAATAATACGCAGTATGCATTTTTTTCACTGTTTTCTTATAAGGTGTTGAATTAGGCTAGACAAATATGAACCTTCTACTTCTTCTTAGCGTCTCCGCTGCTAAGTCGGGTCAGTTCATGTAGGGAAATTTCAAATATGCCTAGTATATCACTCTAGTACGGTTTTTCTATCGACTTTTATGCCAGCCTCAGGATGGAATCCGTAGGTGACACGTTGTTTTCTAAATCTGTCACCACAAGGACTATGTGGGCAAATAAGTACTTGGTACCTATGATTACAAATATTTAGTTTTCAAATTGATATTTATAAATCTGTGCCTATCTGTTTACCCCAGAGTAGCGCATTAGGCTACTTTCCTTCCATCAAATGTGCGGAGCCTCGGTACAGTAGCAGGGATTTTCATGATAGATAAAACAATTTAAATATCTTCATCTGTAGTAGACTTCATCAGTATTTTTTATTATCCTAAACCATATTGTTATAAGCATAATTTTCTTTATAATATGGTTTAAATTGAAGTTGCTCGTATAATCAGTTGGCCATTATAATTCTTGTTATACTTCCAAAGGCATCAGACCTTTGTCTTTATAATGAGCAAAAACTGAGTTCGTACCTGCCAAAGAATGCTGCCTAATCATTGTTCAATTAGGATGCTTAAAAAGTTTTTTAAGTTTTGCTGCAATTAGTTGGGATTATAAGGTTGGAACTTAGGATTATTGGAGCAAAATTATCATCGGAAACATAAACTTCTTTGTTGGTCACATATGTTACAGGGATAACCATGTCAAATTTGTATTGAATGCTGAACATATGAATGTGCTCAGTTCAAAAGTTCTTGCCAAGGTGTTGTTTCAAATATGTAACCAAAACTGTTAAAATCGTCAATCAAAAACACGGTGATTGTCGATTTTGACTCCATTCTTCTCTTTCTTTTAAAAAAATCTAAACTCCTGCACTAGATATAACCTGTATCGCGGAGGCAATTTACATGAAATTCACGAATACAAATGACACCCATACTCAGGACAAGTGCCTCTGGTTTACTTGCCCGGCCCCGGAATAGAACCCCGGACCTGATAGTGTGGAATGACCCAATTAAAGGAATAATATAGGAAGAAAAATATAATCGCAAGAGAAGGAAAACATGTTATAAAACCTCGTAAAAACTACCTTGTAGTTTATTTCAAGGTGTTGGATTCCACAGAAAATCAGTAAACGTCGCTAAAGTTCTTATTATGCTTCAACATTAATAATCTGAGTTCCATAATGTTTTTTTAGTTTATTTATCTGAGCTTATTTATCGAGTTATGAGACTTCAAGAAGGTTTCTAAAATTTTGCAAGGGTAATTTAACTATAATACTCAATGCTGTGCTAACCCGTCTTTAATACTGTGCCAACCCGTCTGGCCAGCATGGCATAGTAGGCTAATTTCCCTCCATGAATTTGGGGGAAGCCTGAGTCAGTAGTGGGTCATAAGTCATAGACTAAAATGAAAAATGAACGATGGTTTCTTTATAGCTTTAAGAATGTTGTTACATTCTGTGTTAAAAGAATCCAAGCAATTAAGCCTTAACAATTTCGTCTTGCTAAATAGTTAGCTTTTTTAAAAATATACGAAATGTCTCTGTTGAGATTAAAAACTATAAAATACACGTTAGGCACCTGAATACTGCTCACACAAAACAACGAAACTTCGAAATTGATCCCTATAATAAATACGAGTACTTTAAGGATCAGCAGTGCAAATCGAAACTTATATCTAAAACAACACCAAGTTTTCTCAGCTTCCTCTACCGTAAAGAACCATTACTCGTTATCATAAGCAGTGTGTGGCCAAGCAAATGGCCCTCCCTCACAATCTCATCAAGAATCTCCTAATTGATCTAGCCCCGGGGACCAGCAACCAGCGTTCCGTTACATCGAGTGCCAATCGCTGGCCAACATCTGACATCATAAGCGCAAAAACACCTACCGTCTTACCAATGAACTCAGCAAAAACCATTCAAACCTCGCATAATCGATTTTCAAATATTAACTTTAAATTTACCGTGTTAAAGTTCAATGTGACACGACGTCTTACTGGATGTTGGGAGTATTTTTTGCAGGGATGCTCAATTAGTTCTCTTTTTGCTATTGAAATACCTTAAGCGTCAGTTTCCAAATCGTTATGCGCTGAGCAGGAAAACGAACTATTTATTATGTAAAAATGTACATTGTAAAGTAAACCATCTGAAATTCTGTATTCAGATCTATTTTATTTGGCAGCGCATATTATAAATGGTCCTAAAGTAAGTAGTAAAACGATAATATTTTAGTCATTGAACGTCTTGGCGCGAAGGGTGTTTATGACATAATGATTGTGGAAAACATATTGACCTTATTAACAAATGTTTTATATATTCCGGTTTTCGTATTATCTTCTAATCTACGTACCTACCTAACCTAATCTTTTTTACTTTTTTTATTACAAAGGTCTGACAATTACAAAGTAACTCATCATTCATCATCATCATTTCAGCCAAAAGACGTCCACTGCTGGACATAGGCCTCCCCCAAGGATTTCCACAAAGGCCGGTCCTGGGCCGCCCGCATCCACTGCTTTCCGGCGATCTTAACCAGGTCGTCGGTCCACCGTGTGGGAGGCCTACCAGCACTGCGCCTTCCGGAACGCGGTCGCCACTCGAGGACCTTTCTGCCCCATCGGACATCGGTCCTGCGAGCTATGTGCCCTGCCCACTGCCACTTAAGTTTGACAATCCGGTGGGCTATGTCGGTGACCCTGGTTTTCCTGCGTATCTCCTCATTTCTGATTCGATCTCGCAGGGAAACTCCGAGCATAGCCCTCTCCATTGCCCTTTGGGTGACTTTGAGCCTTCTGATGGAGCCCATAGTGAGCGACCACGTCTCAGTTCCATATGTCATCACTGGCAACACACATTGGTTGAAGACTTTTGTCTTCAGACACTGCGGTATTGTGGACGAGAAGATCTTTCGCAGCTTCCCGAACGCTGCCCAGCCGAGTTGGATCCGACGATTGACCTCTTTCTCGAAGTTGGACTTACCTAACTGGACAGTGTGTCCCAGGTAAATGTAATGGTCAACAACTTCGAGGGTAGAACCTCCGATGTTAACAGGAGTGGCTTGAACATGGATATTAGACATGATCTTCGTCTTCTCCATGTTCATCTTAAGGCCGACTCGTTCGGAGGCTCCACAGAGGCCATCGAGCATCGTAGTGAGGCCCTCCATGGTCTCAGCCATTACGACTATGTCGTCAGCGAATCGAAGGTGAGTGATGTACTCGCCGTTCACGTTAATGCCCAGCCCTTTCCAGTCCAGAACCTTGAAAACATCTTCCAGTGCAGCGGAGAACAGTTTCGGAGAGATAACGTCTCCCTGTCTAACACCTCGCTGCAACTGGATCGGTTTCGAGGTCTGGTCCTGGAGTCGGACTGACATGGTGGCGTTTTCATACAAGCACTTCAACACTTCGATATACCGATAGTCGACTTGGCACCTCTGGAGAGCCTGCAATACTGCCCACGTCTCGATCGAATCGAAGGCTTTCTCGTAGTCCACGAACGCCAGACAAAGGGGCAGGTTATACTCCTCGGTCTTCTGTATAACCTGCCGTAGCGTTAAAATATGGTCTACGGTACTGAAGCCTTTTCGGAAACCGGCTTGTTCGGGAGGCTGGGAATCGTCAAGCCTGCACGCGAGTCGATTCGTGATGACCCTCGAGAACAACTTGTAGACATGGCTCAGAAGTGAGATGGGTCTGTAGTTCTTCAATAAGGTGTTATCTCCCTTCTTGAAGAACAGCACCACCACACTTCTGTTCCATGCCTTTGGCGTTCGTCCTTCGAGTATGACGGAATTGAATAACTTCTGAAGGGCCCTAAGGATCGGTTCTCCACCCGCCTTCAGAAGTTCTGCGGTAATTCCGTCATCACCCGCCGCCTTGTTGTTCTTGAGTTGCTCGAGAGCCATCCCGATCTCACACAGGCTGACGTCGGGGAGGTCTTCTGTGTAGTGCCGGGTTAATCTAGCTCGTGGGTCGTCTGCTAGATTTATGACGGGTTCCTGTGTAGACGTGTACAGTTGTCCATAGAAACTCTCGACCTCACCCAAAATCTCGGACTTCGACGTGACGATCCTGCCGTCATCAGTCTTCAGCCTGACGAGCTGGCTTTGCCCAATAGACAGATCCCTGGCAAAAACCTTGGAGCCCCTGTTGCGTTCCATAGCCTCTTCAACACGATTCGTGTTGAATCGGCGTATATCACGCTTCAGGGACTTTGATATCTGTCTATTGAGCATCCGAAGCTGCGTCGCATCATCTGTAGACTGCAGAACCATTTTCCGTCGCTCGTCCATTAGATTTAGGGTGAGGTCCGAGAGCTTTTTGGCCGTTTTCAGGCGTTGGGTCTCACAGAACTTCGACCCAACTTTGCGGACAGTCTCCACGAACCCGTCATTATAATCGTCCACGTCAACGCCTAGGCTTATAAAGCGGTTTTGCAGTTCGAGCTGAAAGCTCTCTGGGTTTTGAATTTGAACTGGCACGGGACGCAGCGTAGACCTCACCAGGCGCGACCTTTCAAGCTTAACGTCGATATTCAATGTGCCTCTTACTAAGCGGTGATCGCTTCCGGTTTTGACCATATTGATCACGGAGACATCATTGAATATGTGCTTTTCCGTCGACATGATGAAGTCTATCTCGTTTTTTGTGGTGCCATCCGGACTCAACCAGGTCCATTTCCTCTGTTCTGGTTTTTTGTAAAAGGAATTCATCATATAGAGTCCCTCCTTCTCCAGAAAACCAGCCAAAGTCTGGCCCCGTTGGTTCCGGTGTCCAAACCCAAATTGCCCCACTTGCAGCTCATCTCCGCTCCGCTTGCCCAGTTTCGCGTTAAAATCCCCCATGACAACGGTGTAGTGCGTTCTAGAGCCATGTATGGCCGAGGAAATGTCCTCATACATTGTCTCCACCGCTTCGTCGGGGTGTGCCGAGGTCGGTGCGTATACCTGTATGACCTTCAGCGAATAATGCTTGGTTATTCTGAGTACAAGGTACGCCACCCTGGTCGACACACTCTCGATTTTAACAACGTTGTTCACAAGGGACTTGTGGACGATAAACCCAACACCACCTTGGGACTGTTGGTCGCCCTCCCGGAAGTAGAGCAAGTTGCCGGATTTGAGGGTTATCGTGTCCTCTCCCTCTCTTCGGACTTCAGACAACCCCACTATATCCCATCGCAACTTGCTCAACTCTTCCTCGAGTTCTACGATCTTCTCGTCAGTCCGCAGTGTCCGTGTGTTATATGTTGCCAGGTGCAGCCGTCGTTTTTTGTGGTAGCCGGATCTCTGCCGGAGATTGTTCGCACCCCCTGCCCCACCGTTACCTTGGCCTACCTACTAAAACCAATGGCGTTCATCGACTGTCCACTTCAGGGTTGCGGGTTCACCAAAGGGGACGCCTAGTGCTTTTCAAGACTGGCAAGCAGATCCACTGGTGTTACAAAGTAAGGCTTTCGTATCTGAAATATAAAAATGAATGTTTGTCTGCATGTCCTTAGGCAAAGTGTTGTGCATGAGCACACAAAGGATTCTGAACCAAAATAAATTTAATATGTGTGTAATGTATTTCCGTCAAATTTATTTTAGTTAACGGCGTAGCAACGCGCCTAGGGTAGAGCTAGTATATTATAAAACAAAGTACGTGGCAACCTCTACCTGTATGTCTCATCGTGATAAACGCGGAGATTTTATTAATTAATTATATTTAAGGACTTTTAACCACTCCATATACCGGCCCCATTAACTCAAAAGATAATGCACCGGTTTGTATTCGGGGTACACACATCAATATACAGGTTCTTAGGGAACGTTTATTTAATTGTTTTAATATTCCTGCAAGCAGCAGTAGAAATCCAGTTTATAAACAAAATCCTTGCGCACAGATGTTCATGGCATCGCTAGCAACGACAATAGCCGTTGATAGTAGAGATGGCCCCACAAAACGGGGAACAGATGCGCGAGTAGACATAGCATTTGTCTGTAAATCAGATGGGTAAACACGCACACAAGTAAACCACAGGCCACATAGCATTGAAATACAGAAGGCCCAGTCGATAAAAGCATAGTAATTAAAATATTGTAGCTCGCGACTTGAAACTAGAACTAGAATGAAATGTTTATTTTAAGTGTTCTTTTATACATGTTAAGTTTAAAAAGTTGATTAAACGCTAGCTTACCCCCGCGGCCACGTTGATTTTAGTCCGGTGCGAAACGCAGCATTTTACATGGAATTGCAATATTTTTTCTAATTATAATAGTACCTGTCTCGTTTCAATATTACTCTTTATAATATTAGCTATTTGCTAGTGGAAGCATCTTCAAAATCCGTCTATCGGCTATGGAGACTAGCAATGACCAATGACATAAAATATAACTTATACTGATAGCTACATTAGAGAATGTTTAAATGTTAATTAAGGATTCCAGTCACGCATTTCTATGTGTAAATTCCTAAGTGAACGACGCCTTTACGCTATCGAACGCTTGTCAAATGTTTAACACATTTTTTGCAAAGCTTCATTACGCGATCTGATAACTGATTAGATTATTACAGACCAACTATACTGACTTGTTATGTGTCTAATGTAGGTACCTCTAAATAGGCTGTAATTTAACCAGGAGATTCACATTAAAAAGCACATACCAATGAAACGCTCGAGTGGGTAGCAGATCAATTAATACTAAACCTTGACGGAAATTACAGTGTATTTTTATATTAGATCAATGGAACAAACCTACATCATTACTTCTACTACTTAGTCCATAGATGACCCACAGTTGAGTCGGGCCTCCTCCAGTTACATGTAGCGTAAATAGCCTACAGTGCCACGCTGGCCAGGCGAGTTGGCACAGGGTTTCGTTCTCTTGCAGCTAGATTTTCGACCTTGTCATTTCTTTCTATCGGCACTTACGACACCCTGAGGATGTAATGGGGTGGTGACACTTTGTGTATTATAAATCCATCACCATACAGCCATCATTAGTTTAGTATAGCATCATTAGTACACAAAGTACTTATGCACACTTGTTTATAATAGGCACCTACAGGAGACGACAAATCGAAGAAAAAGTATTTAGCGCTTTTGCGCTGGATTTTCTTATGACTACCTACTACCACTATAACTCAGCCAATAAATAACTCTTTTCTAGGGGTAAAAATTGCAAAGGCAGATTACAAATGTTTGCAAATCTTAATTTGATCTTCTGATTCTATTAATATTATGTGGACGAGTACCTGCTCAAGGTTGCGTGTGCGTCACAGTGCATACCTGCCCCTACCTGCCAATAGCATTCTCAAACTAGCTATCTGCGAATCGGAACGTTACACAAAGACCGGACAACTGGATGAGGACACCAGGCTTGTCCCACTCCACGTTTTGGGCCACTGGTGAGTCGAGCCTCATCCAATTTAATGGTGGGCCGACCAAGTAATTCTTTTGCAATTAGATTATCTGCCGTTTGCGTACCTATAGTCCTTACGCGACTATAATAATACTAGCGACCCGCCCCGGCTTCGCACGGGTGCAATGATGACCCTCCAAATTTATCAGTGTTTCTCTACAATATTATACATGCATTATACTTAAAAACCTTCCTCTTGAATCACTCTATCTATTAAAAGAAACCGCTTAAAAATCCGTTGCGTAGTTTTAAAGATATAAGCATACATAGGGACGGACAGACGACAGCGACTTTGTTTTATACTATGTAGTGATAAAGTTACTTCTTTGCAAAGGCAACGTCACATCTCCAAAAAAAAATATTGTGCGATATGGTCGCTTAGTGACGATGCTCAACTATGAATTTATCGCCTTACGATACCTACCGAACCATCATATTCAACACTAATTTCTGCCCACGGTTTCACTCATTTAGATTCAGAACTTTTTCATATCTAGACTCACGACTTTTCATCAAAATTGATTTAATAGTTTTTGAGTTTATTCTTTAAAAGCAATCAAACGTTCTCTCATCATAATATTACATTTCGTCGTTTCAGTCCATAAATTACCCACAACTGAGTCGGGCCTCCTCCAAATTCATGGAGGGAAATTAGCCTACGGTGCCACGATGGCAAGACGGGTTGGCACAGGGTTTGTATCAAGTTTTCCTTCTCTTGCGGCTAGGTTACCTGCCACTTGCGCTCCTTTAGTCGCCTCTTACGACACCCACAGGATGATTTGGGTTGGTGATAGACATGTAATAGATAATGTCTAGTCATTGAAAATCTATCTAAGTGTAGCCGTTTAGAAGTTTGACGCCTAATTGCATTTTTTTTGCTTGGCGTGTCTCCGAGGTAATCGTCCGTGGATTTGCGGTGCGTATGTCGTAACGGTGCTTACATTCCTCTACAACTGAACTTTAGGAGTTGTCCTCTAAACCGCTACAATCTTTGACAGCCACGGTGGTAGCTGTCAATGGATTGACAACATAATTAAAAAATATGATAATACTATTCGGTCGACCTTCTCACATACCAAATATTAAAATGTATACTACTACTCAGCCCATAAATGACCCAATGCTGAGATGGGCCTCCACTCATCACAGGGAGGATTATGATTTCTTAGGTTTTCGCGATTATTACACATTGAAATTAAACACTTTTTAACGGATTCCCGACGTTTCGAATGCTTTGCAGCAGTCGTGGTCGCGGGAGAGACTAGATGACAGTTGTCTTCAAAAGTACAAAGAAACAGTTAAAATCTACCGCCTATAATTTTGTTTTATTGATAACGTTCCCTGTGACGTTCGCAGAAATCGCTCACGGTGTCCAGAGGTCTTGCAGATGAGTGTTTTGCTTGAGATTTGATCAATTTAATGACTGGATCCCAAGCAGGCGGTACTTGCCAACCATCCTCTTTATTTAAATTTGGATGTTTTTTAATCTCAATAGCCTCGCGGATCATTCTTGGAATGTAATGATTTTCCTTGGCAAGGATTTGAGGTCTATCAAAGTGGATGTAGTTGTTGGTCTTGTTGAATAATGTAATATACACGCGATAAATCCGTTAAAAAGTGTTTAATTTCAACAGGGAGGATTATTAGCCTACTGTACCGCTGGGCAGACGGGTTGGCATAGAGAATCAAGTTTTCCTTCTCTGGCGGCTAGGTTGTAGCTAAAGAAAATACACTTTCCGTCTGCTGGCAGCGTCATGCTTTCAATCTTGATACGGTTGGTGACACGTTACAAAACTCCAGTGTTACAAATGTCTATAGACAAAGGGAACCTCTAACCGTCAGGCGATCTGTATGCTTGAATTGTATGTTTTTGCGTAATCGGAAGATTAACTGCTTTCTGCACTTTCCGATCTGTTACTATTACTACTCAGCCCATAAATGACCCACTGCTGAGTCGGCCCTCCTCCCATTACATGGAGGGTAATTAGCCTACTGTGTCACACTAGCCACACCGTGCCGTTGCCACAGGGTTTCATATCAAGGTTCCCTTCTCTTGCAGCAAGGTTTTCTGCCTCTTTCTTGATGCTTTGACAGATAGCATAACATCTCTGGGACAAATAGATAATTGTTTGTTACTAGGCGATTTTAATGTAAATCTCCTGAAAACTGGCGAGAGAAAAACGCAAAGAATAGGCGAGTTTCTTGACTGTCTGAGCTTAACACAGGTGGTTACATCTGCTACTCATTTTACCGAGACCAGCGAATCTTTGATCGATTTGGTTTGCACAGACCTTAAAGTGAGGGATGTACTTGTTGAACCGTTTAAGTCTATTAATAGCCACGCCACGATTGTATGTGAATTGGATATTAAGCGGGAGAAAACCAAACCTTTCATTGTTAAATTTAGGCCGATAAAAAATTTATGTAGGGACAGTCTTCACATGGATTTATCTGTGTTGGACTGGAATGGTATTGCAATGCTCGAAACAGTGAACGAGATGGTTGAAGCGTTTGCACTGTATGTCACTGCGGTGTTCGATATCCATGCGCCACTTCGTACATGTGTTATTAAAGAAAAGTCGTACCCGTGGGTAACGGACACTGTCCGGCTTATGATGCGACTGCGGGATGACGCGTTAGCTAAATATCGTAAAACAAAATCGATAGTCAAGAGGGAATACTATTGTCAGTTAAAGTCTCAAGTGGTGTCTTCCCTTTACAGAGAAAAGGTCGCTTATTTCAAATACAATATAAACTGTAAAATAAGCAATCCGAAGTTGCTATGGAAAAATTTAAAATCTACTTTATTGCCCGGTAAGCGATCACAGGAACTTCCACCTCACTTTTCTGACCCAGACCAAATTAACTATTATTTTCTAAATGTGCCTGGTAGCTTGGTAATAAGTACGTCTACATTAGTTTATTACGAATGTCAGCGGTACAGTGATGTTGTGTTTACAATATCACCAGTCAGTCAGGACGAAATATCGCGCCTTATATCACAACTCAAATCGAATGCTGAGGGCTGTGATAACATTAACCTCGATATGATATTGCTGACTTTACCCTATACACTCGAGACTATCACTAATATTATAAATAAGTCCATACAAACTTCTACGTTTCCGGATATCTGGAAAATAGCTACAGTCCGGCCACTGCCTAAAAATTCGAACCCAGTAGCTATGAAGGATTTGCGGCCCATTAGCATTTTGCCGTGCCTGTCTAAGGTTATGGAAAAGGTGGTGTGTAACCAATTGACTGATTTCTTGGAGAAAGGTGACATACTTCCTGCACTACAGTCCGGTTTCAGGAAGCGACGCAGCACCAGTACCGCTTTATTAGATGTTACTGATGATATTCTGTCTGCCCAAGATCAAGGTATGTGCACACTGCTGGTGCTGCTGGACTTCTCCCGCGCCTTCGATTGTATAAATATCTCATTGTTATTGTCCAAACTACAATATTACGGATTCGACCAAAACGCTGTTCAATGGTTCCGCAGCTACCTATATAACCGTCAGCAGCGCGTTGAGCTCCGTCTACAAGATGGATCTTCTTCATTCTCTGATCTCGTTACCGTTAATAGAGGTGTGCCTCAAGGGTCGATCTTGGGTCCTATTTTATTTATTTTATACTGCGCGGACATTACAGATTGTCTTCATAAATGTAATTATCATTTATACGCCGATGATGTACAGGTATACATTTCTTTCAAACCCACCGAGTACGAAACAGCCGTATCAGCGCTTAACGATGACCTCACCAGGATTGCTGTGTGGGCCGAGAGTCACTCTTTAGTTCTCAACCCGAATAAAACGAAATATATGTTACTTGGCACTCAAAATATGTTATTATCGGTCCCTACTTTGAATTTAACTTTACTGGGGGAGCCAATCGATAGAGTGGACGAGGTTCGCAACCTTGGGTTATGTATGGACTCTAATCTTCGTTACGAGAAACATATAGCTGAATCAATTCGCAACTGCTTCTATCGGTTAAAGATTCTGTATAGGATGAGGCCTTACCTATCAGAGGAACTACGCGTGCGTTTGGTCGAGTCACTAGTTCTGTCCAAATTAAATTACGCTGATACAGTCTATGGTCCTCGCTTACTTTCGCGTACTGACCGCCTTATTCAAAGGGTCCAAAATGCCTGCACCCGTTTTTGTTTTACAATCACAGCTAGAAGCCATGTTACCCAATTTTTAAATAAGCATTACATAATAAAAATGAAGTCTAGGCGAAAGTTACACCTGGCATGCCTCATGTTTGGTATCATCAAGGATGGGGAACCTGATTATCTGCGCAAAAAACTCAGTTGGGTGACAAGCAGGCGGGAGTGTGGGCACAGGCAATGCTCACTGCAGCTGTCTATTCCGCCACATAAAACAGCCGCATTCCGAGGTGGATTCCGTTACGCTGCGTCAAAAATATGGAACAACTTGCCGCCGCCTATTAGATCTCTTAATACCATAAATACTTTTAGGGCACACCTACGGCAGTTCCTAATCGAGGCACAACGGAAGTTAAATCTAATAAATACAAACACGTCACTTATCTAGTGATGGCTAGGGTACGCGCTTACATGCCTATAATAAATGCGGAGAACATTGCATCTGTTTATTCCTCCGCCTGTCAGTCGTTTGCACTGGCTGTTGGCAGGGCTGGCCACCGCTCTTGTCTCTTGTCTCGGTTCAGAATGTTGTGTCGCGTCGGCTTCATAGGAGACCTAAAAATAAGTAATAACTTACTGCAATACTTCATAACATTCCTGATATTTAAATGACTTAATAAAACTATATATACACACCTGCTGGGTTTTGCCTTCGGGTGATGGCCGCTCGTTTCAGACCAAGTAATAAGTTCATCAGTTTAATATAATATGAAATAATATAATAATAATTATGAAAATAAAAGAAAAGTATCTAGAATATATCTTAATACTAGAATACAAGTACAACACACAAAAAAAAAAAACTCAAACTCGTTACAGTATTTTATATAATTATTGTTTTAAATACATATTATTTATTACACAACTTACTAATTTACAATTTTTTTTTTTTAAAACTTCATATGGCTCACCACAACTATAACTGTTTTTTATTTATTTTTTTTTTATTTTTTTTAATTAAATTAATTAATGGTATTTTTGTATTTTTGTATCCTCCTGCCACTTGTTCATTAATTACTGAAAAAACAATGTGTGAGCGTCTAAGTATAACACTTAATAATGTGTTTGCATTTTGATGCTGAAAACAGTATTTTGTGTAATTTATTTTTGGTTGGACAGTAGAAGTATAATTTACTGAAAAACAGTATAATACTGTTTAAAACAGTATAGTTGGCAACCCTATTCGTATGTTTCACATGTTTTATTTATAAAAAAAAACAAGTTTATTATGTTTGGATGTGTACGAATTAGTGTTACCTATGGTATCTTTTGATGAGTAATATCATATATTTTGTTAATTTTAATTTTTGTAAACTGGTTTTCCATCCGCTCGGCATTTAGAGGTCTGGTTGAAAACCAGCGCCAGGCACCCCGTCTGGCTTATGCTGAACCAGCGCCGTTTCAGCGCAATCTAGATTAGAGTTTAAGTAATTATAGTTATTGTGTAGTAGTGTATTTAAGATTGCGCCGAATAAATTATTTTTCTTTCTTCTTTCTTTCTTTCCTTGTCATTTCCTTTTTTCGGGTCTTACGCTCAGACTGAAGTAGGGTGGCGAAACTATATATTTTGGTATTCCGCTATGCCCTAACTCTGCCGGCTCAACCGGTTGATCGTATCATTGATACTATCAGCAGACCTTTTCTGGGCACGTAAAGTTGTCGGTCCCAGCATTTGAACACCTGAGCAGTAGATAAACGAAAAAATAGCGTGAACTCCAACCGCTAGACTATTGCCGATCGTTCCACTAGATGATTCTCGGAGATCACACGACAATGGCGCGGTGTAAATACCAGTATTATCTCGACCTCAGAGTACTAGCCAACCTTAATGAATTTTTAAAAAGGCAGGGTTGGTATATACATGGTCGTTAACGCGTGCTCTATAAAAAACTCGCGCCAACCTCTGTAGTGTCAAAGTCTGCATTGATTTATAACACACCTATTTGTGGCCTCAATTCACATTCAAGGCTTTCGAACATCAACCTCGTTTAAAACGGAGATGCAGATCGGGTCGGTCGAAATTAAAATTGGAAAACGATAGTTTTGCAAATCAAATTTGAAAAGCTGTTTTTGGATTGTTAACGCCGTCGTATAACTTTGAATCCCCAACGAAAAATTGAGGTGTTATAAGTTTAACGTGACTGTCTGTACTCTAAACGGATGATTGGATATTGATTTACATTTCTTGCTTGATTAATGTTTTTACACTTACGCGATTAGTACATCGAATGAATTGATATTTAATGTAAAACTGTAGGTAATTTTGTAAGGGGTTATCCTATTGTTTAAGAAAACTAAGTATTATAAACATACATAAAAGATACATGTTAATGGAAATAAGAGCTACATGGTAATGTTCGTTCTGTTGGCACTTAATCAATACATAAAAAAATTACGGAGTGATGCGAGCTTCCAAACAGAAATAAAAGACTTGGAAATGTCTTTAGAAATTTTCCATAAGGATCAGTCATATTGGATACTAGCCGAAAATATTGGTAGTATGTTTCAGCGCGTCTAAAGTCTCCATAAGCATAGCCCTCTTCATTGCCCTTTGGATGACTTTGACCCTTCTGACGGCCCTTAATGAGCGACCACGACTGTGTGCCATATGTCATCACTGGCAACACACATTGGTTAAAGACTTGTGCCTTCAAACACATACGCATACCAGGTGTTTATACCGTTATGATTTTCATTTTATACTTTTACACCCCCAACGTTGTAAGCGGTAATCATGTTCATCGCAGCATCCAAATTCACGAGGGGCGACGCCGCGGACTTTTGCTAGTAACAATTCCGCCTTAGGCTTTTTCGTAACACGAAACATACTAAAGGCAATAAACTTGTTTGTTACAGTCACTAACCCTAATTCGTTCTAGGCGCAACTAATGGAGAGCTAATGGACTTACCCAATGGGTCAAGGCCCAATTTAGTTCTACCTACAGGTGCGTTAACTTAGAACGGGTACCGTAATAAGGGCGCGTTATCTCAACAGGTCAAGCCTTAATGTTATTTGTGAAACGTCTTAGGAAGACACGAAATAAACTGTTGCAGAACGCCTAACATGTGAAGTTGCACTATATGACGGTCTAGATGAAGGTCCGTGTGTTGGCGGATTTAACTGCATAGTGTCACCATCCCATCCATCCTGAGCTTGTCGTAAGACTAAAGGAAATGACAAAGCACACAAAGCCGTCGCAAGACAAGGAAAACTTGTAAGCATGTGTCATCTACCTTTCGTGATGCAAACAAATCTGGAAAGGAAATAAGTTACTGATTCCATCGACGACCAAGTTAAAAAAAAAACGCGTGATGTAACTTCTGTACTTATTTGACATGTGCAACAGGTGTACGAGGCCGGCGCACGCGCATGGGAGCGACGCGAAGGCCGCGCGCGACTACGGCGTTCTCTGGTGTCGCAAGTTTGCAACTTTTTACCGTTTTAATGTCTTTTACTGTGAAATTAGACTTAACAGATTTGTCTGTATATTATATTTGTCTCATTCTGTTTAGAATGCTTTGAAGCAATCTCGGTAAAGGTAGAATAGACTAGTCACATAAAGAAACGTCGGGTATAAATATCTAATATAAAAACATATCACGCGTGAATTGTAACAATTAAGTTAGACCTCAAGGTATCGATAATGACTATTATTCATGATTATAAGTTTCAATTAGGTATCAATTAAGCAATATAACTGACATTTATGCTCTTCAGTTCGGGAGACTCCAACAGAACATTCTAAACAGGTTTAGACCCAATGATAAACATTGATAAAACATATGGAAATCGCGAAAGTTTATAAAAAAATAACTACATATTTCTAAATTCAAATTCCTGGCTGGCAAAATTAAGGTTAACATAGAACGAGAACCGTATCGAGATACGATCAACAATTGTCCAAATAACTCACCTCTTTCAGACCGTCGAGACGCCCCAACGATTTCGACTGACGCAAAGGCAGGAAGGCCTTCAACGCGTCCATACGCGACGTCCTCTCCGGCTCCGCGTTCGTAGCCGCTGTCAAATCGGCACATGATAACCTCGCTTTCCTTCGCTTGTCTAGCAAATGCTTAGCGGTTCTGGACCGACGTTGTACTGGCTGGACGTCTTCCTCGGGCTCGCTGCAGACCTCCCGAGCCGCGTGCACGGTATGCCGCCGCCGTGACACGGGAGGTGACGTAAGCCGTGACACCAGTGACTCGAACATGACGCTTCACCCGCTGGTGTCGCGAGAAACGAGAGCCGTGCGCGAACTCATATCGTGGATATATCTTGGGAGTCCCTATAAGGAAAGATTACGCTGTACCCACCGTTCTGGCGGGAGCGACGTTCTTTGGCCTCGATTGAACATACGATCACAGTGATCACAAATTAGCCAGTGTATAATGGTCTTTAATTTAATCATCAGCTACTACAATAGGCAGGGTTGGTATATTAACTAAACAGTCCCATCAGGCGTCATAATCTCGACGTTAATACGGCTTTTTTACAAGTTGGTGTTCATATTTGAGTTCTTTCTGTTTCCATGTTTGTTGTGTATAAAAATTTCATCGTAACAATAGTATGGACTAGATAACAATATACTGGACTTTAATATTGACTGTCGCGTTGGTCTAGGGGTTGAATTTTCCGACTTTGGAGCACGGGTCCCCGGCGGCCAAGGGCAAAGCGTCTTTGTAAATCAGATCCAGTAGCTCCGAGTCTGGGCGTCATTTGTGTTCGTGAATTATTGTAAACTGTCCCCGCGACACAGATACCTAGAGCAAGGATTTCCGTTTTCAATAAAAATAATACATATTTGCAGACAATGTAAACAGGACTACAGCCTTCATGGTTGTGTACATACATACAATCTTTGCGAAACACGATGCTTTACACAAACTCTGCCAGTATATTCTAGATTCGTATTAGTTGGGAATATTGTCCGACCACTATTGTCACTAGCGAATCCCAAATCTCTTCTACACGTGATTCATGCACGCGTGCGTACCGTGTCGAACGGAAACCACTCCCATTCGGACGCGAAAACAGCAAAACTACGCGTTATGAGCGTAAACAATGGGTGTCGAAACAGCTGACTGTAGCTTCACACGTTGATGAATTAGTTGCTATTAGGTTCGTTAACCCAGTTACCGAGTTAATATTGTAATTAAGTGAAGCTCAGTCTTAATCTCGCGTTCGGTTGGAAAGTGTGCCACGGGCTAAGTGAGGCGGCCAGATCTTTGTCGTGGCAGGTTGCCATCCGCCGTCGAAATAGAATCACACAAGGCCATAACTGAAAGCGAAAATAGAAACAATCTGTGCCCCTGTCATTTTGTTTTTAATTCGATCTAGCGGTTTTTTCCGGAATGTCGGGTGATTCACGTCGGTCACATTCTAAATTTTGAATTTGCATTCTAAATTTTGAATGTAAATTCGAATATCATTCTTGTGCGTTAGATTGTGTACAATTAACGAATGTTCCAATTATTAATCGAAACATCTCACTTTACTTTTAGCGCGACAATAAACTTGAATGGGTGAAAAATAAGGTATGAAAATTCACCATTCACTTTATGAAATCGACCCAGCTTAGTAACTTGAACATTCACATGTAATGTAATATAATTGTAAATATCATGAAGTAGATATAAAGTTAAAATTTTACAAATCATTTCTTCATTTTTAGCAATAAATATATTTTATGAACTTAATTATAAAAAACATCATATTTCAACCTTGATCAAAATCGTCAAATCCGTAAACTTTGAAAATATGTTATAAGTAACTACCAAAGAGCCAGGCTGACTAAAAATATTGAACACAGTCAGTCATTTGCCAATTTTAATTCTTCTTTCATTTCGATAACCTTCGGAATTCGTGTGTAACGCACATTAATTTTACACAGAAACTTCTCACGAACGCACTATAAATCACTCGCTGTTAAAAACTGTCAAGATTATCATCAAGTCGTCAAACCAACGAACGAACGTGACACGCGCCGTTCCACATTCAATTTTCTATTCCAAACAACAGCTGGTCAACTTTAAAAACTAACGCAAGGTAAATGCACTTAATTCTGCGGGTTCTTAAATGGCACCAAGGCACAGCAAAACTATAGCAAAAATTAAATTAAAATTGGCTCTTTATTACATTTTCGGTATTTATAGGTAACTAGCGACCCACCCCGGCTTCGCACGGGTGCAAAACGGCACGGTGCTCTAAATTTATCAGTGTTTCTCTACAATATTATGGATGTATTATACATAAAAACCTTCCTCGGGAATCGCTCTATCTATTAAAAAAACCCGCTTCAAAATCCGTTGCGTAGTTTTAAAGATTTAACCATACATAGGGACGGACAGACCACAGCGACTTTGTTTTATAATATGTAGTGATAGTGATACCTGCATATTTGGTTATTTAAGTAATTCATATAAGTTAAATTCCGGATTTCTCCGTGTGGTGGCGGTTTTAGAATACATATTTTCACCACCCTATTCCGTACCCCAGGGTGTCGTAGGAGTCGACAATAGTAAATGACAAGGCCGCAACTTGGCCTTGGGCCTACTGGCCAGCTTGGCACAGTAGGCCCAGTACCCCCCATGTAATTGAAGGAGGCCTGACTCAACGGTGGGTCATGTATGGGCTGCATAGGATATACAAAATAATCTTTTTTTATATATGGTCACGCTTAAGTATACAACCTGACTGCAAAGTGAACCTTTTAGGCAAACTGAACTCAACTGAAACTTTAGAAGCTGCGTTATTAAGAGCCTTTACCTTACCCACTTAAGCATACAATGTACGATTTGTCAATAGCAACTAACCTGAGTCAATTTAAAACAAAAGGCAGTGAACCTTTTAGGCAAAAAGGTTTTTTTTTAAATTGCTCTGAAATTTTGAACTGAAACTTTAGAAGCTGCGTTATTAGGAGCCTTTACCTTACCCACTTAAGCATACAATGTACGATTTAGAAATAGCAAATAACCTGAGTCAATTTAAAACAAAAGGCAGTGAACCTTTTAGGCAAAAAGGTTTTTTTAAATACCTCTGAAATTTTGAACTGAAACTTTAGAAGCTGCGTTATTAGGAGCCTTTACCTTACCCACTTAAGCATACTATGTACGATTTGGAAATAGGAACTAACCTGAGTCAATTTAAAACAAAAGGCAGTGAACCTTTTAGGCAAAAAGGTTTTTTGTAAATAGTTCTGAAATTTTGAACTGAAACTTTAGAAGCTGCGTTATTAGGAGCCTTTACCTTACCCACTTAAGCATACAATGTACGATTTGGCAATAGCAACTAACCTGAGTCAATAAAAAACAAAAGGCATTTACATCTCAACAGTTACACCGCTAATGGTGTCTCTAATGAGATTACAGGCATCAAATTGTAAGGGCTAGATCTCTGCGAAAACGTACACGACTCTCTAACTAAAGCGTTATCTTCACGGAGCTTTTGATTGATACATATATTAGAAATATATTTTACTACTAACATTATATATTGTATTATATAGTATTATACGTGTGGACAGATAATTAGAAAAAAACATATTTTAAATATTATTTTTAAAAAGGATGCCCTTGAACGAACGTAAATGACACCCAGACTCAGAGCAAGTGCCTCTGGTTTACACAAAGACACTTGCCCGGCTCCGGAATCGAACCCGGGACTCAGTAATCCAAAGGCGGTACTTGCAACCCCTGGACCAACAATCTATACACCATTTCATCCTAGGGTGTCGCAACATCCTATTACAGGATGACAAGCGGAATATCTAGCCACAAGAGAAAGAAATCTTTATATATATAAACCCTGTGCCAACCAGTCTGGCCAACGTAGCACATTAGGCTAATTTCTCTCCATGTAATTGGAGGCGGTTTCACTCAACAGTGGATCATGTATGGTCAACAAATGACAAACGAGTCATTAAATCCTAAGCAAATATTTTCATTCGATTTGTGTCGTAATGAAAACAAACTTTTGGCTAAGATCTATCATTAAATCCTAAGCAAATATTTTCATTCGATTGGTGTCGTAATGAAAACAAAACTTTTGGCTATTACTATATTCAGCCCAAAGATGACCCACTGCTGAATTAGGATTCCTCCAATTACATGGGGGGTAATTAGCCTACTGTGTAACGCTAGCCTCTCTTGCGGCTATCTAGCGATAACCTTATCGGCCTTGTCGTTTCCTTTTGTCGGCTCTTACGACACCCGCAGCATGGAATGGGGTGATGACAATATGTGTTCTAAATCCGTCACCGCACAGACAACTGGCTAAGATCAACTAGCGAATATCGTATAGTATGCTATTAGGATGCCTTGGTCTAGTGGTTAGATGTGCCGCCTTTGGATCAGCGGGTCCCGGGTTCGATACCCGGGTCGGGCAAGTGTCTTTGTGTAAACCAGAGGCACTGGCTCGGAGTCTGAGTGTCATTTCTATCTATAATATATATGTATTTACAAAAAAAATAGTTATCCATCTCGTTACCATAACACAAGCATTAAGTTGCTTAGCTTGGAACGAGATGGCGTTGTGTGAAATGTCCAAGGATATTTTTTTTTTTTTTTTTTTTTTTTTTTGCGAAGATGTTTATACATGTAAATGTTGCCTTAGTGCGCGTCGCACAAAATGTATTTTCACTTTTACACCTGTGTTAAGACGATTGTTTATTTGTTCACGTCTCTGAATGCGCTCGGCTATGTAGGCCACAGGCATTGTCCAAAACTTAAGCGTTAGGTAAGTGTTTTCAAGTTCATAGCTTGAATTAGTGAGACCAAAACTACACTTGGCACTAAGACTTGTACTATGCCGAAAATGAGCGGTGTTTTTTATGGTATAATGTAAAGTATATTTTCTATCTACAACAGATGATTAACATTCTGACCTTCGATTACGATGTTTTATTTTCCTTTTTAATTTATTTCTTTCTGTTTTTTAAGCGCTTTTATCCAGCCTTGTGTCTTAGGCTTACGACCGTATAATTCACGAACATAAAGAAACCGAGAACAATTATCTTTTCACTTCAGTAGCTCAAACATGTAGGTTTTGCTCACTGAAAACAGTGGACAAAATGCGATTTTGCCCACTGAGTGAGACAAAGTAACTTTTTAATTCTAATTCGAAACATTGACACTATCTCTTTCCCGCCAATAGAAAAGAGAGAGAGACAAGGACCAAGTGGCCAGTACCAACAGCTCCGATTTTTCTTCTTCTTCTTCATTTAGGTTTTGGCTTCCATCGTTATACCGATGATTTTGCCAATGACAAGTGTGTTGTGTTAGAAATTTCGTGTGATTATGAAAGTTAAATTAATTGGTTATAAGTTGCGTTAGAGTTATGAAGTTAGCAGGTAGCGCTATAGAAAACAATACAAGGCATTAAAGTACAGATTATAAATATTAAATTGATAGAGCAATATTATGGGAACTATATTTGATTAAATACAAACTAGACGTACTTTTAACAGTTCGATTGGATGAAAGGAGTTCGTTATGGGGTTACTCCGATATTTAATTCGACCTCAAAGACAAACACGTTCGGAATTTCGTACTAACTAAAGAAATTTAGCAAAAATGATAATTATATCTTTTATTGTAATTCATTGAATTTTTAACTTATTGTTGTATTTAAACTAAAATAAGTATTTACTGCTTAAAAAACTGATATTTAACTTAAAAATATTTAATACTAGTTTCAAAATTGTTATGTAATATATTTCATTTCCTATAGTGTTCTCGCTGCTGAAGTGAAAAGTTATGTGTGTTACACGAGAGCAAAATTTTTCGCATCTCGTGCCTTTGAATCCCTCGCAGCACTCAGGAATCAACTTTAGAATCACTCGCTACGCTCGTGATTCAATCATTGATTCCTTCGCTTACTCGGGATTCAATATCAGCACTCGCAGCAAAAAAACGACTTTGCTCTCTTGTTGCACAAATAACTATTTCACTTCAGTAGCTCAAACATGTAGGTTTTGCTCACTAAAAACAGTGGACAAAATGCGATTTTGCCCACTGAGTGAGACAAAGTAACTTTTTAATTCTAATTCGAAACATTGACACTATCTCTTTCCCGCCAATAGAAAAGAGAGAGAGACAAAGACCAAGTGGCCAGTACCAACAGCTCCGATTTTTCTTCTTCTACTTCATTAAGGTTTTGGCTTCCATCGTTATACCGATGATTTTGCCAATGACAAGTGTGTTGTGTTAGAAATTTCGTGTGATTATGAAAGTTAAATTAATCGGTTATAAGTTGCGTTAGAGTTATGAAGTTAAATGTTAGCAGGTAGCGCTATAGAAACCAATACAAAGCATTAAAGTACAGATTATAAATATTAAATTGATAGAGCAATATTATGGGAACTATATTTGATTAAATACAAACTAGACGTACTTTTAACAGTTCGATTGGATGAAAGGAGTTCGTTATGGGGTTACTCCGATTTTTAATTCGACCTCAAAGACAAACACGTTCGGAATTTCGTACTAACTAAAGAAATTTAGCAAAAATGATAATTATATCTTTTATTGTAATTCATTGAATTTTTAACTTATTGTTGTATTTAAACTAAAATACGTATTTACTGCTTAAAAAACTGATATTTAACTTAAAAATATTTAATAATAGTTTCAAAAATGTTACGTAATATATTGCATTTCCTATAGTGTTCTCGCTGCTGAAGTGAAAAGTTATGTGTGTTACACGAGAGCAACATTTTTCGCATCTCGTGCCTTTGAATCCCTCGCAGCACTCAGGAATCAACTTTAGAATCACTCGCTACGCTCGTGATTCAATCATTGATTCCTTCGCTTACTCGGGATTCAATATCTCGCACTCGCAGCAAAAAACGACTTTGCTCTCTTGTTGCACAAATAACTAATAATTAACACAATGGCGACAAAATCGAGAAGGGCACCCGTGGACTACAGGCGGCGTATGCAATCTCTAACTAGACCAACAAGGCGTTAAGAATACTCAGCCCATAAATCCACTGCTTAGTTGGGCCTCTTCCCAACACAGGGAGGGTAATGACCCTACTGTGGCCAGACGGGTTGGCTAAGGTTTTCGTATGAAAACGAAAGGTTGTCTGGAAGAAATCGCCTAGTGCGATAAGACCGCCCATTGTACATTTCTTTGTTGCATTTCTCTGTTGCCATGTTAACTTTTAATACTTTTGGTGTACAATAAAGAGTATTCTATTCTATGAAGGCTTCCTTTTCTTGCTTGTGACGGGCTTCTATTTCCTTCAGGATGAAATGGGATATATATGAAGAAAAGAATGACAAGCCTGAGTTTCTTGCCAGTTCTTCTCAGCAGTGGTCGCGTTCCGAACTGGTGGTAAACTATATTATTTTGATTTGTATACATTTTATTATTATGTTGACAATTTGTAAGTGTCCATTGTGTCCTATGCAAAATAAATGATTTGACTTTGACATACGGTAGGCTATTTTACCGGCAGCTGTAATTTTCATAAATGCATTGTGTCGGTACACCAATTAATAACAGCGGGTTTCTCTGCTATTACAATGCAATTACTGTCCACTTTCGATCGATTACCCTCTATGTCGTTGGAGGAGACCTGACTTAGCAGTGGGTCATTTATGGGCTGAGGACACGTAGAGTAGTAGCTAAACTAAATTACCAGAGAATTGAATTAATGAATGATAGATTTACAGCTTAAGCTGGATGCTCCAGGGTAGCCCGCGAAATTCAAATTTTCTTACGTTTTTTGCAATTTGCAGGTCAGTGCTAGGTTGTATGTTGATTAAAATGTTATTCGCGGCTGTAAGACGTATGTAGTTATAGAATTATAAGTAATCATCAAAATCATCAATACAACCCTCCAAGCTCATAAAGGTGCAAGAAAAACTTTTTCAACGTCAAAGTCATTCTTGCACCTTTATGAGCTGTATTGATGAGTTTGATGATTATAACTCTGTAACTACATACGTCATATAGCCGCGAATCAAATGTTCATCATCATACAACCTAGCACTGCCCTGCAAATAGCAAAAAACGTAAGAAAATTTAAATTTCGCGGACTACCCTGGAGCATCCACCTTAACGTTAAACCAAAGTCTTTAGTCATATACTCGAAATACATTGATACTGACTATGTCATCAACTACCATGTAGTACGAGTACGCTACTACATGGTTCAAATACACGGTTGGCGCAGTGGTTGAGCAAACGACTGCTGCGCAGCATGTCGCGGGTTCTATTCCCCGCACGGAAGAAATATTTGTACGACCTACAAGTATTTGTTCCGGGTCTGGGTGTTTTCTATCTATAATATGTATGTATATGGTATATACAAAAAAATAATATAATAAGTAGTTTATCATCCATCTCGTTACCATAACACAAGCATTAAGTTGCTTAGCTTGGGACGAGATGGCGTTGTGTGAAATATCCAAGGATATAATTTAATTTAATTTAAAACGTGAAATATCAAATTCAATCACTTATGCATGCATTATTTATGTATGACTGTAAATATAAATACAGATGGCCCATTAAAATCAATAGTTTAATATGACACTCAAAGTGGTGTCCATTTCGAAGCAGGTGACTCCGGTAGCAAGGTTTGTGGAGCATCGGTCAACTAATAAAACGGTTAGTCCTAGTCAGCGAACTGGTATGAACCGGTTCTGTCCACCCCCGCCACAGTATTGCCTCACCCCCGCGCCACAAATCGACGCCTATTAAATGCACCTTGCCTATTCCCAATTTCATTAGGGTTAGTATAAGTCTGACCTTATTTGGATGTCTTCCAGAAAAGCAGAACCATTATCATCTGCTCTAGAAGAATCATCTAGTGGGATTTTTAAAGGGTTTGTAACCTATACATGAGTTCGTGTAGCGACTAGTATGCATACTTTAAACAATTTAAAAGAGGCCTACATCGCGACAGCGATGTTTACAGACCTGACCACCTGACCTGACCAGACTGTCTCGTTGGTCTAGTGGTTAGATGTGCCGCCTTTGGATCAACGGGTCCTGGGTTCGAATCCGGAGTCGGGCAAGTGTCTTTGTCTAAACCAGAGGCACTGGCTCGGAGTCTGGGTGTCATTTCTATGTATAATATGTATGTATTTACAAAAAAAAATGTATATAAGTAGTTTATCATCCATCTCGTTACCATAACACAAACATTAAGTTGCTTAGCTTGGGACGAGATGGCGTTGTGTGAAATGTCCAAGGATATTTATTTATTTATTTTATTAATTTGCAAGCTGATTAAATCCGCTGAATAAATCGCCGCCGCCCCCTATCAAACATACCAACTCGTCTGGCTGGATGATCATCCCTTTGCGCTTAAATACGAACGTTTTTTTTTTATTTTGATTGGTTAAATGATTAATTAAATGGGTACAACGCATAAAATATGCTTAGGATAAATACTTACCTGAATTCAGTGTATTTTTCGTAGAATTATCTTAGGATTAGGTTCCTTTACCTGACGGGTAGGGTTACATGTTTAGATAAAAGGAAAAAACGTGTATGTTTCAGGAATATTATAATGATGTTGTAGAGCACAAATAAAGATTATAAGTTAACCATTTTAAGAAACACAAAAAGAAACGACATGATGTTAAATAAAGAATGCTCTCCATTTGCACAGCTTTCAAACTTGATCTGTTTATCGACTCAGAGTATATTATGTGACCATAGTCAGATTAAACTTATAACACTCCTCTTTTTGCTGGGGTTTAAAATAAGTTTAAACAATACCATTCCAAAGTTATGCGTAGGCGGTACCGTCATCTTATCAAGAGCACGCTCCTATTGCTCGGACGTATCGTGTTCAGTTTTGGGAAGTCACAGTCCGTTAAATGGCAATGTGACCTGAGTATCCGGGCATTACCTAAAGTACTTCGAGAACAAATAGCGTCAGTACATCAGCTACAAATCCTAATTATTAAAATTATAAACCCGAGAGTTCTTAAGACTGTATGCTACGCTATGTTACGCTTTCACGCAAAAACTACTGAATGGATTTTGATGACATTACATATCATAGTATTACATTTGTTTCAAAAAACACGCAATAAATAAAAATTAGATTTCATTTAAGGAATACGTGGGAGCTACGGCAGAATAGCCATTCATAAAAATATCACCTACTCTATGCCTTAGACTTATTTTCAGAATCACCCATAAATATAAATTTATACTTTAACTAGTGGCCCGCCCCGGCTTCGCCCGTGCAAAGTGGGGGTGGGTTATACATATAAACCTTCCCCTTGAATCACTCTATCTATTAAAACAAACCGCTTCAAAATCCGTTGCGTAGTTTTAAAGATTTATGCATACATAGGGACGGACAGAAGAATGCGACTTTGTTTTATACTATGTAGTGATATACTGCTTTAGTACACAGCACTATTATGTTATAAAATCCTGAGTAAACGCTCACACCTGCCAGCTGCAGCAGAACACGTAAACGGTTGGAGAATATGACGCAACCCACTCAAAATAACATATCGAATGTTTGAAGTGGAAAAATCGTGAATGAGCGTAATTTGGCGTGAAAACAATTGGCGAAAGTGATGTAATGACTAGTTAGCCAAGAGCGAATATTGGAAAATATCGATAGTTATTTATAGTTGTATTGTTATCATATTGTGTATTAAGTGTATGCCTTGTTAACAGACAGAAAAAAGAAAAATACTTTTATAGGATATTTCTTTAAAAATAAGAATTACACACAAAAATCTGTAACGTGAAAACAGGGCGTTATGGCGCTCTTTTTCGGCACAGATAAGTGATGATGATGAAGTAAAGTAATAAGTTTAAAGCCGAACGTCCACCGCCAGCTAAAATAAGCGCGTCCACCGACAATGAACTAACATGCATGAAAAAAAGGCTCAACGGTGCACGGTAAACTAAACTAACGTATTTTAGCTGGCGTTGGACGCATTACTGTGTAGAAAAACATTTATCTATAGGACAACAAAACTTGGAACAACTAAACAACACACAGACAAAGAGAAAGAAAGAAAAATATTTACTTCTATAATTTAATAAAAAAAATAGAAATGTTATCAGCTGTCAATAATCGATTAAGTATCGACGATAGTAGAATTTTATCGATACAGCTAGTATCTCTCGATTTGAAACTGTGCCCCTAGAAGCGTTGACAAAGGCGAGATTAGAAAGTGTGTATCAGTGTTTGATACAGCGGGCACACGCTCTGATTGGCGCCGTATCTGCAAATCTGTCGCGCGGCGCACGCGCACGCCCGATATTACACTACCAGATTCAAGTTAAACACTTTATAACGGATTTATCGCGTGTATTTTAAATTATTTAATTCCCGACGTTTCGAGTGGTTTGCAACATTCGTGGTCATGGGAAAGACTGACCACGACTGCTGCAAAGCATTTGAAACCTAAGATATCACGATCTCTAAGCTTTACAGATAAAGATTTAACATCAAACTAGCTGACCCGGCAAACTTCGTACCGCCTCAGAATCAATAAATAAGAATGATAATTCCAGAATGTTTCAACTTTATTCAAATACTAGCGACCCGCCCTGGCTTCGCACGGGTGCAATTATGCATGTATTTTACATATAAACCTTCCTCTTGAATCACTCTATCTATTACAAAAAACCGCTTCAAAATCCGTTGCGTAGTTTTAAAGATTTAAGCATACATAGGGATGGACAGACGACAGCGACTTTGTTTTATACTATGTAGTGATGTGCAAACCTCAACTGGAACAAAAATAACGCGCATATTTTCTTATCTATATCATATCCATATCTCATATCTCGGTCTTCCGCGACAATTTCAAGACCCAAATTAGCCAAATCGGTCCAGCCGTTCTCGAGTTATAGCGAGACTAACGAACAGCAATTCATTTTTTATTTAAATAGATTGTATATTTTTGCAATTGGATGCAACGTACATCATCACCTCAGATCATAAAAAGTTCACTGCTAACTTTAACTTCCCCCAATCACGGAGCGAAATTAGCCTATTGTGCCAAACTAGTCAGATGGATTAGCTTCTGAGTTGGATAAATTTTGCTTATCGTTTGGCTAGGTTATAGCACCACCATTTACTTGAACGGGTCTTTCGTCACCCTCAGGATGGAATGGAATGGTGACACTATGCATAGTAAATTTTACACCTCACAAACAAAATTAAAGGAAATCGTCAGACGTATAGTTTGGAAAAATCCTTTTTTTTTTAAATTAACTTCAACGTAGATGTGCATGTCAGACCAAACATTCATACTGCGGACTTCACATTAAAAATGACACAGATAATATACAACTTGGAATGATTCGTGAATGATCGATGAGGCATTTATTTATATTGTTTTTATTTGAACCAAAGTATTCAACGCCATTTTGGTTCAATCATTGTACAGTTAGTTTGAATATACTACTACATACTAAGTTTGACCCGCTGCTGTCCATATATGAATTAGCATACTGTGCTGCGCTGGCTTCGCAGAGAGGGTTTGGTATCAAGTTTTCCGTTTCTTACAGCTAAGTTATCGGCCTTGTCATTCCCTTATTTCGGCTCTTACACACCCTCATGATGGAATAGGGTGGTGACACTATGTATACTAAATCCGTCACCAAACGGAAAAAATATTACTAAGTATTTGTTATATTTCTTACAAATAAATATTTTGACACATCATTTATTAATGGCTTCTTATAAAATAAGCTCATAGACAGTGTAGACAGTATTCGAGTCATTCAAGCTATTTGAATAAAACTGTACGATCTCGATTACTTAATACTGCGAATAGTTTTCAGGTGTAGGTTACGGAAATGTTACAAAGTTTAGGAGGTCAACCGGTGACCTTGGTTTCGAAGTGGGTCGCTCGTGAGATGGGCTATCGGGTGGCGGGCGTCACGCTTATCCACCATGCTGCTCGCCCCGTCTCGCTGACCTGCCTCGACGAGTAATTGCTCCTATTAAACGTAATCGAAACAGTAATTTAGATGCAAAGAATCAATTTTAATCGAATCGATCGTATCTATTATCTCCTCACTAAAAAACATTCAAATTTCGAATCTATAATTTTGAGGTCATATATTTTTATTTATCGTGGACCGTTATGTTCTGAAACGTCATTATGGAATTAATTCTTTTTTTAAATACTTAAACTTAATGTTTAAATGTAGTGACTAACCGCTGAACACTGGTCGTATACAAAAGTAAAAATACGTGAGTGAAAGTCTTCTACTAAGTGGAGACAACGGACTTAAACTAAGAATAATATGCTAGCTTAAATAATATTCCTAATATACAGAATGAAAATCAAGAACAACTGAACTGTCCCAAAGCAAGTGTATGTTCGCATGTATATTTGGTATATTTGAACAACATTTCTCTGCTTTTATGTAGTTTGTTTGTTGTTACATAATACATTTGTAGCAAAGTGTATCCTATAGTGGCAAAATAATAAAACTGATATCGACAACTTTTAAAGTGTCCCATCTCTAAAGCTGCCAACATTAAGATTCTAAATCACCTGATCGGAGACATTTCCTTGACAGCTGTGCTTGACAGTTTAATTATTTTTAAACCGGCAATGTTTTCATATCTATCTGCAGATAAATCGATTGCCAACTTTTAAATCGTAGTGGGTACACTTTGGGTGTTTCATAAACAAAACTTTGACATCTTGAAGCCAGCAATGTTCAACAAGTTGCCATATGAAATCTTTAATGTTGAATGGTGTCTGACGTTAGATATATTTTTAATATGTGAAGTGAATAAAACAGAACTCGAGTCTTTGGAAGTGTTAAAATCAAAATAGCTCGTTACATGAGTGATAGAGTGATAGTTTCATACGAACATAATCTCTATAAGTGTGTAAGTGAGCGATATTATTTTAGTTAACACACTGACACGTTATTAATATAAGTATTAAGTATTTATCTAATTTATTTCATTAAATCTTGTTGCTTTATCAATTTAGAATACACACATAACACAAGTAACTGAGCGAGGTTCCTGAGTAAGCCTTAAGACCTACATATATATGTAGTTACACGTTTGAGTCTAAGCATAAGAGACTCTGCTTCTAAGCCTAATTACTAAATATACTTATATTTCTCTGAATATCCGTAAATAGCTCGAGATTCTATGAAGGGCGAAGGCCCGTTAGATGGTGCTCACATTAGTAGCAGCGTGACAGAGTTATTTAAATGCTTCTAACTGTAGGCTCGGCTTGGGAGCGCTATAACCCGGTCGCTAACTTTCCGAATCGCATCAGCCATGGTAAACACAGATAGGTTGATGAGTATTTTTAAGCAGCAGGAGTGTTCTAAATGGAATACTCAATCAGAAATGTAGTATCCATTATTCATTTGCACGAAAAGTGTGAGGTTAGACTCTCCCCTATAAAGAGAGATTAGGTTAGGTTAGGTTAGACACCATTTATTTTGTCTTTTTAGGCGATGTAGTAAATGGAAGTATCTCGAAGATAAATTAAAAATTAACAATTATATTTATATGTCTCACATTATTCTCTTCCATGGCCTCGGTTGCTGCAAAGTATTTAAAACGCCAGCTATAAAAACTGTTAATTACTGTTAATACACGCGATATATCCGTCGAGAGTTTAATTTTAACGTGTTGCATTACAAAAACCTTAAATATCGTTATTAATCTATAATTTATATGTTTATAACGGATTATTATTCCTAAACCGTTATTATTAATCATCTCAATCGATTAGTGAAAACCATTTGAATATACATTAATGGGATTCGAAGTTTATCGCATTCACACACGAGTTCAGACGCTTTGTTTTATTAAGTTTCTAGTAATATAGTTATCAACTTTAACCTAAAAATAGTTCTTTTTATTTCTACCGGTATTAATAACGGTGCACACACCAGTTTAATCTAGGAAAGATAATAAACGTGACAGTTTAAAAACATTTAACAACTACTATGTTACCCGGAATTTAAGTTTTGCTGCCAACAGTTTCGCGAAATATGTAGTTACTACGTTCTTATATTAACTGTTTACTACTCGGGCTTATTAAAATAAATATTACAGTGAAGAAACGCTATATAGCTCCGAGTTATTTCCTGCATGTTCTTTTGGTGAATCAAAGCTTTAATTTTGGAGATACTCGTATAGCCGCGCGATTGTCCTTAGTTTTGATTTTAGTGGTTTCATTTGAATAATAATAAAGTTCTTTAATTGATTCTAAATCTTATGCCAGCAATACACGTTGGCCGAGCTTAGGCCAACGCGAGCGTAAGCAATTTAATACAAGGCAAGTGCTGCCTACACGTTGGGCAAGTGTATCGAAACCAACTAGGCGAGCGACACCGAGCGATGGCCAGACAATGCAAATATACCGTCTAAACGTTGGTATTGGCGTCCACTCGGCAATGCTAGGCCAACGTATATTGCTGGCTTTAAATATGTGACTGTCTATCATATTTTAAGACAGTTCTTAACAACTCGTATATCTCTATACATTTATGGTACGTTGAGTGTAGAAACACATTCGGGGAAAAAGTATTTTGGAAAAACCCGGTAAGAGTGGATTTCCCGAAATTTAATCGTGGTTACTATGAAAATAAGCTATCTGTTAGATAGAGAAATTAACAAACCGAAGGCGGCTTATACAGAACAAACCACTATCCAGATGCTTAGTTATCAGCGTTGCACAATGTTATTTGTGTAACGGGCGGCCACTGGGGCAACACAATCCTTAGGTTTTTAAGAGTAGCAATGTTTTTGGTGGTTTCCTATCCACAGACATGCGTGAAGTCACTGTGACCAGGTTATGTGAGGACTCGGGGGCGCCACATTGGTGACTGAGGAGATGGGCGCCCGATATCCAGTAATACTCATCTGTGCATGAGGCAAGCAACCAACTGGGCCCCACTATATCGCCAAGAAATTGATTTATGTGAACAATGTCGTAATTTGTGGTTAGCTTTGGGGCCTGTGCGCAGCAGAGGATCGCTGTACCAGATAGATAGAGTTTATATTGCGACTTGCATAAAAAGGCAAATATTCAACTAGTTCTACCAAAAGTTGAGAAACCTCTCTCTTAAATTGTTTACGAAGCGCACCGAATCGTAACGGGAGGACAACTTCGTCTCTGGGTCAAATAAACTTTGTCATGTACTCGTTAGATGCTACTTAAAAGGTAAACCCATTCCATAGTCCAGCAATTCACATAAACATTTCCATGCGTTGTTTATTTAACTATTCATAGGTCAGTCAGTGACTTTATTTTCCAAGGAAATATTTTGTGTATATTAAGTAGTTGGTATCTTGTGTGTCCGTTTGTTTAGAACATAAGAATACTGTCACCAACACATTATATCTTGAGAGAGTATATATACTACTAAAGAAAGGCAGAAGGCACCTGGCCACAAGAACAGGAAAATAAACCTTGTGCCTAACTCCATAAAATTGGAAGGAGCTTGACTGAGCTGCTGGCACTGCGTATTTCATTCTTTTTTCAAAGTTCTCTATAACTTTCTTTTATTTTTTTAACGCGGTATGTAATGGAAAATACGAAAAAAAATACCCATGGAGTTGTATCTTTGGCTACTCTAATCCACTTTGTTCCTCCATAAAATACTTCCAACAATAAATGATCTCCGTCTTTATACAAGAAATAGCCGTTAATTATCTTGTCTTTCTTCCAAAAATAATAAAATTTTATGTCCTCTTTGGGAAAGCAATAAAAATTCTTTCTGTTCGTTTTAACAACGTTCTAATGCAGTCCAAGTTTGTTACGAGATGTTAATACATTTGTAGCCACCAATATACCATGTAAAGAGTTATGACCACTAAATAGCTTGAACTTGTAACACATGAATATGCATTTATACTGTTTAAAGATAAAGAAGCTATTATTACTACTTCTTAGCCTATAAATCCAACTATATGGAGGCCGTTGGCCAGACGGATTGGCACAAGTTTTCCTTCTCTTGCGACTAGGTTATCGACCTTGTCATCTCCTTTTGTCGGCTCTTACGAGACCCTCAGGATGAAATGGGGTGGCGACTCTTTGTATTTTAAATCCGTCATCACACGGAACAATAAACAAGCTGCTAACTGTTAAATGTATATGTATGTGATATGCCACGCCCGAGTCAAATGTGACGTAGAAACGTGAAGTAATATGGAGGAGGCCTTTACCCGTTGAGGGTACACAATTAAAATAACTTGAACAATTCTTGTGGCATTCAATTATTATATCTTTTTACAAAAAAGTGTGAGTGGTTTCAAATCTTAAATTATATTATTATTGGAATGAAAATTTACGAAATTTAATAATACAACATGTCCCTTTCAATTACATTTTGTGAAATTAAATTATATAATAAAATTAATTACATACAATGAAATTAAAATTACTGTAATAACCACTTTTAATATTTTGATAGTTTACGCATGCAAATAGTTGTATATATGAATAATAAATTTTGGAAATAAAAAGAGGCTGTATCATCATGATTATGAATGGTGGCTTAGGTATTCGCGATCCTTTCAGATACTTATGTATTACAAAACCGTAAAAAAATAAGTTACTATGTTTGAAGTAAATTGTATTAACATCATCAGCCTACTTTAGATTTAGGCTCCTAAGTCTAAATTCAGCTTGAAGCATCCAGCTACTGCCCACATTATTTCCTAAATCCTTGAGCGATCGACTGCTGCGCAGCATGTCGCGGGTTCGATCCCCGCACGGAAAAAATATTTGTACGACGTTTGGGTGTTTTCTATCTATAACATGTATGTATTTACAAAAAAAAAATGTATTTATGTAGTTTATCATCCATCTCGTTACCATAACACAAGCATTAAGTTGCTTAGCTTGGGACGAGATGGCGTTGTGTGAAATGTCCAAGGATATCTAGCAAATTTATTTAGTTATAGAAGTAAATATATGACTATTGAATTCTGGAGAGTTACGGTATAAATGTAGATAAATAAAATGTTGTGTTAATAACCTTGTTTCTTTTATATTTAACTAGCGACCCACCCCGGCGTCGCACGGGTGCAATTATGCATGTATTATACTTATAAACCTTCCTCTTGAATCGCGTTATTTAGTGACAATGCATATGTCAACGGAAAACAACAAGAACCGGAAATTTATAAATTTCCTAGGAAATTTATAAACGTCCGTAGGATTCCAAACGAAAGATAAATTGTATTATTTTACGCCCACATTTTCGGAAATTTATAAACTTACTGAACTCACGCGTAAAATAATAAGTAGCAATAACCAAACGCCATAGGCGCTCTGATTGGTTGAATAAGTCACGTGTTCCTTCTCCGTCCTCTCCGCCGCCATTGTTCGATATTGTCTACTTGTGGTAACATAGACCTGATACTGCTGCATCATCAGATATGCATCATCAGGAATCTATAGGATACCTAACTCCTTACCAAATTACAGTAGATGATCGTGTTTGGACTCATTGTAAGGGTATCAATGAAACAGATATAAAAACGTTGGGTACCTGACATTTATGGCTGAGTAGACTCTCAATGTAGTGAACATTTTGTGTGTACTCAGCCATAATGCAGTCCGATGTCAGGGGTTTTTTAAGTTAAGTCCTTATTTTATTATGTTTAATTTGTTACATGTTTTTAAGCATTTTTTTTATTACTTAGCGTTTGGCAATTCGCCAATCGCGATCGCTCACAATTCTCGTTTTTTTTAAATTAAACTTTATAATGTTTGTTTTTTTTTGGCAGATGGCCGGCTTTATTGTTTTATGATGTTTTTCTTTTTAATAAAACTTTTTAACATCGCATCACTCTATTTCTATTGTTTTATTTTGGTAGAGTGAAGTAGGGATCATTAGCATATTATGTAAAACAGTAACCCTGTATTATAGGTACTTACCTAGTTTTAAAGTAAAAATACTGTTACGTACTGATAAATTTATAGTTTGGCAAGTCTAAATGTACCTATGTCTATGGACACAAGCATGCCACTATCAACATCGACCAATCAGAGAACAGTGTGTTATTTTCCGTATCTTGTAGAAGCGTAAAATTAAAAGCTCTACTGTGATTGGTCGAACCGTTTAGAATCTTACGAATGGATATCCGTTAGTTTATAAATTTACGACGAGACGTCGTAAGTTTATAAATTTCCGAAAATGTGGGCGTAAAATAATACAATTAATCTCTCGTTTGGAATCCTACGGACGTTTATAAATTTCCTAGGAAATTTATAAATTTCCGGTTCTTGTTGTTTTCCGTTGACACATACATAGGGACGGACAGACGACAGCGACTTTGTTTTATACTATGTATTGATTCGTTTATTTCTTTATTGGAATTAGGCCTGCAAATTAACAAAACTACATTCCTTTTCACGCAGTGTTTCGTTATCGTTTTTATATTAAACAATGCAGAATGACAACTATATTAATAATAAATAATTTGGTTAGCTTTTGTAGCTGTCCGCATAATTTAACATCTGCACTTTGAAATTAAACACTTTTGAACGTAATTATCTCGAAAATCCAAACCATCATCTGTAATTTGCCTAGAATATTTTTTAATGTTGGTTTATGACGTTTTTCTAAATATGTTTGGCTTATCACAATGGTAAATGTCACTTCTAAAGTTATTTGTAAACTCTTAGAGAAAGAGATTATCTTATATTATTTATTATTATATTATCTTATACTTTGTGATCATTACTGAACAAAGAACTCAAAACAATCTAGTTACAAACTCTCAGGGAAGTATAAAAATTTAGATCCAAACTGTTACGAAACGTCCTAGTGTATGTCGTAAACGATAACAGCAGGCTAGCAATATTTATTTTCTGATAAATAGCGTGAAATTTGATAATTACCGGTAATTTATATCTTATCTCACATCATCGGCTCCACCCACTCATGCAAACATAAGTAATTTGTAATGTAAACTATATTACGCAGTACGTGAGGAAAAACAGAGAACATTATACTTTTACTACGTATCACGTGATGTCACCAATCTATACAGTCATGAGCGTGTCGTAAAAGGCGATTAAACGAAAGCAAGAGGTAGACAAAGCTAACTGCAAATGAATCGCAGATTGGTATAGTAAACTGAAATTATCTCTAAGAAATTGGAGGAGGTCCGTATCAATGGTGGATTTATCAGCTAAGCTGATGATGATTTCGAGCAAGTGAAGGTATTATTCACCTATAGAGACTACTACTACTAAGCCCATCAAAGACCCACTGCTACGTGGAGCCTCCTCCAATTACATGGAGAGGAATTAGTCTACTGTGCCACGCTGGCCAGACGGGTTGGCACAGGGTTTCTCAAGTTTTCCTTCCCTTGCGGCTAGGTGATCTACCCTTTGCGCTCCTTAAGTCGCCTTTTAAATCACGCTAAAAATTTTGGTTACATCTTTAGAATGATGATGTTGGTGATTTACAACTTGGCCATAGCGAGTAGCTTACTGGAGGTTGATTTATCTGGAATAGCTGTTCAGCATTGTTTAATCCTGTCCTGTATTTAGTCCTTCGGCCCACCCGTCGATTGCCCTCATATTCATCATCATGCATTTATTTACTAATCCGATATTAATAATTTTAAGTCACAACTGTGAAATATTAGAATAAAATACTCCTAAAGTACTTATACAGTTCCAGTGAATATTCAAAGAAATGATTCTCTGATTGTTGCAATCACTAAGCGTAACTTCTGTTACTTAATTTGTATAAGAATTCATTATTACGGTTGTTACTCAAAATGTATAATTAATTAATGTCATGGTTGTGACGAACTTTGTTTTTATACTGGTGTTGTTGTTTGTTTGGATACTGCACAGATTTGCACCGTCCTTATCCATCAATGTAGTGATTGCTGAGGTTTAGGTTATAATTTGATGAGTGCTTATGTAAATTATAATTGTTGAAGAGCAACCGACCGTTTCTCGTTCATTGGTAGTACAAAAGAGACCAAAAATAGCCTCAAGTATATTTATTAAAACTGTTTGAAATAGCTAACGATCTGATAAATGTAATATTATTAACCGATGTCTTTTTTATTTTGCGCTAAAGATTCAGATCCTGATGCAAATCAGATGCAGATAACCAAAACTACGCAAAATAACCAACGCAGGAAAGTAAAGCACCAATTACTTGCAATAAAAACCCGTGCAAAGCTGATACTTGTTACTCGTAAACCATTAAATCTAATTAGAGTGACCTCTATGCCTAATAGAGAAATCAACATGTCAATGACAAATTATTGACAAAAAAACCACATTCAAATTCTGCTAACATCAGTTATTGCAAAAGTTAATCAAACTGTTAAGTTGTTTTGCTATATGCCCTTTGGCTTTATTTGATGTATTATTGACAGCGAAAGCAATAGTAAGTCGCAGTGTTTGCAAATTCGTTTTGATGTGATTTTAATTGGTTGATTGTGTTTAAATGACTGGCTTAAAGTCTCACGCCCATTCGCTTCTTCTCATGTTCTGTTGAATTAGAGAGTCATTTCGTGCATTCATAATGGTACAAGGTTCCAGCCGATAATGTGTTTATATTTTGCCCGTGTGAACGTTAAGTCAGAAAAAATACAACGTAGGTTTACTCTGTCATAAACATTTTGAGTCTCCCCCAATTTTGTTTGGAATCAGCGTCAGTCTTGGCTTAATTGGCTAACTACCTTTATTATTCCCAATCAATTGATTTCTGAGATCCGAGACCCATTTAGTGGGACAACTTTAATTTTAGTGAATCATGAATTCCGTTTCATCATCATCATCATCATATATCATAGCAGCCTGAACCGAAGAATTGTAGAAGCACGCATTAACTTAGAGTCCATAACATAAGGGTCATTAATGCAGCAGAATAGTTGTTTAACAACACATGAGGATCGAAATCAGGAAGATTTAAAGGCATCGCTTTGAATTGGGGGCAATAAAAATCATTAAGCGCGTGGTTGAATAATAAGTACATATAAAGAAGATGTATTCCTTCCAATACCTAAATCGCCACAATCGAATGTATCATCATTATCTAGTATAAATTGGCTCCTGTTTCAGCTATATGTAAGAATATAGTAGTTTTAAATGTCTATGCGTGGTTGAACACAGAGCATTCATATGCATTGACGAAGCCTTATTGCGCTAACCCTATTTACTAAACCAGGTAGTATGGCCTACAATATATATTCATGCACTATCGTGTGTAAACGCTGTAAACAAAGATAATGAGCTACAAAAATGTCACCTTAACTTTGCCATTTTGATAAAATTGTATTCTGAGCCATTTGTAATTGTATAAATATGAATCTTGGTGTTTTATTTCCATACCCAGAGATCTTTTGACGATTGACACAATTTTTTTTTCTTGTAGGTAATCATGATATCACCTCAATCGACAGAATGGGACTTCCTCCAATTACATAGAGGAAATTACAACTGCAGTGCCACGCTGCCAAGTTAACAACTCGAACATTAATGTATGAATTTGTTAAGTTAAAAGTAAGTACACATTAAGAAATACTGTTAAGGTTGGTTACTATAATAAGCAAAACTGCACAATTTGATACATATTACGTTACAGACAAAATTGTTTATGAAATCATACCAATCATATTGCAAAATAATGCATGAGGAATGAAATTTGATGTGACTATTATATAAACAATAACACTAACTGCATTATAATGATACATACGGTTCTAATTCAAATCAAGGAGAAAATTGAAACAGAAAGTACTGCAGTAGTAATGAGGTTATAATCAGAAGTCTTTCGGACAGTACCGGAACAGTTTGGACAGGGAATAGAAAGCGTTAGTCGCCAAACTAGCCCTACTGCCAATGGCGGATGTTTACGTGGGATAGAAATCAGTGACGAGTGGTTAAAAGCAAGAAATTATCAGATATAACTACTAAATTATGGCGGTGTGCGACCCATTTGAATAGAAGTTGCTGAACCATACGAGTGACTAATTAACAGTATCAATCCAAATTGGTACTAATATCTTTGGGGAAAAAGGTCATACTATACTATAGGATTTATCAAACATGTAATACAGATAACGAAACCATATAATGTCCAACCTTTCTTTCAATGAATACAACCCATTTATATAACGCCACAATGTGAGGTGAAGAGAATCATTTAGAGGGAAATAGTAGCAATAAATGTAGGTATGTTGTGTAGGCAAATTTACCTTATGATCTTCCGAATGCATCGGGGTTTTAAGTATTTGAAGTAACCTTTTACCTTTACGTGACCGGTTTCAAACACCAGTCTGGACTTGCGATGTTGAAAATTTCCGTTGAAGAACGCTTTTTTATTCGCATGATTGGCACGTTAAAACCTGTCTGATGGAGCCTAACGAATTATAGCCCTGACGATGACGTTATTGTTCTAGGAGTTACTTTTATTTGTTGCGCACAATAGTTTGCAGAGAAAGTTGTTTATGTGCCGGTGAAAAAAATTATGATAAGGTCACAATGAATTTGGAACTCGCTGTTGAAGAATTTGCTAAATATAAACAACGCGATTTCGTGGATGCAATCGAGGCTAGGAGTTAAGATCTCAGTATATTTGTGTTGAAATCTAAGAAAATCTTACTTGGGTTTGTATGTAATTGTGAAAATAGGGTCATTTAATTTTCAGCCTTGTTTTTATTCTGGTACACTTTCGATTCAAGTTTAAAACATTCGTGCATTGGTATTTTGGTTTCATATTGAATGGCGCAATTTGGCACACTGTGGTCGTATGTTCAAGTAACATCGAACAGGTCTGTCGTGTCAAACAGAGCCCTATTGACATAATTTTTAAGAATTTTAATCGCTGATGAAACAAAAAACAATCATAAGTTAACGGAACACCAATCAAGAAATATCGAGGCCATAGAATCGTCGCCCGCTGAGTTAATACAAAATATCACTCTCACATTAAAATACTTATTTACCGTAAATAGTTAGACATCACAAAATCCAGTGGACAGTATTGGAGCACCTAGCCTCATCAAGGGCTACTTTCCATGTAGGTAGAATAGTCACTCACACACGTCCGCGGCTTCCAGCTCACGGAGAGCGTCGCACGCGATCGAAAAAAAAAATAACACGGTCTTACACAAAGTCAATGGCAAACTAATAATAAGGTTTCTTTCGAGATGTCACACAACACAATAAACCAGTCAATATTGGAAAGGAACACTTGAAAGTTTAAACCGCTATTTTCGACGGAGAAGTTTGTTGACAGATAGCGTGTGCAGGCGGACAGACGAGACGTTCTCACCGCGCTCGCGCATACTTCGGTGTGAAGTCGGCCGCGGACGGGACAGCTCGGGCCGCCTCGGCCAGCCTCGGCGGATCTCGGGTGGAATGCACGGCACGCGGGCCCGGAGGCTACAGCTCCGAATGCTCCGTTGGGATCTACGCAACGCCTGCCTCGCTTCGCATACACAAAATATAATTAAATTGCAACAACCGATCGCCATCTCAAAGCTATAATGTGCACTTGCCTAAGATCAGGTTCTGTCCAAAGTCGGTATTAAGTCAACGGGAAAGTACAGTTAGGTGCAGGCGCGGGAATGCGTGAGCGAGGTCACGGAACTAGTTGTGAATGACATGCCTTCCGAAGAGCAATACGAGAATTGCTCGAATCGTAGACTAGTTAGTAAAAAAAAAGCTCTTGTTTTATAAACCAGCCTCTCAAATAGATCTCGCCGAACGGACCACATTCCAAAAGTATTTCACTGAAGCCAGCGCTAGTAAAATAGGCCTGTAATACTCGATGACTCACGGGCGAACTTGTGATTCCGTTGAATTTGTGAAACAATAAGTCGATCGGGTTCTTGCATCAAAACTAAATCGTTGTCCGCACTACCTGCTGAATGCGGATCCGCAAGTTTTGCGGGTCATTGACGTACAACCGCCTAAGCTATATTCAAAAAATGGCCCGCAATATAAAGTTTCAGTGAACAAATTTGGTTAGTGACCTAAGGGATCAGGGTAAGATTTGAGCGTAAACTATAGATCAGCAAACAATAACATTAAGACCTCAGTTTTGTACAAACAGAGCCCAAAAATGTTTGCGGACACGTGTGCCGCTCGTCCTTCGTTTTCTGTGTGCCCAAAGTGTTTGATTTACTTTGAAGAAACCGCTGTGTGCACAAATACATGTGGTTGTTTGAGGGCAGGTTTTTTGTCAGCCATATCTCCTAACACTTCATAAATCTTCTGTCTTACGGATAATTTTGCGGTAGTTTTTGCATCGTTAATGAACTGTCCTTTGTTTCTAGTGACCATAGATTTCGCGTCGTATTCAGCCTCCCGTGTATTTACCTCGGCAATAGAATTGAACGGGCACAATAGAACGGATGTTGGACATAACACAACCGGAATATGTGAGCTTCCGTGCCAACGTACAGTGGTGCGCATCGCGTGAATAACGTAATTCGTTATAGGCATGAGAATTCACGGTTGTACTTTTTGGTTTCCACAATTCCAATTGTTCCTCATTTCAAATTTGATGCAAACATTTAATTTAATTACTGTGCTAGTTATACCTGCATTACAAAAATGAATCAGCTTATAATCTTGGAACGACCGTCAGGAAGATTCCCCATGAACATGCATGTTTTATAAGTTGGCTTATCACTATCACTACATAGTATAAAACAAAGTCGATGTTTTCTGTCCGTCCCTATGTATGCTTAAATCTTTAAAACTACGCAACGGATTTTGAAGCGGTTTTTTTTATTAGATAGAGTGGTTCACGAGGAAGGTTTATATGTATAACACACCCCCGCTTTGCACGGGCGAAGCCGGGGCGGGCCACTAGTTTCAAATAAGTGTAAGTTAAGGTTTCTAAACGATTTCCTTTTCATTTTAATGTATATATTTAAGAAAATATTAGCTATTTGCATTTCGTATCTGTATAAACTTTAATTATTCAGGCAATTATATAATCACCGTCCATTTATGTATTTTTCGTAAAAAAAGAGCACAACTCGCATTAATGTACAATTGCAGATATTTTTATTTTTTAATAAGTGTCTCGTATTTTCTCGAATGATCTGTTTATGAATGGTCTTTAATTCCACAAAACCATATTTTAGTATTTCTTTGATAGGATTGGATACGCTGGGCTGAATGGCAAAAGAAATATTTCCAAGTCATGACTCAGACGCGCAACCTGTTTTGAAAGGATCAAGTTTAGATACCATATTTAGCGATAAAAAATATAATCTGTTAAACTAGGCTTCAAGCTGTTAACATTTTTAAATGAATCGGTACACATTACATCGTGGCGCTTAGAAAAATATTTGAGTTGGTAGTGATCTTTAAATTGACGAATAATATCTGATTTTCAATTTTATTCGTAAATTTAAAGACTTTTTAAAAAAATATTGTAGACTTGACATTAATTACTATTTGTCCCTTTTATTGTAAAATTTAATAAATTAATTTGATTATGATTGTGTCTACTATTGTTAGTGTCATTTATATTTAATGGATTTAGAATTCATAGTGTCGCCACCTCATTTCATCCTGAGGATGTCGTAAGAGCCGATAAACCGAACGATAAGGCCGAACACCTAGCCGCACGAGAAGGAAAACTTGATACGAAACCCTGGCCAGTGTGACACAGTAGGCTATTTTCCCTCCATGTAGTTGGAGGAGTTCCGACCCAGCAGTGGGTCATCTAATGGCTTAGAAGTAGTAGAATATACAATTGCGAGAAATATTATAAAACAGTTTTTACTTTTTTAATACACTTAAACTTCCAGAAACAATATCTGTAAATAAATTAAATTAGACCTCAACATGAGCAGGTATTACCTACTAAATAATGGCTTGGAGTTAGGTCGGATGGTTTTGACTCAGCCATGAGTCATGGTCTCAAGAAACCCTCCTCTTGATCTTGTTTATCCAAGCGGTCACCAACAAAAAGTTTCTGTTATAAGCCGCATTCTATATTTTCATTTCACAATTACGACAGCGTCGAGCTTACTCACAACTAACGGATAAATATCGCTAATATTATTGTATTGGCATAGGCTTAACATCAGGATTTCATTTTCTTGCGGCTAGGTATTCCGGCTAAATAGTAATAGGTATCCATATCTATATGTTCATCTAATATCTATATTCAGTGTCACTTGCTACTAGAAATATGTGGTAAATGTATAAATATATAATATATATGATGACGCATGGAGATGTTTCTTTATAATGTTCGAATTCGAACAAAAAATCTCAGCACCGTGTCGGTTTACTTTTACCTTTAAATTTAATTCGTTATGATAAAACTGTTCAATATATGATAGCATAAAGTGTTTTTTCATTCAATAATTATGATTATTTTTTCGCGTCATGATGTATTTTTTTCATAAGACCTAATATGACAATTATGCCTAGGTACAATTTGAAAAACAAGAAATGACTTTCGTCGCACACTTTCAAAACGATATTTAACATAATCTATGTTTACAATTGAAAGAAAGAAAAAAAACATACTTATTTCACTAAACACTGAACAAATATAACTTTTTTAAGTTTTAGATGAGAATTATTGCTAAAATGGATACAAACTGAACGTTTGCAACTGCCAGATGAACCAAGCGTAATATTTTACAAAATTTTGTTTTTGTAAATTTTATAGTTAAAATCATTCAATGTTCGGATCTTACACTAACCTGGCATCGCGAGCGAACACGCAACGAATGTACGAAGAATCCCATTGTGAGAACCGCGCAATTTATGGTCTTATCTAATAAATTGATACTACTGGGTAAGCGGGGGTAGAGTGGAGATAAATGTTATTCATGGTTACGGAATGCTTGGGATTGTAAGGGTATTCACAAGCCTCTTTGTCGCAGACTAATCCATGCCTGCGATGTAGCTCGTTTGGGCCAGCCCATGCTTATATCCACTAATCACAAATGTTTCACAAAACATACTTTTGCAAGAACAATATTTAAAATACCTATGGACTTTAATAACTCATCAAATTACGGTTTAGGTATCAAGCGTGGCATGAATGCATGTACTTCCATATTTTTAATATTGTCAGCTGCTTGGCCCGCCAGCATTTTAAGTCCGTTCCAAATTCCTCAATAAACGGGCTATCCTAGGAAAATGACTTTTTATTAGACATAAATTCTTGAGGTTATCTTCCTACTTATCTGACCGTACTTAAAAGGTTGTGATCAACGCCTGCAACTCTTTTACAATACCAGCCACATTAGGAGTCCCCCAGGGATCTGAGATGAGCCCGTTCAATTATACTGTATGTGTCTATTACGTATTACCGTAGTAACTACAGAAAGATTGTGAGTTAAATGCAAAACCTTGGCAAAGTTGTTAGATTCGACAAAAGAGTTCACATAGCATTGGCAGTTTACAAATGGCATCGTTAATTTGAGGAAAACCCTAACTAACATTATGTAGGCTCATGTAAAATAATTTATATTGCATAGTTTACGCGGGTTTGAACACCCCTCTTTTATTTGTGGTAGTTAATGTAGAAATTAATTAAACGAATTATGTTTTTATGCAAGATACATAAGGTAGAAGTGATTTAGTTAATTAATGCACGTATATAATTTGTGGTAATGTATAAATAAACTTCTGGTATTGTGAGAGTGATCAGATCATCATTATCAGTCGCCTCTAGTCCGTCAAGAGCAGTAGTGGCGCCTCACATTACTGAACAAAGAGAGGCCTTCCCTCATGATAAGATTTATTAGAGAATTTATTAGAAAAAAATCTTTGTTATTTTCATAATAACTTTCTCAAACTTCTACAATTTAATCATTTCACCAATGATTAGATTGTTGATTACATTTCATGCACTTATTTCATAGTTTAGACAGATAAAGATATATGGTTGAAATTTTTGTTATTGATAACCCAATAACAAAAACATAAAATTAGACATCTCTAAATTCATAAATTTCTTCCAGGCGTGCTTAAAAAACATTTTGTTACACAACTGACAAATGGCTTAACCTTTATACTGCACACACACATACCTTTGACTTTAACAACGACGTAAGTCAGCAGCCCTATAGCAGAGGTGCTAAATTATCGAGTGTTTGTGAAAAGTTTTGTCAAACGTTGAATACTAGGTGCGCAGGCGCCACAGTGAAACCGCGCGTGTAGAAAGCAGAACTAGGAGGGGCGCACACGCATCGCAACGCCGATTGATTTGCGGCTGGTTATGCATCAAGTTCAAAGAAACAATAGTAATTATTGGTTAGCTGTTCTATGTACAGAGAGCTCACTGTAACTCCAAGATACCTTCTATTCATATACAAACACAGTAGGCTTACTGGTTGCAAGCGGGTCCTTGGGTTGGGCAAGTGTTTTGGATTTGACAAATGGATTATTTTCTTTTTCCATAAACCACTGAACCGATTTTGATAAGTTTTGTCAGGTACAAAGACATATTAAGGTTACCTACTAAAATCTCAAAAATACGAGTATATCCTGAAGGAGTGAAATATGACATGACTGTGAAAGTCGCGAGAGGTGAAATTAAATGGCGATTTTCAAATTGAACCAAACTTCAAGTACGGACGTAGAAAGTAAGTCAAGCAAAAAACAAGTGAATTTCGCCATCGCATCAAGACCTAAAGAATACGGCCACTTTCAACACGTGACTTGACTAAGGATAGGCGTAAACCACTTGACTTGACCAAAATCTTTGTAAACAAAAAGTTCGTCAATCACCTTTGTACGGACGTACCTTTATTACCGTTAATCACTTCACTACTATCATTGTGGGTGATAGGGACTATTTAAGGCACTACCTGTAAGAAATCGCACGTACAACCAAATATTCGACATGTTATTTTCGTGACATATATGTTTGGTGTACAATATCCTTGGACATATCAAGCCAAGCCACCATCCAAGCTAAGCAACTTAATGCTTGTGTTATGGTAACGAGATGGATGATAAACTACATAAATACATATTTTTTTTGTAAATACACACATATTATAGATAGAAAACACCCAGACCCGGAACAAATACCTGTAGGTCGTACAAATACAAACCAATTTTAATGACATATATACATTTTTTTTTGTAAATACATACATATTATAGATAGAAATGACACCTAGACTCCGAGCCAGTGTCTCTGGTTTAGACAAAGACACTTGCCCGACCCCGGAATCGAACCCGGGGCCCGTTGATCCAAAGGCGGCATTCTTCTTCTTCATCGCTTTATTCCCAGTTTCATTGGGATCGGCCTCAATCTATCCTGATTTGGCTGACTACCAGGATGTACTCGGAACGACCCATCTAGTGATACAATCAGTGAGTAGACAGCTGCCAGTTGTCACGCCACTTCTTACTTCTACTACTACTTCTCAGCCCATAAATTACCCACTGCTGAGTCGGGCCTCCTCCAACTAGAGTTTGGTATCCAGGGAACTAGGGTTTGGTATCAAGTTTTCCTCGAGGAAAGTAAGTAGACGTGTTATATTTCTTCTGTAATATGTTCATTAGTACTAGCTCTTGTTATAGAGTCCTTTATTACAACCAATACTGGCAATAAGGGGCACTCTACAAGTACACAATGCACGACCATAAATTCCACCAGACCAAGTATCTGTGCTTACACACTCTTCCGACCCCGGGATCGAACCTGAGATTCGTGATCCAAAGGCATATCCAACCCCTATACCAACAAGACTCCAGCGTCTACTTCTAACACAAAACATTTCTCATGTATTTCCTTAAAAGTCAACGATTTCACCGCTGACAGCATCAATTATGTAATAAACATTGGACGCTGTTTTACGTTAATTATCTTTTTTACCGTTAATGTTTATTTCTTACATTTCAGCTTTAAAGCGCTTAAACTCATTTTATATTGAGGCGCGTTAATGAGAGTCGGCCTGTCCAACTGTGATGTAGGTTAACTTTAAACGACAAAAACGATTTCCAATGGGATTCAGTAAATGTATTGTAGCTTATGTGTCACTTTGGTGATACTTTACACGTGGGCTCAATTGTACTTTAAGTAGGGGCCGTATGTTATTCCGCCTTTTGGTCACGTCTCTGGTTTGATTCATGGGTTGGAGATAGTCAGATACACGCAGACGACATCCTATTCTCTCGTTATAGTTCTCTCTAAATGCTAGAACCAGTGACTTTTCCTTGGTTTGGCTTTGAGGCGAGGTTTATCTACGGTGGTGATAGGTATGATGTGATAGATTTCCTAACAATGCACCGCCCGCTAAATACGAGCATACTTTGCCTTGTCTATAGGTTATGCCAGCAATACACGTTCGCCGAGCTTAGGCCAACGCGAGCGTAGGGAATTTAATACAAGGCAAGTGCTACTGCCTACACGTTGGCAAGTGTATCGAAACCAACTAGGCGAGCGACACCGAGCGATGGCCAGACAATGCAAATATACCGTCTATACGTAGGTATTGGCGTTCACTCGGTAATGGTAGGCCAACGTATATTGCTGGCTTTAGATGTGCCGCCTTTGGATCACTGGTCCCTATGTGGGGCAAGTGAGGCAAGTGGTGAGGCAAGTGAGGCATGTGGTGGGGCAAGTGTCTTTGTATAAACAGATACTTGCTCTAAGTCTGGGTGTCATTTGTGTTCGTGAATGACATGATTGTAAACTGCCGTGATACATGTTTCAACTATAGGAGAGGTTTCGTTTATTTAAAACAAAAGCAAAACGCAAATATTTACCGATTCTTCTCATTAATGGAATAAGAAATTAAATAAAAAAATAGATTTCCTTGAAACTAAAAAAAATATAAATTACTAGATATTTAATTAATATTATTTTAATTTAATAATTAATATCATTATTTAATAATGTTTTCTAAGTGACCAACGTAATAGCCCTTAAATGAGCTACTATTGAGTCGGGCCTCCCGAATTATCCATTAGCCTACTGTGCCACGCGGGGCAAACTAGTATTGGGACAGGATTTAATTTGAAGTCTTCCTGCTCTTTCGGCTAGGGGCTGTCCATTAATCACGTGAGGTTCGAAAGAGGGAGGGAGGGCTTCGAAAAAAATCACGTAACATCACCAAGGGGTAGGGGGGTATAGTAAGATATCACGTGCATTTAATTTTTCGTTAAACGCGTCATTTCTGAACCGAAAAGCGGCGTGTTTAAGCTTCTTTGTAGGTACTAAAAAATACACGTGATTTTTTATGGGGGGTGGGGGGTTAATCTTAAACCTCACCACGTATCACCAAGGGGGAGGGAGGGGTTAAAAATGTTAAAAAAAACATCACGTGATTAATGGACAGCCCCCTAGGTTTTCTGCCTTGTCCTTTGTCAACTCTTACGACCCTCTCAATGTGGAATGAGGTGGTTATAAGACTTATTTTAAATCCGTCAAGAATAGTCTACCCCCTCATGTTACACTTTTGTTATAAAAGAAGTTTCAAAACACCTCATTTACGGCGATTTACCCTAGTCGGTACTAACGATTACCCTCAAGCAAAATGTTCGAACTCTCTATCGCAATCACTTTTACGTCCTAAATGGCGCCTTAGCCAGCTTTTTCACATCTTTACATCCCATTCGCGTTCTTTATGTTTGCGATTTGTTTGCTAGATACCTTTGAACCGCACATTATCGTCCTTATGACTTTACTGATAAGGTTCAGAACGTTCTTCAACGTGGAATTCAATTTGTACTTTTATTAAGGTACGGGAAGCTATAAACCTGCCAGACAGGAATCCTTTATCAGGGATTGAATAGCCATGCTATTATGGCGTTTGGTGATATGTGAGTTATGTAGTGTCTAGACATACATTAGTGATAATAATACATATATCATTAAAGTTTTTTAATGTGTAGTTACACACTACATAGTCGGTAACATGTGTTACTGATTATATCGTGCGGCGGGTCGTTCTCTTCCCTGCAATATGGTTGAGGAGGGCGATGGCTGCCGCATGCTTCATGCTTGTGAACAGGTGCCGTTGCTGGGGGTCGGTTGGCTCGGGCTTTAGAAGGTTACTAGATCTGGCTGATTAGGCCCTTTGCGACTATTGCGCCGAGTTTGCTCTCACAAATCTGTCTTAAATCCAGTCTTGTAACCAAAAATGGCGATCTAAAAAGAGCAACTACAAAGTTTCTTGCCGGCTCTTCTCTGTTGAGGTACATTCCGAACCGGTGACGTCTTTTAGCTGAAATGATGATGATGATGACGAACTTCCTTTAGTCGACTTGTACGACACCCTCAGGATGGAATGCGGTAATGACACTATGTTTATAAATTAAGTTGTATACTACATTTATCCTTCCACATTGTTGATATGTTTCAAGGATTTTGCTTTCGTTTTTTTATTTAAAAATACCGTTACTATTTTAAACTCACTATTCATCGTCGCCAATATCCTTAAATATGTCAACATATTAACGGCTTTCTTGCGTAGAGTATAAGACTTAAAATGTATGCACTGTTAGTTTTATATTTTAGTATGCGTGGAATGTCCGTTCGTGAAATCTAACAGAAAATGTTTACAAAACTTAAAATATTTCCACAACCCACATCCGGAATTAAAAACTAAAAACTGTGACAAAATCCTGTAGTCTACCCGTGTTGTGCTCAGGGTAGCTGTTACATTGTCGATTGATCGATACAGAATACATAGCCACCATCCTATACTATCCTCAGCACGTCATTACTGTTTCCATATTTAAAGTCGAGAGCTGTGCGAATCTGATCGGGCCAATATCTTGGGCTGCTTCCACTAGGCATTTTCCCCTATACTTTGCCAATCACGAAAAGGCTTTGAAGGTTACCAATATCTTTCTTTCTACTTATAAATTGCCCACTGCTGAGTCGTTCTCAGCCCATAAATGACCCACTGCTGAGTCGTTCTCAGCCCATAAATGACCCACTGCTGAGTCGTTCTCAGCCCATAAATGACCCACTGATGAGTCGGGCCACTTCCAGCCACGTGGATGGTAATTGGCCTACTGTGCCGCGCTGCCCAGACGGGTTGACAAAGGATTTCGTATCAAGTTTTCATTTCCTTGCGGCTAGGTGTTCGACATTCTACACTACGCTCTAATGCAAAAGTGGAGGTGGACAGGACATATTGCAAGGTATAAAGACAACAGGTGGACAGTACAGACAACTATGTGGGAAGGACCAACAGGAAAAAGGCGACGAGGGCGTCCTAGAAAAAGGTGGATAGACGAAATAAAAGAGACAGCAGGAAGCGAATGGAGACATATAGCATTGGATAGAGAGACCTGGAGCAAGCTGGAGGAGGCCTATACCCAAGAAGGGGTTCCGATCAATGGTGATCAAGATAGTATAATGGAAGAATAAAGACTTATAATGTTCAACTTATTTAATATTTCAATAGTTTAGATATAAATATATTTTTATTATTCGTTCATTGTATGTGAATATTATAATTATAAATTATCATTATAGGATTTAACACATTAGCTTAAATTATAAATTAGAATATATGTATTTTTTTCTCGATTGGAAATAAATGGGCTTTATTATTATTAGAGTTCTTGAGTGGAGACCGCGAATCGGCAAGCGTAGTGTGGGACGGCCCTCTGCTAGATGGAGCGACGATCTGCGAAAGGTTGCGGGCAGCAGCTGGATGCGTCAAGCTGAAGACAGGGCGCTATGGCGCTCTTTAGGGGAGGCCTATGTCCAGCAGTGGACTAATGTGGGCTGATGATGATGATGATGATGATGATTATTATTATTATAGGTGTTCGACCTTATGATTTATTTTTGTCGGCTTTTACGACATCCTCAGGATAGAATTGGGTGACGACACTATGTATTCTAAATTCGACAACACACCTTGCAAATATTTGCAAGGTGTGTGCAATTATTTTGACGACACGGTTGAGCTAACGACTGTTGTGCAGCATGTCGCGGGTTCGATTCCCCGCACGGAAGAAATATTTGTACGACCTACAAGTATTTGTTCCGGGTCTGGGTGTTTTCTATCTATAAAATGTATGTATTTACAAAAAAAAATGTATAATAAGTAGTATATCATCCATCTCGTTACCATAACACAAGCATAAGCATTAAGTTGCTTAGCTTGGGACGAGATGGCGTTGTGTGAAATGTCCAATGATATTTATATTTATTTAAATTATATTTATACGAATATTCTTAATATCCCTTCTTTTAATTGAAGGAGGCCTGAGTGGTGAGAATTTAACGAACTACGGTGATGACAAAGATGTAAAGGCTGAAACTAAATATGATGATGATAATGTAATAAACATGTTAAGCCCCGTACGGTTTGAAATTGAATAGCATTAAGTTGGTACTGTAGCGACGCGACAAGTCGTGTAGTAATTTGTAAACGCACGACTGCGTAGGCGCGTACGAAGATTGGTGTGCACGACTGAATTATATTAGCTGATACAACGATCGCGATAGCTTGAGACCTGGTAATCTTATCTACTTCTAGTACTTCTCAGCCAGTAATGACCCACTGCTCATTCGCGGCTTTTCCTGCTGCTCCAATTTCAATTTAATTTCAATTCCAATTTCAGCGCAATAATTATAGATAGTACTAGCTTTTGCGCGCGGCTTCGCCCGCGTGGGCTTCGAACCCGTACATATTTTTTATGAACATAAAATCGGTTATTGTGACTAAACTATGATAGTCAGATATGTGCTCTCGCGGACTTTTTTGTAGATCTTTATAAGACCTACAAATCCGTAGTACATCATTTTGTTCTATTGTCAATATTTTTGCAGCGCACGCATAAATAGGTTTTCGATTTTACACCTTGGTTTACAAAATCGCAATTTTCATACGGATCCCTAATTCTTTTGAAATTAAAATATAGCCTATAACCTTCCTCGATAAATGGACTATCTAATACTGATGATTTTTTGAAATCGGACCAGTAGTTCCTGAGATTAGCGCGTTCAAACAAACAAACAAATAAACAAACAAACAAACTCTGCAGCTTTATATATTAGTATAGATATAAGGTAAATTGTGCTGAATAAACCATTTTTCTTTTTTTCTTTCAACTACATTGGTGGTAAATTAACCTACTGTGCCACGCTAGCTAGGAGGGTTGGCATAGGTCGAATCAACTTCTCTTTCTCTTGCCGGGGCGCCACAGTAGACTGCGTTTACGCGAACTTGTGGCGCCCCAAGTTTAGTGGGTAGACGACTCTTGGGTAGACGACCCTTGTCGGAGTCCCACAGACCTCTCCCCCGGGGGTGGTGGTATGCATAAAGCATTTCCCCAGCGACAACAAAAAAAAACTTCTCTTTCGCTTGCGGCCTTGTCATTGAATCCTGTATTCGTCAACAGAAAGAGTTCTAATTCAATATAAAATATCATCAGCTATACACATCAATTGCTGGTAGACTTTGAACTTCCTTTAATATGATCAGCAATGCTATCAGTCGCGTTCAGTGTACCTAAATCATCATGAACGCTGTAATGACCTAAAGACGTCCACTTCTGGACACTTCTTTCTCTCTGGCCTGTCCTGAGCCACCCCCATCAGTCGCTTTCCGGCGACCTTAACCAGGTCGTCGGTCCACTGTGTGGGGGGCCTACCAGCACTGCGCTTTTCGGATCCTTAAGTTTGGCAATCCAGGAGGTATGTCGGTAGCTCTGGTTCTCCTGCGTATCTCTCTCTCGCTCATTTCTGATTCGAACTTGCAGGGAAACTCCGAGCATTGCCCTTTGGGTGACTTTGAGCCTTCTTATGAAGCCCATAGTGAGCGACCAACACACATTGGTCCAAGACTTTCGTCTTCAGACACTGCGGTATTTTAGACGAAGATCTTACGCAGCTTTTGGCTGAAATGAACCGTCCGAGGCTGGTTCAGGATAAAAACATTAGATATTAAAAAAAACACTTATTGATACCATATTTGGTAGTAATCATATCTGAACACAGCTCTTTTACGCGATTTACCCATACTCATAAATAGGCGAATATGTATTTACATTGCTTAAGTCAACAAAATGTGGTTGACGGAGCTTCGCTCGGCATTTTTTTCTTTTTTATAAATTGTGTTTTTTGGAAATTATATTTAAGTACAAATTACGCAAACACTCATTCACTTCGTGATACCATCTACCATCTGCTGTTGTGCTCACAAAAAAGTAGTATTATTATTCGCCAATAGATGTCAGGAATTAAGTCTAACCTCAAAGCAAACACTCATTGACTTCGTGTTACTTAACAACGCCATCTGCTGTTGCCATTATTCGCCAATAGATGTCAGGATTCCTAGCTAGATCGATTTATCGCCCCTGAAACCCCCTATATACTAAATTTCAAGAAAATCGTTGGAGCCGATTCCGAGATTCCAATTATATATATACAAGAATTGCTCATTTAAAGATATTAGATTATACACGATATTTAATACCCCACATGAGATCTGCCGCAATCGAACAAATTCAAAATATACGATAAAAGGCTCTTAGTGGCTTAAATATTTAGTTACACCAAGATATCATCTGGTAGGCGATTAATGAGTAAATTAAGAGATTATATTTTTATTGCATTGGATTATATTTCAAGTGTCCATCGTTAATTTAACTACGCTGGTTGTAACTTATCATTTCAACACGTTAACACTACTATAATAAAGTGCTTGTGGTTGTTGAAACATTCAAGGGGTGGTAAAATCAGACCTATCAGTGTGGTGACGGATTTAGAATACATAGTCACCACCCCCATTCCATCCTAAGGGTGTCGTAAGAGCCGACAAAGGTAATTACAAGGCCGTTGCCTAGTCGCAAGAGAACGAAGCGACGATCATTCTCTTACTCCTTCTCTTCTCTCTGCTAGATGGAACGACGATCTGCGACGGGCAGCCGGCAGCAACTGGATGCATAGAACCGAAGACCGGGTTCAGTGGCGAGCCATGGGGGAGGCCTACGTCCAGCAGTGGACTGAAATAGGCTGATGATGATGAAGAGAAGGAAAACTTGATACGAAACTCTGTGCCAACCCGTCTGGCTAGTGTGGCACAGTAGGGTAATGACTCTGTGATGGGAGAAGCCCTGACTCGGAAGTGGCCTGAGTAGTAATAGTATGTTACTCAGGGTTTATGTACCATGGTGGAACGGGGAAGGCTACTATAGCTACCCCCCGCGTAACCGGAGGGGCCCGCCTTGGAGCTTGGGGCTCCCCTAAGCGAGGCGGGCCGATGTCCCCAGGGTCCCGGAGCATGCTCTCCTATTGGGGAGTGAATCCCGTGGCCCTGGTTCGGACAGTCGAGGATCGCCGTGGGTTTTAGTGGGTAAGTCGGGGCGCAATTTAATCTCTATGCGCCCCGGAGACCCTCATAACCCGGCTAGTCCCAACGGCCGGGAATACATGAGGATCTCCGACGTAAAAAGAAGCATTCAGATGGTGAAAGAGTTTATGAAATCGGTCCATCATTTTTGAGTTAATTCGTTACAAACATACATGCATGCAAATCTTTCCTCTTTGTAATATTAGTTTAAATAACATGCATGGTTTACAGATTAAATGGCTCGCATAAACCCTTGTGTGAGATATTTATTATTAAGGCCTGCATTACGCTAAAGTTTATGCTTATTTGAAATCTAATACTACGCTTCCCGATAGTCTGGTGCAATGCGACCTTCCATTTGATAATCTTCATAACTTTATTACACAGAACTGTTTATGTATGTTCTTTTTCTAATTTCTAGATGAAGATATGTAGAATTATGAAATAATTTGAGTTCTGGTAACTACTACGTGGGTCGAACTTGGTTTTTGTTTTAGAAATTTGTTCATTGTTCTAATTTCATATAATGCCATCTTACGGAATTTTTAGGTAACAATATGTTGATGATAGAAGTACAACCAAAATAAATGACTGTAAGTAATATGGCGAGAGAAGGAAAACTTGAAAGAAAACCGTGGGCCAAGCCGTCTGGAAAGCGTGGCACAGTAGGCTAATTTCCCTCCTCTAGCTGTAGTGGGAATACCAATACCACATAATTTCTCACTTAAGTACATGTGGTAAATAAAATTCAAAATGTTTAATTTTAAACACTTATACCTACATCACTAAGTTTTATCACTATCACTACATAGTTTAAAAAACAAAGTCGCCGTCGGCTGTCCGTCCCTCACTATGTATGCTTAAATCTTTAAAACTACGCAACGGATTTTGAAGCAGTTTGTTTAATAGATAGAGTGATTCAAGAGGAAGGTTTTTAAGTATAATACATTCATAATATTGTAGAGAAACACTGATATACTTAGAGGTTCATCATTACACCCGTGCGAAGCCGGGGTGCTAATGACTAATAAACGTACTAGCTAGTGTCGGTAAAAACTGAGTCAGGAAAAAAATTGCATAGTACCTTTAAAGACCTAGACAGAATACGTGCCGATTAATGTTCGTCAGCATAATATATCAGACAACGAACAAATTGTAGATAGCAAGCAGTACTTACAGCTTACATGCCATAATTGAAATTACATATGCAAAATCAAAGACAAAATATTTTTTATTCGAATGAATTCTTGCGAATGCTTTCAAATAGTCAAAGCTTCTATGTATAAGTAAAATACTTTGCCCTCGGATGGCTATATGGTTTTTATTGCACCCTATAGGTATATAATATGGACTCGGAATTTGTTTCCATCATGGGTAGAAATTATGATGATGATGATAAACCTAACATCATGTATTTTATTACCAAGTCGACATAATATTCAATCGACTGACCCATCCCTAAAACCTTTCCAAGCCACACTGTTCGTATACAGCTCGTTCGCTTTGCCTCTACACTCAACCCCGTCAAACGAGCGTATGTAATTTACATTTACGCAATAGTGATGTATCGCTGAAACTTGAAACTGTTGCGGCATCGTGTCCAGGGAGACAATGCGTGCTATGACAGAGAGAGCGACACGTGCGTTCTTCCGCTCTATTAGCATTCAATGGACCCGAATCATTGTCATCCGAGAAAGGCGCCATGCACACGCTATTAATTTCTCATACCAATTACGTAATTTCATTTCTTGGTTGGTACCTAATAAAAAGTTAATTGAGCACTGGAATTTGAAGTGATCTATTTAATCACAATGTCCACGGATATTGCAGAAACAGGAGATTCGTATAGTATATCCAAATAAATGATGATGAATCAAATAAAGTCACAATGTTATAAAAACATACACTAAACACACTAAACTAGAAGCTGAAATAAGAAGGTCCCACGTCCGTAGAGCATGGTAAAAAGACTAGAAAGCCAGTGGCATTACCTAATTAGTTTGTTATCGTTTCTACCTAAGGATATCAACATAATTTCAGTCAAAGCAGTTTGTCGCTGGCTTTCCTTACGACGCCCTTCATGCCTGAGTTCAAATAACCTAAATGTAAGTAATTATATACTGCCATCCTTATGATACCGTTAACTGCAAAATTCATGTCTAGGGTAAAACCTTGAAAAGTTAGCAGTAAATATAACTAATGGCTTTAGCTTCTAACCGTATTAGACTGATTTATTGATAAGTGTTTACTGACCGAGATATCGCCACAAAATTCAAAATGGCGGTTCTTTTTATTTTGAAAACATAATAACGAGAAACGAGCTTTATATACGAGCATAGTCTTCCGGAAAACTTAATTAAAGAAAATCGTCGGTCAGCTTCAAATAATAGCTATTCAATATCAGGTGTACAGCATGTATTTAATCCTATATTAAATACACTCACATAACCTGTGTGGTGTAATTCCTGGATATAATGATAAATATCGCAACTACGAAATCATTAAAATGTGTATTACAATTCGAAAAGTACTATAGGTTCGAAAGGTGTTTTGGTGCGCAACTATTATTGAAAATAAATCTCGTCGTTCAGACTATCCGCACCAGCACTAGATGCTAGTGTACGCAGGGCCTAAAACAACTCTCGATCCATATCAATCTCCCGCAGGCTCGCTCCGCCAAGCATTGTTCTCGTTTTCCGCGCCGATTAAACGTAAAGACCACATTTGACACGTTCATTACGCTCGGTGTGGTTCTAAGGTCAAGTACAGTGAAGTCACATCCATCCTAAACTTTCGTAACACGTGTCAGCACATATAAAGGTGATATGGGACTATTCATTCTATTCATATAAGTACTTACCGGTAACTCGAGGTAATCGCTTATGGTGTATTTTGCTGCGCCTCGTCTGATGTCGGCTAGGGCTACGAAGTGTTCATCGCGACGCATTTTCCGCCTTAACAGCGCTCTCGCGTACGGGTAGGCAGACAGGAACTCTCCATAGGCATCCATCAGCTCGCCAGTAAATAGCTGCTTCAGTAAAATCGCACTCTCTATTGAATTTCCCTCAGGTATGTCTGGAGGAGAAGGAAGCTCCCGACGTTTGAGCGCAATCGGGATATTTTTGGTGAACGAGCTAATCCCACTAGTTGACTCGCACGACGTATACGCGTCCGCAGAATCACTCGAACCGCATTTCGAGAATGGAAAAGCGGATGAGGCTCCGCTCTTTTCGCTACACGCCGAACTTTGATGCGTTTGGCTCGACTTCTCATAGTAATCGGAAAACTGAGGTTCTGATTGGCTTTCTGTCGACGGCGAAGACTCTTCTGCAGCCGCGCTACTGTAATGAGCATTCTTAATGCAGTCATACAAATCTTCTATAGATTCGTAAGGAGTTATGCTCCCACATGATTCAGCTTCAACCTCATCTTCATGAAGCCTTTCATAGAGATCGTCATTTCTCCTCTGTGCGATAGGAGTAATAGCTGACTCTGATCGGCTTCTTTTTACACTTGGTACTTGATCATACCCAAAATCAGCTGGATTGAGGAAATCCCATTTAACGTTTGCCCATACATTGTCATTTGCATCAGCGGATATTCTGTGATCGGCACAGCACTGGCCACCACTTCTGATAGTGACAGTGGTGACATTGTCACTGTTCTCTACAATTGAACTATCGACTATGGAATCATCACATTCGATTGGAATATCAACAATGACTTTGCGCATGCTTGAACACATAGAAGAAATACTAGAGCGATTGTCTTCTTCAACTTTTTTAGTATTAATATTTGTATCGTTTAATTCAGGGCATGTGATTTCAGACGACGCATCAACATCTTGTTGTGTTAAAACACCTTCTTGTATCAATTCAGTAAGAATGCTCTTCGGTTCTATATCTAAAATAGACGTTTCTGTTTCATTCACATTGTCATCATCTTCTTGTTTAGAATTACTTATGAGTAAACCGGAGTCTATGTATTTTCTCATACGTTCTGTAAGGGCTTCGCTGGCTTCCGAAACAGATTCTAAGAAGTAGAACAGTAAATGATATTCTTCTTTTGTAATGACAGCAGCCCGAAGTAACGGCTTTCCGTAGAGTTCCACCGCCGAGAAGAGAGTTGAAGCTGTAACAATTTATAGAAATAATTATATGACATGAAAAGATTAATCAGAAATTAGCTAAACCTTTGCGTCAAGATACCTTTCATATGTATGATTACAGATTTAAAATATTGCCACCCACCCTCACTGTCCTAAGGGTGCGTAAGAGGTGACTAAAGGAACGCAAGAATCATCTAGCCGCAAGAGAAGGTTAGATGTGCCACCTTTGGATCAACAGGCCCCGGGTTCGATTCCGGGGTCGGGCAAGTGTCTTTGTCTAAACCAGAGGCACTGGCTCGGAGTCTGGGTGTCATTTATGCTCGTGAATTACATGTTTGTAAACTGCCCCGCGACAAAAAAAAAAAAAAACACCTGTGCGAACACCTGTCTTGACAGCGTGGCACAGTAGGCCATGCCTTCCACGAATTTGGAAACGGCCCTACTCAGTTGTGGGTTATTTATGGTCCTAAATGATGTCCTTTTAAAACAACAGTAATTAATCAATCCTTCTGTGGTGCCATATTGTTGCGGATTTAGAATGCATAGCATCTCCAATCGACCCTTTTTCCAATCAGTTAATTTTCTTTAGCACACTGGCGGACCAAACTTATCAACAGTCGACTTTAAATAAGTCTTGTGAAATAGTGCAGTTAGGCGAGAATGCCATGGTGCATTCTCGCCTAACTGCACTATTTCATTAGGCTACATGAGACTCGACCTGCGATACCTGCCGTATGTGTTCCGTCTATATCTCCACGGGGCCAGTGTAGGTAGACTTGCTATTCTCGTGTCGGATCTGAATCCTATAATTTAGATCCCTTAATAAGATACCCAGCATCATAAGATTCACTAATGCTCTTTCACTTAGTAAAATCCTTATGAAACATCTGCATAATAGGGCAGACGATGCAAGAATGCACGTAGGCGTGGATGTAGTCACGGTGCACATCAGTGAAATGAATCACCTTGCATTAAAAGGTCAAACAACCGGTGACCCCGACCTTTATCATTTCTTGGCGTTATCGTGACAGAAATCTATGAATGGTAATAATATTAGATAATTAAATAAAATGTTTATTTGACATGGGAATCAAGTATGGTTTCGAGGTGTACGGCTTTAAGGTCATTTTGATAATCAAATCTTTGGTAATACCTATCCAGGTGCAAGTGTGTGGTTCAGTTCTTAAAATACAAAGTGTCCTCAGCCCTTTGTATCTCATGAATGGGACCAGCGAATTGAGAGAAGTGATTTTACGGGCTCAGAACGTTATTATCACTGATGTAGTTTCAGATTAAGGTAATGGTAATATTTTCAGAATGGCTGATCATAATTGACCTTCAGTCAGGATCAGTCCAACCGCTTTTGGTTAACTACCAGTAACCACAATGTGATCATTATGACGCTACTGACTTCGTGTAACGACTGCCATAGATAGTGGAATAGCAGCCGGGACAGACGGCGATATCTTCTTTGGGCGGTAATTTAAACACACAAACGATGGACACCCATCCAACATCCGGCAGACCCGTTGCTTGACCAGTCCTAGTAGTACTAGGTGATCTCATGATGGCGACTCGATGAAATATAAAAATGATACTATTCTTAATTTTTCTTTTTTTTCTCACTGACTTGAATGCCTTTGATCCTGGGTTTGCGTGATGGAAAGCAACGCCACGGTCTAAGAAGGAGCTAGCAATTCAAGGAAATGACCTATCGGGCACTGGCTCTCGCATACATACTACGAAACACAGTAAAACTGCTTGGCGCCGGACTTAGATGTGAGGGTGATACCTGGCCGAGCGAACTTAGATCCTACTACCAAGCGTCCTCGTTTTTGTTGACTATTACAACACGCGTTATTTCTCACCGTACGGTGGGGAAGTTTTATAATCTGTCCCGTCCTCACACGGGGAACTACTCGTTTAGTCAACACAACTATTACCTTCAAGCAATTGGAGTCGTAACGACTACATCTCATTACAAATTGAAATATGTATTACGTTTGGCTCTTGTAAATTTCAATTAGAGCGGATGCAATGATATTCATCGTATACAAATTCCCCTAATTGTATATCTCATGTTCGATCACTTGACAACACTCCAAGCTGGTTTAGTATGATAGTCACGATCGCTGCATAAAGCGCCTTCTGGGAAAGATTACCGGACAATTCTATGCGTATGCCTCTATTGCCAAACCGCTTTCTACAAACATCGCTCAGTCGGAATACTGAGTGACATGTCCTCTGCCGGAAAATACTTTTATTCGCATGTAATACACATATAACTTGATAAACATTAGAGAGTGATGTTTCTTTGGAAGTGAACGACCTCATGCTGAGGGTAACGTAATATCCGACAAAAGAAAATGACAATGCCGATTACCTGGCCACAAAAGAAGGAAAACATGATATGAAACCCTGTGCCCGTCTGGCCAGCGTGGCACAGCAGGCTGATTACCCCCCCATTGGGGGGCCGACTCAACAGTATGTCACCTATGGGCTGATTGATAGTATTAGATGTTTCTCTAGGTACGTATACCAGATATGTAATCTAGCAATGGTACACAATAAGAGATCCAGGATGTTCCAAAAATTTGCGAACATTCTAGATTATTCGAGCCTGTTCTGTTCTGAAGAGCATTCCACAACATTCCAGAATATTTTGAACGCTTATATTTTCAATACCACGGTCTGATAAAAAATAGAAATTGATTCCGAAACAAGGCATAAGAGCTAATAGACCATATAACACCCTAGATAGTACTGTGACGCTATACCGGCACTCACGTTTTTATTTATCACTATTCAGTAAATTGTATATAGCAAGTTATAAATACATAGTTATTTGCACTAGTACTTTGCAACTTGAAAAAACCAATGTGTGAATAGATGTCACTGCTTTGCTAACGCGATCTAACTTTTTTTAGCAGTGACTTGAATGCCTTTGACCCTAGGCTTGCGTGCAGGAAAGCAACGCCAGCAACGCCGGGTCTAAGATTTCCAGGCAATTCAAGGAAATGACCTGTCGGACATCGGCTCTCACATACACCCAAACACAGTAACACTGCTTGGCGCCTGACTTAGATGTGAGGGTGGTAGCTAGCCGGGCGGAGCATTAAGTCCTACCACCAAACATGCTGGGTTTTGTTGACTTTTACAACACGCGTTTATTAGCAAATTATTGAACTGAATACGATGATTTTTTAAGGGCCAAGTCTTAAACCATTTTTCGGGCTTTCCTAATCACTTTACAAATGACGGAGTAATGAAAACCCCCTTCATTTTAATGACGGTTGAAAAAGGCTAACCCAAATAAAGACAAAGCTGACGAAGACTACGATTAGTATCCCATCAATACCCAATTTCCGAGTTGGGCGTTGCACTATTTAAGAAAGTAAACTCAGGCTCTTGTTCCACGCTGGCTTTTAAGTCGCTCTGCATTGTGGTCTTCCAACAAACGCTTGCAGGTTGAGAGTGGACACCCTCGTCATTTACTCCGCAGACAGCGTTTGATGGATTAGTTTATTGATAAGTACTATGTTTTTTTTTATTTCACCACAGACAAACAACTATATTGTTTGTCTGTGGTTTTACAAGCACATTACCACAATGAAAGCAATATGATCACAGTGCACGACTGCCTTGCAGTTCAAGGGTTGGATATGCCGCCTTTACATCAACGAGTCCTCGGTTCGATTCCCGGATGGGGCAAATGTCTCTAAACCAGAGGCATTTATTTGCTCTGAGTCTGGGTGTCATTTGTGTTAGTGAATTACATATTTGTTAACTGTAACTAAATGTAAGAGGAGGCCTATGTCCAGCAGTGGACTAAAGTTTCGATTTAAAAAAAAATAGAGAAAATAAATGAGATTCAATAAACTATTTCTCACCATAAATCTTTTCCCAAGCAATAAATGTTTCCAAATCGTGTCCATCCCATTGCGGTGGCTCGTATTCTACGACCAAAACCTCTCCCTCCAATACTGCAGCTGAGGCTCTTGGTTCTACAGGAGCCTTGGACCCTCCAAGGAAGAGCAGTGCTACAGGCGGCGCTGCTGGTGTCATAAGTTCTTCAGGTGAAGGTAGAGGGCCTCCCAGTGGTACGTCCAACGGAGCGGAAAGAGGCCCTGAAGGAAGGCCAGCTACTACAGCTCCGATTTCGTTTAAAGGTTCACAAATGACTTCTCCGACTGTGCTGTTGCCGCATATTGTGACCTGAAAAGAGGAAAGGTACTGTATTATACTTTGTTCATAGTCATCATCGGGTTACTATCAAACGACTTCAATAAGGAGGAGATTCGCCATTTTTGTAAACCGATTCCAATGATTATTCTCGAATTTTTATTCGATTGGTGTATGTTCCATATTAATTTTAATCATTTCATTTCATCTCATTAAATTTCATTTTCATTTCATAGCAATAAAATAATTCTACTGAAGACTTGGCTGTATAGTTTATTTGCACTAAACTTAAATTGACATCGACGTTAATTGGTATATAGGTATGCCTTGGACACCGACTTAAAATGGTTGTATATTTTTCGCTTTTTGCCTATGAAGTCTAAGCTGAACTAAGCTAAGCCGTTGTCAAATTCCAAACTTAAAAAACTGAATTTGTCTTCACAACTTACTTCTCAGCCAATTACCTACTACTGGTCGGGTCTCCATAAACTACATGGAGGGTGATTAGATTAGCCTACTGTGCTCTCTGGCCGGACGGTTTAGCACAGCGTTTGAATTAAGTTCTATACTACGTAAATATTGACAAAAAAAAAAAGTATACATATAAGTAGTTTATCATCCATCTCGTTACCATAACACAAGCATTAAGTTCCTTAGCTTGGGACGAGATGGCGTTGTGTGAAATGTCCAAGGATATTTATTTATTATATTATTTATTATTTATTACTTTCTCTGGCGGCTAGGTTTTGTCGGCTCTTACGACACCCAAAAGATGAAATAGGATGGTGACAATAAGTATTCTAAATCCGTCACCACAATGAATATCAAATGTTAATCTACAATTCGTGCCAAAATTCCTTGCGGTTTCGCCCGACGTATAATTTGTCTCTATTAATTTCCTAATACCAAATTCGCAGAACCAATTCACATTCCAAGCTGCGTTAGGAAGGAAAGCTTGTGACTGTAAGTACTGCTCCGAAATACAATCCAATGAGTCATAGGAGTTAACTATAATGTTCCGCAGCAGTTACAGTTTGAGATTTACGATAACTGAATTTTCCTTATCCAGTTTCGTTTTTAGATCACAACGAAAGGCGCGTGTTTGGAATACCTGTGCCTTGCTTCCAAACACCGGGTTAATAAAAGCTTTAATTCAGATAATATTTTCTACAGATGACTTATTTGAGTGTTCATATCTTTCATTTTTATACCAATAAGGTGGCGCTAAATCATACGGTAATTGTTTTTTTTTTTAAACGGAGCCCCTGCACTAGATATATGTATAACCTGTATTTACAAACAAGGAACTCACGAGACACGAACACAAATGGCACCCAGGCTCAGAGCAAATGCCTTTGGTTTAGGACTTGCCCGACCCGGGTATTGAACCCTGGTTTACAATAACTTCTGTATTTCGCGTGAAAAGAACTAAAAAAATTGAAAATTTAGTAACTTTGGGCTCCTGAAAAGCAACCTTGTTACATCAGCTATCTGGCAGTGAAAGTCCCGTCAAAATCGGTCCACAATTACAGAGATTAGCCGAAAAAAACAGTTTCGCTATATGCACCGTAACCTCCAAATGCACTTAGTAAATAGCGTGAATATTACAAACAGACACTACAATTTTATTTTTCTACTTTATTTCGTTTTCTCTCCCGCTACTTCTTCTGACTGTAGGTAATTTATAAGTCTTTAAGAACCCAAGAAAACACAGTTTAACGAGTTTAAAGGCATAAGGAAGAACCGGTGTTAATTCTTCGTGACTTTCAAGTTACACGATAAATCGATGCAATTTTCATTAACTCAACAAACCTAGCATTGCATGTTTCTAAATTGGCTCTTTTATACCTTGACCTTTCGTGATGTGGGGAATCAAATACTTTGGATTTACGCCTACATCAGTATTTAGTAGTTCCTTGGCGTGTCTTTATTAATCTACTAGCTTCGCCCTGCGGCGTCACACGGTTATTGTCGTACTGCGGTGAGGCGTCACCGCAGTACGACAATAACCGTGTAGGGCGAAGCTAGTCTAAAAAAGTAGCCTAAGTTACTCCTTATATCGATCCAGCCTTTCCAGAGATTTGCCGGGACAGACAGACTGGCAGACAAAAATAAACATAAAATGTTATTTTGTTCTGGGCATTATTTTATTATTACAAACAGACACTCTAATTTGAATTATCTGTATAGAATAGGTCAGTCAATGGCCTACTATTGTTTTGGGTCTTATTAATATGGGGTTAAATTAAGCCGGATTTATATTTGTCTGACTTGCTGTGACATGTCGCATCGAAGTGTCTTTTGCGATGTCTGTCATGTCGTATTAAATTTATATAAAATACGACATGATAGATGTCGTCACGTCAGATTGCAACGGAATAGTATAAATCTCAGCGTATTAAATGTATGAAATCGATTCCTCTCTGATGCAATACGTAACAACACGTCAGACAAACATAGGCATAGACGGGCCAAGGCTGATCAGGGTGGCGGAGCATGTTCCCGGTGTCGGACAGTCTAGAGACGCCGTTAGTGGGTGGGTTTCCATCATTCCGCGCCCCGGAGATACACATGACCCAAAGTTTTTGACTAATATCCCTTTCACACATAACAATTAATCTATACAAAAAATTTAACTGTGTATGTAATATTAAAATAAGCGCTTTTTACTAAGTGCATTCGGATGCATTCGGACACACAGTGCATATACCAAAACATTTTTCTTTACAATTTTTTTACAATTATTGTCTGGCTGTCGATTTGTTTGAGCAAGGTTATCTCTGAAATAGCTGGACCGATTTAGACGGGACTTTCACTGACAGACAGCTAATGTACCGAGTAGCAACTTAGGCTACTTTTACTGACTGCTCTCGCTTTTCTTAAGCCCATAGTAACTGAGCTTTTCATATTGTTAAATACCACGCAGACGAAGTCGCGAGTAACGGCTGGTGCATTGGCACCTTAGATAATACTTAATAATAATATATGTATACATAAAATGGACGTTTTTGTCTGTATGTCCTCTAAAGAATCGTAAACTATACATTTGATCATGTGATGATCAAGTGTTGTGCATGAGACAAAGAAGGTTTCTGAACAGAGAAACAATTTAATGTCTTTCCTTCAAAATTATTTTAGTTAGTGGCGTAGCAGCTGTACCTGGTCTGCAGCTGAACGAAATAACAGGTGATGAATACATAATTTTCAATTTAAATCTTCAATCCCAGGGAAATCACGTGTCGGTTACGACGCACAAGATCAATTTCCTTATATCACGACCGAAACAGTTAGGGGCCCTATATAGTAAGCAATCGATCGATTTAGATCGATATGATAGCTCTATAGTAATAATGCACGTTTTTCATTATCGGCCGTTACATAAATGAGACAATATCTTCAGTCCCACGTTCGCGATCTTTTTATAGTTTTCCTGGATGCCTGTTCTAGTAGCTTCGATAGATTATGTCGACTGTGTTATTGTAATGGATTTGTATCACCGCGAGAGGCGTCGTAGGCAATTGATCTACAAAATGACTCCGCTGTGTTTTAAATGGTGACGATTATACTTCTTTACTAGGGCCGACGCCCGATGGGGCGGAAAAATCCTCGAGTGGCAAAAGCGTTTTGGAAAGCGCAGTGCTAGTACGCCTCCCACACGATGGACCGATGACCTGGTCATGGTGCGGGCGGCTCAGGACCGGCCTTTGTGGAAATCTTGGGAGAGGCCTATGTCCAACAGTGGATGTTCATCTATACTAATAGTATAAAGAGGAAATGTTTGCCTGTAAGTATGTGTGTAACGGATTGGCAGAAAAGTACTGAACCGATTTTAAAAATTCACTGATTAATATAGGCTCTTAAAATGGCAAGAAAAAAATAAAAGTAAATGTCCACCCGTGAGAACCCGGTACTGTCTGTTGTTGAGAGAGAGGTTTTCTGTTAATAGTGCGAATTTTTTCTTATAAAGATTTAACATTGCGATGTTGGTTCTTCAAGTTGTATCTAACAATATGCAATGCAGGCTTTAGGACCTTGACAGCGGGTTCACGGTATTTTTTACCGAGCCCTGATGACGTCATGCCGGAGATATGCGCGTACGCCGCACGCGCTCATTCCCTGTTTTATACCACAGTTGCCGCAGTAGGATAACTTAAATATTACTTGCTGAAACGGTAAGCACTACTACTTGTTACTAACAATACTACTATTATAAACCAGCAATTTTCTCAAAAAGAGACGTTATAGGTTTAATAGCGTGTATAGTATATTGTTTAATTTCCGACGTTTCGCATGATTTGCAGCAGTAGTCAGCGCATATTCTAGATGACAGCGGTCTTTAAACGTACAAAGAAACAGTTCAATCTACCGCCTTTAATTCGGGAATCAAACAATGTAATATACACGCGATAAATCCGTTAAAAAGTGTTTAATTAGAAAGAAAGAAAGAAAATACATTTATTGGCACTAATAATAAACAAAAGTTACAAGAAAAATAAAATAAAAATAGTGTTAGCGCCAAAGGGCAACCAGCTCAGCATAATGTTAGGGATCAGCTATAAGTGCTAATACCTAACGCTGATTTTCAGCTGCAGCCCAATTACAGTCTGATACTGGAAGCGTGGCCGGTGTTGGAGCGACCCAAGCAAGAACAGCGTGCCATGGAGATGAATATGCTGCGGTGGATGTGTGGAGTGACGCGGAAGAATCGCGTAAGGAACTCCCGCATTCGCGGCAGTCTTCATGTCCGTGACATTGCCGGTATGTTGCAGGAGTGTCGGCTCCGTTGGTACGGCCACGTTTTACGGCATCTGGATGTTTACGTGGGAAACAAATGTCTGGCCTCCGTCGGGCCCCGGCAGGAGAAGTAGACCCAAAAAGTGCTGGCTTGACGTCGTAAAGGGTGATATGCGTGCCAATAGGCTCACTACCAGGGATGCTGAAGACCGTGCGAAGTGGAGAAGAAAAAGTCGGAAAGCGGATCCCGGGCGCCGAAGCGAGAGTTTGAGATGCAACCGGGATATGACGCATAGATGATGATGACTGGGAGTTGTCATACTGTGTTAATTACACTATGGAGTTATTCGATCCCCCCAACTCCCCGGCCAGGATAATGTCTGATGCATCTTCAACGAGGAAAAAAGCGAAATAAGACTGGACACGGGGCAGCCGATTTTACACGGCCAACGCGTTTTTGGTATTACAAAACCAGAAAGATGGATGCTCCCTGATTGTAAATTATTTCTGGCGTGTTTTTAAATTTTATGTAGGTACGCAGAGGAGTGGGTGCAATTTTGTATATTGCAAGGAGTTTATTAATATTGAAATTTAATTTATTTTTGTGTTGAGAATTTATCATGTTACGTTATTGAGTTTAATTGGTAATTGAAATGATATTGTTTTGTTATTTTTAAATACCCAGCTATAGACTTTAAAGCGGACTTTTTAGTCTTCTTCTTCGACTTTTCCTAACTTCAGTGAAACCAATCGAATCAAACTTCGATAAAGCTACTAGTTTTTTAACACGGAGTGTTTTATGAGAGTTGTAACCATGTGGTGACCGATTTATTTTAAATTACATAGTGTCACCACCCCATTCTGTCCTGAGGGTGCCGTAAGAGCCGATAAAAGGAAATGGCAATGTCGACAACCTAGCCGCAGGAGAAGGAAAACTTGAAACGAAACGCTGTGCCAACCCGTCTGACCAGTGAGGCACAGTAGGCTAATAAAATACCCTCCATGTAAATGGAGGAGGCCCGATTCAGCACTGGGTCATAATATAAGGGCTCAGTAGTAGTAATAGTATAGTACCGACTGCCCTCTGCGGCGACGGTGGGACAACCGGTAACCTTTGGTTAGATTGGCTGTCAGGTTTCCCGCTACTGACTGTCATAGTAGTAGAATGGCAGATGGTTAGGTCACATATTGTTATGAAGAATCATCAAACATCCAGCAGACCACGTTGCATGTCCTGCAAATCGATTGGGTTCTGCACTGTCATCTACTCTCTTCTTGGTACTATTCAAATTTGATAAATTATTTAGCGAAATGAGGATTTTATTCAAAATTAAAAATTATTTATCGAAATGGGGAATTTTTAAAGTGAAAAACAGTTTTGCGCCATCTAGTAGCATAATGCAACATTATAACAACTTTATTGTAGCGCCATCTCTTATTTAATAATGGCAGCTTCACAAAGATTGAAGCTGAGTGCATTACAGAGCTTCTCGCTAGTGTCAATAGATGGCGTTATCACAATTTTTTATTTGCGGCACAAAACACAATTGTTTTGAACTTGCAGCAATTTAAATAATTGTGTTTTGAGAAACGATCTAAACCCGTATCGTAAATGTGTAAAAATTAGATAAAGTAACTACTACTACTCAGCCCATAAATGACCCACTGCTGCTCTCATATTCCTAGAGAAGGAGAACTTGATACGAAACCCTGTGCCAACCCGTCTGACCAGCGTAGGCTAATTATCCTCCCTCTGATGAGAGGAAAGTAACTATTTAAGCCAAAATCAATCCTGCGCATGAGTCGATTTTTTTGGCGGTGATTGACGGAGAAGGTGGCCACGCCATTGGGTAATGATATGGCGAAATATGCATAGAGCATTTGGTTCAAAAAGTTTTTAAGCTACATCAAAATTGATTATAAAATGTACAGCATGTAGATTTATTTTTACTGCACAATAAACAACGGGTCAAGTGATTTAGCAAATCAAACATTAATGCTAATATTGAAAGTCCAGCACTAAAATCTAGAAAGTAAATTTTATAGAGTTTAGAAATTCGCATTTTCGCCTTTTGAGGTCAATAGAATGTAAAGTCTCTATGACATTATGCTAAACGTGTCATATGCGGTAGGTAAAATGTTTGTAGGTTGTTCCTACGTTCATTGTCCACATAGTTAATTTGGATTTTATAAAAAATAGGTGTTAATATATAGTATGTATACCATCATCATCATTACAGCCAAAAGACGTCCACTGCTGGGCATAGGCCTCCCCCAAGGATTTCCACAAAGGTCGGTCCAGCCAGGGCCGCCCGCATCCATCGTTTTCCAGCGACCTTAACCAGGTCATGGGTCGACCGTGTGGGAGGCCGGTGTGGCAGTGCTGGTCACTGCGCTTTCCGGAACGCTGTGGCCACTCGATGACTTTTCTGCCCCATCGAACGAGATAAGAGATAGAGGATGTTTCCAAGAGTACCTAAGTACTCTACATCATAAATATTTATTTATTTACTAGCTGACCCGGCAAACTTCGTACCGCCTCAGGATCAATAAATAAGAAGCCTGAATGTTTTTTTCACCTTTTAAACCTTCCCTGGACTTCGGCGAATATTTCAAGACCAAAATTAGCCAAATCGGTCCAGCCGTTCTTGAGTTTTAGCGAGACTAACGAACAGCAATTTATTTTTATTTATAAAGATATTCAAAATTAGCCAAATCAGCCCAGCCGATCTCGAGTTTTAGAGAGACTAACGAACAGCAATTTATTTTTAAAGATATACATATATGTATTTTGTAAATAAAGTAACTCTGACCGAAGCATCTGTTTTAAACGATACTTTTTAGTTGTTACATCCTCTTTGACAATATTTGCAGCACGCATTCTATTAATTTCATGTCAAACGTAATGAGGTTACATTTAAAAAGTTTAATTTTAGATTAGAAATAATTTTATATGGTGTTTAAGTCTTCTTTATTTTCCTAATTTTCCGCGTAATTGTTTTATTTTATTTCTATTTATTTAATTAATTAGTATATACATTTATAATAATAATAAATAAATAAATATCCTTGGACAATGTATGAAATATATCTTAGGAAACGTTTGTACTTTTAACAAAGCACCATCTATTAAATACTTACTCCAATATAGACAATACAGTCAACAGCGCCATTGTTTGGAGCGAACATATGATTATAACTGTCAAATAATAGACAAATAAGTTGCAATAATATAATATAAATAAATTGAGATGTAAGCTATCTTAATTTTGATCAAAGTAAATCAAACAAACACACACATTGCGCAAATTCGATTATAATCATTTACTTAGTTTATGATATAAAGATTACCGAACCGTCGGGACGAACGTCAGATGTTTGACAGGTAACAGTTTGTATGGGAAAATAAAATTGTTGTATTTATTATTTTACTTACAACATTTCTATGTGTTCTCAACTCTTAAACCTTCCCTGGACTCACACGAATATTTCAAGACCAAAATTAGCCAAATCGCTCCAGCCGTTCTCAAGTTTTAGCGAGACTAACGAACAGCGATTCATTTTTATATATAGAGATTGCAAGGAGAACCAACAGCTAAAATTTATGAGAAACAATTGAATATGAGACACAGAGCCAATTACAGGTTCTCACGAGTAGAAATAGAATAGGATTCTTAGATCACTAAATGGCAAGCGATAATAATGACAGATATAAAGAATTAAAACAAGCAATAAGCACAAAATACACTCAGTTACTAGATCAGGCATCGATGACATGGGTCAAACAAAAGTAATAATAATAAAAAAAGAAACATCACATAAATATTTCAGTTTAAAGAAGTTTAGCGACCAGCATGCTACTTACTTAACCCAATTTACCCGAAAAATCTGAACTATGTAATGAAATCAAGAAATATCGCCTAATATTGCGAGAATTACCGAGCAATTCCTACACCGCGATAGCGAAGTTTAGGGAGCAATTCGCACGGTTAACAAATCCCTGACTACAGTTATTGGGGGATAGGCGCCGCGGCCCCGTGCCATACATATCACCTCGTCTGGCAGGATGATCATTCCTTTGCGCCTAAAGAGGTATATTTTGTTAATAGCCAGCCTTAAACTGTCCTTAAACCCATAAAGATAGGTCGCCGGCCATTTTTATTTCTAGTATACATTGTAAATTCCTAATAAACGTGATTAATGTACTATGTAATCTATACTTACTAATATATAAAGCTGCAGAGTTTGTTTGTTTGTTTGTTTGTTTGTTTGAACGCGCTAATCTCAGGAACTACTGGTCCGATTTCAAAAATTCTTTCAGTGTTAGATAGTCCATTTATCGAGGAAGGTTATAGGCTATATTTTATTTTCAAAGGAATTAGGGATCCGTATGAAATTGCGATTTTGTAACCCAAGGTGTAAAAGCGAAAACCTATTTATGCGTGCGCTGCAAAAACTATTGACAATAGAACAAAATGAAGTACTACGAGTTTGTAGGTCTTATTAAAATCTACAAAAAAGTCACGAGAGGACATATCTAACTATCATGGTTTAGTCACAATAACCACTTTTATATTCATAAAAAAAATGCATAGAGATAAGCACGGGTTCGAAGTCCACGCGAGCGAAGCCGCGCCCAAAAGCTAGTACCTAATAAACGTGATTTATGTACTTATTATTACTAAATGTACTATATTCATCTCGGCATCCTACATATTTTTATTACACGTAACATTTATGTTAATTTTACCAACCCATACCACCCACGTTCCTATAATCACCTCATACGACACCCTCAGGTGGTGTCGTATGAGGTGATTAAAGGAACGCAAGAGTCAGAACAACTTGCCGGAAGAGAAGTAAAACTTGACACATTTCCCTCCATGATTTTTTTGGAGGCCCAATACATTAGAAGGTCATTATATGGTCCGAAATTATAAAAGGTACCTAATTGTACTTCCGTTCCACTTCTAGAGAAAACATTCTAATAAGGTTCGACCAAATTTCTAATGATTAAAATCTATTTATGGAAAAGCTGAACTCTGAAGTTATTTATAACATTTTTAGGTAATTAACTAACACGTGTGTATCGTAACACTTTTAGAAAATAAATTAAAGATGGCCTAATAATACGCGAGACTACCGGTTTATATTTATAGAATGCATTTCACTGGGACGATGGTGACCTATGAAAGTCCGTAGACTTGTCAATACTATACTGAGGGTGTCGTAAGAGGCAGAACACCTAGCCGCCAGTCATCATCATCATCATTTCAGCCAAAAGACGTCCACTGCTGGACATAGGCCTCCCCCAAGGATTTCCACAAAGGCCGGTCCTGGGTCGCCCGCATCCACTGCTTTCCGGCGATCTTAACCAGGTCGTCGGTCCACCGTGTGGGAGGCCTACCAGCACTGCGCCTTCCGGAACGCGGTCGCCACTCGAGGACTTTTCTGCCCCATCGGACGTCGGTCCTGCGAGCTATGTGCCCTGCCCACTGCCACTTAAGTTTGACAATCCGCCAGTGATTGAAACTTAATATAAGCCCTGTAGTAACTCGTCTTGCCAGCGAGGCACAGTAGGCTAATTTCCTCCATGGAATTGGGGGGGAGGGGTGACTCCGAAGTGGGTCATCTATGGCCTGAAACGACGATGAAATGACTACCCACGGGAGCGGAGCAACAATCATATGTTTTAATAAATCGGTCAGACTTCCATACATCTCTTAAAGCTTTCTTTCTGTTCTCCTTTTTCGACTTCTTTACAAAGCAAACATTTTCTCCAAAATAAAAGATTTTTGACCTAAAATGTAAACCAACTTCTAAACTTCAACAACTTCACACTCCTTCAACTTCAACTAAATAGCGATCAATAAACGATTTCAAGTCTGTGCCAACTTAAATTCACACCGCATTCATAATTACAATATAATTATCGACTTCAAATGGTTCTATTTGGCATTATCGTGCTTATATTGAATTCCTATTGTCCGTGTGGCGACGGATTAATAATAAACGGTGTCACAACCCTATTCCATCCTGAGGGTGTCGTGAGAGACGACAAAAGGCCGCGAGAACTTAGCCGCAAGAGAAGGAAGACTTGATCTGAAACCCTGTGCCAATCTGTCTGGCCAGCGTGGCACAGTAGGCTAATTAACCTTCATGTGATTGGAGGAGGCCCGTAGCAGTGCGTTTTGAAACCTATTTTGAAGTCGGTTTATAATTTACTAGTGGCCCGCCCCGGCTTCGCCCGTGCAAAGCGGGGGTGGGTTATACTTAAAAACCTTCCCCTTGAATCACGCTATCTATTAAAAAAAACCGCTTCAAAATCCGTTGCGTAGTTTTAAAGATTTATGCATACATAGGGACGGACAGAAGAATGCGACTTTGTTTTATACTACGTAGTGATGTAGTGATAGTGATAGTGATGATATCAGTGTGAACGCTGCCTAAGAGCAAGTCAACGGGTCGTCGAGTGACATACTTTCCACAGTTGTCGATGTTATAATTATTATTATTACTTGGTATCAATGGCAAAACAAAACACATGGTAGACGAACAGCCGTAAAGGAAATAACACTTTTAATTTTGTTAACATAGTTACATTATGAAAATATCCTGGCCTTTTGAAAATACTAGGTATTTTTGTAAAAGTAGGAAACGTTTAGTGTAATAGTCGCGACAGATGTAGTAAATACATTTATGGCGTCACTAGCGACCCGTCCCGGCTTCGCACGGATGCAATGAATAATCTCTAAATTTAGCAGTGGTTATCTACAATATTATGAATGTATTATACTTAAAAACCTTCCTCTCGAATCACTCTACCTATTAAAAATGACCGCTTCAAAATCCGTTGCGTAGTTTTAAAGATTTAAGCATACATAGGGACGGACAGACGACAGACACTTTGTTTTATAATATGTAGTGATAGTGATAGTGATGATAGTGATAGTGATTATTAATTGACTCATACCAAATAATAAAAAGTATCAATATTATAGTAGCGTTTGGGCTATTTTAACAACCAATTTAGATTATCTATAAACAAATAAATAAAATTGAATTGTCTGTTTGTAATAATAAAATAACCACTTTGTACAAAATGCGTAAGTAAGTAAGTAACAAAGTACATAGACCAAAATATATTTTTTTTTAATTTTTGTCTGTCTGTTTGTTCCGGCCAATCTCTGGAACGGCTGGGCCGATTTTGACGGGAGTGTCACTGATAGGTAGCTGATGATATAAAGAGTAACTTAGGCTACTCTTTTTTACTAGCTTCGTCACCCGCGAGTAACATCACACCCGTGCGAAGCCGGGACGGGCCGCTAGTAAACTAATAAATGAAAATGACCCATTGCTAGCCTACTGTGCCACGCTGGCAAGACGAGTTGGCACGTTGATTGTACGCAAGCTGTCCTTCCCATGCGGCTAGACTATCGGCAATAAAATTTACGTTGGTCGGCTCATAAGACACCCTCAGAATGAAATGGGGTGGCAACACTATGTATTCTAAGTCCGTCACCACACAGAAAATAACCAAATGAAATCTAATAAATACATTTCCATTCCATACGCATTGGTTATTTTATATTCAAATCAAAATCAAAACTCATTTAATCAAGTAGCCTCATTAGAGCATTCGATTTGAAATTTAAAATTTACCAGTTACCACCGGTTCGGTATGCAGTTCTACAATGAAGAGCCGACAAGAAATTATCTAGTTGCTTTTTTTAGATAGCCATTAAAAAATGTCGCTCCAATGCAATTTTCACCGTGTCCATTCGATGACGTTCCAGTTACCAAAATTCGTTAGTCATTGAGACAATGCGCATTATTCCAACGGATGCGCAGCGAGGTTTGTCATTGTTTTTATACTATAAGGAAAGTGAAACTGTAGTATTTTGACCTAGAAATTGGGACAGTATTGTCTGGTGTTGTTTTGTTCTATTTATTCCAGTACAAATCTTAAAGAACCTCGATAGAGTAAATACCACTTATAATAAAAGCTTAGTTAAGTCTTTAAACATAGGTCGTATATCTTAATAATTCGTTTGAAAATAAAATATATAGCCTATAACCTTCCTCGATAAATGGGCTATCTAACACTGAAAGATTTTTTGGGATCGGACCTGTAGTTCCTGAGATTAGCGCGTTCAAACAAACAAACAAACTCTGCAGCTTTATATATTAGTATAGAGTATAGATGACGATACTGCTTAACCGCTAGAGTCTGATTTCTGAGGTTTTTGCGACTGTTACACATTGATACGGGATACGGACATTGTCGAGAATTAAATAATGTAATATATACGCGATAAATCCGTTAAAAAGTGTTTAATCAGAGTGTTTAGCAGATTAGGCGGAAAGCGTAACAGACAGGCGTAATACAGGGTGTCCCAAAAAATAGTGTCAAGCGGAAGTCCAGAGCACACAAAATAGAGATGTATGTTCTGCGATTTTTCCTAGTATTCGCGTTATTATTTTCTCAATTTTAAATGTTTGGCTTTACATCAATATTTTCTAAATTTTGGTCAAACTTACGAAGCGCATTATTTTATGGTACAATTCAAGATGATACAGTCAGAGACAGAGAAAAATTAAAAAGACGCCTACTTAAAAAAATGACATTAAGTTTTTTAGTTTCTCAAAAATTCAGAAAAAAAAATATTTATTTATTTCTTTTTAATTACGTAAATAACACCTTAACAGCTATAGCGCCAATGCGATGTTACTACAACAATACAAATAATTAATACAATACAAATTAAAAAACACAATTAAAAATACATTTGAAATACCTAAAATTAAAACACCTATGTACAGTCACTATCACTACATAGTATAAAACAAAGTCGCATTCTTCTGTCCGTCCCTATGTATGCATAAATCTTTAAAACTACGCAACGGATTTTGAAGTGGTTTTTTTTAATAGATAGAGTGATTCAAGGGGAAGGTTTATATGTATAACCCACCCCCGCTTTGCACGGGCGAAGCCGGAGCGGGCCACTAGTTAAAAATAAAAGAATCATCTCAGTCTTTCAATGCACTCCAGTACTACAGTGAAATATGTGAAAATCATAACACTAAACTATGAAAAATACATGGGAACATGGGGATAACATACATGGGGTGATTCGGGGTGCTCTATCACACTATTTTTTGGGACACCCTGTATATTGGATTCACAGACATTGGCTACAATTAAATAGGTATAAAATGACTAGGAAACGTGACACAGCTGACTCAGTCACCTGGAACGAGTGCATGCATGATTGCGAATGCTATATTGTAAATAAACTAAACTGTATAAACTATTAAGTTACACAACTTGATCCGTTTACACCAGTAACTGCCAGCATCTGATGCTACGCTATGTGCTCTAGTAAGAGCATTGGCGGAGTTCCTTAAGAGATAGGCTAATGAGATACGCAGGTGAACGTTACCGACATAGCCTACAGAATAACTGAACCTAAAGCCGAACGTCCACCGCTACCTAAAATAAGTTAGTTTAGCTTGCATAGTTGAGCCAGTTTTTCATACATGTCAGTTCACCGTCGATGGACGTTCGGCTTAAGGACAAAGCACACTTATCAACTCGGAAAGGGATCGGCACCGTATCGCCTTTCGCCTCGCCATAAAACGGGCGTCAACCTAACGTAAGCACGTAACCAAAGCGGATCAGCAGCTCCGATACGTCGTCTTGGCTACGGCTAGGCGACGCCGCGCTTACAGATGGCCCGTAAGATAATGTTACGAACAGGGCCGGATTTAGGGGTCCAGAGGCCTCGGGACAACAAAGGAGTGGATGCCCCCTTGCCCCAAATTATTTTCCAAATAAAATGAACAATTTTTTTCAGTCGAGTTTTTCAATAAATAATTTATTGTGAAACCGAGTAGATTCTCTTAGTATTTAACAAACACATATGAATATAATCGGAAACAAGAATTATTTTTAATTAAATTTTAGGGTTAACGACCTTTCGAGCTTTTTTGAAAAGATGTTTACTAGGTTTACTAGTTGAAATTTGAAAGAATTTTTTTTCCGAAGTCTCTATTGTGGTGGCCCCCCGCTTGTGGAGGCCCCGGGGCTTTCGCCCCGGTTGCCCCCCCCCCTAAATCCGGCCCTGGTTACGAATATGTTATATCCCGCAAGGGCGGCGCGGGCGGAGAGGCGTAAGCGCGTGAACGGCGAGCCGTAAGCGCGGGGACCGCTGTTTGACCACGCGCTGTACGGCGTTCGTGAGCTTGTCCTGAAGCGAGGCCAAGGGCGGATCCAGGGGGGGGGTCATGGGGGTCATGACCCCCCCCTGAGCTGGTTCCAGGACTTAGGTGGACCACTAATTGAACATAATGATTTTATTTTAAATATTTTATCACCATACAGATTTTATGTAAAACAATACCTTATTAAGGAACAAAAGAAACAGGGACTATTTATTACAAATATATCTATAATCTAAGCAAACAAAGATGCTGCCACCACATATTTAATTTTTATTTTCAAGTAATTATAATTGCATGCAGTCGGGATTTCATTATATATATAAATTGTCGTATATTTATATCAATTTATTAGATATTATTGGTATTTTAATACAAATGTAATCATTATGTTTAATGTTTTTAAGTATTGTCGGTTTTTTATTTATTGTAATCATTATTTTTTATTTTTTTTATTGTAGAATGAATTTGTTGTATTTTTTTGTAGTCTATTTAATTATATAACACGTCACTACACGTCACACGAACTATTCGAAGCAAAAGCATAGACCCCATACTTAGATTTACGTTAGACCTCAAGTGCTTGCAGCTTGGTATCCGTATGCTACTACTGGGATTCAGCAGAATATCAGCGTCAGGTACTGCACTTGACATATGCTGAGCTGGATACCCTTTCGGTGCAGTTTCGAGACACATAGATAATTCAGAAAATTTATTCTTTTTTGGTTTTATAAATTTTTTTATTATTTGGTTGTATACATGGACGTATAAAAAAAGGCGGACGAAAAAATGTTTGAAATGTAGTCTTTTGAAAAGCAATAAACACAATACATATTATAGTTATAACATTTTTTTTAAGTTACGCAAAACTTATAGGGTGCGTTCCACTTAGCACTCAAAACGACCACGCTCACGACCACGGTTTTCGCCGTTCCACTTGGTTCTGGGCGTCACAATCATTTACTGAAGTGAAATGGATTTTGGAGCGTTTTGGGCGTTCTTAAAAATAATAAAAATGGCACGTCTAAAAAAACTAAACAAAAGGTTGATGAGGTTATATTACAATTTGTAAGTGGTATCAATAAGTTCCATTAAAATTTATTAAAAAAAAGTATAAACTTTAATTTTCAAGGAGTATTTATCTAATTTATGATCGTATTTAATAAAAATGCCTTTTACGGCTGCAGTTTGAAATTAGTTGGTGTGTCAAAATAAAAGTAGTAATTCGTCCAGCTCAGAGAAAGAAAGAAATAGAATTTTACAAATCTTTGATTGTGAAAAACGTAAAGTTTGACCACATAATATTGATTACGATAATGTCCTGTCCGATCTTGTTCGGTACAATAGAACGATATTGTTATTGTAGCATTTTTCTGCTTTTAGTTTTTAAAATTGGCGCTCAAATTCTCAAAACGCTCACAACGACCCACCTTTTGAGATGGGGCGTCGTGAGCTTGGCGTGAGCATAAGTAATGACGTCATCAATGACGTTTTCGCCGCGACCACAACGATCGTGGTCGCCATGTGGAACGCCTGAATGAGCATTTTAGGCGTTGTGAACGCCAAGTGGAACATACCCATAGTGTGACCTACGTATGTATTTTGTTTGTTGGATACCCTTTTGCGGAGTTTTGCGTCATGTCATGTCGAGGGGTGACATACCTCTAGCTGTTATGACAAAATCATTAACCACGGTTACGGAATTTAAATAGGCTGCCTCATTCAGTGCGTGATAGTGGTTCTCTGGGTGTCTTCAAGAGGGCAATATGTACGTGGATATGTACAAGTTATTATGTGTGGAGTTTTTCAAGTCTACAATAAAGAATAAATATTTTTAAGTACAGTACTTACGTACATTAATAAATAAATAAATAAATATCCTTGGACATTTCACACAACGCCGTCTCGTCCCAAGCTAAGCAACTTAATGCTTGTGTTATGGTAACGAGATGGATGATAAACTACTTTTATACATATTTTTTTTGTAAATACATACATATTATATATATAAATGACACCCGGACTCCGAGCCAGTGCCTCTAGTTTAGACAAAGACACTTGCCTGACCCCGGAATCGAACCGTACTTTACTTGTATCTATTGTTATCAAAATTAAATTATAATTTCTTGACTTAACCACGACTATGTGACCCCCTCCTGGCGCCAAAGCTGGATCCGCCCTTGAGCGAGGCGTTTACGTTTCGAATCCGATTAGTGTGCTTTGCAGTAGGGAGTTTCATACACATAATACTGAATGCCTCGAGTGGATACGGTGCCGATCCCTTTCAGAGTTGATAAGTGTGCTTTGTCCTTTAATCATCAGCTCAAATGTATGTACTTGAATCTGTTTTTTTTATGTTATAATTCTGTTACACATATATGACGATCGAGTTTCGACTGGTATCCTAATTAATATTAAGGTGGATGCTCCAGGGTAGCCCGCGAAATTCAAATATTCTTACGTTTTTTGCAATTTGCAGCGCAGTGCTACTCATCAATACAACCCTCCAAGCTCTTCAAGGTGCAAGAATGACTTTGACGTGGATAAAGTTTTTCTTGCACCTTTATGAGCTTGGAGGGTTGTATTGATGATTTTGATGATTATAATTCTATAACTACATACTTCTTACAGCCGCGAATAACATTTTAATCAACATACTACCTAGACCTGACCTGCAAATTGCAAAAAACGTAAGAAAATTTGAATTTCGCGGGCTACCCTGGAGCATCCACCTTAACGGTTTCATGAATAATGCAGATAGTTTATATCTTATTTGCCATCATATTATCAACATTCTCGCAAATCTATAAGCGGGAAAACAGAAGTGCCGACACAAGCTCTTGCGAAAGGTAAGCTAATTGCTTCCTAGTCATAAGCGCTGGTTGCCAGCTGATTAATGTGAAACTCGTGCGAATTTCAACATATTCGATCGAATTAACGGCAACCGCGTGATGATAGATTCGGAATTCAGAGAGACTGGAAACCATACGTTCCTTAAAAGTCGTGTAATGAAACTCCGTATAGATTAAGAAGATAAAAAAAACAATAGACTTATATTTAAAAACATAAATCTATCTTTAGATTTATTATTTTTAAGGTGGCTCGGGCATTAGAAAGTTACTATTGTTACTATTATTGACTAGATCTGGCTGATGTTTCGCCCTTTGTGACTATTGCGAGAGTTTGCTCTCAAAAATCTGTCTTATCCCGGCCTTGTACCTAAAAATGCCGATTCTTGCCGGCTCTCCTCTGTAGAGCTGCATTCCGAACCGGTGTGGTAGATGGTAAAGAATCTATTTTAAATTTTAAATGATAATTTTATATTTTATTGTTTGACTTGCTAAAAGAGCTCTAATGAGCCAACTTGATTAAATGAGTTTTGATTTTAGTCTATCGACTAGCGACTACTGAACCAACATATTAGGTTGGGGGAAAAGTATTTTCGCATTATAGTATGTATTATTATGACTATTTTTCATTTGTTTTTCGTACTGTCAAGAATAGTGAAACAAATAAAGAAATTCGATAAATTTTAAAATTTTATTACAAAAAAGGAAAAAAATGCAACGCAAGCCGCGAACAAAAATTGCGTTGTTTAAGGACCCTAGTGCAGTGTCTGTGATATTAGCACAAATTTGGTTTAAGCGTTTTCAATCCGGAAATTTTGATGTCAAAGGTGCACGTCGCTCTGGTCGCCCTATTACGGTTAAACGGATGCCATTTTTGAAAAAAATGGAGTAATATCGGCATATCAGTAGTTACGATGTAGCTGAAGAACTGGGAATTGACCACAAAACAGTTTTGGCACACATAAACAAACTACTTATATTAAAAAATGTATTGAAATATCTTAAAAAATGCGAAGAAACTTTTTCCCCAACCTATTATATAAGTAATGGTCCAAATTTAGACTACACAGTGTCACCAGCCCATTCCATCCTGAGGCTGTCAAGTGTTTAAACAAATAAATCTTATTGTATTTTAAGTTTACTGTGACTACTCCTGTGTCTATTGATATGGTTTTTTGTACTACGTCGCAGATTTGATAAATTTCATTTCTTCCTTTCTATTTGGATTAGTGCAACATCTATTATTATTAAAGAAGGCATTTTGATTATTGGCCACAGAATGTGTCAAAGTTACACATTTTGTACTATGAACTATGAAGTAAGGATTCAGTCAGACCCACGTGAACGAAGCTCAGGTGTCAGGTACCTACCTATAAAATCTAACCGCAAGAAAAAGAATCCCTACCTATATTATATAGAGTGTACAGTACAGAATAGTAGTAACTGAGCCAGTTTCGTTACCAGGAAAATAAGCTCTATCTGTTGGTTAAAACAGGCGTATATGGAAAATTGTTTCGGGGTGAGTTATGGCCTTTTTTCTTATGACGGCTGTATGAATTTTAGTTTTCTTTAATATATGAAAGAGGTCTTAATCCCGAACATTTTCCGTTCTTTAGTAATGTTCTAAAAGGAAAGAAATGCTACTGCATTGACTGCCTTGTTTCGCATCAGCGGTCCCCGTTTCGATTTCAGGGTCAAGCATGTGTCTTTGTGTAAACCAGAGGCACTTGCTCTTAGACAGGGTGACGGAGGACATTTTTATTCGTGAATTTCATGTTTGTACACTGTCCCCGCGATACAGGCGAGGCCTAGTGCAGAGGTTTCGTTAAAAATACTCCAAACTCTGGACAGATTTCAAAAATTCTTTCATAATTAAAATGCTACACTAACCCTGAGTATTTCACGTGCGGAAGGAGTAAGAAATGAACAAAGTTTGTGAGCACACATTCAACAAGACCAACCACTACATTCACTTTGATAGACCTCAAATCCTTGCCAAGGAAAATCATTACATTCCAAGAATGATCCGCGAGGCTATTGAGATTAAAAAACATCCAAATTTCAATAGAGAGGATGGTTGGCAAGTACCACCTGCTTGGGATCCAGTCATTAAATTGATCAAATCTCAAGCAAAACACTCATCTGCAAGACCTCTGGACACCGTGAGCGATTTCTGCGTGCACAGGGAACGTTATCAATAAAACAAAATTATAGGCGGTAGATTTTAACCGTTTCTTTGTACTTTTGAAGACAACTGTCATCTAGTCTCTCCCGCGACCACGACTGCTGCAAAGCATTCGAAACGTCGGGAATTAAATAATGTAATATACACGCGATAAATCCGTTAAAAAGTGTTTAATTTCAATGTGTAATAATCGCGAAAACCTAAGAAATCATTAAGAAATGAACAATTTCACCAACCTATACTATACCAACCACAGCAATGCGAACGTTATCAATAAAACAAGAACAGCGGTAGATTTCACTGCTTCTTTTTACTTTTGAAGACAACAGTCATTTTGTATCCCGTGACCACGACTGTTGCAAAGCATTCGAAACGTTGAAAATTAATTAAAGTAAAATACACGCGACAAATCCATTAAAAAGTTTTTCATTGCATTTTGAACCTTGCATCCATTCAAAATCTACTGCACAAATGCATTCAATTACAAGTACCTAAAAGTTACATTACACAAATGACAATCCCACATAAATCAATCACTGTACAGATACTATACTTTGATACTCTGTTGTAATAAAAACTTTAACAAGTTAAGAATAAAGGCCACATTACAATAGCGCGTGTCAATAGTCCTATGGGTGTGAAATTGACGCGCACATTATTAAATCTGATTGCTGAGACGAAGATTGTTGAATACTCTCAGTGTTCGGAAGCTTTCATTGGTCGTAATGGCTCTAAAATAGGTTCAATGTTTCATAATATTTTACTACTACCTACTAGTCATATCAGCCCATACTATTAAGTCGGGCGTCCCCCTTTACATGGAGGGTAATTATAATAATAAATATAAATAAATATCCTTGGACATTTCACACAACGCCATCTCGTCCCAAGCTAAGCAACTTAATGCTTGTGTTATGGTAACGAGATGGATGATAAACTACTTATATACTTTTTTTTGTAAATACATACATATTATAGATAGAAATGACACCCAGACTCCGAGCCAGTGCCTCTGGTTTAGACAAAGACACTTGCCCGACCCCGGAATCGAACCCGCGACCCGTTGATCCAAAGGCGGCACATCTAACCACTAGACCAACTGCCTACTGTGCCACGCTGGACACACGGGTTGGCACTCAGATCCCACAATGCGGCAACAGGACGCGAGTTGGAGCACCCCGGGGAGGTTTAGTGGGTAGGCCCCCACTATGGGGGAGAGTCCCACACTCCCCTCGCTAGCCATCCCCGTGGCCGGCGAGGCAGTCCAAAAAGGAATTTACACCGGGTAAATAAAAAAAAAAACGGTTTTGTTACAAGTTTTGCGCATAGGGATTTGGCCTTATAATTTCCTTTTCTCGGCTCTTACGACACCCTTAGGATGGAATGGGATGGTGACATTATGTATTCTAAATCCGTCACCGCACGGATAAATATTTTACTATGACACCGAAATATGAACACAAACCTAAAGTTAATGCGACTAATGAAAATTTTAGAATTTTATTAACCGGCTTCAAAATACGGTGAGGTTATCAATTCGTCTGTACGTTTCGCATAGCTCCGTCATTTACTAATAGATTGGTATTGCCTGCATTTTATCGAAACAGGTTCAGTAGTTCGCTATAAAACGTGAACTAAGCTAACAAAATACATTTGTCGGACCCCAATTTTGGCTTATAAAATATCATTTGTTGACACATTTAGAAAAGAGAAACATTTTAATGCGCAATTGAATGTTATCGACGTAAATATCTAATAAACAACAATTTAAAGTCGGTGGCCAACTTAAATTGACACCGACGTTAAAAAAGTATACCCGAGGCATCGAGTTCAATTGGTATGAAAGGTGTGAATGTAGATATGACGACTGATAGGTGTGTATGGAGACTACCACCTATCGTGTGACAAGTGCCGTAAGACAATATTCGTAATCTATACAAATAAATAAAATTCGAGTGTATGTTTGTAATAAAATAACCACTTTTTACTAAATGCGTAACTATGTATACACAGTATATATACCACAATAACTTTTTTTTATTTTTTGTCTGTCTGATTGTTCCGGCTAATCTATGGAACGGCTGGACCGATTTTGACGGGACTTTCACTGATAGATAGCTGATGTTATAATAGGTAACGTCGCCCTGCGGTGTTACCCGCGATACGTCACTAATCGCGGGTAACATCACGGGACTCAGCTAGATTTAAATATGACGATTTATAAAAGTTTTGTGATAAAACCTACATAAATAAAGTTCCTTTTGAGTTGTTTATTTTTGTCGATAACATTCAATTGCCCATTCCTCCATTTCAATGAATGGCCACCGGAGGTTTTGCAATAGTCTCGCTCGTTCCGTGATCGGTCACTCGCTGTTAAGTTACGTGTGAAACTGTTAGAGATGGATTTGTTCTGGTCATATTCGATGACACACATTGTTTATGTAAATACGCATGAGAACTTATAACAACAAAGTCGTGTTTCATCATTTCCGTAGAATGTGGACATAGGTCACCAAGATTTGCTACGGTAACCAGGGTAGTCTTGACAACGAAACCCCTGCACTAGGTATAACCTGTATCGTGGTGGCAGTTTACAAACATGTAATTCACGAACACAAATGTCACCCAAAATCGGAGGAAGTGCCTCTGGTTTAGACAAAGACACTTGCTCGACCCCGGAATCGAACCCGAGAGCCGTTGATCCAAAGGCGGCACATCTAACCCCTAGACCAACGAAGTAGTTACCTTTGTTACGTAAGAGCCGCTTACGTCACCCTCAAGATGGAATATGCGGCACTATGTATTCAAAATCCGTCATCACACGGAAAATGTATTAAGCTGCTTATTTTCTGATCGGAATGTTGCCAGAGCAATTTTCGTGGATTGGCAAGGTATACTGCTGTCACGTGAGGTTGTTTTTCTTTGCTCGAAGGATAGGTGGTGGGGTGGGTCTGGCCAGAGTTGCTAAAAAACTTGACTCTGAATGTGGATCATCATACATTGATCAAAGAGAATCGTCGGTATCCGCATAAAAGAAGACATTAAAAATAGACGCTCGACCATGTCTGCACTTTGTGAGCACACATTCAACAAAACCAACCACTACATTCACTTCGATACATCCCAAGAATGACCCGCGAGGCTGTTGAGATTAAAAAACATTCAAATGTCAATATAATTATAGAGGATGGTTGGCAATGTACCACCTGCTTGAGATCCAGTCACATTCTTCTTAAGCTCAACACTCATCTGCTAAACCTCTGGACACTGTGAGCGATTTCTGTGTCCACAGGGAACGTTATCAACATACCAATAAAACTAAATTATGCGGTAGATTTAACAGTTTCTTTGTAGTATTAAAATCAAAACTCATTTAATCAAGTTGGCCCATTAGAGCTCTTTTGACAAGTCAAAGAATAAAATTTAAAATTTACCACCTACCACCGGTTCGGAATGCACCTGTCATCAAAGACAACCAAAGACAACTGTCATCTAGTCTCTCCTGTGACCACGACTGCTATTGTAACCATTCGAAACGTCGGGAATTCAATTGTTTAAAATACAAGCGATAAAACCCAATAAAAATGTTGTTTGTTGTTTAACAAACAATGTTTAATTTCAATAGATAAAAGAAGTTTTCCTTGTGGCAAAATTATATCCGACACCATCTGTATAAAATGGTTAGGCGATATAAGTAAATTTATTAATTATAGATTTCGTCACTAGATTGCAACGATTAGTAAAAAATCCTCAGCTTACATGGAAGCATAACAAAGAGTTACGTAAACGGTGGGAAATTACTTAACGCGCGGTTAAATGTACACCATATACAGTAATTTATGGCTACGCGGTCGAGGTCGTGAAAATATAGCTTACGTACGTGCGCAATCATAGTCATAAGCCATGAACTGGATTGCTACCTATCTATCTAACTACCTATCTATCAGTAAGTGACACATAGGTAGATACTACGAATATAATACAGAAACTGGAATATTACCTATCTATCAGCCAGTGATACATTGGTAGATACTAGGAATAGAATACTAAACAGCTTACTGAAGATAGACAAACTCTACAAATCGCATAATCGGTTTAGAAGCTAATATATTGTGTCACAACCGGACTTGTCAAACTAATAGATGGACAGACGGGTTTCGTTTCAAGTTTTCATTCTCTTGCGGCTAACTCTTCGGGAAATTAATCTCTTACGCAGCCCGGCAGAGCAATACAAGACTGAATTAAAAATAAACTATTTACTCTCTCAATCGGGTTAAATGCATCAATATGTTAATCGAAAGATTGTGCGTGAGCGTAATGATCTAGCTTGCTCGGTTCATAGGGTTGTCACATTTTTATTTATTTATTTATTTATTTATTTATTAACACACGCCAACAACACACATATTATGACATTACAGTTACAATGATAACATAGGTTTAATCCTGATATGCGTGTCAGTTATAGGCATGCACAGCATTGGCATATCTTGGCAATACGTAATAAATTTACACAAATTTAACAAAAAAGGACAATGTCGCGGGAATAAAGCGCGAACATCTTAATTTATGTAAATGATTTCAGAATTTTCTTTTTAAAAGCAGATAATGTTTGGTGGAATATATCAATATCAGTGATTTTATTATTTAGGTTATTGTACTGCATTACCATCCGTATTTGAGGAGAATTGAGACCAAGGTTGGTTCTAACATGAGGGATATAGAAAGGTTTTTTATTGGAATGCCGAGGAGGACGATGAGGTACAGAAAAAGAAATGCTGTTGAGAATATCGCTACAATTAATAATGTTGTGCAATATTTTGTATAGGAAAATTAGATCATGCAATTTTCTACGGTTGTACAATGTATGTAATTTAAAAAATAATACCCGTTGATCATACCCACATCGGTGACTGATATTTTGAGAGAAAAAGGCAAGGTGTCTCGTAAATGCACGTTGAATATTTTCGATACGTTGTGATTGACAACTGTAAAACGGATTCCAAATTATTGAACCGTACTCTAGATGACTCCTCACTAAGGAGTTGAACAATAATATCTTTGTCTGCGCGTATTTAAAATGTTTAGTATTGCGTTTTAAAAAACCTAACATCCGAGCAGCTTTCCCAACTACGTAGTCAATGTGTGAGTTAAATCGCAGTTCCGAGTCCATAATTATACCGAGATCTTTTATTTCGTTTACTTTGTCTAATCGAATTCCATTTATACTGTATGAGGATTCCAAAGGTATCCTTTTCCTAGAGTACCTCATATGGTAACATTTGCTTACATTGAGGGTCATTAGATTATTTTTACACCAGACTGTTATTCTCGCTAGATCCTCTTGTATTTTTGTAACAACTGCTGTGGAATTTACTGTTTGGTAAAGTTTGATGTCGTCAGCAAATAACATAAATTTGCAATTGTATATATTAGATGATATATCATTAATGAAAATTGAAAAAAGTACGGGTGCTAGATGGGATCCCTGTGGAACACCAGAGGAAGCGTAGTAGGGTTGAGATTCGTGGCCATTAACTGACACAATCTGAAGTCTTTTACTCAGATAAGAGCGGAACCAGTTCAAAAGGGATCCCAAAATACCAAAATGTTTCAGTTTCTTTAGAAGAAGGTTATGATTGACTTTGTCGAATGCACTGGCAAAATCCATATATATTGCATCGACCTCACACCCACGGTCAAGGTCAATTGATAGGTCCGTTACAAAAGAATGAAGGTTGGTTATAGTCGACCGACCTGATCTGAATCCATGTTGACTCGAACATAATGCTTTATCTACATGATTCGTTAGTATTGGAGTGACAAGTGATTCAAATAATTTAGAAAAACATGATAGGATGGCTATTGGCCGATAATTAACAGTACAAGTTGGGTCTCCCTTTTTGTGAAGTGGTAGCACCCTTGCCCTTTTCCATTCGTCCGGAAAGCAACCGTCAGTAAGGGATCGATTGAATATCAACGTAAGCGGGAGTACTAGTGCAGAGCTACACCTTTTAACAAATACTGCTGGTATAAGGTCAGGCCCAGAGCCCTTGAATATATTCAACTGCTTCATTTTATTAAGTACATTTCGCTCTGTGAGGTTTCATTGAAGGTAAAGATAACTTCCCCCTCGCCACCTTGTTCTGGTGAAAGCGCTTGCGTGCCGTAGGATCCGTTGGAGCCATAGCGGTTAAGGGTCACCCATGCCGAGCGAACCCACAGGGTGCGTCCAGGCGAAGGGCATAATATATGTCGTGGTGAGTTTTCGCTTCGGGGACTTCTCTGTCGTCAGAGTCGCCCTGTGGGCCCTAAACCACTGCTGTGCACCAGTATCCTCAGGATGGCGCTCAACTTGGTTGGTCGCTAAACCGAGGGCTGGCGTGGCTTCCTTCTGCAAGGCCGTCATGTCGCAGAAGGCGGCGGAGGGGCATGTCGCAAAACGGGGACCTCCAGTTGACCCGCGCCACGGACGGAGGCCGGAGGGGAGGTGGACGTGACGTTATGCGACCCTTCAACCCTCGCCTTAGAGGCCGGTGGTGGGTCGGGGGACCGCCCACTGACGAAAGCCTCAATCAAGTCGAAAGCCTAAAAGCCGCTGAAAGTCAGTGCTGTTGAGAGTGTATACTGATTTTTTTTCCGTTTTTTTTTGGCTAACGTTTTTTTTTTATGCGAATGTTAAACAGCCGTAATTAAAAAAAAACTTGCTTACATTATATTGTCAATCATATGCATCCTACGTGCACTAATAAGTAGGTTTGAATAAATACTTAGCTATGGAAATATCGTGTTGTATTTTAAAAATCTTTTTATATTATTTGGTTAAACTGGTAACCCTGTTTGATACAGGCCTCTCCTCAAAACCAGTCAACCAGTTTTTGCGAATGTCGTTTCTAGATAATAATAGCTTAAAGTGTTTTAAATGGTCAGAATTCCGAGAACGGACTTATAGCGATGACGATGCTATCCTGGAATCCAGGCAACGATCAAAATTTAAATTGTATGAGAGTTTAGGGTTTAAATGCGCCGCCTTTGGATCAACGGGTCCCGCGTTCGATTCCGGGGTCGGGCAAGTGTCTTTGTCTAAACCAGAGGCACTTGCGGTACACGGAGTCTGGGTGTCATTTGTACTCGTGAATTACATGTTTGTAAACTGCCCTCGCGGTACAGGTTATACCTGGGGCAAGGGTTTCGTTTTTTAAATATAAAAAAATAATATAAATATTTACAGTATAGCTCATGACCTTAAATGATCAACCGATTTTGATATAACGTGTTTAGAAATAACGCCAAAAAAATTGCTTTCAGATAAAATTAAACACCATCATAATCGATCAATCCGGTTAGGAGCTACGGCCATAAATACATAGACACGGTAAACGTATAAAGTCTGTTTTCTGGCGGGTAAAAATCACAGTTAAATTAATAAAATGCTATGTAAAAATATAACAAACAAAACAATGTTAAAACAATACGTATTCTGGATTCTCCTCATGCCATCTCTGTCACTCTTCGGGTTTCTGTGAAATATTCAGACGATTAAAAGTGACGTCACAGAGTGAAGTAACCCATATTTTGCTCAGGTATTTTTTCCTGTGAGTTATTTTTAAATCGCCAGTCAGATCTGAATACCTTTATAATACAAAGCTCGATATACAGGATAATTGTATACAAACCCTGTACCAACCCGTCTTGCCAGCTTGGCACAGACACCGTCCACGACATAGACCTCCCCAAGGATTTCCACGAAGCCCGGTCCTGAGCCGCCCATAACCAGGTCATCGGTCCACCGTCTGGGAGGCCTACGAGTACTGTGTGTTCCAGAACGAGGACGCCATACGAGGACTTTTCTGCCACATCGGACGTCAGTCCTGTGAGCTATGTGCCCTGCCCACTGTCACTTTAGTTTGGCAATCCTGTGGGCTATGTCGGTAACTCTGGTTTGACTGCTCACTTCTCTTTCCTCATTAAATCGAATGATTGCATCGCAGGCTACTAAATAAGAACACGGTAACTTTGTATGCTCTACATAATGTAATATCGTAATTAAATTCTTGTTATGGAAAAGGTAACTTATGGATTACGACACTGTGCCACGAGGTAAATAAAATATATTTGTAATACCATTGCCAATCTTATTTATAATATTAATATTGGCAAAGATTTATTGTATGTTACTTAATCGTTTGAGTTCGGCTGAAAGGATTTGGCTAATAATTGGCACACCAAAAATTTATTAACTAGATTTGTGTGTGGTGACGGATTCAGAAAACATAATGTCACCATCCTATTCCATCCTGAGGGTGTCATAAGAGCCGACAGTAGGAAATGACAAGGGCGATAACCTAGCCGCAAGAGAAGGAAAACTTGAAATGCCGACCCATCACGCCAGCGTGCCACAGCAGGTAATTCCTTTGGCGCCTCGGAGCTTGGGGCTCCATAAATCAAGGCGGCCAAGGCCCCCGAGGTCTCTAAGCATGTTACCCCATTGAGAGTCCCACACACCCCTAGTCCCCAAAGCCCTGGCCCAAACGTGACGTACGTGAGTATAGGCTCAGTAGTGGTATTAGATCTCCTTGAAATGGTCAAGGAAGAAACTAGTCAACAACGGCCGAATGTCCATGCGGAAAAAAGAGATCCAAAATCCACCCGAGCGCAGTTCCGGAAGTTGTTTGTATGTCCTTTATAGAATCGTAAACTATGCATTAGATCAAGAGCCCACTTTCTGAACAAATAAAAAATAGTACATTTTGTGTAATATCTTTCCTTCAAATTTATATTACTTATTGGCGTAGCAACTCGCGCAGGTTACAGCTAGTTTTAAATATAAATTCGATAGCCGTGAATGCACAAACGGTCGGTAGACGTTTCTGTCGTCACAAAGCATTTCAGGACAAGGCGCTAATAAGAATGCAAAGCATTATATCACCTTGGGCTCAAGTCTCCGTGTTGAGTAATCGCTTGTCATACTTGCCACAAATGCGTTTTAGTATCTGTTTTTTTTTTTAAACTTATCTACTACTACTTTTCAGCCCATACATGAGCCATTTATTTTTTATTGGAGGAGGTCCTAATTAAAAAATAAACTGTGCCACGCTGGCCGGGTTGCATAACTTGCATATCAAGTTTTCCTTCTCTTGCGGCTAGGGCATATTTCCTTCTGTCAGATCTTACGACGCCCTAAGGATGGAATGGGGTGATGACACCGTGTATATTAATCCGTTACCACACGGACAGAATACATTATAATATCGTTTATCGGAAAATTATTAGAAAAATAATTGAAAGGAAGAAAGAAGAATTATCACTTCTATTGTCAATTTATTATAAAAATTAAAGAAACAGATTGTAAAAAATAAAGAAACAGAGCTCCCGGTGATAGGTGATAGATGAATAAAAACGTAGAGTCAGTAATAGGAAAACCAGGGTCACCGACATAGCCCACCGGATTGTCAAACTTAAGTGGCAGTGGGCAGGGCACATAGCTCGCAGGACCGACGTCCGATGGGGCAGAAAAGTCCTCGAGTGGCGACCGCGTTCCGGAAGGCGCAGTGCTGGTAGGCCTCCCACACGGTGGACCGACGACCTGGTTAAGATCGCCGGAAAGCAGTGGATGCGGGCGGTCCAGGACCGGCCTTTGCCATTGGAAATCCTTGGGGAGGCCTATGTCCAGCAGTGGACGTCTTTTGGCTGAAATGATGATGATGATGATGATAATAGGAGGGTATGAGCGCTAGGTACTAAAGTGTTTTCACTAGCCCACATGCATAGTTTGTTTCCGTTAAGTAAATTTACCGAAATGAAATGCTTGGCCTAATAGCATTCGGAAGAGAACTCACAACATGTATATTTTAGTCTTCCGAAGTTGATTGAATACGATAAGTGGTAGCTGTCATTTTTTCATATCTGCAAGTACCGTTCCACGTTCATTAATATCACATGCAACAGTTAAACTGTACGGTAATTCACTAATATCGCGTGCACCGAAATGCTCGAGCAATTATCATGTAAACAACAAAGATTATTTATGCACAGAATTGTTAAAATTAATAAACTAGAGGTGCAGAGATCATATTAAATTTGGACCGTAAACGGCTTGACAAATACAGGCTTGACGTGGGTAATATTTATTTGAGCCTTTTGCGGTTAAGACACCCAGTCCGGGGTTGCCACCGGCTGTTTAGAGATCTGTCGCGCAGGTTGGTCGATACTTCTAGTGACCAGAAGGCTGGTACGTATCTCGCGCAAAGGATTAGTATAGCTATCCAGCGCGGGATCGCTGCTAGTATTCTGGGTACTTTGCGTTCGCCTCAGGAAGATCAAACAGATTTTAAAGATAATATAAAATAATATTACTCCATTCATATAGTTACTCGTTGGTCTAGTGGTCAGATGTGCCGCCTTTGGATCAACGGGTCCCGGGTTCGATTCCGGGGTCGGGCCAGTGTCTTTGTCTAAACCAGAGGCACTGGCTCGGAGTCTGGGTGTCATTTCAATCTATAATATGTATGTATTTACAAAAAAAAAATTTATATAAGTAGTTTATCATCCATCTCGTTACCATAACACAAGCATTAAGTTGCTTAGCTTGGGACGAGATGACGTTGTGTGAAATGTCCAAGGATACTTATTTATTATTATTATATATTAGTCATTTTTCATCACTACATAGTATAAAACAAAGTCGATGTAGTCTGTCCGTCCCTATGTATGCTTTAATCTGCAAAAGTACGCAACGGATTTGGAAGCGTTTTTTTTTAATAGATAGAGTAATTCAAGAGGATGGTTTATATGTCATAATTGCACCCATGCGAAGCCGGGGCGGGTCGCTTGTATAATTATATAAATAAACTAGCGACCCGCCCTGGCTTCGCACGGGTGCAATGTATTATACTTAAAAACCTTCCTCTTTAATCACTCTATCTATTAAAAAACCCGCTTCAAAATCCGTTGCGTAGTTTTAAAGATTTAAGCATACATAGGGACGGACAGAAGACAGCGACTTTGTTTTATAATATGTAGTGATAGTGATGATATGACCATTCATATAGTTATAAGCTAATCTAGATAACATTTCTCCACGTTGTCGCTACACTCATTCCAGTCGTACCGTGTGGTGGCGCATTTGGAATACACTGTGTCGTCACCCCATTCCATCTTGAGGGCATCGTAAGAGCTGACAAAAGGAAATTATAATGTCGAACACCTAGCCGCAAGAAAAGCAAAACTTGAAACGAAACCTTGGTCCAACCCATCTGGCCAGCGTGGCACAGTGATGAAATTACCCTCCATGTAACTGGAGAAGGCCAGATTCAGCAGTGGGTCATGTATGGGTTGTTGTGTTATAGTAATAGTGTAATAATAGGTCAGTTTGACGACACGGTTGGCGCAATGGTTGAGCGATCGACTGCTGCGCAGCATGTCGCGGGATCGATTCCCGCAAGGAAGAAATATTTGTACGACCTACAAGTATTTGTTCCGGATCTGGGTATTTTCTATCTATAATATGTATGTATTTACAAAAAAAAATGTTTATAAGTAGTTTAATATCCATCTCGTTACCATAACACAAGTATTAAGTTGCTTAGCTTGGGACGAGAGGGCGTTGTGTGAAATGTCCAAGGATATTTATTTATTTATTAGTTATGCGTTAAATCGACGACTGTTAATGAGCAAACTGCTTTGACATTAGAACTTTCCAATAAATTAGTCTGTATTGGAAGAATCAACATTTCTTAGATAAGTGCTACTTGTATATTCACAATCTTTTCCTAAAATGCCTTTCATCGCCAAGAACGGCATCGCGTGAGTTCTCTATTGCACAATCACTTTCGGTGTTCAATACAATTGATCACGGGTCAAAATTTCATGAAACGAACACGCATATCATTCACCATTGAAATAGACTAACTAGCCTCAATCATCTTACTGGATTTTAGTTCGAAATTAAATCGCTGTTAAACCGTACTATATTTTCGTATGGTTGTGTATTTAATTTTCATATAATTTTCAAAGGGAAATGGAGAGGACTATGCTCGGAGTTTCCCTGCGAGATCGTATCAGAAATGAGGAGATACGCAGGAAAACAAGGGTCACCGACATAGCCCACCGAATTGAAAAGAAAAGTCATTATGAATGGCTGTTAAATATTGTCCACATCTGTATTTTGAGCGTCTTAAGGTGAATGTTCCAGGGTAGCCCGCGAAATTCAAATTTTCTTACGTTTTTTGCAATTTGTAGGCCAGTGCTAGGTTGTATGATGATGAACATTTGATTCGCGGCTGTAAGACGTATGTAGTTACAGAGTTATAATCATCAAACTCATCAATACAACCCTCCAAGCATAATGTTGCAAGAATGACTTTGACGGTGAAAAAGATTTTCTTGCACCTTTATGAGCTTGGAGGGTACCCTGGAACATTCACCTTAACTATTAGCTCGCACGACACACTCGGAAAGTAATGCGTTAGTGATACTGTGTATTGTAAATCGATCACTGCAGTTCTCGCATTTGTCTACAGTTCTATATGTTTAAAAAAAATGCTATTTGATATAATTGTTTTCTTTTCAAGGCATACATTTCAAAACATTCGTGCAATAAATTTGCAATCTCGAAATCGAAGATAATAACAATACTGCCTTTAAGTTTTATAATAAATCGTACTTTCACTAGCAAAGCGATTGATCGTGTCCTTTGAATGTTCAGTTCGAAATATAGTTATTTCGAAATGATTGCACTATCAGAACCACATATAACCGAAACAGTATGAAGGTCATGACGTGACTTAAATAACATAGGCTCTAATATATACGCTGGACATGCAAATTGTATAATGTTTATTTGCCACGTTGTAGGGTTATGCTAATTCGCTGAGCGAAGTAATAACCCGACTTCTAGCCGTCGGTTAAATCTAAAAGACGCCTGGACAATTTGTATTAATGTTCTGAGCCTAATGGAGAAGAGTCGTTTGGAAACTCTGTAGCATCAGTCGTGGTAGCTAGCGCGGAAAGTGAGGTCATCCGTATCATATATTTTATTTAGAACTGTTTTTGATGACAGTTTCGGCGCAGTGGGATGCTCTTCCAGGCAAACGAGGTGGTATGTCTGACTAGGGGTCGCAGCGCCTATCCCCCGATAGCCCGATAGTTGTAGTCGGGGAGTTCTTAACTGTGCGAATTGCTCTTGAAACTTCGCTATCGCGGTGTAGGACTTTTTGGAAATTCTCGCATTTGTAGGCGACATTTATGATGTAATTAGTTCAGATTTTTCTGGTAAATTGACGCAGTTTCCGAGATATCGCAAAAATACCTTTTTCCAAGATAGCGGCCGGGGGACAAGGGTGCCAACCCCAAAAACTTAAAGGGGTTAAGCTTCTATTGACCCCCCACACATATCCCAACCATAAAATTGCGTCCTCTAACAAATTGCAAAGCTCATGTAACATTTCAATGGACTAGTTGGAGTATCACAGTAATATTTATACATACATACATACATATAATCACGCCTCTTTCCCGTAGGGGTAGGCAGAGACCACTTCTTTCCACTTGCTACGATCCATACATACTTGTTTCGCTTCGTCCACTTTCATTATTCCCTTCATACATGCTCTTCGGTTTAGGGTACTCTTGACCTGGACTTTTTTCAAGACGTCCGTGATTTGGTCTTGAAACGTCCGCCTAGGTCTTCCCCTTCCCACACTTTCATTCACACTCGCCTTATACACTTTTTTCGTCAATCGTTCTTCATTCATTCTCTCGACATGGCCAAACATACCTTATACCAGCATACCTTTCTCAATTTTTGTCACTACATCTTCTTTCAGACCACAACGCTTCCTTATCTCACTATTTCTTATCCTGTCACTCAGTTTAACTCCTATCATACTTCTTAACGCTCTCATCTCAACTGCATTTATTCTGCTTTCATGTTTCTTCTGCCATAATTAGTAATATTTATGATGTGTGTTATATCTGAAGTAAAGACATTTTTTGGGCACTCATGAAAAAAATACCCTGTAAATTGTTAAAAAGAATAACTGGTTATAGACCGTAAAATAGCCTAGTCGCTAGTGGACTGTGAAATGTCTTACAATAACAAGATTGCATGCTAGGAATAAATCAACGGTACAATCACTCTGTGTGTGGGTGCATTATGCTCATCAGATTCGCGAAACCCATTTACATTTGTCCCACATGTTGGCATTGGTATCAGATGTGGTACTAACGATGCAAACTTTTTGAACCTCACTACTAGTTATGCACGTAATATAAACAAAAAAATATTTAAGTTCGATCGAGCTGCTATCAAGAGACGAAAATACTTAATACAATACATTTTAAACCAATCAATAAAATTAAAAATAAATAAATTGAAATTCTTTATTTATCGGAACTAAAAACTAGGGATACATTAATTTATGTGCGATAAATAGCTACATTAGTGCTAGACTGTGTCGCAGCTATTAACGCCCCACTCCGGTGATAATAATTTGTCATAATTAGCTCATATATATATACAAATAAATAAAATTGGAGTGTCTGTTTGTAATAATAAAATAACCACGTTTTGCTAAATACGTAAGTATAATACCAGCGTTTAACCCCGACTTTAATTCTCTTGAGAGCTACTGGCAAAATAGACAATTGTTTGTCAAATTTTGAAATTAGTCTAGTACTATACGGCTGTTCAATTTCAAACATAGCAAGGGACAAATTAAAAAATCGTGTTTACTAGATGCTAATTAGAATGTCCTTTTAATTAGCATCTAGTAAAAACACGTTTTTTTTATTTGTCCCTTGCTAGGTTAGAAATTGAACAGCCATAAGGACTATAAGGCTGTTCAACCCGGACGGCGAGTGTCAGGATAAGAGTCAGTCACAGGGTCATTGCAGGGAAGAGAAGGGATCGCCACACAAAGCCACCACTGCCTTGAGTTAGAGTAAGTCTCCTTCAGTTAAGTCTCTGTGAACACCCGAGTCTACATTTGTTTTTTGAGTCTCCATCTCTTATGCCTATATGGTCAGGTGATCAGATCACAGTTACGCGTGGTGATGATTTAGAATACTGTCACTACCCCGTTTCATCCTGAGGGTGTTGTAAGAGCCGTCAAAAGGAAATGTAAAATCTAGCCCCAAGAGAAGGCAAACTTGATACGAAACCCTGTGCCAACCCGTCTGGCCAGCGTGGCACAGTGGACTAATTACACTCTATGTAGTTGGAGGAGGCCCGACTCAGCAGTGGGTCATTTATGGGCTGAGTAGTATTAGTTCAGTTGGTGATCAGGGTCAGGTCTGGTTCGTCCCTTTTAGGGTCAGCGCCGACGGGCGGAGTGGCGGCGAAGAGGCTTTTTCAGTAACAATTTAAATTCAACCTAAAACGCTTCAGGCTTCAGAATACATCTGTATTTAGAATACGCTCGCCGCGCGTCGCTCGCCTTCATTGTATTTCGTTGTACCATATACAGTTGTATTCTGAAGCGCTTTAGGTTGAAATTAAATTGTTACTGAAATAGCCTCTTCGCCGCCACTCCGCTGGTGGGCGCTAACCCTAACGACCTTTTTATAGCACTAAGGTGGCGCTTACGACCCGCCTGACGTTAACGTCAGCTAAGGACGTTAGTGAAACTGTTTGTGCGCCGCCAACCCTGTAAACAGTGATAGCATAACGTTGCCGGCACAAATAAAGTGGTTCCTACAACTGACAATCACCTGAAAGATCTCTGGTGATCGCATCGAACTCCTTTTACAGGATACAATCTAGATGGAGTCTTATAGAGGTTAGTGAAGTACGCAAGTACCTACTTTATTGTTCGTAATCATAGGTCTTTTAATATTTTTCATATGGTTTAAACATCTCGTCAGGAACTCACACTTCTTTTGGTGACTAAACCAACCAATATTGTTCGACGCCACCATAAATTACGCAATTAATGGATATAGTCTTCAGGAAGTGCGCATATGTCGAATGGATAATCCGCTTACACATAAATGCCCTAATCAAACCAATCGAGCGTTTAGAAACCCTACTAATGTCGACTTTAGTTTAAGTATATAAAATATATTGTATAACTATAAACGAACTTCATCTAACATTTATATAGTTTACTAGTAGCTACAGTGATCCGAAATTAATTAACATTCTGTGACATCAACCAAGGTCTTGGTATCGAGTTAAATAATATTGTTTTATAACTAAATTGTTATACTTTGAATGTCCGATTTCTGTGTAATATAGAGGATGTATATCACATAAATCCCAATGTAAAGGTTATTTACAGCAATATCATTATTTATGGATTATGATATTTTTGGGTCGCCACGCAATTATGCGAAATAACATTAAATCAACACATTCCCACGTAAAATAAGTTAATAGTTTAAAGTCTGGGTGTCATTTGTGCTCGAGAATTACATGTTTGTAAACTGCCCCGCGATACAGGTTATACCAAGTGAGGGGTTTCGTTTTTATGAAAAAAAAAAGTCTTTTTAAATAGTTTATTATTATTAGTTGAATAAAAAGCGCCAATTAAAAAAAGAAGAACTAGTAATATGAAATTTATAACTGGCGAGTTTATTTACTTATAACCTTTATTTGCGATGATATTGTTAGCTATAATGATGTCTTAGGTTTTCGTGATTATTACACTTTGGGTCTACAAAGCATTCGAAACGTCGGAAATTAAATAATATACACGATAAATCCGTTTAATTTCAATTGTAACTTATATTTAAAAAAAATATGCTGAGCCTATTGTCATGCTAACACCCCTTTGTTGACAATCATTTGGATTTGTATTGATATCAGGGCTTGTCTATAAATATCAGTCAGCAAACATTTGTCACTACAGTATATAGGGCGCACAATACTGTCGGTCTAGTTATCATTGTGCAAAGATTTCGCAACTAAACAAATATTGTAACAGCGGCACGTGGAAAAGAAAGTTCGTTTAAAACCGTTTGCTTTGGACTCAGGGTCATCACGAATCTTATTTAGTTTTGCCTTAGGTTTTCGCGATTATTACACATTGAAATTAAACACTTTTTAACGGATTTATCGGGTGTATTTTATATTATTAATTAATTCCCGACGCTTCGAATGTTTTGCAGCAGTACGCAGGTCGCGGTAGAATAGATGACAGATGTCTTTAAAACTACAAAGAAACTTAACGATAGTTAAATCTATCGCCGATAATTTAGTTTTGTCGATAACGTTCCCTGTGCTAAACGTTGGGAATAAAATAATGTAAAATCATCATCATCATTTCAGCCAAAAGCCGTCCACTGCTGGACATAGGCCTCCCCCAAGGATCTCCACAAAGGCCGGTCCTGGGCCGCCCGCATCCACTGCTTTTCGGCGACCTTAACCAGGTCGTCGGTCCACCGACGACACGACGAAAAAAAAATACACTGGTAAAATACAATGTTTATTTTGGTTCATTTCCAACTTACCACTATAAACTTCCGGTCTCCGTCTCAGTCATCTGTGTCCTCATTACAAACATACAGTCCTCGCCAATCTTTAAGGCCGCTCTGAATGTAGCCGCATTACGCTGCGCACTCACAAAATCAGGTATCAGCGGGACGTACGCGGGGCGGAGTGGTAGTGCACGCCCGCGCGCGCCGTTTTTCACCCGCAAGCCTTCTCGCCACGCGCTTGTTGGTGTGAGTGAGCTACTTTCGTATCCGTTATGAAAATGTACGATGCGGAAGCGAGGCTACATTCAGAGTGGCCATGAAGATTGGCGAGGACTTGTAATTCACACACATGCCATTTACACCCTGTGTAAGTGTAGGTGCAGGAACTAGGGAGCCCCGAATTTTCTATTGAAAAGAGTTGGTAATAAAATACTAAAATAATGATTGATTGATTTCTCCTACAAGTTGAAAGTCTTCTAAAAATACATGTCAACGAACCTTAAAAGTAAGTGAGAAATATACTACTTTTTGATGAATGCATTGTTAAAAAGTCCAAAACTTCATCAGAATCTCTTTAAATTAATTAAGCGACTATCAAAATCAAAATCAAAATGTTTTTTATTCGAATAAATTCTTGCGAAGGCTTTCAAATAGTCAAAGATTTAAGAGAAAAAAAAATAAAAAATAAAAATCATAAAAAAAATTAATAATTTAGTTTTTACCACCGGTTCGGAATGCCATTCCATAGAGAAGAGCCGGCAAGAAACTCCATCATTGAATACACTGAACATGTTTAATTTCAAGCAAGCAACTATCGCACATCAGCCTGGACAAGTGAGTGCCCGTGTGGGGATACCTACGAAAATGACGGCTTCGGATTGTTTTAAAAAGGTTCAGAATTTTTTGCGTTTATTCTTTACAAACATACTCACATGCAAACCTTTCCTTTTTATAATATTAGTTTGGATTTAGGTGAAAGAACTTATTGTTAATCGTTTTTTTTCCATAACGCCTAACCCTAGGCTTCGCACGTACGCAAATTAAAAAAAAACGAGTGTACTGCGGGCATTACCTTTACATAACATTACTGTAATTAACACTAAACTTAGCCAGTTTATTAAAAGAGAAAATATTTATTAGACATAAGTACGTTCGTAAATATTATTATGAAATACTGTGGAAGTGTGGACTACTAGTGAAAGTTTATGTATTTGTTTATGGTCTTCATTATTGCTGCATAGTTACGTGTAATCTAACAGATTTTAAACAACTAGAGTAAAAAAGTTGTTCTAGAATTGCCAAAAGATTTGTCAACTTTTAGACATCGGTAACGCTAACTCTGACGTCAGTCCAGTGTTATAAGAGTTTTGATTAATGCCAGAACAGTGAAAAATGGATACGGTTACACATATTTAGATATCCTTGGCAAATAATAATAAATAAATATCCTTGGACATTTCACACAACGCCATCTCTTCCCAAGCTAAGCAACTTAATGCTTGTGTTATGGTAACGAGATGGATGATAAACTACTTGTATACATTTTTTTTTTATAAATACATACATTTTATAGATAGAAAACACCCAGACCCGGAACAAATACTTGTAGGTCGTACAAATATTTATTCCGTGCGGGGATCGAACCCGCGATATGCTGCGCAGCAGTCGATCGCTCGTTAGATGTGTTGCCTTTGGATCACTGTCGCTGGTTCGATACCGGGGTCGGAAAAGTATCTCTACAGATGCACTTACTCGAGTCTGGGAGTCATTGGTATTCGTGAATTACATATTTGGGAACAGTTTATTAAAAAAATATATATAATCAGTTTACATGGCAAATCTTGCGTGGACGGAGACTGACGCGAGAATGACACAAATAGGTGATTAGCAGTGGCGGATTTACCAATAGGCTGAGGAGGCTGGAGCCTAGGGCGGCATATTTCAAGGGGCAGCAGATTTAGGACGTCGAATGAATGATGATGATAAAAAAGGTCGTCAAAAAGAGTGGATGTTCGTCGCGACATCAAAGCGCGTCTAAAAAAAGGTCGTCAAGACCTGTAGAGGCGGCATAAAACTTAAAAAGCCTACGGGCGGCATGGTTTAGGGGGCGGCAGATTTAGGACGTCTAAAAAAACGTCGTCTCAGGAACTGTAGAGGCGGCATAAAACATAAAATGTAATCCGCCACTGGTGATCAGTTTCCTGTCATTGAAAATGGACTGACGAATATTACTTTTACTATTGTAATAAAATATTTTATTTCCATTAATCACAACGCGATGCTATTAGAGATTTAGCTATAAAAGCAAACTTACAATATTGATGAATATTGGAATCTAGAATCTTAGAACATAAAGATTACTTATTTAGTTAAGGTGGATGTTCCGGTCTGTTCTCAGCCATTGTCCCGAGAGATGGCGTTGAAGTCAACATTTACAGTTTATTTGGGCTGGTGTGTAATTGTGAAATTATTAAGACGTAGGAGTAGCTTAAGCGGTTATCGGACATAACGCTTTATTTTACTGGGTCATATCAGTGCCACAAAATACACCCAATTCCACACATATCTCCAAATTATAATATGGCTTACACACACAGACGTAGGCGTGTAGACAATCCATACGTTTACAAAGATTCAACACTAGATGGCGTGAATAAAAAAAAACAAGGGTATAAATTTGGGTGATACCGAGAAAACATGGTATGGTGACGAATGGAGAATACATCACTATGTATTCACCACCCTATTTCGTCCCGAGGGTGTTGCAAGAAATGATAAGGCCGATAACCTAGCCACAAGCGAAGCAAACCTTGATACAAAACCTGTGCCAACCAGTCTAGCCAGCGTACAGTAGGCTAATTACCCGCCATGTAAATTGGAGGAAGCCCGTCTCAGCAGTGGGTCATTTATGGGCTGATTAGTAGTAGTAGAGAAAACATAGTAGGTGCAATTTTTTTTTTTTTTGGGAAATAAAATATGTAAAGGCGTGATTATATGTATGTTTGTATGTAAACATACAATATAACCCATGCTGATACATCCTATTCACTCAAAACTGATGATTTGTAACACTACCAATTATCACAATAATGAAACATTTCATAACATGTAAGGAACTATAATTCATAACAACAAATCTAAAACAGTAATTATGTACTAGTATGTAGTTAGTTGAAAAGAGTAATATTTCATGTTTTTTCATTTGATAAAAAATAAAGATAAATGTACAATAATAATAGTTCTTCTTTTCTGGTGCAGCTGCATCTAGGCTTTGATTTATCCTGGCCAGTGATGGACAGCACTTGATCTCAATAACAGCTCTCTCGTTTTCAAATATACCTGTAACAAATTGCCATAAAATATAATACACTATGATAAAGCTCTTTATGAGATTTGATATAAGAAATTCAATCGTCTTTAGTGCTAGTTATTATTTGTTTCTCGAAATTATAACTAGTATTTATATTTGGCCACATTCACCAAACACAAAGAAAAATTGAAGTTTGATAAAGAAACGCTTACCATCTGGACTGCGAGCTAAATATCCAAATACTTCATCAATAAAAAGTCCTGATAATTTTATTATATTAAATATTATTAAATATTATTAAATAATGAAATGTGAAATTTATTTATCAGAATTAAAATATCTTCTGCACGCCATCTATCGTGGTAAATTCTAAACAAGTCACGCACACTATTACAGAAGTTGTCCAATTTTCCCGGGATTTCACTGCTGTTTTTCTCAGTAAGTATTGTAAGTTATTGCCTAAAATGGTCAAACGCGGACACATTTTATTGTAGACATGTGATAAAATGATAAGTTTCAAAGAACGAGTATCTGTGTTTAGTGTAAAGGTCTAGGCCAGAATGTATGGACGATAGGTCGGAACATCCACCTTAAACAGAACCAGCAAACGGAAAGTTACTTATACTTACGTACCGTTATCATCATTTTAGCAAAAACGAACCACTGCTGGACATATGCCTCCAAGGTCATCAGCTACCAATATCTGATTCTGGAGATCTTAACCGTGGGCCACCTTGTTGGAGGCCTACTAGCACTGTTGTATACAAACCATAATGTATATTGATGATGTCGGGCATGCATTACCTGCAACAAAAAATATACATTTTAAATTTACATCTAAATACAATACGAATTATGAACGTAATTTTTTTTCTTTTTCTTTCTATAACTGTCAGTTTGGAAAGCAGCAAGATGGCAATACTTAGTTTATAGACCAACCTCATTAAACATTGAGAGAAGGTGGATACTGCCTTCCGAAAACCTTGTGCGCCGCCTGGGGTCAGCGCTAGACAATATGGCGAAAATTAAATGCTACATAAGGAAACTTCACTGCGTCGGTCGTCATGATTAAAAAAATCGGCATTGTGTTATGTGGTGACGGATTTAGAATACATAGTGTCACCACCCCATTGCATCCTGAGGGTGTCGTAGGAGCCGAAAAAAGGAGATGACAAGACCGATAACCGGCGCCAGAGAAGGAAAACTTAATACGAAACTGGCCGGCCAGCGTAGCACAGTAGGCTAATTACCCTCCATGAATATGGAGGAGTCCCGACCCAGCAGTGGGTCATCTGTGGGCTGAGTAGTAATAGCGGATAACCGGTCCAACCTTACAGAGAACCACAGCGAATTAACAGCAGCACCAAGTTCGATCCCCGCACGGAAGAAATATTTGTACGACCTACAAGTATTTGTTCCGGGTCTGGGTGTTTTCTATCTATAATATGTATGTACTTATTTACAAAAAAAATATATATATATATAAGTATTTTATCATCCATCTCGTTACCATAACACAAGCATTAAGTTGCTTAGCTTCGGACGAGATGGCGTTGTGTGAAATGTCCAAGGATATTTATTATTTATTGCCAGCCTTTAAAAATAAAAAACATATTCACGTCTTTAACAGATTTTTTTAGTTCCTTTGAGAAATCTAGCACACGAGTCAAACTGTTTTTAATGTCCTTGAAAGGATTTGCCACACCCACACAGTTCCACTTTCCGATTGTTTAGCATAATGTAAATGGCAATTTCAGAGTGGTTCAACCTTCACATATGTCTAACTGCTTTTTAAGAGATTAATTAATTTTACTCGATCTATAAATCCGTTTCCGACGACTCAATTCATGAAGGTGTCGTCAGAAGCGACTAAAGGTAATTAATAACCCAGTGCCAACCAATATAGCCAGCATAACACAACGAATTTATATCTTTGGTTTACGCTGATTAGGTTAAACCCACGGTCGAAGAATATTAATAATTAAATAGATTTGTTTACTATGTTATCTGTAGTTATAAGTAAGTATAGTTATGTTATGTCGTCTATGCATAAAAGGCCCCGGGAGAAAGGCTGTGCTGCGTTCCACGCTCGAGGGGGCTGAGAGCATGGGGCTCCACCAAACGAGGCGGTCCAAGGCCCACCAGGGTTGCGGAGCACGATCCCCCGAACGGGAGGAGTGAATAATGCCGCCCTGGAGTTCGGGCAGTCGAGGATCGCCGTCGGTTTTAGTGAATCGCAATTTACCATCTCTACTCGCCCCGGATTCCCACATAACCCGGCCAGATCCCAACGGCCGACTATCCATAAGGATCTCCGAGGTAAAAAAAATAACAAAAAAAAGTATAGATATGTTATATGTAATCTGAGTATTAGGTTTTACTACTAGACATAGACATAGACATATTCTTTATTGTGGCACAAGACAAAAAAAATACAATGACAAACAAACAAACACATGAGAAGATTTTAAAATTAGATTAGATTAAACAACAATTGTATTTTTAAGTCTTGCCACAAACCGACCCAGACTCAGCATAATGCTGGTTGTCGCCAACCAACGCTGATCTTCCGTCGGGGACGGCAGGTGACGTCACGCACGGTCATATTGCGCTAAAAAAATTAAAACAATTACGGCAGCCAAACATGCTTGTTCATAGGTTGTTCATAACTAAAAAATATATATTAAAAGTAGAATAAAATAGTACATACGGCATAACTTAATCCATCTTAGAAATGATAGTGATCTAAATAATTATAACATAAAATAATGATAAGTAAAAGGAAATAAACATATTGGGTAAAGTGAAAACACAATTATTACAGAAAATTAATTTGCTGTATACAGGTTTGGGATTAACCATTATAATATACTAGTGTCAACCTTTAGGGATTCTTCACTGCTTTGATGTTCAAAAATAAATTTCCTAACGTGTTGTTTAAAAGCAGGTAAACTTTGCAGGCTCCTTATTGGTGGTGGAATATACTACTACTCCGATATAGATGACCCACTACTGAGACGAGCCTCCTCCAGTTACATGAAGGTTAATTAGCCTACTGTGCCACACTGGCCAGAGGGGCGGGCACAGGGTTTCGTATCAAGTTTTCCTTCTCTGGGGCCGGTTATCGGTCTTGTCATCTCCTTTTTTCGGCTAGGTTCGCAGCTAGGTTGTCGGCCTAGTAATTAAACTTTACCGTCGGCTCTTACAACACCCTCACCATGGAATGCGTCGTGGCACCATGTATTCTAAATCCGTCCCACGCGGATTAAAACTTAAAACATTATTTGTGCCAAATTTTATCCAAACCCGGAATCCCGGACACATGTTGTTGCATGATTGAGTAACAGTACAGACCTTGATTTTATCACACTTACCTGTCTGTTTAGATACATGAAAAACATGCAGTTCTATAAAAAAAAAACAATGGTTTAAAAATTCTGTGTTATCTTTTAGCTCAAATAAAACGTCGCGGCGTAAAACAGATTCCCTCGTGAGATATTTACAATATGGAGATCTCTTTAAAAGGAGCTGTGGAGGCGTTAACTAAAATAACAAGGTTTCAAATGCTTAGCTGTTCATTATGTTACATTCTATTTCATTCTAGATTGTGCGGTGTTAGGTGTAAGCGAATCGGCAAGCGTACTGGGGACGGCCCTCTGCTAGATGGAGCGACGATCTGCGAAAGGTTGCGGGCAGCAGCTGGATGCGTCAAGCCAAAGACGGCGCTCTTTAGGGGAGGCCTATGTCCAGCAGTGGACTAATGTGGGCTGATGATGAAGGTGTAAAAGATTGCAAAAAACTAAATAAACAGTAGCTAAGACGCGCAGGCAGATTTAAAATGAAAAAGGATCTCCATTTAACAAACAATCGAAGCCAAATAATATGCTCAGGCGCCTATGTAATGTCTACCAGAAATCGGAAATCGTTGTGCTGGCAGCAAAATTTAATTTATTTGTTTATATTTATTACCGCTCCGTCATTTGTTTTAAACATTAATCCCACATTATAAGAAAAAATATGAATGGTCTTTTTGCCAAAAGTGCCGTACATAGGTTGCGTAGGAATTTCGAAAAAACCGTTGTTATTTGTATATCTATATTACAAATAGACAAGACATTTTACTTATTTGTATGTAAGTATAGAGGATAATAGTCTCTCTCCATCCATTGTATTTACGGGTACCGGATTAAATCTTATATTTGTGTTTTTCGGCTAGTCTCGGTGTAAACAGTTTTATTATGACTTTAACTTTCGCATTGAACTTGCGATACTGCAGCTGCCAGTTAAAAGCAAAGAGCTATAAAATTGTTTATTTCATTTGCAACAGCTGGAGTGAACGATCTAACGTTGTCAAAACAAATTACGTAATTACCATAGTCATTTTAATGACGACTCTCGCCATTTTCCCTTTAGGATTCCCCGTAACGCAAGAGCTCTTTACTACGACGTCTGAACACCCTGGTTATTGGACTCCGGAGCACCTCCAGGCTGTATTTGATTTGATGCACCTCTAGGAATTGATGCATCTCGCTATACGGAGGAGACTCGTTGACGCTACATGGCATGAGACAGATCACAGAGGAGTTTTAGCGGTTAGGAGGATGCCCATCTACTCGCCAATGAGGCGCTTCCGAGTGTATGTAACCCAACCATAGCTTTCTGGGAATAAATCGCGCGGATAACCGTGAACGGGAAAAAGTGTAAACGGTTTCTACATTTAAAAAAAAGATGGATTTTATGCAACAATAAAAATCATCGGGTTATGCAATATATGCAGAAGCCACTGACATAAATGAGGTTATAATCTTCAAACGTCTGAAAAGAATTAGTATAGGCAGAGAAAACTAAATTAAAATCAGTTCATTCAGTCAGGAGTAATGACCGATAGACACAGAGTCCCAAAGATTTACTCACAGCCTAATTTAAATTATAGTTCTATTCTAAATTTCACCACAGACTTTAATAATAAACAAAAAAATAGCATATATTTTTAGGTTTATGTGCGTATGTCAAATATATGTTAGTGTGTGTAATAAATTTTTATTGATTTGATGTATTTTAATGCATGTTTTTGCACTCCTCTTTATAAACCATAAGTGTGGGAATTTACATACTCACCCGGCTGCGCAATATTCGTAAAAAGAGGTAACTACAAAGTTTTATAGATAAAAACCTTTCTTCAACTTTCCATTTGAGCCATCTAGCAAAGATTACATACATGAAAAGTGTCAAAAGCTGGGGTTTGTAAAATTTATTCTATACAGGTAATTTATAAAATACGGTGAATAGCCCATTGACAGTATTGACGTGCCCATCCTCGGCGCGGTGTTATTGTGGAAACCAGTTGACCCCGATAATGAATTTGGAGCATGACGACTCAGCAAAACTAATCACTTCATTAGACGTCGCTCGTTTTTACCTTCATTTTATTTGTGCGGTCCACTAATCTACAAGACCTGACCCAGGCGGTTGTTGGATAGCTCACCGTCCACATACCCCGGCTCATGAGTCACCAACGGCCGACCCATGTGGACTTCCAACCATACGTATAACTTCTGAACTCTTTTGTACTTTGGAGGGCACATAAGGCCGTCAGAACTCATTGTCATAATACGAGTACATTGGCAGTTGTTACACGAAATCAGTAAAGTGAAAATTGACAACTGGTCTAACCCATTACTGAGACTCCCACCAGTGGGCAGACGTCAACATATAGTTTTCCAAGAAGTTTTCAAAAATAGAACTACGCACGAAAATTAGAAATAACTGCCATAAGTTTTATTTTTCTTAAAAACCACAATGTCTGTGATCCGTAAACACAAATAGCTAAATATTCATGAACCAATTTCATTATACATATACCAAATATCAATTTAGTGTTTATTTTTATCTCATCAGCTGCTGTATTGGTAAATAATTAAAACAACTAAATATTTGATGCATTTGTCATACACAAGCTATGCAAATATTATGTGTGCATATTTTGCTGGTAATCAAAATGATGTCTCACGCAGCATTTAGGGTAAAACCGAGATAGATGCCCCAGTGGGATAGATGCCCCATATTCTAAAAACCTAACTTCGCGAACTCGTGACTTAAAGTTAATTGTATAAGTAGGAGCCACAGTCACCCCATACTTTAGTTACCCATGGACAGTCGTTTAAGAGGATGCGTTTTGGTCGTGTATGTAATTATCTCTGCGGCGACATTCACGAACACGTCAAAGTTTGAAACGTTAGTATTCTGTGTTGTATAACTTTATAATTATTAATAAATTCCGTTATATTTTTTCATATGTCGATAAACTGGTTCATTAAGTCGGCATCTAGGTATAAATAATTGCTATTTAGTTTATTATAATATTTAAAAAATACTTAGGCATCTATCCCTATCACAAAGGATAGTTGCCCTGATTTTTCAAGGTATAGGTGCCCTTAGGGGCATCTATCCCTCCATAAACTGCTATTTAAGATTATAGTAGAACTATGCCACACAACGAAAGGATTACCCTAAAGATACAAGTAAAATAGGATTTGCATTAAATGTTTTGAAAGAAAAATACGAAATCGTTATCCAACTGGATCTGAATCTGGACTGAATCTGTACACTTTTCAGAAATTATTACATAGTTTAAGTAAAATTATTTGTAGAAACAATTAAGAATTTCTATTTTTGTTAAATAAATAAAATGCTTAAAAGTTTAATTCAACAAAGAATATGATAGGTAATGCTTGTTGAAACTTTAAAATTTATGTTTTAATGAAACAAACGCTGTATAAAATAATTATGGGTAAAAACAATACACTTTTCATAAAAAAATATACTTTTCATTATGTTTCGTTTTAGGATTAGAAATTCCTAACGTTTGGGCTAGGCTTTTAGTTTACACGGTAAAAAGAACATCTATCCTGCACTGCAGGCATCTATCCTTCTCAGTATTTTCATGGTGGGGCAACTATCCATACAGGTAGGCATCTATCCTCAAAAAATACATTCTACGAAAAGCCAATTTGTGCAATATCTGTATTTGATAGGTTAAATATTAATAATAATAATTCAGCATAAAGGATTGGGCTAGCTACATTCGCAGAAATTATTCCTATAAAACACATAGATTAATAAATGGGTGGCTTTTTCTAAAAGTGGGGCATCTATCCCGGTTTTACCCTACGAAGAAACTAGTTTCTTGATCTCAATATTAAATACGAGATAATGGTTCAAAAAAGCTGAACCTTTTCTCCATTCCTCCTCCATCTTCTTCTCCATTCCTTGATTTAAAGTAGTATTGTACACGTAGGCAAACAGTTTGGAGGTAAGAAATTGTGTGGAGCGTTTAAGTAACTAAACTTTACGATTGTAAATACAAACGTCATTTCAGCCAAAAGATTTCCACAGCTGGACATAGGCATCCCACAAGATTTTCCACAAAGGCCGGTCCAGATGCACCAGGTCATTGGTACACCATATGGGATAGCTAAATACGTGAAAAATCTTTGTTGTTGTATATTATATAAATCTTTCAGATACTGAGTCCAGAATGCTCAAATGACCGATGACGCAAAAGTTCTCAATTTCAAGACGTTATAGTATTGATATCCAGTATCGCAAATTCTTTAACTACTCATTTATTTTAATATATTCATCGAACGTCCGTGAACCGATAAAATGTCACCTTACGCTAGCGTGACGTCACTTTATGAAAACTTGTTTTCAATAGTGAACTGCCCCGGCTCAGCAAGGGTAAAATTTCGTCTACGTTTACCAGTAAGAAATTCGCTGAGTTGGGGTCATCTGTAGCCTCATTATTTTATTTACTATAAAACAATATATTTATAACAAAGAACCTCATAATGATAATTTATTCGTGCAACTTTAACATTTCATTAGTTGTAGATTGTCCTCTATGGGAGATTCCGATGTACTTGACTTCTGTTGTTATGTGAGCTGTAGTAAATTATTTTCTTTCTATCTATCCATAGGCGCCAGGACATTTTCCTTCTGTTGCAGCAAGGTAGTCTGCCGCGTGTGTTCCTTTAGTCGCCGCTTACGAAACCCGTGGGACGGAATGGGGTAATGACACTATGGTAAATCCGTCACCACACCGATGAAACAAAACTTCATGAATACATTGGACGTCTATTAGACGTTTCATTTACAATTCTGTATCTAATATATAAAATTCTCCTCCGAAACGGCTTGACCGATTTTGATTAAATTTCATATGTTTAAGCAGTAGATATGAGAATAGGTTGTAAACTAACTTTTACACCCTTAAATGTGGTTTTAACAGGGTGGTTCACCCCAAAAATATGTTATTTTTTACGATACGACACTAAATTTTCACCCCCCTACGATCAGCCTCTATTTAAATACATGGCAAAATTGTATTGCCCTGTCTATGGTACTTCGCTAAATTTAAAGATACAATGTAGTAGACATTTTTGATCCTTGGTTGGTATTTGCGATTAATACCAACCAAGGATCAAAAATGTAATAAATTTAAAGTAACAATAAGGATATTTTCATATTTTAACATACGCAATTTGACATTATAATAGTTAGGGCTAAATGAATTACTTTACAAATCAATTACGTTATTGTATTTGTTTTATTGATATTGTGAATCGAGTGCTTTAAATCTTGATTTTATTATTATGATTGCTCTAAATAATTCGTGATTGACTTAATAAAGATCATGACATAAATATTTGCATGCCTAGTTTATGGCTGATTTTACACGGCTTCATTATTAAGGTGGATGTTCCAGGGTAGCCCGCGAAATTCAAAAATTCTTACGTTTTTTGCAATTTGCAGGGCAGTGCTAGGTTGTATGTTGATTAAAATGTTATTCGCGGCTATAAGACGTATGTAGTTATATAATTAAAATCATAAAAATCATCAATACAACCCTCCAAGCTCATAAAGGTGCAAGAAAAACTTTTTCAACGTCAAAGTCATTCTTGCACCTTTATGAGCTTGGAGGGTTGTATTGATGAGTTTGATGATTATAACTCTGTAACTACATACGTCTTCCAGCCGCGAATCAAATGTTTATCATCAAACAACCTAGCACTGCCCTGCAAATTGCAAAAAACGTAAGAATTTTTGAATTTCGCGGCTACCCTGGAACATCTACCTTAAAATACTGTATCTGCAATATTCGCAATGAAATATCAATCATTCAATCATTTATTCATTCGTTCTCAACCATCATAAATGTCAGAATTTAAAGCACTTCTAATGCTACAGAAATTTGTTCCCAGCAAGTCTCAAATCGTCAACGAAATTAACATGATTATGATGGCTTGAGAAAGTTGTCTAATTTAAATATTATCAACGCGATATGAAAGTGGGGTCGCGATAATTTTATCGTACGTAATCACATTTAGTGATGTACGTGTTCTAGATATTAATCAGAGAAAACTCGCGAATACTATTTGTTTTGTTTACTGTTTAATAATGGCCTCTATCGTCATATGGGTGAAAAATAAACCATAGAACGACTACTATTGGTATTAGTTTTACATGAAATGCTTCTAGAAAATTCTGTATGTAGAATGGTACAGACTATAGCTAAAACTGAACTGATGATGATCAGCATCGATACATAATATTAAATACGCAAATAAACATTACGAGAGGGGTCGCCGACATCGAAACAGACATACGCAGTTCCATTACGCTTGTATGAGTAATATTTTGTTCAATAATTGTATTGGAATTCGCGTCTGCGCTCAGTAGGTCAACACTGTCACCTATTTTGCTAGCGTTGTAAGGTCAATAGTGTGGCGATAAAATTTCCCTTTTGTATTTGAATATGCGTTATAAATTATCATTATAACACAGAGTTGCAGTATAAAAATATATCTGATAAAGTTGCCGCCTAAACCCTTGTCAGCTTATTGTATTTTACACACATGCACACTGACGCGTAAGGAATGAAGTGTTAATTATATATTTTATTGTTTTTCTATCATATCAGATGATAGTAACGTTCTTTGGCTATTTTGCAGTCTAGCTTTGATCAATCAGCCACGTTGTATTTATGTACACAGTTCATTGTACACAGGACATATTGCATGGTATGTCAGAGACAGTCGCACTTTTGAGGGAACCGAGAATACATATATATTTTTCACAGACTTCAAAAGGAAAAAGCCCCTTCTGCTTTTTCCAAATTATATTTTTTTATATAACTGAATCACAGTAGAGGTTTCAAGGTTTGCACGACGTTTCGGCTTGGATTACAACGAGACAGGCTGACTTTCATATTTCTACCCACATTCAAACCCGTCATTGTCGTTTTAAAATCATGTGTACCTATCGCGAAAGATTACCAACCAAATCATACGAATCGTCAAAAATTAAATTATATAAAATACACGCGGTAAATGCGTTAAAAAGTTCTTAATTTCAGCAGGAGTAGAGCGGTATCTGTACTTAAACCTTTTTCCATAGATTGAATTTATATCGTGGTCTATTACTACTCGTGGCCCATAAATGACCAATTGCTGAGTCGGGCCTTCTCCCATAACTGGGAGGGAAAATAGGCTACCTATGCTGGCCAGTCGGGTTGGCACAGGGTTACGTTTCAAGTTTTCCTTCTCTTGCGGCTAGGTGACACTATGTATGTACTATGTATTCTAAATCCGTAACCACACGGACCTCTCGTGGCTTATTAGTGACAACTATTTTCACTAAAGTAACTAGAAATAAATCGCATGTTCTAGCCATCATTGTCCGACGAATTATCTGCACAAATCACGAGCTGCACGGTCATTTCAACACCGGCTATTATAGTGTCTATTATGTGTGCGAGTTTATTATGGGTGACCGTAACCTTGCCAGTCATTTATTACGCGGTTTTTTGGCCAATAAACCGTTCTGGGCAATGAAAATAGCTAATAATATCTTCTGTATTCAAATCAGGCTTCAAATCAGATTGATTCGTAATGTATTGCATATAAAGGTATTGCAAACGGACTCGTTTACTAAAAATTATGTAGTTATGTAGCACTGTAGAAAGAAGGTAGGTTTGTAGGACTGCAGAAAGAAGATAGGTATGTAGGACTATAGAAAGAAGGTTAGTAGGACTGCAGAAAGAAGATAGGCATGTAGGACTGCAGAATAAAAGGGTTTCGCAATTTTGTAAGTTAGTGTTCTTACGATATTGCTTCCAGATTAGTCCGATAGATTTTTTATCGAAATTGATTCAGTGTGTACGGTACTGCAATTGGACTCCTTCACAAAACATTCATGCATTTATTTGCACAAAAAATCGGAAAATTAAATCCATTAAGGTGGATGCTCCAGGGTAGCCCGCGAAATTCAAATTTTCTTACGTTTTTTGCAATTTGCAGGTCAGTGCTAGGTTGTATGATGATGAACATTTGATTCGCGGCTGTAAGACGTATGTAGTTATAATCATCAAACTCATCAATACAACTAGTAATAAAACGACTTCAAAAACGGCAATGGTACCTAAACAAGGTAAATGTAGAATTTTAAAGTGGTTTTGACAAAGTAACCTAAAATTATAAATACTTACTTTACTTACTTAAAAATATATAGTATACATTTTCGGTATAAACTGTCTATAGATCAAAAAAAAAACATAATTAAAAAAAAATACAAACTGTGTTTCGGTTATGAGTTTATAATCTAATACAACATTAGTGGTCGCTGTGTAGTTATTTCAAGTGAATACCGACGATAAACGATCGGTATCCGTCGGAAGTTTGTGGTATAAACTGGACGTGTAAAACTGTGTAAACCTCCGTGACAAAACTGGCGCGTGTTCGACAAAATTGTGGACACTGTCTATTGTTACTTGTGGTTTCTTATTCGAATTCAGAAATAATACTGGCAATAAAAATACTGGAAATAATACTGCCTTATTCCAGTACTAGCGACCCGGCCCGGCTTCGCACGGATGCAATAATGCATGTATTATACATATAAACCTTCCCCTTGAATCACTCTATCTATTAAAAAAAAACCGCTTCAGAATCCGTTGCTTAGTTTTAAAGATTAAAGCATACATAGAAACGGACAGACGACAGCGACTTTGTTTTATACTATGTAGTGATAAACATTGAAAAAGCTATGCGATTGCAGTTTTAATTTATTTTACCGAAATGAAATTGCCCATGTGTCACTTAATTTTTTATCCAGAAGCGTGTGTGTTTTTAATCTGTCTAGAATTTCATTGTTTCAGGCCTTAAATGACTAATTACCGAGTAAGGCCTCCTCTAAATTCATGCAGGAAAAATAGCCTACTGTACCACGCTGGCAAAACGGTTTTTTTTTTATCAACGTGGTTCTGCATCAGATCCCACAATGCCGCAACAGGACGCGACTTGGAGCACCCCGGGGAGGTTTAGTGGGTAGGCCCCCATTATGGGGGAGAGTCCCACACTCCCCTCGCTGGCCAGCCCCGTGGCCGGCGAGGAAGTCGATAAAGGATTTTAACCAGGGCAAAAAAAAAAGGGTTTTATCAAGGATCCTTCTCTTACGACTAGGTGACCTGCCTCTTGCTTTGCTTTAGTCACCTCTTACAACCCTCAGGATACTATTGTTTGGTGACATTGTGTATTCTAAATCTGTCACCATACGGACAGTCCAGTATTGATAGCCAAAAACAAAAATAAACCAACTAAGTACGTCATATTTACAATTTGTCATCGTAGTCATTAGCGTGTCAAATTCAATACGCCGCACCCGCTAAAATAGTTCTTCCTAAATGCGCAAAGAAACTTTCCATATAGTCGTGCTATACAGCTCTTTAAATTGCATATATTTAACACATACTAGTGTTCGCCAACGGTCGAAATATACCATATTTAATTTAAATTTTAGTTCTTTAAGTACATTTCTATTCTCAATTTGACCACAGACTTTAACCACTTCACTATCACTACATAGAATAAAACAAAGTCGCTGTCGTCTGTCCGTCCCTATGTAGTATACATGTTAATAACATATATAAATGTTTAAAACTACACAACGGATTTTGAAGTGTTTTTTTAATAGATAGAGTGTAATACAACAGTTTAATACAAGAGGAAGGTTTTAATGTATAATACATGCGTAATATTGTAGAGAAAAACTGATAAATTTGGAGGTTCATCATTGCACCCGTGCGAAGCCGGGGCGGGTTGCTAGTTAACAATAATCAAAAGAGTATTTGCGTGTGTATGTTAAATACATAGTAGTGTGTGTAAGTTTTATTGATTTAATGTATATACAGGATGTCCCAAAAATAGTGTCAAAAGTCCAGAGATAGAGCACCCCTTGGGGTACCCGATTCACCCCCATGTATGTTATGAATTTTTCATAGTTTTGGTGTGATGATTTTTTTCTAATTTTAATTTTGAATGTTTGGCTTTACACAAATATTTTCATAACTTTGGTCAAAGTTACGAAGCTGATTATTTTATGCTGAGTCGGGCTTCCTCTAGTTACATGGAGGGCAATAGCCTACTTTGCCAAGCTGGCCAGGCGGGTTGCCTTTCGGGTTTCGTATCAAGTTTTTTTTCTCTTGCGGCTAGGTGTTCCACCTTATCATTTCCTTTTATCGGCTCTTACAACACCCTATAAAATGAAGTGTCGAAGCTATGTATTCTAAACCCATCACCACTCAATATATAAAATAATATTTATTAATATTTTAAAAAATATTAGTACTCAATGAATATTGAGTATTAATATTTATCATCATCATTTCAGCCAAAAGACGTCCATTGCTGGACATAGGCCTCCCCCAAGGATCTCCACAAAGGCCGGTCCTGGGCCGCCCGCATCCACTGCTTTCCGGCGACCTTAACCAGGTCGTCGGTCCACCGTGTGGGAGGCCTACCAGCACTGCGCCTTCCGGAACGCGGTCGCCACTCGAGGACTTTTCTGCCCCATCGGGCTTCGGTCCTGCGAGCTATGTGCCCTGCCCACTGCCACTTAAGTTTGGCAATATTTATAATAATATTAATACTCAATGAATATTGAGTGCGAACACTTTAGGAGGATGCTCTCGTGTAATTAATTACTAGAAACTACGCGATTTGGCGTGTTGTATTTAAGTAATTATTTGTTTGCGTGTTCTATTTAACGTAAACATTGTACCTATCGGCGTATATGTATAAATGTTTTAGGACTCGTTTCTGGTTTCAACATTCATGTAAGTAAGTACCTATAGCATCAATTCATAGCATGAATGAATGCTTAGTTATCGGTTCTCAGCTCTTAAACACTGCTGAGTCGAACCTCCTCCAATCAGAGGAAGGACATTATAGGCTCGGTCTATGTGGTATTTACACAAGACGAGTCGACTCCAAGAAATATATCTAAAGTCGAATATTACGAAAGACTTCAATGAACATTAGCAACTTCCAGAACAAAACTAACTACTACAACTACTCAACCCCTGTTACAAGGAGAGTACCCAAGTAACACATTGTGTCCAAAAACGTACTATTAGACATCTAATAGAATTTTAGATGTCTAATAGTACGTTTTTAGACACGAATGTGTTACTTGGGTACTATGGATCGCCGGCCAGGCGGGTTGGTACAGGGTTTCATATCAAGTTTCCCTTCTCTTGCGTCTAGGTTATCGGCCTTGTCATCTCCTTTTATCGGCTCCTATGACACCCTCAGGATAGAATGGGGTGGTGACACTAAGTATTCTAAATCCATAGTTCCAAATAGGACAAAACATATCAAAACCCGAATCCATAATGAACCATAACACAATCGTTAAGTGTTAAGAAAATGGAAAGTGATAGCGCAACCCTACAGTTGGCACAACAGTCACCATTGTTCCAATTAGGGTTGTCAAACCATGTCGTTTTTCAGCAGCCCATAGTGGCTGAGTTTTCCAGGCGCGTACGAAGTTACGAGTAACAGCCACTTGATAATAAATTAAGTAAAAATGCTTGACTTGTAGATGTCGATTGGCTTAATAAAAACCTTATCATATTATTCGATGGATAGGTTCTGCAACGATATTAAATTAAAATAAAAAAAAACTTGTGTCAATGTTTTTTTTACTATATCATCTTATTTTACAAACAACCTTTATATTTTATAACAGTAAAACACAACAACTGTAATAAATAAATAATTACACTAAATCCCTGTTTAAATTTTCACAAACAAAAATTCTTGTTCATAACTAGGCGTCATTGTAGACTATCACACAATGCTATGCAAATTCGTAGGTAATGTATGACTAGTGACTAGACGATAAGGGCCACAATTCTAGCACAGTACTGAGACTTTACTCAAGTGCTCGCAGGACCGACGCCCGATGGAGCAGAAAAGTCCTCGATTGTTGACCGCGTTCCGGACGGGGCAGTGCGGGTAGGCGAACGACCGGACGGCCCAGAACCGGCTTTTGTGGAAATCTTTGGAGGCCTATGTCCAGCAGTGGACGTCTTTTGTTCAATGATGATAATGACTGAGAGTTTAATACGTTCGTTGAGAAAATGTAGTAGGTATCCGAGTGTAAACTCAATAGCAATCACAACTGACATGACTGCGTTACAATTCTTACAGTATTGCGATCATTTGGCGTCAATAACATGAAATCTGGTCACTGGGTTAACCAAACGATTACTCATGGTCAAAATCAGTCTCCTGGGTCAGACAGAAGTAATTCATCATCATCGCAGCCTAAGACCCCCTTCGGACCCAATTGGAAGAGGCTCGACTGGTCACCTCCAATATGGCTGAATAGTAGTAGTAGTAAATAGTATTCATGGTGTTTGTCAACCCTAATAACCATTTGATCGACCACGTAACTCACCGTATGATGACTGATACTCATAAGACCAAAAAAATAACAATGCCTACATTTGCCAATGTGAGGTGACGGCGTGTGAGATATGGTGTGGTTTCTTAAAAAATACATAAGGTTCCATTAAGCGTAATTAAAATGAATTACACATGTATTTTATTGAGTATATCAGGGTTTTCGTCATTTTGACTCGGGATGAGTTGAATTGGTGTGAAGATATTATACATACATTTTAGTTTTTTCGAATAATTTTCATTTTCAGTCCGTGTGATAACGGATTTAGAATTTATAGTGTCACGATCCCGTACCATCCTGAGGGTATCGTAAGAGCCGACAAAAAGAAAGGACGGCTGATAACCTAGCTGCGAGAGAAGGAAAAATTGATACGAAGCCCTGTGCCAACAAGTCTGGCCAACGTAGCACAGTAGGCTGTTAACCGTCCATGTAATTGGAGTATGCCCGACCCAGCAGTGGGTCATTTATGGGCTGAGAAGTAGCAATAGAAATTGTAAAAGGTGCAATTAAGATTTTGGTAATAAACAGTGTTATCGTACGGTTATTTACGTATCTCCAATATCATTATGAAGAAGAAAGTGGAAGTAAGCCAGTGAGAACTAGTCTTTGTTGCATTATGTTAATTAGTATAATTAGGTTACACTCTCAAGACAGACAATGCATCGTAATGTAGGCATGGTAGACTCGACTGTACCACACCATATTTTTTAATGCCAGTCCATTTAAAATTTCCAATTCGGAAGTAATTTTATTTTAAACCAGTTTCGTTCGCGTCTGCATCTTTCCAAATGTGTGTATTTCGAAGTTTCTGGTAAAAATCAACTTCGCAAAACTATCGATATCTCACTCTTACTTGAAGATTTCTAAGACGGAACTGCTTCTATTGATTAGTTTATAGTTATTCTAAATCTGCAGTGTTTAGTAGGTAGTAGTTAGCGTGTGTTGCCAGCGATGGCTTATGGATTAGAATGTGGGCGTTCACAACGGGGCTTATTAGGCGACTGAAAGTTAGCTTAGAAATGCGCGATGGAGATAGTTCGCGATAGAATCAGAAATGAGGAATTTTGTAGGAGCAAAGAGACCGACATAGCTAGAAGGATTGCACAGTTGAAGTGCCAATGGAACGGATGGCCGTTGGAGCTTAAAAGTCTTAATAATGAATTAATGGTCATAATGGTTAATTAATGGTTCACGTATGGCAAAGCGAAACGTGGGAAGACCCCCGACTTCAGCAGTGGACTACTCTGGTAATACATAATACAGTAGTAACCACACGTGTAGCACATTCGTGTGGTGACGAATTTGCATTACATAATGTCACCACCCCATCGCAATCGGAGCTGAAATCCTAGCCACAAGAGAAAGAAAATTTGAAACGAAACCGTTTGCCAACCCGACTGTTCAGCGTGGCACAGTAGGTTAAGTATAAACATAATCTTTAAATTAATACGTGAAACGAAAAATGTGTACCCCTTTTTACAAAAATTGCACGGACGGAGGAATATGAAAATTCTCACGCTTATAGTTTTATTAGAGAAGGAGTGCAGAATGCTAATATTATTTATAAATAAATAAAAACATGAAACACATTACCATGTATTTGACACACACACACATTTAAACTCTTTCGTTTATTGTTAGAGTCTGTTGTCAAATTGAGAATAGATTAAACTACTGAACTTTATTTGACTGCCTCGTTGGTCTAGTGGTTAGATGTGCCGCCTTTGGATCAACGGGTCCCGGGTTCGATTCTGGGGTCGGGTAAGTGTCTTTGTCTAAACCAGAGGCACTGGCTCGGAGTCTGGGTGTCATTTCTATCTATAATATGTATGTATTTACAAAAAAAAATGTATATAAGTAGTTTTTCAGCCATCTCGTTACCATAACACAAGCATTAAGTTGCTTAGCTTGGGACGAGATGGCGTTGTGTGAAATGTCCAAGGATATATTTAAAGGATATTTATTATGAATTTAAAAAAAACTACCGCTGGTCGACCACTAGTCTACGTAGTTATATAATTATGCCATGGAGTCAATGGACATTTATATCTGTGCTAATAATACAATTATCGTGAAAACAAAGAACACAAAGACGACATTAACAATACTTCTGTAGCTGTTTCGTGTTCATGCCTTACATAATATGTAGTAATCGATGAAGAAATAAATAAAGCTGCCAATAAATTAAACGATATGTTAATGAACAAAGTAATTCAATTTACTTTTGCACAATGAAATCACAATTGTGCAATCATATTCGAGTTTAAGGTTACTTTCCCGTATTATGTTATAGATATTTTGAACGTCCCATTAAGAATGTTAGGTGACGGTTTTGGAAAACACCACCCAATTAAGCAAGCGCGGGACCAGTAGCAAATTCTTTCAAAGAGCCCTTGATCATATGGGTTCTTGAGTATAAAGTGGTAAAAATACAATTCAATACTCAATACGTTTATTTGCTATCTATTAGTTACAATTTATGGCTAATGGTTGAGCGATCGACTGCTGCGCAGCATGTCGCGGGTTCGATCCCCGCACGGAAGAAATATTTGTACGACCTACAAGTATTTGTTCCGGGTCTGGGTGTTTTTCTATATATAATATGTATGTATTTACAAAAAAAAATGTATTTAAGTAGTTAATCATCCATCTCGTTACCATGACACAAGCATTAAGTTGCTTAGCTTGGGACGAGATGGCGTTGTTTCACTCAAAAAATGACGCTCAGGCAGAGATGAGTGGGTTTAAATATGCGGGGCCCCCTTTCGCGCGGGACCCGTAGCAATTGTTACTCTTGCTACGTGGTTAATCCGGCACTGGCACCGCCTATTCTGTCCTGCGGGTGTCAAGAGCCGTGAGAAGACTAGCTGTAAGTGAAGGAAAACTTGGCCGTTGGGGACTGGCCGGATTATGTGGGACTTCGGGGCGCGTAGAGATGCTAAATGAGCCCCGACGTACCCATTAAAACCGACGGCTATCCTGGACTGCCCGAGCCAGGGCCACGGGAGTCAATCGCATTGTGGGAGCATGCTCTGTGACCCTGAGGGCCTTGGCCCGCCTCTCTCTTCTTAGTGGAGCCGTCACGTGCTCCGAGGCGAACTCTTTTTAACCCCCGACGCAAAAAGAGGGGTGTTATAAGTGGGGTCTCAAATGAAAGCGCATCACGTGCAATATAACAAAATCTACATTATAATAAGTATGTACCTATAAAAAGTATAAAATAAAAATTAAATTAAAAATTTAAATAAACCCCCGACACAATTACCTTTAAAAAGTAAAAAATAAATACTTCGCGTTCGGGGACCAGGGGTCAGGTAATAAATAAGTGGGAGTGGTCCCCCAACGCGAAGTATTTATTTTTTACTTTTTAAAGGTTATTGTGTCGGGGGTTTATTTAAATTTTTAATTTAATTTTTATGTGAAACAAAACCTTGGTCCAACCCGTCTTGCTATCGTAGTCGGGTAGGCATTAATTTCCCTCAACTCAACAATGGGTATTTTGTGGGCTGCGATGATTATGACTTATGACCTCCGTCTAGTGATGGATTTAGAATACATAGTGTCACCACTCCATGCCATCCTGAGGGTGTTGTAAGAGCCGACTAAAGGCAATAATAACCAGGCCGAAAACCTAGCCGTAAGAGAAGAAAAGTTCATTCATAAGAAAGCCTGAGCCAACCCGTTTGGCTGGCGTGGCACAATTGGCTTATTACCCTCCATGTAATCGGGGGACGCCCGACTCAGCATTGGGTCATTTATGGGCTGATTAGTAGTTAGGAGATATGTCCACAGATGAGGTTATCCGTCACACATACGTGCAGTGTCCCGTTGTTTATCCGTGATGAGCTTTCAAAACAATCTAACTCTTTTATTAAAAAAAAACATTGTATACCTATTATAGCATACTTATTATAAAATTAAGAAAATATCTCAGACTAAGTTACACACCAGGCTACAAGATCATTGCTTCCAGCGTCATTGATCTAATGTTACTGTTAACGTTACGAAAACCTAATAAAAATGACCTCTGTAATTAATTGAGATAACTGTAGATACACACTTTCTAATTTTATTCGAAATAAAATGTGTGTGTACTGTTTGTCATGAAAAATTTAAGATACATTAATTTGGTGCTTGATGTCCAAAGTTATCTCGGTCAACAGTATGAATGATTCATCAAAATAATTTAATCACATAACTTATATTGAAAGCCAATGGAAATGTCGGTATGTAGGTAAACGTTCTGTCTCGACTCGTCTATTAGCATTAATATCAGTCACACCTAGATAAGGTCAGGTGACAATAGTTGGTTAGAATACGAGTAGTGAAGGTTGCAGTGACGTTGTTCTACACTGAAAGATTTGATACTGTGTCACTTTTTACTGGTATCGTCGTTACAGCCCATATATTACCCACTGCTGGGTCGGGCCAAGGCGTATGAAATTACCCACACTTATTGTATGTATAACTATATGTAACTCCGGTCAGTACATATCTCACGGAAAATGCGTCGCGTATTATCTATCGGTCGCGTAACGCCAAAACAGACAAATGTATGATAAAACATTCAACCTTTCACACCTTACCGATAACTCATCATCGGTTAGGTGTGAAAGGATGAATGTTTTATTTTCCGTCAGATATGTACCGACCCTAATTATTCTGCTGATGTGACCGATGCACAGCTACAGTTAGACGTTATAATATAGTGTTTGGTTTCTTTCATTGTTAACTAAATTTGTTTGACCCCAGCGATAAAGTATTCCCCAAATTACTGGAATAATAAGGAGAACTTTACTATATCCACTAGACCACTCGGCTAGACAAATCGTCGTAAAATATTAATGAGTGATGGCTTGCTTACATGGTGAGTCAGAATTGACTCATGTTTCTTTGATTCAATGATTTTCTCAGGATGTGACACTGAACGCGCGAAACTAATTGAAATGCGTGAATGTTGTACCATCCACTGTTAAAAGCCGATGACCGCGTGTTTGACAGCCATTGTTTTTATGTCAGAGAGATTGACATTACAGGAAATACTGGCTAAACCGTAATATATTACATTCATAGCAAAAAATATATGAACTTAGAAACTATCATAACCGAACCCACTCCATGATCACTCACACACACACACTCCGATACGTGTTAGAAATTTTACACAAAGTGTAACTGTATAATGTGACTACTGATACATATTATGTATACAACATTTAAAAAGAAATTAAAGCAGATTTGTTTTTCTTTAAATGTTGATCACCAGCTGTTGACCAAACAGTGTTATATTGAGAAATAAGCACAGCAAATTCAAGAAACATTACCGAAGACGAATCATTAAGCTTGAATTATCATTATAACAATGTTTAGTTGGTTATTTTTCTCTTGAACACATGATTTGAGGTAAAATTCAAACGTCGATTGAGATATCATGCTTCAAGATAGAAATAAATTTTAAAATAGAACTGTTTCTCTTGAGCATTTCTATATCCCCACATATCTGCAAAAATAAAATAAATAAATAAATATCCTTGGACATTTCACACAACGCCATCTCGTCCCAAGCTAAGCAACTTAATGCTTGTGTTATGGTAACGAGATGGATGATAAACTACTTATATACATGTTTTTTTTGTAAATACATACCTGTAAATATATTATAGATAGTAATGACACCCAGACTCCGAGCCAGTGCCTCTGTTTTAGACAAAGACATAAATATATCATACCTAATCAACATCCCAGCTGTAACAAAATAAAAAGACACAAAAAATAATGTGTGAATGTACTATAAACATAAAGTTACTAAGAAATTAAAAATGTGTTCCTAACAATTGCTAAATGTAAAAGACTAGAGACAATCTTTAGCCTATCCAGTAGGTACTATAAAAATGCTATAATATTGTATACAGTCTAGTCAGTTTTATAACAATTAAAAATAAATAATATTTTTACTGAGTACATATTGAACGAAACATAAATAAATATCATTAAATTACACATAAAATTAAAAATATATATGTATATATTTATAGCAAACATAATCACAATAAACATTTCCTTAACCAAAAACTGAACATTTAAAACGATTATAATGTTTGGGCTTCATGTTAAATAATTCCATACACTTCCTAAAACGCAGTCTACCCACAACAATACCAACCTACAGGCTTCAAACAATTCCCAGATACATACTATTTCATTGTTAGACTGCACAAAAAGTCATTGGTTGCGCGTAGGATTCAATTCTCTGCGGCGACAATCACCAGATAAAGTTCCAATAATAAGTATGACGACGCGACCTCGAGGCTACACCAACCTCTAACTAGACAATTACTTTGCAGTTACCTGGTTAACGATTGTTCGAGTGATTTAATGGTTAAATCAATTTTAACGTATTTATTGCACGCGCGAATAGATTATAAGATATTTGGATTATACTTTGTTTATTCATCCAGTGTGTGTTGCCAGTGATGACTTATGGAACAGAGACGTGGTCGCTCACTATGGGCTCCATCAGAAGGCTCAAAGTCACCCAAAAGGCAATGGAGAGGGCTATGCTCGGAGTTTCCCTGCGAGATCGAATCAGAAATGAGGAGATACGCAGGAAAACCAGGGTTACCGACATTGACCACAGGATTGCCAAACTTACGCAAGCAACGCAAGCAGTGGGCATAGCGCGCAGGCCGACTGCTGACTAGTAGTAGTATATGAAATGATATGAAATACGTAGCCTTTATTGCTGTTCTTAAGGAGAGAGTTCGGGCTGACCCACGCCGTGGTCAGGCCAGCGGAAGAGTTACGTGACGTCACGTCGTTCTTTTACCCTCGCTTTAGAGGCCGGTTTTGGGCCGTGGGACATACAGCTGTCAAAAGCCTCATTAACTGAGGGCGTCCCAGTTAACCTGGATGCCCTTCGATACTTGCAACCCGTCCGGGTGTCACAGTAGAATGCGTCCTAGCGAACCTGTGACGTATGAAGGTATACCGCGATGGTCAGCTCGCCAGCGATACCAAAAAAGGGACTAGAACTGTTAGTAGGTAACTAAATGCGGTTAGGTTAGCGACACTAACTAAATGGTCTAAATACGTTCTGGCATCGACCCGGGATCTCATGATCTCTTCCTAACCCAAAAGCCCAATCTATTAGCAACTGCGATGTGACCTAATTACGAAAACATTAAACCACATATTTATGAATGAAACTGCAAAGAAAGTAAATTGGGATCACCGTTCCTTGCGCTAATGTAGGTTGTGCAAACATACAGAATTAAAATTGTTGTTGGTCTAAAAACTGGACGCATTTTCCGTTGTTAATGTGTAGTAGTTGTTGGTACAGTAGAGTAGTGTCACCATCCCATTCCACCCTGAGGGTGTCATAAGAGTTGGTAAAACTTCATGAGAAGGCCGATAACTTAGCCGTAAGAAAAGGAAAGGCACCTCGCAACGTGGCACTGTAGGTTAATTACCTTCCATGCAACTGGAGGAGGTCCGACACAGCAGTGGGTCAGGGTCTTATGGGCTGAGTACTAGTAGTTATTGGTGTACCGCTATTCATTTGGATGCATGAAAAAGTAGAAAAAAAAGTTTTTTTGTTTGTTGGCACATTTAAAGTTTATACGGTAAGTAAGTAATCGGTTTTTGCACTCCTTCCCCATGGAAGGAGTGTAAAAACAATATTATTCTACTCCGAAATTCAGTTTTAGCTTATCACAAAAATGCTATTGTTATTCCAATTTAGAATTGTCTTAGTGATATGCAATCACAAGGAATTTTCGAGTTTCCAAGAAACTGTTAAAGTTGTAGTCATCTGGTTAATGGAATTTAGTTATCCCTTTGTCGGCAGGCGGTTTCTATCGGTTTTTGCACTCGTTCCCCATGGAAGGAGTGCAAAAACCCATTACTTACTTACCTAATAAATAATAATAACAGCACACGAACTGAATTTATTATATTCTAACTCACATACGGTATGATTATGGTAAATGTCATTCAAAGACTTGTTCACAGTGAAAATGAGATAGATATTAATATCTACTTAGGGACGACCTCTAAGGTCGATTTACATCAAACGAGCGATTGTTCATTATTTTAGTGTAAACTACTACTATATATAATTATTGTAGTGTAAACAGGTGTAGTGAATTATTTCGTTGTTCTTAGAGCATTCGCAAAGATTCTGTGGAATATTCTAAGAATGCTCGCTCGCTCTATGTAAACGGCGGGCGCTAGAGCGCGCGAACAGTTGCTTAGAGCGTCCCACTAAAAACTAAAAGATTACGAAATAATGCTCTTGTTCTATATCTAGCTCTTTTTTCGTTTGGTCTAAACCCACCGTAATACGTGTAACTGGATAGATTCCGCTTTAAGCGTAACCTCGATTTACAATAATTACATTTCCTAAACTATGACGTTCGAGGTTAAAGCTGTAAATTGAGTCTTGACTGTAAAGAGACACGTGGGAGGTTTAATGTAAGTTTAATTTTAGCTGTTTTGTTATGGGAAATTTATATGTGACCTGCCTACGTTCAGAACCCACGGGAGGTTACATATTACCTTAATACTACTATCTAACTACTATTATTTACCTTACATACTCAGCCTCCAAATTCCTGGAGGGAAAAAGAGACGAAAAAATATCCTTGGACATTTCACACAACGCCATCTCGTCCCAAGTTAAGCAACTTAATGCTTGTGTTATGGTAACAAGATGAATGATAAACTACTGATATACATTTTTTTTTTGTAAATACATACATATTATAGATAGAAATGACACCCAGACTCCGAGCTAGTGCCTCTGGCTTAGACAAAGACACTTGCCCGACCCCGGAATCGAACCCGTCTGGCCAGCATAGCACAGTAGGCTAATTACCCTCCAGGTAGTTGGAGGAGGCCAACTCAGCAATGGGTCGTTTATGAGCTGAGAAGTAGTGGTAGAAGCAGAATACAGATAGTGAATCACGATACTGTGTCTACGCGATTTTCATCCTTAAACTTTTTTTTTACCATAGGGTATAAATATTCTATACGTATCAAATAAATCTGTAAGAAATATACTCACGTGCATTGAAACAGTTTCTATCTATCTATCTATATATCTATCTATCAGCCACAAAAGTTCACTGCTGAACATACCCCCCCCCCATAGATTTCCACAATGCACGAGCTCGTGCATCTCTTTGCTATATGGTTACAATTATTGCACAGGCTCGAATTTCCACGCTCCTGAAGTAGAAATGACGCTGTAAAACATATTCCTTACGTCTGAGATTGTAATGACCACCATTGTGATACTAGAGCCTATTTAATTGCGAGGTTCAGTTCAGAATCAGGGTTCAGATTATTATATATGCGGAGAAATCCACGGCGGAATCGAAGACCCGATTAACCTGACTGAGGGATTGAATGATTGGATGAACCAAATATGGCATGCTGATCAAGCCACTTGACATAGAGATTTATGTAAAGTATTCGGTCACAGTTTCTACATAGATGTTCAGGCCGTAAATTACTCACAGTTGATTCGGAGCCTACACCAATGTAGAAGAAAATTTCCTTACTGCCTAGCCGAGTTTTAAAGATATAAACTCAAATAAAACTAGTTATTGTTAATTAATCTAGTCAATAAACTTCCCACAGTTGATTAGAGCCTACACCAACAATGTAGAGGAAAATTTCCTTAAGTATGAGGGCCATGCTGCCTAGCCAAGTTTTAAAGATATAAACTCAAATAAAACTAATAATTGTTAAACAATCTAAGCAAAAAACTCTTAGAAGTGATGTTTATTATTGTAGTTATTTTAAGCTCTAATTAATAGGTCTTCGGAGACAAACCATTATTATCAAGCTATCAACGCACATTTATTACTCAATTCTGACTAGATAGGAACCGCCTGCCGACAAAGGGACAACTAAATTCCATTAACCAGATAACTGCGACTTTAACAGTTTCTTGGAAACTCGAAAATTCATTGTGATTGCATATCACTAAGACTATTCTAAATTGGAATAATAATAGCATTTTGTGATAAGCTAGAACTAAATTTCGGAGTACAATAATATTCATTAGTAAACTTTTAAAGTGAGCAATAACGACGATTATGTCACCTTTTCTATTCGGCCTTTCTCTATTGGCTATTCGTCTCAGGATATTCATTTAAAAAAAAAATCGATGCCTCTGTTTATGTATACCTATATCGCCGTGCAAGTGTCACTGGTTTACTCAAAGAGACTTGCCCGGCCCCGGAATCGAACCCGGGACCCCGTGATCCAAAGGCATCCAACCATATCGTCCAATCCAACCTAGCGTGGCAATTACCCTTCATGTAGTTGGAGGAGGCGCGACTCAGCAGTGGGTGATTAATGGGCCGAGAAGAAGTAGTAGGTTACCAAAATTGACAAAAACAATTGACAATTAAACGCCAATATCAACAATCACGAGTTTGGGTACCTAGAACCCACGCATCTCTCAGCGACTTTTATAAATAGTTAGTCTTCTCTGCATATTATACAACAAAGTCGCTGTCGTCTGTCCCTCCCTATGTATGCTTAACTCTTTGAAACTACGCAACGGATTTTGAAGCGTTTTTTTTAATAGATAGAGTGATTCAAGAGGAATGTTTATGAGTAGATTTAGATGTTCATCATTGCACGCGTGCGAAGCCGGGGCGGGTCGCTAGTTCCTAAATAAAAATATGCTTCACTTCTATTTAAATAGCATATTTTTCTATTATGTGCCATACATTATATGACTATTTCTAGTTTCTAGATATTATAAAATAAAGTCGTTGTCGTCTGTCCGTCCCTATGTATGCTTAAATCCTAAAAACTACGCAACGGATTTTGAAGCGTTTTTTTTTAATAGATAGAGTGATTCAATAGGAAGGTTTATAAGTACATATCACATGCATAATGGCACCCATGCGAAGCTGGGCGGGTCGCTAGTTATCTATATATATAATAATACGTGAAGCAAAAATTTTGTACCCCATTTTACGAAAAATACGCGGACGGAGGAGTATGATATTTCCCATACTTATAGTTATAAGTATGGGAAACTTCATACTCCTAAATGGAGAAGGAGTGTAGAATGCAATTTTTTTTTAAATTAGTATTAACAATACTATAATAATCACTATCACTATCACTACATAGTATAAAACAAAGTCGCTGTCATATGTCCGTCCCTATGTATGCTTAAATCTTTTTCTTTAAATCTCAAAAATGGATTTTGAAGCGATTTGTTTTAATAGATAGAGTGATACAAGAGGAAGGTTTATATCTATAATATATGCATAATATTGTAGAGAATCACTGATAAATTTAGATGTTCAACATTGCACCCGTGCGAAGCCAGGGCGGGTCGCTATCAATAAAATTAAATCAATAAAAAAAAATGCACACCTAGTGTGTAACTTATTTGACACACACACATTTTATATACTCGTTTGTATAATATTGTTATAGTCTGTGCTCAAATTGAAAATAGAACTGAAATTTAAACTAATTATGGTCAAATTTCGTCTACTGGGCGACTACTAGTATTATTAATATGGTAAGTCATATTTACGACTCACCTCCTCAATTATTCTCGTCATGCACTCAAAGTATCACGCAGATGTTCAATATGAGCACAGCAAGGATGGTACAGTTATGCAATTAGTGAAGAGAATGGCGTACAAAGTAATGTCCTTGTCCGTCAACGGACTGTGTTACTTACACTGTGATTAACATACGCTACATGAGTTGCAAATGATTGTAAAACATGGTACATGGCAACTGAACTAGTATTTAGTATAATATTTAGTATAATATAATATACTAAATACTAGGCAACTGAACGAGTATTTAGTTTAATATACTAAATACTAGTTCAATTGCCGTGTCTTGAGTATAAATATCTCCAAAGAACTTAAGCTGCAAGTGGGAGAAGGAAAGGCGATTTGTTGAAGACATGTGCGAATTTTCCCCTGCTACGGCATTTTGATCGAGTTGTTTGCCAGTTACTATAGCGTATTTTTGTGTCGCAGCATCCTACTGATGTTATAAACGTGGGAGTTTGTAAGAATGTCATGTATGTTTGTTACTCTTTTTCGCAAAAAATACTAAATGGATTTTAATCATACTCAAAAGGAACTTTATTTACGTAGGTTTATCACAAAACTCTTATAAATCGTGATATTTAAAGTTACCATTATCATCTTAAGACGCCTGTCCCACGGTATTTAAAAAAGGCTATAATTACCACCATCCCATTTCATCCTGAAGGTATCGTAAGAGGCGACAAACGGAAATGATAAAGCCGAAAACCTAACCGCAAGATAAGGCAAACTTCAAACCCTGTGCCAACCAGCCTGGCCAGCGTCACACAGTAGGCTATTTACCCTCCACGTAGTTGGAGGAGGCCCGACTCAGCAGTGAGTCATTTAGAGAGTAGTAGTATAATTTATAAAGATGTATGACTAACTATAACTGTTTTTGTTAAATACTAGTGCGAAGCCGGGCGGACCGCTAGTGTAATAATCAACTTTCAAATACCTAACGTTCATTGGCAAAATGGCGAATGTAACAAAAAGGTAAACATATTTTGTAAGAGGCTTTGTTGAATTTGGAATGTAGCACGACCAAGACGATTACGGAAATGTTCAATTGTTGTATAAAAAAAAATTAAGGAAACTATTTATAGTAGATTCGCTCGTTAACTTTTGGAAAATATCTACAGTTAGCTGCAGTAGTATACTAACATTTTCGGTAATCTAAAGTAGTACATATTATAATTATGCCTATTTATATGTTTTCGTATCTTACATACACTCGCACTGAGCGCGTTAATATACGAGTAACACATTAATGCTCGCAATTAGCTCTACGCGCCTATTACATAACACACAAGTCTTAGACCAGATTATTCCAAACCTATACTAATATATAAAGCTGCAGAGTTTGTTTGTTTGTTTGAACGCGCTAATCTCAGCAATTACTGGTCCGATTTCAAAAATTCTTTCAGTGTTAGATAGTCCATTTATCGAGGAAGGTTATAGGCTAAATTTTATTTTCAAAGGAATTAGGGATCCGTATGAAAATTGCGATTTTGTTACCCAAGGTGTAAAATTCGAAAACCTATTTATGCGTGCGCTGCTATTGACTTACTATTGGCAATAGAACAAAATGAAATACTACGAGTTTGTAGGTCTTATTAAAATCTACAAAAAACTCCGCGAGAGCACAAATCTAACTATCATAGTTTAGTCACAATAACCACTTTTATATTCATAAAAAAAATGCATAGAGATAAGCACGGGTACGAAGTACACGCGAGCGGAGCCGCGCCCAAAAGCTAGTGTTCAATAATAACTGCAGTATCACATCACTACGTTTGCTGTCACGTCACTATGCGTAACCACGCTTGTTGATAGTATAGATCTTGCGTGTTCACATCACGTCGGGGTCACCACTTTAGGCGCAAAGGGATGATCATCCAGCCAGTCGAGGTGTTAGGCTGGCTGCCACATACATTACTACCCTTTCTTAAATTCTAATTAATGTCCATCCCAAGGTTGTCTGTAAGAAATCGCATTTAGCGATAAGACCGCCCTTTGTACAAAGCGTTGTATATTTTTTTTGTGTTCTGTCTTTTTTCACGTGTGCAATAAAGAGTATATCTATCTATCTATCTATCTACATTACACAGTTTACCCGAAAAATGTGAACTAATTGCATCAAGAAATATCGCCTAAAGTGGTGACCCCGACGTGATGTGAACACGCACGATCTATAAATTGGTGACCCTCGACATTGGACTCCGGAGCAACCTTCCAACGAGTCTGCAACATTCTCCTGCCTGGTCAACCTGGTAAAGACGAACACTCCTCAGCAGCAGCAGCCGTTACTTAGCAATCCAAGACGTCAGCCTTAACAGAACCACACCCAGCCGACTCACCGTGCTACCTGGTTCTGCGGCACGACACTCAACCACCCAGTGAACTCCACTACACAGTTGAGGTGCTCAGTCTCGACTCACCGTAGACTCCGAGCGCTCCTGGCACTTGCAAGCTCATCACACTGCAGAATTCAAGAGGATCGACCTCCAGTCTTGGGGGGAGCCATGTAGCGACCGCATGCTACATACTTTACACAGCTTACCCGAAAAATGTGAACTACTTGCATCAAGAAATATCGCCTACAAATGCGAGAATTACCATAAAGTCCTACACCGCGATGGCGAAATTTCAAGAGCAATTCGCATAGTTATGAATTCCCCGACTACAACTATCGGGGAGATAAACCTTCCTCTGGAATCACTGTATCTATTAAAAAACGGCTTCAATATCTGTTGCGTAGTTTTAAAGATTTAAGCATACATAGAGACGGACAGACGAAAGCGACATTGTTTTAAAATATGTAGTGATAGTGATAATATATCCAGTTTTAGAATTAGATTAGAAGCTAATATCATTTAAGATGTTTATCATTGCTCTGTCCATTATAAGACCACTGTTTTTAGTTCTACCAACCGGGAGATTATGAGAGAAGAATAAATATTCAGGAATTAGAGTACCTAATGTTAACGTATGAGTCAAATTTTAATGTGATTCAGACGGCATTAAAATTCAAAAACAGGCCAACAGTATTGCGTAACCCAAAATATATTGCATTCCGACACAAAAATTCTGAAAGCGAATGCTGTTGATATGTGTATTTAGGATATGTCAAACGAATGTTTTGGCGTAATATGTTCACCGATAAATTGGGGGCATGATTAATATTAAGGCGAGGTCTTCCAACGGTGATGATAGGTAAATAACCCGCTGCGCTTCAAATGCGGCCCACACAAAATACTAGTATTATCCTTTTTTCTAATTAATTAATTTAAATACAATTTTATAAAATACTAGCGACTTGCCCCGGCTTCGCACGGGTGCAATGATGAACCTCTAAATTTATTAGTGTTTATCTACAATATTATGGATGTATTATTCTTAAAAACCTCCCTCTTTAATCATTCTATCTATTAAAAAAAAACCGTCTTGCGTAGTTTTAAAGATTTAAGCATACATAGGGACGGACAGACGACAGCGACTTCGTTTTATAATATGTTGTGATAGTTATAAACAGTAGCTTTCCTTGATATGTACTAAAAAAAATTTCATTTAATATCAAGGTAAAACTTTGTTGTCGTATTTAATCTGTTCTCTACCAGTCATGACACATTACCCCACTGGTGAGTCAGGCCTCCTCCAACTACATGGAGGGTAATCGTAATTAGCCTCCTACGCTACGCTGGCCAGACGGGTTGGCACAGGGTTTCGTATCAAGTTTTCCTTCCCTAACGGCTAGGTTATCGGCCTTGTCATTTCCTTTTGTCGGCACCCTCAGGATGGAATGTGGTGGTGACATTATTTATTTTAAATCCGTCACAATATTTTGAAGTTATAAATAGCGCAGTTTTCTATAACTTGTTCTTTCGATTCAACTGTTTGTAATACTAGTTTTTGCTTTCGACGTTCACTTCATAATATCTTCCACTTATTGTGTATTTTTTTTCAGATCTGCCACTTTAATACTTATCGAGATACGAACGATTAAATGTGTTTGAATTCGAAACAAGAGCGTTTTATGCCAGCGCCTAAAACGCACAGTGGAACGGAATAAGAGAGCTAAGTGTCATGATAAAAAAGTTATATAATTTTCATTCTTAAAGACCAATTAATCATATTATGTATACAGCATTAAATTATATATTTTGATTTGGCAACTCGTATTATTCATATCTGCCAGCAACCAGTCTAAGATATGCTTATGATTAGAAACTATTAGAAATGACAGGAAGAAGAAAACGAAAGAAATAATAAAAAAGTTATTCAGTAGATATTTTGTGATACTAAGTTACGGATGAAAGTGCATTATCCAATTACGGAACTTATTTGATATAGATACGGCTCATCATCATTATTTTAGCCAAAAGTTGTCTAGTACTGGACTCCCCCAAGGATTTCCACGAAAGTCCTGCCCGTATCCATCGCTTTCCGGCGACCTTAAACAGGTCACCAGTCCACCACGTAGGCTAATTACCCTCCATGTAACTGGAGGAGGCCCGACTCAGCAGTGGGTAATATATGGGTTGATTAGTTTATTATATGTAAATGAACGTAAATTTGTTCTACGTCATATTAATCACTATTACTACATATTATAAAACAAAGTCGCTGTCGTCTGTCCGTCCCTATGTATGCTTAAATCTTCAAAACTACGCAACGGATTTGAAAGCGGTTTTTTAATAGATAGAGTGATTCAAGAGGAAGGTTTATAGATAATTGCATAATATTTTAGAGAAACACTGATAAATTTAGAGGTTCATCATTGCACCCGTGCGACGCCTGGGCGGGTCGCTAGTTCTATTATATAAAATTTTCGTGTGACAACATCTATCAGCTATATCCCCCTGAATGCTACGGGTGGTCTGGATTATTTTTAATTTTTAGACATAAATATTTTTTTCATGATACAGCATACAAAAATACATACAACCTAAATTTTCACCCCTCTACGATCAACCCCTATTTTGTATAGCGATATTAAATGGCGATTATATGGCATATCAACGTTTACCGGGTTAGCTAGTCTAAGAATAAAATGCTGTTATAAATTAAAATTGTGATTATCACATCTACTTACATGTTGTTTTAATTGAATTATAAAATTATTTTGCGGCAATCGTGGTTACGGTCCTCATGTAAATGTTGATGCTTCATAATACCTGTGACGATTTTTTTTATATTTTCATCCAGCATTGTCTGGTATGTGACCCAAAACTGCCTCGCCCAGTTTTCATCATGGCAGATTGAGAGTAACAGACATACGTATTAACTTTCCCAAAACAATCTATTTCGGTGGGACATTTTGGAGCTTTAGCTGTCAACACTGATAATCATAAACATCTTTTTTTTTAATTTCCCCTAGAACTATTCTGCTCGTAAATTACTCATTGTTAAGTCGGACCTCCTCCAATTACATAAAGTTATTAGCCACGCTGAAGGAGACGGATTGGCAGTTACGTATACATTTTACTTCACTTGCGGCTAGGTTTTCTACGTCACCTCCTTTTGTCGGCTCTTATGACACCCTCAAGTTGAAATGTGGTGGTGAAACTATATATTCTAAATCCCTCCCTACACGTAATTTTGTTTAAAAGTTTCCCCTGCATCAGTCATAGCTTATATCGCGGGGGCAGTTTCCAAACCTGAAATTCACTAACCACAAAGACGCTTGCCCGACCCCGAAATTGAACCGGGGACCCGTGATCCAAAGGTCTAACCGCTACTTGCACTACTTTACTTATTTAATCTTACATGTATAATTGTACATTTTACTACCCTTTCTCAAGTTCTTAATAATGTCCCTCCCAAGGTTGTCTGTAAGAAATTTAGCATTTAGATAAGACCGCCCCGTGTTCAAATTGTTGTAGTTATTGTATTCTGTCTATTTCCACGTGCAATAAAGAGTTAATCTATCTATATATCTAACCCCTAGAGCAACAAGGCAGTCTTAGTAATGCGTACAAGGTGTGCTAAAGTAAACATTACGTTGAGGGCGAAATGAAATAAGTTCCTTCTACTTCAACAACACGCTTCCCCAAACAGAGCAGGAACAAGAGTGATATTATTTGCATAGGTACTATATTTGATCACCGTCCTTTATCTAAAATTGTCGTATATACCTTCTGTCTATTACCGTCTCAGGAAGCATTGCTAGCAGGTTCTGTTTTTAAATAACTAAGTATACAATAACATGATTCGAGTTCAGCGGGTCCTAAAATGCTTCGCCTAAAAAGGTCTACCGATAGTCTTATATTTTCAAATTGACCATTCATTTTGGGACTTTGCGATGATTTTTTTAAACTGGCAATACACAACAAAGGGTGCGTTTTTTAAGCTGGCAATAATGTATTAAACAAAGTTTCCCGGCCGTAATATATCTATCAATTATTATTTACGTCTCACATTATGTCAACATTGCCCCTGAAATACAGAGGCACGTCATCAGCAATTTCGTGCTCGACCGATCGGCAAAAACTTTCCCCGCAATTCTCCAGTCAATTAACTTCAAAGGTAATGCAGCAACGCAAATGTAGCGATAATGATGAACCTTGCGCTCTATTGACGTGCTAAGATTATTTCGGACTTGAGAAATTGGACTTAAAACAGACTAAATTAAAATTGGATCAGTATTTCCTCACATTAGCACGTTGCAAACAAACTCTGTGTATACAGAGTGTAATAAAAAAAATACGGGTTCACTCCGGGAGTGCCGAAAGAAGAGAAAATTAAAAAGGCGGCAACTAAAATAAGCGCCCTATTTACTTCCTAATCTATTCTATTCCTGTCTTGTAATCGGCACTTTATTGTACACACTTTATTGTATTTTGCAAAAAAATTGTTCTACGTTGAGTTCTGATAGTGCATTAACTCCTGAAACAATAAAAATAGAAGCCAATAACGTCATACAAAATATAAATAAATCCACAACTATATCAATCTCAAATAAAACAGTGACAATAAATTTACAAAATTGCGCCAGTGTATCCAATATTTAATTTAAAATATACTAACTACACTATAAATTTTATAGCAATAAATGTTTTATTTTATTTAACTAGACGCGTTCGCGGTCTGCTATATGTACATGTATTATTTAAATGCACACACTATAGGTGCGTCTCGTAACGGTGTCGCGAATTTCACATTTTACACCCTTCCCAAGAAAAGTGCTCAACTTTTATATTTTCTCACCTTTTAAACCTTTCCTGGACTCACACGAATATTTCAAGACCAAAATTAGCCAAATCGCTCCAGCCATTCTCGAGTTTTAGCCAGCCACTAACGAACAGCAATTCATTTATATATATATATATAAGAAGAAGAAGATAGATAGAAGAATAGAAGATAGATTGTGTGTTATTTATTTTTGTTGGACCAGCAATCCTAAGTATTCGAATAAAATCATTTTGGTTTTGATGCTGTTAGTACAAGATGCAGAGCGCAACAACAGTAGTTGTTTTAGCAACAAAAGCGCCGGGTCATTGGTCACGTGAAGGTTCAGTTCTGATGTTAATTAAGGCCATCTGCATACATTGTTCCCTATAAAACAATCAGTACAAGCGTTGGCGACGAGTTCTCTGTATTTTGTACCAAAATAAAATGTGACGCCTACTTAAGGATGAAAGAAGAACAGAGTTAAGGATGGTTTTCTTACAATACCGACATAGTAATAGTCCAGTCAATTTAGACATTCGAAGGTGCTTAAAGTCCCAACAAGCTTGAAATCAGTCAAAATGTTCAAAACATAATTATAAATAATATTTAAAAGTTCCTCATCATTCCAGTGTGTGGAAAAAAAAATTCAAAGACAAATATCCAGAAAATGAGTTTTTCGCGATTTTCAGCAAAACGGTAAGTTTTATCATAAAAGTTCTTGTGACAAAATTGTAGATTATAAAATTATCTTTACCTAATTCGTACCCTTTATTTGTAAAATATAGAATAAAGTAAATCGTAGTTTCAGCCCAAAAATGACCTACTACTTGGTCAGGCCTTTTACAAAGCCATGCAGCGAAATTAGTCTACTGTGGGTTTGTATCAAGTTTTCCTTCTCTTGCGGCTAGGTGATCTGCATTTTGTGTTCCTTTAGCCGCCTCTGTCAACAGCATCAGGGAGTTGGTAACATTGTGTATTCTAAATCCATCACACGCGGAAATAAAATACCTAAATAAGCTCTAGAAAATTCGTTGATTGCAGCTAGTACCAAGTCAATAATGTTTATGTGAAATAAATACCGACTTCGGCACCGACGCCAAATCCAAAGCAAATTATTCCCATCAAGAGAAGTAATGGAAAATAACCAATAGCTTAAATGAGCAAACTAAATTAAACTCGTTTAATGGTTCGATAATAAATAAATATCCTTGGACATTTCACACAACGCCATCTCGTCCCAAACTAAGCAACTTAATGATTGTGTAACGAGATGAACAATAAAATAAAATTTACCATTTCAAATTGAAAATTTACCATCTCCATATATATATCACTAGCTGACCCGGCGAACTTTGTTCCGCATTATATATTTAAAACAAAAATAAAGTTGGACATAGGATACCTGAGATTTTTATCCCGTCCGTATAAAACCTACTTTAACAAAACACAACTGACAGCGAAACGTTATGTTGTCTATAGTTTAATATGGTCGAAAATTTGACAATTAGAAATTTTGAATTCGACTTGTTTATATTGTTGTAATTCACATAATATCTTTATAACTTGTAGCCTATGTGTTATTCTGATGTATAAGCTATATTATTGTAAAGTTTCATTAAAATCCATTCAGTAGTTTTTACGTGAAAGAGTAACAAACATCCATCCATCCATCCATCCATCTATCCATCCATCCATACTTACAAACTTTCACGTTTATAATATTAGTAAGATTCACCGGTTCGGAATGCAGCTTTACATAGAAGAGCCTCTGTAGTTGCTCTTTTTAGATCACCATTTTTCGATAAGTCCGATTTTTTTCCTGCAGAAGTCCTGCACTGGGTATAACCTGTATCCAGTCAGTTGGGCGCGCGCCAAGTCTCAGTCATAACACGATAAACACAACCATATTATATTAGTAAAGACGTGTTGTCGCAACTTAAATGATTTGAAACTATCAGTTTGTTTGCTTACTTTGTGATCTGCTTCCGTCTTTAAATTTAGTCTTGCTAATCCATTTATATGCGCGCCGGGAAGTGCATTACGCGATAGATATTTGCCAAGTGTTGAATCTCATCTTTTTAACATTGTCGCTTTTCGACGCACGCACGCACACTACACTCGTTTGTATATTTAAATGAAACTCGCACTGCTTTGTATGAACCGAAATTTATTATCTATTAATTATCATTATAAGCTTATTACACTGAACCAAACCATAGCGGCGGCTAATTCGACAGCAGCGACATCTAGTAAGAATTGTAGAAGCTTGTTGACTAATTACACTGAACATATTCCGCCCACCAAAGGACTAGTTCCTTTTATAATCTGAATTGAAATCAACTACAATTAAATGGCAACCTTCAAGTTCACAAAGATGTCGATCCGCCCACCGTTGGGAATACATTTTACTTTAAGTTTAAACTTAAACGGTTTCAAAAACTACACAATTTACAAGTAACTGAATACAATAATAATATTTTAGGTTTTCAACTTTAGACAATAATAGACATTTTGTTTAGACACTACATATACTAGCTTGAATCTGTATAACAATATGAACATAATTAACATACACACAACATAACATATTTTATCGCAGTAAACATACTGTTATAGTTTAAACATTACTTTTCTTTAGTCAGCTTTTGGTAATAAACATAATTTGTTACAAGGACGTTTACACAGACCATTTTTAGTTTTAAGTGTTACAACTCGAGTGACATCATCTTTTCCGGGATGTTTCTCAACAACCTTTCCTAATAACCATTTGGATGGCGGGATATTGTGGTCCCTGACAATCACCACATCACCAACACATGGCTCAGATTTCTTAGTGGCCCATTTATAACGCTGATTTAAAGTTACCAAATATTCATCTGACCATTTTTTCCAGAAATCGTTAACAATTTTTTGACTCAGTTTCCATCTTTGTAAACCTGAACCGACACAACTGGTGTAGTCCTCATCTGGCAGAGTAACTAGGGGTTCTCCCACTAAAAAATGTCCAGGTGTCAGGGGTAATGGGTCTTCAGGGTTGTCGCTTAAACATGATATCGGACGTGAATTCAAGCATGCTTCGATCTGAGCTAGCACCGTCGACAATTCTTCGAAAGTTAACTTGACGTCACCTATAACTCTTCTGAGATGTGCCTTTACTGAACGAACACCAGCTTCCCACAACCCCCCGAAGTTAGGCGCGTGTGGAGGTATGAAGTGCCAGGTGGTACCTTCATTCGCTAATTGGTTAGTAATTTCGCCTGGAAATTGTAATAAAGATCGTTTCAACATCTCACGTAGCTCCTTTTCAGCACCTACGAAGTTAGTGCCATTGTCACTGTACAAATGTTGACAATGACCTCTTCTGGAAACAAATCTGCGAAATGCTGCTATGAACCCACTTGTTGTCAAATCTGATACTGCCTCCAAGTGGATAGCCCTTGTTGCCATGCACACATAAACACATATGTAGCCCTTGTAAGACTTAGCTCCTCTTCCTGGTGAAAAACGAAGATTTATGCAGCCTGTGAAGTCTACCCCTGATGATCTAAACGGTTTATCAGGGACTATTCTAGCTTTAGGCAGTTGGCCCATAAATTGGTTGTTATTTTGTCGGGAATATCTAAGGCACGTGACACATTCCCTGTAACACTTCTTGACTCGCTCTCTAGCTCTGATAATCCAATATTTTGACCGTAATAAATTGAGCATTATTTGCGGCCCTCCATGTAAGGTCTTAAGATGGGCGTCTATAATTATCAGCTTAGTGAGGTGACACTCACTAGGCATAATGATTGGATGTTTCTTGTTATAGTGGACTTGAGCCTCATTAATTCTTCCACCTACTCTTAATACTCGATTTTCATCCAAAAATGGAGAAAGTGTATACAGCAGGCTCCTTTTCGTGACTTGACCATTAAGCTTTAAATGTTTTAAATCCTGTTCAAAATATAAACCCTGTGTCACTCTTATACAGCATTCTAAAACTTCTTGTGATTCTTTAACAGACACATTGTTTGAAGTTACACGTTGGTCCTTGGGTACCTTGATGTACAGAAATCTTCTACAATAGGACAGTACTCGTAACATCTTCTGTAAATTAGAAAACCTTCTCCATATAGGCTCTTGTGGATTTTGTACTACTGTAGTTAAAGCCTTTATCGGCCGTTCTTCTTCGTGTGTGACGAACTCCAAAGTGTTAGTATATTCTTGCGATTGGCGCAGAAAATAAGGCCCTTCCCACCACAAGCGATGATTAATTAATTGTGAAATAGTCATACCCCTTGAAGCGCAGTCTGCTGGATTTTGAGCTGTCGCCACATAGTTCCATTGTTCTCGATCGATTATAGAGAGTATCTCTGATACTCGATTACTCACGAAGGTAGTCCAACGACTTGGCTCTCCTCTAATCCACGCAAGAACGACCTTGGAATCGGACCATGCAAATAATTGCTGTTTATGAATACCCATAATCTGTGATACCTCTAATAATAACTTGGTGGCCAGCAATGCCGCACAGAGTTCTAGTCTTGGTATAGAAATTTCTTTGTCGATCGGGGCGACCTTCGTTTTAGCTGTCACTAACTTCGTGTTAATCTCGCCTTTCTCGTTTCTTGATTTGATGTACACAACACCTGCATAAGCCATTTGACTGGCATCTCCAAATGCATGCAATTCCAAGTGATCACTATCTCTTGTATTTAGCCATCTTGGGATTGATATACTCTTTACATTGCCTAGATCTCGCCTGAATTTGATCCACTCTGTTAACAATTTTGATGTTAATTGATCATCCCAATTCAGTCCAGATTTCCACAACCTTTGAATAAATGCTTTAGCTGTGACTATCACCGGAGCAATCCAACCCAATGGGTCATATAGTCTCGCTACATCTGATAACACTTGTCGTTTTGTAACAAAATCTTCAACTTCTCCTAAATTATATGTATACTCGAAATTGTCCGTATTTTTGTTCCATGCTATTCCCAGGACCTTTATCATATTATTTACCTTGAACACAACTGACTGATCAGACCGTTTTCTCTCATTTTCGATATGGTTTAACAATTGTTGGCTGTTGCTATACCATTTTTGTAGCTGAAATCCACCTGCTTTCATCAACATGCTCAGTTGGTTAAATATCTCTATTGTTTCCTCTTCACTTTCACAACCAGTCAGCAAGTCGTCCATATAGTAGTCCTGCAAAGTTATCTTCGAAGCCAATGGATACTTATCTTGCTCATCTCTTGCCAATTGTTGAAGACTTTTCACAGCTAAGTATGGAGCACATGATGTCCCAAAAGTGAGTCTCAATAATTTGTAATGACGAATAGGCTGATTCGGATGTGGTCGCCACAGAGTCCTCTGATAGTCAACATCACTTTCATGTACAAGAACCTGTCGATACATTTGCACTAAGTCAGCTACTATGCAATAGGGATGCCTTCTCCATCTCATCAAAATATGGCGCAAGTCTTGTTGTAATTTAGGCCCCACCAATAATGTATCATTTAGGGATACGTCATTTACACCTTTGCATGACGCATCAAAAACTATGCGAACCTTCGTGGTATCCTTATCTTCTCTTATGACTGCATGATGGGGAAGATATACTGCGCGAGGGTTGGTAATATTTTCTTCTTGTATTAAAATCATATGATTTTGACTTACATAATCTTCTATAGCCCTTTTGTAATCTTCTCCTAGTTTTTCATTCCTCTGTAGCTTTTTTTCTAATGAACTAAATCTCCTGAGTGCAATTTCCCTTGATTTCCCATGAATACATTTGGGCTCTTCTTCTCGAAAGGGTAACCTTACCACATACCGTCCTTCAGAAGATCTCTCTGTTGTCTTCTCATAAAGTTCTTCACATTTCTTCTCTTCTCGAGTCAATAACCTGTTTCCAATTACATCCGGTTCTCTTTCTATCTCCCAAAACTGTCTCAAAAGATCGTCTTCTCTCATCTTCATGTGCATGACCCGTGGTGTCACATATTGACGATGAATTACTCTGCCAGACAAGACCCAACCCAATTGTGTCTTCTGGGCGATCGGACCATTGTTAGATGGATGCTTCAAAAGATTACCTAAGATGATGTCACTGTAAATATCAACACCCAAAATTACATCAATTTTCTTAGGCAAACCATAATGAGGATCAGCAAGAGGTAATTCGTTTATCTCTGGCCAATCCACAATTGAAGTTTTAGTGGATGGTAAGAAAGAGGTAAGAGAACTTAAAACAAAGGCATTAACTTGTACAGAATATTCAGAGTTATTAAGTGATTCAAGATAAAATGTTACCATACTTTTTGATCGCAGCTGGGCATCACCGACACCAGATACTAGACCTGTCACAGGAACTCGTTTAAGGCCTAAAGATTGTGCTATATTTTCGGTGACAAATGAAGCTTCGGAACCTTGGTCTATAAGCACTCGTATAACTTGATTGTAGCCATCCACTGATTTGGCCTTGGCCAAAGCCGTTGCCAATAACACCTCTCCTTGGTGTTCCTCCTTTGTAAAATGAGCTACAACTCTCTTCTCTGACTCTGGACTCGCTCGGGTTCCATGGGTCGCTTGGGCCAAGACAGGTTCCGCTGTGGCGCTGGGTTCAGGAACTAATGTCCTCTCAAAATGTAGCAGTGTATGATGTCTTCTGCCACACCGACGACAGCATGTCGCTTGGTGACAGCCTCTTACTGTATGATTCGATGACAAGCAGTTGAAGCATAGTCCCTTGATTTGTATATACTCAGATCTCTCTTGGGGAGACTTGCTTATAAACTCTTTACACTGATGAAGCAGATGCTGGTTGGAGCATAGTGTGCAGACTTTAATTTTTTCCCTTTTGTCTTCTTGAATAGATGCATGTAATGCTGTATATTTTGTTTTTGGCATTTGTTTTGTTGTAGTAGTAGTATAAGATTTTGCAATGGGTTTGTTGCCATCTAACATCTCAAGTGCTCTGAATCTTGACTCTAGAAAGTTAATTAGTTGCTCCCAAGTAGGTAAGTCATCTGACTTATTGTGACAAACTTCTATTTCCCATTGTTTTCGCGTCTCATAGTCTAGCTTAGACATTACCAAGTAGCTAATAATAATGTCCCATGACTCTGTGTTCACGCCTAAATTTCTTAATGATTTCAAACAGGCGGAGGTAGTATCAAGCAGTTGTTTGATTGAATAGGCGGAAGCGACTGTGACCGTTTTCTGCAAAAATAAGCGTTTTAGTATCTCATTAGAGTTATATCTCTTGTTATTATAGCGGCGAATTAATGTATTCCAAGCCTCGTCATAATTCATATCAGTTGTAGACAAATTTTTCAAAAGCAATTCAGGCTCACCTCTTAACGTTCCCTTCAAGTAATGCAACTTTTGTACAGCGCTTAAGCTATGGTTATTATGAATCAAGGCGACGAACATATCATAAAAACTTTGCCACTCTTCGTAAGCACCGGAAAATGTGGGGAGGTGAATTTGCGGCAATTTCACTTCACAATTTGAGGTTACTCCTTGAGGCATTTGACTTTTGTCAGCTAAGCACGTGGTTGCATTTTGTGTTGTAACCTCCAAATCTTCCTTCAATCTCGTTTTATATTCTAGATACGTCTCTTCGACTGACTCATGCACATTACTCGTGAAATATGCCAATTTGGATTTTTCTTCTTTTCTTGCTGTAATAATAGCCTCCATGTGACCGGCGGTGAAATTACTCCACATTATCTCCAGTCGTTCCAATCTAGATTCTATATAACTCTTCGTAATTCGGTCTTTTGGTGACTTACGATAATTATTATACGCTTTAGTTATTTGGTCTTTGAACTCCTCTTGCTTGAGAATTAGTCCTTCCATTATTTAAATTTCCACTTGCAACGCAACGTATTAATCTATTCAAATCAAATCAAAGCCGGCGTTACCTGCTCTGCTCGTTTTTTATTCGTATTCTTCTTCTTCTTACTCACGATTTACGCAGTTCCCGGGTTTCGGCACCAGATGTCGCTTTTCGACGCACGCACGCACACTACACTCGTTTGTATATTTAAATGAAACTCGCACTGCTTTGTATGAACCGAAATTTATTATCTATTAATTATCATTATAAGCTTATTACACTGAACCAAACCATAGCGGCGGCTAATTCGACAGCAGCGACATCTAGTAAGAATTGTAGAAGCTTGTTGACTAATTACACTGAACAACATAACCTGAGTTTTTAAATGCATCGTACCGTAAAACGTCCTAAGTTTATTAACAGTACTGCGAACGGTCAACTTTTTTTAATTTCATGATATTTGTAAAAAATTATTCATTACATTATTCATTAACATTTCACCCTATAAATGACCCAGTAGGGGGTCATTTATAGCTGAGTGTAATTCGTGTTCGTGAATTTCATGTTTATAAACTACCCCCGCAATACAGGTATCCTGACACAACGAGCATCCTGCGACGTCTGACACGCATATTGCAATATAGTTAATCTCAACTTGAGGTGGGGAAAAGTTCGTGTTATCAAGTATACGGCGAAAGTGTGAATCCATAACGAGAGGCCACCATATTTATTAATGGTCCATCTAAATCGATATTGTGTTTGGTGGATCATCAATGGGTTAGCAGCACACTTTCTCACACACAGCACCAAAATTGTAACCGTCTATCCTTTCACCGCATTAGCATAACGAAACTAGTGTGGACTGGCGTTTAAATTGGTGACAGTTGGTGTGATTTTTCTTAGCAAGTCGCGGGTTCGATTCCCGCACGGAAGAAATATTTGTACGACCTACAATATTTGTTCCGGGTCTGGGTGTTTTCTATCTATAATATATATGTATGTATTTACAAAAAAAAAAGATATAAGTAGTTTATCATCCATCTCGTTACCATAACACAAGCATTAAGTTGCTTAGCTTGGGACGTGATGGCGTTGTGTGAAATGTCCAAGGATATTTATTTAAATAAGTATAAATAAATATAATCAGGTCGTCCAAATATTTCTTCCATGCGGGGATCGAACCCGCGACATGCTGCGCAGCAGTCGATCGCTCAACCACTTCGCCAAGGTATGGGAGGAGAGAAGGAAAACTTGATACGAAACACTATGCCAACCCGTCAGGCCAGCGTGGCACAGTAGGCTAAGTGCCCTCCATGTAGGTGGAGGAGGCCCGGCTCAGCAGTGGTTCATTTATAGACTGAGAAGAAGTGTGGCGGGACTCATTCCACGACCGACTTAAAAAATGTATGCGATATAAAGGACTCGAATAACAAAATCGTCTACTACTACTATTCAGCCCATAGATGACCCAGTGCTGAGTCGGGCCTCCTCCAATTATTTGACTGCCTCGTTGGTCTAGTGGTCAGATGTGCCGCCTTTGGATCAACGGGTCCCGGGTTCGATTCCGGGGTCGGGCCAGTGTCTTTGTCTAAACCAGAGGCACTGGCTCGGAGTCTGGGTGTCATTTCTATCTATACTAATATATAAAGCTGCAGAGTTTGTTTGTTTGTTTGTTTGTTTGAACGCGCTAATCTCAGGAACTACTGGTCCGATTTCAAAAATTCTTTCAGTGTTAGATAGTCCATTTATCGAGGAAGGTTATAGGCTATATTTTATTTTCAAAAGAATTAGGGATCCGTATGAAAATTGCGATTTTGTAACCCAAGGTGTAAAATCGAAAACCTATTTATGCGTGCGCTGCAAAAACTATTGACAATAGAATAAAATGAAGTACTACGAGTTTGTAGGTCTTATTAAAATCTACAAAAAAGTCCGCGAGAGCACATATCTAACTATCATAGTTTAGTCACAATAACCACTTTTATATTCATAAAAAAAAATGCATAGAGATAAGCACGGGTTCGAAGTCCACGCGAGCGAAGCCGCGCCCAAAAGCTAGTCTATAATATGTATGTATTTACAAAAAAAAAATGTATATAAGTAGTTTATCATCCATCTCGTTACCATAACACAAGCATTAAGTTGCTTAACTTGGGACGAGATGGCGTTGTGTGAAATGTCCAAGGATATTATTATTATTATTATTGGGGGACAATTAGCCTACTGTGCCACGCTGGCCAGATTGGTTGGCACAGGGTTTCGTATCAAGTTTTCCTTCCCTTGTGGCTAGGCTATCGGCCTGTCATTTCCTTTTATCGGCTCTTACGACACCCTTAGGGTGGAATGGGATGGTGACACTACTCTAATTCCGTCACATCATAAACACATGGTAGCATCGCTAAAACAAACCAGTAATGAATCAATAGCTAAACACAAGCTACATTCCAAGGGTATTTGCCTAATTTATCTCAGTAGGTACTGTTATTTAGACCTGTTTTATAGACCTGGCTTTATAGTTGCGTCATTTTCCACCTAAACTGACAAAGGCTAGCGCGTTCAGGTTCGCATTTGCAGACCGGTTCCGTGGCCAGTGTAGACGCAAAAAGTGATAGTCATAGTGAGACCTTAACGATTGGCTTTCACGTTCAGAAACGTATCCTTTTAATCGGGCTGGTTCTTTAAGGACTGAATAACTGCCGTGCTTAAACTATAATGCCGTTAACTGCAATACCTAACTATGACTAAGCAAACCCATTTTAACATTATATTTATTCTTTACTATATACAATTCGACTAACTGATTGACAAGTTTTACTGACCCAGGTATCGCTAAGAAATTGACGCCATGTTGGTTAACGACAATTTAGCTCGAGGATGATATATACGCAGTAACGTATTTATTTGCACGGAATGGTCTAACCATGGACGTATAAAAAAAGTTTTTTTTTATACATCCATGGGTCTAACCTAAACTTCAACGAAGTAACAAAGTGTGGAAGAAATATGTCCTCTGACTGAGTTCGAAACCCATTGAGTATTGTCTCAATGGATTGGGAATGAAACAATTGAATAAATATATCCAGTGATTTAAATGTTAAGATGGACGATACAGAGAAAATGCTCCATGTGTGTTTTCCCAGACTTATTAAGGACTTAATTAATTAGGGAAAAAACTCGGTTATCATCAGTCTTCTCTTTAGTTCAATCTATCAAAAATACCCATTTCCAACCACTGTAGTGGCTGTTTCCTTTTGTCGGCTCATACGACACGCCCAGAATGGGATGGGGTGGTGAAACTATGAATTAAAAATCCGTCACTACACGCTCGTAAGTTTTATAGCATACAGCTAAACCGATTTCGATAAAAAATTGTATGGGACCAATCTAAAGACTACATATTCCAATATTTATAATTTCAGCTAATAAATAACGCAACATCATGTAACATTCGCATACATTCCTTATTCTATGTGATGTCATTCACATAATATCGAATTAAGAGTCTCCTTAGTTGAATTCAGTTCAACATTTGTTTTTCATAGCAGTAAGATTGTCTTTTATTTTAAAGATGCCAACCATCCTTACTCATGTTTACGGTCCACAATTGTTATGCAACAACAGTCATAAGATGTCATCACAATTCATAAATAAAGCACCAAAATGATCTAACTGCCGCAACAATAGTATACAATGACGTACCAGCAGAGTAATCAATGAAATGGCACCACGCCAGTTGGACGCAATCCTATTTACAAACATTGAAACGACATAATGAAAAGAAAGTCGGATACAACAGACGTACATATGGGATTGTTCTAAACTTCATTGTGGATTGACAAAGATGCAAGCTCGAAATTTGGCCTATGACTATGCTTTAGCAATAAGACTGCCTCGTTGGTCTAGTGGTTAGATGTGCCGCCTTTGGATCAACGGGTCCCGGGTTCACACAACGCCATCTCGTCCCAAGCTAAGCAACTTAATGCTTGTGTTATGGTAACGAGATGGATGATAAACTACTTATATACATTTTTTTTTTGTAAATACATACATATTATAGATAGAAATGACACCCAGACTCTGAGCCAGTGCCTCTGGTTTAGACAAAGACACTTGCTCGACCCCGGAATCGACACCCTCAAGATGGGATCGATTGGTGACACAATTTATTCTAAATCCGTCACCACACAGAATTCTAAGAATATAAAACAACACAACTTTTCTATCTATTCAAGACAAATCAGGTCAACAGATGTTTCAATCTGTTAATGTCTTAAAACTCGGTTATGTGCGCTAATGTAATTGTTACTATGTCAAACATTCAACATATAACTATTCGCACATCACAGAAAAACGCTAGACAGATGGACAGACAAGTCATTTGGTGATTCTAATTTTTTTGGCACAAGTCTTAAATAATTGTGAAAATAGCGTAACGTTTCCAGACACATTTTTTATTTTACAGACAAAATTATAAACATAAACTAAAGACGTCGTTAGAAGTAAAATGTCTGTACTCTTCTGTATGGGAGTATTGACAGTCTACGAACAACTGAGCAGAGTCCGTTCTTACATTGCTAGGAACTAGGAACCCACAATTCCAACAGTAACTAACTAATTCAAAATTGGTAATCCGTTCAAGTGGTATGATGCCATAGACTTACGTACACTTACACGTCAACCTCTTATTTCAGGGGTTAAAAAGGAAATAGTTACTTATTTTTCTTAATTACTCAAAGAAACACTACCTACTTAAATACTAACAAATATACATTAGTAATTTCATTGTTTATTTCAAGAATATCTCGAGATAATTTACAGTCCCAAAGCAATCTTGATTACAGTCCTCGCTAATCTTTATGGCCGCTCTGAATGTAGCCGCATTACGCTGCGCACAACACAAAATCAGGTATCAGCGGGACGTACGCGGGGCGGTTTCACCCGCAAGCGTCCTCCCCTACCGCATAGTATAAAGAAGCTTTATACTATGCCTACCGCGTGTTAGTGTGAGTGAGCTACGTTCGTATTGGTTTTGAAATGTACGATGAGCAAGTTCGTATCCACGGCTACATTCAGGACTGTACCACTTCATCAAATTACTGACAGCTTGTTTTCGAATCGATAACTCCGAAGTAATTGTACATCAAATCGATTAGTTTAATCGATGTTCTAATAGACGTGACAGAAGATGTGGAGATAGCGATCATGAATCAACCGAGTTAAACGCCAGCTGTGATAAGCAAGTCACGAATTAAGGCGATCCTAATTAAGTTTGACCCGCATGGTTCCTACATTACGCTAGGGCTGTAATGGAGAAGTTTGTACTCCAAATGTCAATTGCACAGTGTATTTGGTGCAAAAATGTAGTCGAGAGTAAATCAAAATTCACGTGAAACAAAACAAAAAATTTTGAAGAATTTACAGATTTTCATGGAGTAACAAAATTTCCACATACATTACAAAAGTATTGACAGCCTGTCCTAGTAATACCTATATTCTATCCATAAATTTACGGAAAAGCAGACTGCCTAGCCTAGAAGGAGCCTGTATCTATCCATTTTATAAGCGTGGCTCAGTAGGCTAGTTTATCTCCAAGAATGATGGAGAAACCAAGTCAGCAGTGGGTCATTTATGGGATGAAGAGATGCAAAATTTGTAAAACAAACAATCTCTTTGTAAAACTGGCTAAGAAGATGGTTCCTTCGAAATAGAAAAAAAAAATGTGCACATAAGGGATCCATTGGTCTTAAGGTCTCGTCATTATGGCTATAGATGTAGTGGTTTATAGTTATATGAATAAAACGGATATCAACGGACCCTTGTCATTGTCATTACATAACATATTTTGTAAAAGATTTTCACAAAGTTCTTACAAATCAACACACTGAAGGCGAAAACAACACAACACCAGAGTCGGAAACGCGGCGGAGACGATTTCCTTGTATTGTTCGTATTAATATAAAAGACGACATACAATTCGGAGCGTTCTTCTTTGGTTTTTGGTCTTCAGCAATTGAAGCTTTGATCCACTGGGTCGGAATGCTGCACTGCAGAGAAAAACCGATAAGAAACTCTGTAGTTGTTTTTTTTTTCAATTGATCTGAGTCTCAGAGTTGTAAGATTAAATTCTCTAAGTCAGGCACAACATAATATACCACCAACATAATTATACAACAACCGATATAACAATGCCAAAAATCGTGCTATTTACGTACGAGTACTGAGACTGTAGGTTTAGAGTATAGTATAGTTATAAACTTAAAGTTCGTATTTTTTTTAAACGAAGCCTCTGATTTAGTTATGGCCTGTATCACAGGGGCAATTTACAATCATGTAATTCACAAACACAAATGACTCCCAGACACAGAGCAACTGCCTCTGGTTTACACAAAGATACTTGCCCGGCCCCGGATTCGAAATGGGATCCAAAGGCGACTCATTCAAACACTAGACCAAGGCAGACGAACAGTACACAGCTTAAAGCCCATAGTGGCACGTGTTTTAAAGTAGCGTAAAGAACGAAGAAGAATAATTGTGAATCAATTTGTTATAAAACAAACAGATTCACTTTCTATGACTACAAACAAAAATGCTCAACCCTAAGAATAACACTACTTATCGTTCACCAAACACGTTTCATTGCGACATCACTTTCTCTTGCAATTTGTCATTCCACCTATCATCTATGCAACTAATGTTGGTTTTTATGGTTTCGCCGGTAAACGAGCCTTGTCTACATGTTCGTCACACTCCACTTAATTTAGTCGTGCCTATGTATAGTGAAAACGTCATGGAGACCTACGTGTATATCATGAGATAGTTATTTTATTGAAAGTTTTCAAAAACCACCCTTCAACCTAGTACACACTAGATTGGCTCAGACTGTTTCCACGTTTGGACTTCCACTGCTTCTCCCAAGAAGCGGCACAATATAGTGGTAAGATCATTTTAGTTTGATAATATCTTTACCCAAGCCATAAATAACAATCTATATACAGCACATACATAATCCACTGCTGAGTCGGGCCTCCTCCAGTTAAATGGAGGGCTGTAAGCCTACTGTGCCACGCTGCCCAGACGGGTAGGCACAGGGTTCCGTATCAATTTTTCCTTAGCGGTCTTGTCATTTCCTTTTGTCCGCTATTACGACACCCTCAGAGCGAATTGGGGTTGTGACACTATGTGTTCTAAATCCACATCCACACGGAAAGTCTAATAACATAAACGGACCAAAAGAGCCATCAATAGGATATGTCAAGGCCGATGCCAAAGCCGCAAGAGAAGGAAAATTTGATACGAAACCCTTTTTTTTTCGCCCTGGGTAAAGTCCTTTATGGACTTCCTCGCCGGCCACGGGGATGGCCAGCGAGGGGAGTGTGGGACTCTCCCCCATAGTGGGGGCCTACCCACTAAACCTCCCCGGGGTGCTCCAACTCGCGTCCTGTATCGGCATTGTGGGATCTGATGCAGAACCACGCTGACACGAAACCCTGTGCCAACCCGTCTGGCCAGCATGGCACTGTAGACTTATTACCCTCCATGTAATGGGTGGAGGCCCGACTCAGAAGTGTGAGCCATTTATGGGCTGAGTAGTATGTTATTACAAAAAATATCTTTTAGACATTTCGTTGCAATCTCTTGAGATTAATCCGGATTCGCATTTCCTGGCTGCGCATTATAAACTGCATTGCGTGGGCTTCATCCTCATTGTAGCTAATGCTTGTCGCCATATCATTAATAATGTGCTCAATTGGATATGTAATGTTGCATGTAGCATGTTTTATGTCTTTGATTTCTTTAAGTTCATTTGTCTTGTCCAAATTAATTTCCTGTCATTCAAACTCAAACTCACAATGAACTTTATTTACGTAGATTTTATCACAAAACTCTTATAAATCGTCATATTTAAAGTTACCAATAATATTATCTTACGACCCCTGTCCTACGCTAGGTGGTAGTCTCCATAAACACCTATCAGTCGTCATAACTACAGTCACACCTGTCATACATTGAATGTACTACTGGAATAATTTAGAGCTAGAGTGAGTGTCCTCAGTCAATCAACAATAACGGAGTATTTGATAAATACTACACAAGATTTCTCGTAGTATTAATATTAATAAAATAATTATATTAATAATGAATAAAATAATTATCAAACCTTTAGAACTTTTCAAAATGTTTGAATGATGCGAAATTATTTTTTTCTAATTAATATCACAGCCACACATTATTATTTAATTTAAATAATAATAACACACCTTTATTATATATATTATATATTATAATAAATATAATATATAATATATATAATAAATATATATATAAAATGTCAAAATTCAAAATTTTAATAATATTTCTGATAGATTATTTAAAATAAATGTTCATTCGGCCTTCACTATAATTAAATACTGTTGTTTTGGCCCAAAATTTACTTATATTCTCCGTTCTTCCCATTTATGGCAGCATCCACACCTTTTAGATAAAATTGATGCTATAATGAGGAATACTCTAATCACACTTTTAAATGTGGCCTTGGACGACCGAGCTTGGAGTCAAGCTACCCTTCCCATCAGGTTTGGGGGTCTCGGCGTCCGCAAAATTAATAGTATTAGCTTACCAGCGTTCCTGTCCTCGGTCCGCAGCACAGAGAAATTAACCGGGGAAATCTTGGCGAATTCTCTGGTTGATTTCGAGGTGCCGCGTTTGACTGATGCAGTGGATGCTTGGAAAATGGCTTGTCCAAGCACGGAATTGCCCGCCTTCCCGGCCTCCCAGAGGCAGTGGGACGAGCCGCTTTGCAGATTGATACGGGAGAATTTATTAAATACGTCACTCAATCCTGCGGAGCGTGCTCGCCTGCTGGCTGTGGGGGAATGGGAGTCAGGCCTTTGGCTCCAGGCGCTGCCATCGCCTGGCATAGGCACTATGCTGGACGATGTTACGTTCCGGCTCTCTGCTAGTTTGCGCCTCGGTGCATCTTGCGTTGCCCCGCATCGTTGTCATTGCGGAGTAGCCGTCGACAGCCTCGGACACCATGGCCTATCGTGCTGTAAAAGCGCGGGCCGCATAGCCAGGCACGCCACAATCAATGATATCATCCGCCGTGCTCTTTCTACCGCCGGCGTACCAGCCGTATTGGAACCCAATGGTTTGGTACGTGACGATGGGAAGAGACCGGACGGTATGTCTTTGCTGCCCTGGAAGTTGGGTAGGCCTTTGGTGTGGGACGCAACTTGCGTCGACACCCTCGCGCCATCCCATCTTCCAGCCACGGCAGGCAGTGCCGGTGCGGCCGCTGCAGCAGCGGAGACCCTCAAACGGCGCAAATACACCAACATCACAGGAAATTATGACTTTGCGCCGTTTGGGGTTGAAACGCTGGGGTCATGGGGTCCGAGTGCGCATCTCCTATTCAGGGAGATCTCTAGGAGACTTGTCGACGCTACGCGTGACCAGAGGGCTGGACTTTTTTTGGGTCAACGCATTGCAATCGCAATTCAGCGGGGCAATGCTGCCAGCCTTCTGGGAACGTTCCCCGGTGACAGCGATGTGGAGGAATTTTTTGATGCTTAGTTTTACTGTAAATATGTACCTACATAGTTTTAGTTTATTTTATTGTTATTTTTTAAGTAGTTAGATTTCTCTTAATTTCTTTTATATGATATATAAATGTCAGATTTTACTTGAACAAAAGTACATTTGAAAAATAAAGGAGCCAATCCGGAATTTATATATTATACCTATATTATATATTATAGAGAAATTAATAAATCACTATCGATTTCCTTGACAAATTTTTCATGACATTATTTTGACATTATTTTTCCCTAATAAGAATTCCTTTGTATTTTCGCAACCTATACCGCAGTATAAATTATTCAGGTACAATGTAGTAACATTGCGTGAGGAGCACAAAGACGTGTGCTACACCTACATACAACAATTTGTTTGAGAGGTGAAGAATCTCTTCATTGAGAGAAGTCTTCTTTGTCACCCACTTGTAGTGCAGTAATTTTAAACTTTAAACAACCTATTATGTTGTTTAAAGGCAGTACCTATTCATAATTTATCTAATAAACCCGTCTGGTACAGTACGGTAGTTTCCCTCAATGGAAATGGAGGAGGTCAAAGTTAGCAGTGGGTAAATTATGGCCGAAAACCTCTTGCGGCTAGGTTTACGGCTTTTTCATTTCCATTTATCGGTTCTTACGACACACTCAGGAAGGAATGGGGTGGTGACACTATGTATTCTAAATCCATCACCAAAAGGCACAAGCTAAAGTTAATGCTAAAACTGTCAAAATCGACTATCACCGTGGCTTTGAGTGTTTAATATGACTGTTGAATTCGCAGGTGTGCTCTCTACCCAACGTAATTTAGAAAACTCCACATATGGAATGTAACTCTGTATTTAATAAAATAATTCCAATGATAATTCTGCTCTTTTTTCGGCAGCTATTATGTGCTTCGCCAAATTACAAAAAGAAAACAATGAACGGCTAGAAAATAACTGTGTGAACAGCCGAACATAAACTAATTGTATACGTGAGTATAAATAAATATAGTTCAATGCTCTTTGCTAGAAAATAAAGTCTTGTTTGGTTATTATATAATCAGGAATCGACAGCCAAGAGCGCCCATAGAGCTATTAAATACTTCTTCTTCTAACTACTTGCTATGAGAAGAATAGAAATATCTTATTATACTTAATCGTGTACACCCTAGTGGTAGATAATTTTGAGAACCTCAAAAGATGTAAGAACAACTACCAAAAACCTATGGGCCTTAAATGCCTACAATAAATATGCTTTTTTATTATTATTTTTATTGTGGCAATTAAATTGATATTCTTTATGGCCGTTACAGCCCATAAATGACCTTTTCCCGGGTCGGGTCTCCTCCAAATTCATGGAGGGAAAATAGCCTACTGTGCCGCGCTGGCAAGACGGGTTGGCACAATGGTTTGTATCAAATTTTCCTTCTATTGGGGCTAGGAGATCGATGATGCCTCTTGCGTTCTTTTAGTAGCCTGTTACGATACCCTAAATATGGTATGGGTTGGTGACATTGTGTATTCTAAATCCGTCATCACACGGATATTACTCAAACAAAATTAAAATAAAAGAAATATGATACGGCATTCAAAGGATACCCGATCTCCTGTTTCACTAGACATTTATCAGTAGCATAACGACAAAATGAAGCAGCCAATTACGATCCGAAAAATACAGATAGCCAGCCAGTTTTTGAAAGGCTTCGTAATTTGAACAGCGATCTTCAATGTAACAGAATTAATTAGTGTCTGAACTAATTGCTACGCCACCGGAACCGCTTCTGTCCTTCCTGGGCAAGAACAATGCACGCTTAATTGCAAAACCATCGATGAAGTTTATGAAATGAGTATCTTTGGTCCGAAATATGTCAACAACGTCAACAACAACAACATGAGAGATACTAAATCATATATTTTTTATCACCGACTTGAATGCCTTTGACTCTAGGCTTGCGTGATGGAAATCAACGCCGGGGTCTAAGATGGATAAGGCAATTCAAGGAAATGCCGTGTCGGGCGCCGGCGCCGGCTCTCACATACAGACGACAGTAAAAACTGCTTAGCGTCGGACTTAGATGTGAGGGTGGCAGCTAGCCGGCCGACCATTAGATCCTACCACCAAGCGTGATGGGTTTTGTTGACTTTTACAACACGCGTTTTTTCCCAGCGTGCGGTGGGAATGTGTAATATTCTGCCCCGTCCCCACACGGGGTCAAGAAGATATGAAAGCTTCAAATGGTCGTCATAGGCTAATGGAACCTTTCTGCTGCCGTAGTACGGTGGCATAGGGTAAATCCTCTCTATCAAAAAGGACTCGAATATCAAAATCATCTAAATACACCAAATATTTTTTATTATTTATTTAAAATTATATCCCAAACTAGCGGGCCTTCCTGGCTTCGCACGGGTAGACATGATTTTTTTTCTCGTCATTAAGATATAAAGATAATAAAGACTGATCATGTAGCATTCAAATGATGAAAGAATTTTTAAAAGCGGTTCAGTACTTTTTGAGCCAATTCGTTACAAACAATACATAATTCCTCTATATAATATTAGTATAGACTACTTAGCCGATTTTGATGGGGTTATCTAAGAAGTTTATTGCCTTAGGAAACAAATAAAGAATTTCCAAATCGGTTCAGGCGTCTTCGACTCGGGCATACATTAGTGGGTCATTTAAGATATCCAGCTCCGCGATACAGGAGTTTCGTTTACAAAAAAAAGCCAGGGATTCGCCATTATTATACATTTAAGTCTAGTCGTATCCAATAATAATCTGCTATGTGAATAATTTAAATGAGACAACAAGAATTTAACACTGTCGTAAATATGACGTAAATTTCAACTTCAACGTGCGTAGAATGCACGGTCCTACTATACCACGTAGAGACATTAAGAAATACAATCGCTTCAACCAAAAACACAACATAAGTAGCAGAAACAATTGAAATCTTGGTTCTTGGTTACTGAAAAGATCATGTTGCCCAAATGAGGCCAAGATCAGATATCTGTGTCATGACTGTGAGTTGATGAAGGATTGTTGTTGATACTTTATTATTTTTAAGTAGTAAGTACCAACTTGTGCCTGCGACTTGAATCACGAAGAGTTCAAACCCGTTCCCAATTCTAAATACTCAAAAAACAATTGCTTTGGCTCTTCTACTTTTAAAAAGATTATTTTGTGTTGATACATATATATATATATATACACTCGAGAGCAATGAATCCGGGTCACTTAAAGAATCCTAAAAATCTCGGAAACTAAAAATGCCAGGTTAATGCAATAAATCGTATTTAATAGACAATGTAATACTCCTTAAATGAAGGTATTAAAACTTCTTAGTTATTGTAAAGTTATATCATAAAAAAATCAAACTTGAAAAAGGGCCACTTTCGAAGATGGAACTACGAAATTACAGCATTTGGTTTTGCTTTTGTTTGTAATCTGTCATTTATGTGGGTACATAAACCATGTTGATAGTGCTCTATATTCATTATTCAAGCTGAAATTATGTCGCTTACGCCTGAAGAATGCACCAGAATACTTACAATGCTGGAAACCGGCCGGAGTCAGCGCGATACAGCCAGGACTGTCGGTGTGTCGCTGTCAACAGTAGAAAGAGTTCTCCGACGTTACGAAGAAACTGGTTCTAACCTACGCAGACCAGGAACGGGCAGAACCAGGTGTACCACAGCACGAGAAGACCGATACTTGGTGAACACCATGCTTCGAAATCGCTTTCTCACAGGAACTGAACTCACAAATCAGTTTTGACGCCTCGGAGGAAGTAACCCAAGTGCATGGACAGTAAGACGTCGGCTTGCTGAATCTAACTTAAAACCCCTTAGACCTGCAAACGGCCCTAAACTGGAGCGTGGGCATCGTATTTCAAGACTAAGATATGCCCAGAGCCACGTAAATTGGAATATTGAAGATTGGTCAAAAGTTATGTTCTCCGACGAATCAAAATTTATGCTCTACAAGCACGATGGAAGACACAGAGTGTATCGAAGACCAGGGGAAAGATTCAAGCAAGCATGCATCGAAGAAAAAGTAGCCTACGGTGGTGGGTCTGTACTTGTGTGGGCCGGAATTTCTTCTGAAAGTCGCACAGAGCTGGTGATCATAGAAAACGGCTCTTTAACTAGCGTAAGATATGTGGAAGAAATCCTCAATGATCACGTTGGTCCATTTATGGTCAATTTAGGTGAGGATGCTATATTTATGCATGACAATGCCCGACCTCATACAGGTAGGATTGTGAATGACTACCTTCAAGAGATGAACATTACTCGTATGGAGTGGCCAGCGCGCAGCCCGGATATCAACCCGATCGAGCATGCTTGGGACGAGCTAGGCAGATGCGTAAAACAACGAAACCCTCCCCCAATCACGCTTCGTGAGCTCAAAATTGCTCTCACAGAGGAATGGGAGAATATTCCCCAAAATCGTATAAGGAACTTGGTGTACGGTATGCCAAACCGCGTAAACGCAGTAATGGAAGCACGAGGAGGCAATACGAAGTATTAAAATTCAAGAAAATCGTAAAAATTTCATGTTTCCTATTTTTGTTTTAAGGAGAGATCAGCAGTTTTTTTCTTTATGTAATTTTGTGTTAATAAAATGTATGGTGACTCATTATTTTTTTTACTTTCATTTAAGGAGTATTACATTGTCTATTAAATACAATTTATTGCATTAACCTATCATTTTTAGTTTCCGAGATTTTTAACATTCTTTAAGTGACCCGGATTCATTGCTCTCGAGTGTATTTGTTCCGGGTCTGGGTGTTTTCTATCTATAATATGAATGTAATTACAAAAAAAAAATATTATATAAGTATTTTATCATCCATCTCGTTACCATAACACAAGCAATAAGTTGCTTAGCTTGGGACGAGATGGCGTTGTGTGAAATGTCCAAGGATATTTATTATTTATTGCCAGCCTTTAAAAATAAAAAACATATTCACATCTATAACTGAATTTTTTAGTTCCTTTGAGAAATCTAGCACACGAGTGTAACAGTTTTTAATGTCCTTGAAAGGATTTGCCACACCCACACAGTTCCACTTTCCGATTGTTTAGCATAATGTAAATGGCAAGTTCAGAGTGGTTCAACCTTCACATATGTCTAACTGTTTTTTTATATGATTAATTAATTTTACTCGATCTATAAATCCGTTTGGGACGACTCAATTCATGAAGGTGTCGTCAGAAACGACTAAAGGTAATTAATAACCCAGTGCCAACCAATATAGCCAGCATAACACAACGAATTTATATCTTTGGTTTACGCTGATTAGGTTAAACCCACGGTCGAAGAATATTTGTTTACTATGTTATCTGTAGTTATAAGTAAGTATAGTTATGTTATGTCGTCTATGCATAAAAGGCCCCGGGAGAAAGGCTGTGCTGCGTTCCGCGCTCGAGGGGGCTGAGAGCGTGGGGCTCCACCAAACGAGGCGGTCCAAGGCCCACCAGGGTTGCGGAGCACGATCCCCCGAGCGGGAGGAGTGAATAATGCCGCCCTGGAATTCGGGCAGTCGAGGATCGCAGTCGGTTTTAGTGGGTCGCAATTTACCATCTCTACTCGCCCCGAGTCCCACATAACCCGGCCAGATCCCAACAGCCGAGTATCCATAAGGATCTCCGAGGTAAAAAATAACAAAAAAAGTATAGATATGTTATAAGTAATCTGAGTATTGGGTTTTACTACTACTAGGTACTTCTACTACTACTCCGATATAGATGACCCACTACTGAGACGAGCCTCCTCCAGTTACATGGAGGTTAATTAGCCTACTGTGCCCCACTGGCCAGACGGGTGGGAACAGGGTTTCATAACAAGTTTTCCTTCTCTCGCAGCTAGGTTATCGGCCTTGTAATTAAAGTTTACCGTCGGCTCTTACAACACCCTCACCATGGAATGCGTGGTGGCACCATGTATTCTAAATCCGTCCCACGCGGATAAAAACTTAAAACATTATTTGTGCCAAATTTTATCCAAACCCGGACACATGTTGTTGCATGATTGAGTAACAGTATAGACCTTGATTTTATCACACTTAACTGTCTGTTTAGATACAGGAAAAACATGCAGTTTTATAAAAAAAAAACAATGTTCTAAAAATTCTGTATTATCTTTTAGCGCAAATAAAATGTCGCGTCGTAGAACAGATTCCCTCGTGAGATATTTACAATATGGAGATCTCTTTAAAAGGAGCTGTGGAGGCGTTAACTAAAATAACAAGGTTTCAAATGCTTAGCTGTTCAATATATTACATTCTATTTCATTCTAGATTGTGCGGTGTAAGGTGTAAGCAATCGGCAAGCGTAGTGGGGACGGCCCTCTGCTAGATGGAGCGACGATCTGCGAAAGGTTGCGGGCAGCAGCTGGATGCGTCAAGCTGAAGACAGGGCGCTTTGGCGCTCTTTAGGGGAGGCCTATGTCCAGCAGTGGCCTAATGTGGACTTGACGATGATGATGAAGGTGTAAAAGATTGCAAAAAACTAAATAAACAGTAGCTAAGACGCGCATGCAGGTTTAAAATGAAAAAGGATCTCCATTTAACAAACAAGCCAAATTGGCAATTTCGAAGCCAAATAATATGCTCAGGCGCCTATGTCTACCAGGGAAATCATTGTGCTGGCAGCAAAATAGACTATTTTTTTGTCTTTTCAACTGACTTGAAAAAGGAGTTTCAAATTTTATTTTATTTGTTTAAGTTTGTTACCGCTCCGTCATTTGTTTTAAACATTAATCCCTTAAACATTGTAAGAAAAAATATGAATGGTCTTTTTGCCAAAAGTGCCGTACTTAAATGCGTAGGAATTTCGAAAAAACCGTTGTTATTTGTATATCTATATTACAAATAGACAACACATTTTACTTATTTGTATGTGAGTATAATAGTCTCTATTTTATTTACGGGTACCGGATTAAATCTTATATTTGTGTTTTTCGGCTAGTCTCGGTGTAAACAGTTTTATTATGACTTTAACTTTCGCATTGAACTTGCGATACTGCAGCTGCCAGTTAAAAGCAAAGAGCTATAAAATTGTTTATTTCATTTGCAACAGCTGGAGGAAACGATCTAACGTTGTCAAAACAAATTACGTTATTACCATAGTCATTTTAATGACGACTCTCGCCATTTTCCCTTTAGGATTCCCCGTAACGCAAGAGCTCTTTACTACGACGTCTGAAGACCCTGGTTATTGGACTCCGGAGCACCTCCAGGCTGTATTTGATTTGATGCACCTCGAGGAATTGATGCATCTCGCTATACGGGGGAGCCCTGTTGGCTGCTACATGGCATGAGACAGATCACAGAGGAGTTATAGCGGTTAGGAGGATGCCCATCTACTCACCAATGAGTCGCTTCCGAGTGTATGTAACCCAGCCATAGCTTTCCGGGAATAAATCGAGCGGATAACCGTGAACGGGAAAAAGTGTAAACGAGTAGATAATAATAATAATAGATAATAAGATAATAATATCCTTGGACATTTCACACAACGCCATCTCGTCCCAAGTTAAGCAACTTAATGCTTGTGTTATGGTAACGAGATGGATGATAAACTACTTATATACATTATTTTTTTTGTAAATACATACATATTATAGATAGAAATGACACCCAGACTCCGAGCCAGTGCCTCTGGTTTAGACAAAGACACTGGCCCGACCCCGGAATCGAACCCGGGACCCGTTGATCCAAAGGCGGCACATCTGACCACTAGACCAACGAGGCAGTCAACGGTTTCTACATTTAAAAATGATGGATTTATATTTAAATAGATAGACATTTAAAAAAGGATTTTATGCAACAATAAAAATCATCGGGTTATGCAATATATGCAGAAGCCACTGACATAAATGAGGTTATAATCTTCAAACGTCTGAAAAGAATTAGTATAGGCAGAGAAAACTAAAGTAAAATCAGTTCATTCAGTCAGGAGTAATATGACCGATAGACACAGAGTCCCAAAGATTTACTCACAGCCTAATTTAAATTATAGTTCTATTCTAAATTTCACCACAGACTTTAATAATAAACAAAAAAATAGCATATATTTTTAGGTTTATGTGCGTATGTCAAATATATGTTAGTGTGTGTAATAAATTTTTATTGATTTGATGTATTTTAATGCATGTTTTTGCACTCCTCTTTATAAACCATAAGTGTGGTAATTTACATACTCACCCGGCTGCGCAATATTCGTAAAAAGAGGTAACTACAAAGTTTTATAGATAAAAACCTTTCTTCAACTTTCCATTTGAGTCATCTAGCAAAGATTACATACATGAAAAGTGTCAAAAGCTGGGGTTTGTGAAATTTATTCTATACAGGTAATTTATAAAATACGGTGAATAGCCCATTGACAGTATTGACGTGCCCATCCTCGATGCAGTGTTATTGTGAAAACCAGTTGACCCCGATAAAGAATTTGGAGCATGACGACTCAGCAAAACTAATCACTTCATTAGACGTCGCTCGTATTTACCTTCACTAGAGTTTCCTATAGCCTTAATTTTATTTGTGCGGTCCACTAATCTACAAGACCTGACTCAGGCGGTTGTTGGATAGCTCACCGTCCACATACCCCGGCTCATGAGTCACCAACGGCCGACCCATGAGGACTTCCAACCATAAGTATAACTTCTGAAGTCTTTTGTACTTGGAGGGCACATAAGGCCGTCAGAACTCATTGTCATACTACGAGTACATTGGCAGTTGTTACACGAAGTCAGTAAAGTGAAAATTGACAGCTGGTCTAACCCATTACTGATACTCCCATCAGAGAGCAGACGTCAACATATAGTTTTCCAAGAAGTTTTCAAAAATATAACTACGAACGTAAATTAGAAATGCATTTTGATTATCCATTTGAAGTTTTACTAGATTTACGTTTAGTAAATGGCCATGCAATTTTTATGTTTCGAATGACGATTAATGAAGACTATTCGTATTTTTTTTTTATTTGAGATGTAGGTAGAGTCATATTATTATTTTATGTTTGCCCCAATAACTGCCATAAGTTTTATTTTTCTTAAAAACCACAATGTCTGTGATCCGTAAACACAAATAGCTAAATATTCATGAACCAATTTCATTATACATATACCAAATATCAATTTAGTGTTTATTTTTATCTCATCAGCTGCTGTAAATAATTAAAACAACTAAATATTTGATGCATTTGTCATACACAAGCTATGCAAATATTATGTGTGCATATTTTGCTGGTAATCAAAATGATGTCTCACGCAGCATTTACGAAGAAACTAGTTTCTTGATCTCAATAATAAATACGAGATAATGGTTCAAAAAAGCTGAACCTATTTTCATCTTCTTCTCCATTTCTTGATTTAAAGTAGTATTGTACACGTAGGCAAATAGTTTGGAGGTAAGAAATTGTGTGGAGCGTTTTAGTAACTAAACTTTACGATTGTAAATACAAACATCATTTCAGCCAAAAGATTTCCACAGCTGGACATAGGCATCCCACAAGATTTTCCACAAAGGCCGGTCCAGATGCACCAGGTCATTGGTACACCATATGGAATAGCTAAATACGTGAAAAATCTTCGTTGTTGTATATTATATAAATCTTTCAGATACTGAGTCCAGAATGCTCAAATGACCGATGACGCAAAAGTTCTCAATTTCAAGACGTTATAGTATTGATATCCAGTATCGCAAATTCTTTAACTACTCATTTATTTTAATATATTCATCGAACGTCCGTGAACCGATAAAATGTCACCTTACGCTAGCGTGATGTCACTTTATGAAAACTTGTTTTCAATAGTGAACTGCCCCGGCTCAGCAAGGGTAAAATTTCGTTTACATTTACCAGTAAGAAATAGGCTGAGTTGGGGTCATTTGTAGCCTCACACCAATATCATTATATTATTTTTAACAAAGAACCTCATAATGTTAATTTAATCTTGCAACTTTAACATTTCATTAGTTGTAGATTGTCCTCTATGGGAGATTCCGATGTACTTGACTTCTGTTGTTATGTGAGCTGTAGTAAATTATTTTCTTTCTATCTATCCATAGGCGCCAGGCCATTTTCCTTCTGTTGCAGCAAGGTAGTCTGCCGCGTGTGTTCCTTTAGTCGCCGCTTACGAAACCCGTGGGACGGAATGAGGTAATGACACTATGGTTTCTAAATCCGTCACCACACCGATGAAACAAAACTTCATGAATACATTGGACGTATATTAGACGTTTCATTTACAATTCTGTATCTAATATATAAAATTCTTCTGTCACAGTTTTAGTATATACTCCTCCGAAACGGCTTGACCGATTTTGATGAAATTTCATATGTTTAAGCAGTAGATATGAGAATAGGTTGTAAACTAACTTTTACACCCTTAAATGTTAAGGGTGGTTCACCCCAAAAAATATGTTATTTTTTTATGATACAACATACACAAATACATACGACCCTAAATTTTCACCCCCCTACGATCAGCCTCTATTTAATTACATGGCAAAATTGTATTGCCCCGTCTATGGTACTTCGCTAAATTTAAAGATACAATGTAGTAGACATTTTTGATCCTTGGTTGGTATTCATCGCAATACATCGTTTGTTTCTCTAAACCATCATAAATGTCAGAATTTAAAGCACTTCTAATGCTACAGAAATTTGTTCCCAGCAAGTCTCAAATCGTCAACGAAATTAACATGATTATGATGGCTTGAGAAAGTTGTCTAATTTAAATATTATCAACGCGATATGAAAGTGGGGTCGCGATAATTTTATCGTACGTAATCACATTTAGTGATGTACGTGTTCTAGATATTAATCAGAGAAAACTCGCGAATACTATTTGTTTTGTTTACTGTTTAATAATGGCCTCTATCGTCATATGGGTGAAAAATAAACCAATAGAAAATAAACCATAGAACGACTACTATTGGTATTAGTTTTACATGAAATGCTTCTAGAAAATTCTGTATGTAGAATGGTACAGACTATAGCTAAAACTGAACTGATGATGATCAGCATCGATACATAATATTAAATACGCAAATAAACATTACGAGAGGGGTCGCCGACATCGAAACAGACATACGCAGTTCCATTACGCTTGTATGAGTAATATTTTGTTCAATAATTGTATTGGAATTCGCGTCTGCGCTCAGTAGGTCAACACTGTCACCTATTTTGCTAGCGTTGTAAGGTCAATAGTGTGGCGATAAAATTTCCCTTTTGTATTTGAATATGCGTTATAAATTATCATTATAACACAGAGTGATAGTTGCAGTATAAAAATATATGTGTTAAAGTTGCCGCCTAAACCCTTGTCAGCTTGTTGTATTTTACACACACGCACACTGACGCGTAAGGAATGAAGTGTTAATTATATATTTTATTGTTTTTCTATCATATCAGATGATAGTAACGTTCTTTGGCTATTTTGCAGTCTAGCTTTGATCAATCAGCCACGTTGTATTTATATACACAGTTCATTGTACACAGGACATATTGCATGGTATGTCAGAGACAGTCGCACTTTTGAGGGAACCGAGAATACACTTATATTTTTCTTTTCCAAATTATATTTTTTTATATAACTGAATCACAGTAGAGGTTTCAAGGTTTGCATGACGTTTCGGCTTGGATTACAACCACACATGCTGACTTTCATATTTCTTCCCACATTCAAACCCGTCGTTGTCGTTTTAAAATGTGTACGTATCTCGAAAGATTACCAAATCATCCGAATCGTCAAAACTTAAATAATATAAAACACACGCGGTAAATGCGTTAAAAAGTGCTTAATCTCAGCAGGAGTAGTGCGGTATCTGTACTATAAGGCTTTTTCCATAGATTGAATTTATATCGTGGCCTCAGCCCATAAATGACCCATTGCCGAGTCGAACCTTCTCCCATAACTGGGAGGGAAAATAGCCTGCTGTCCCACACTGGCCAGACGGGTTGGCACAGGGTTTCGTTTCAAGTTTTCCTTCTCTTGCGGCTAGGTTATCCGCCATCTCATTTCCTTTTGTCGGCCCTTACGACACCCTCAAGATAGAATGGGGTGGTGACACTATGTATGTACTATGTATTCTAAATCCGTCACCACACGGACCTCTCGTGGCTTATTAGTGACAACTATTTTCACTAAAGTACCTTGAAATAAATCGCATGTTCTAGCCATCATTGTCCGACGAATTATGTGCACAAATCACAAGCAGCACGGTCATTTCAACACCGGCTATTATAGTGTCTATTATGTGTGCGAGTTTATTACGGGTGACCGTAACCTTGCCAGTCATTTATTACGCGGTTTTTTGGCCAATAAACCGTTCTGGGCAATGAAAATAGCTAATAGGTAATATCTTATGTATTCAAATCAGGCTTCAAATCAGATTGATTTGTAATGTATGGCATAAAAAGGTATTGCAAACGGACTCGTTTACTAAAAATTATGTAGTTATGTTGCACTGTAGAAAGAAGGTAGGTATGTAGGACTGCAGAAAGAAGGTAGGTATAGGTATGTAGGGCTGCAGAAAGAAGGTAGGTTTGTAGGACTGCAGAAAGAAGATAGGCATGTAGGACTGCAGAATAAAAGGGTTTCGCAATTTCGTAAGGTAGTGTTCTTACAATATTGCTTCCAGATTGGTCCGATAGATTTTTTATCGAAATTGATTCAGTGTGTACGATACTGCAATTGGACTCCTTCACAAAACATTCATACATTTATTTGCACCAAAAATCGGAAAATTAAATCTATTAAGAAAAAATAAAACGACTTCAAAAGCGGCAATGGTGCCTAAACAAGCTTAAGGGCCTCCGCGCATTATGCGGCCAGGCCGCGCGGCCAGGTCGCTGCGGCCAACTAATTCTTCTACGATGTATATAGCTGCGCGCATTACGCGGCCAACGAAAAACATCGCGTCACATACGCGGTCTATTGGCCGCCGCGACCAATCCGCGCATTATGCGGCCAGGCCGTGCGACTAGCCGCGCGGCCTGGCCGCCTAAATGCGCGGGGGCCCTAAATGTAGAATTTTAAAGTGATTTTGACAAAGTAATCTAAAATTATAAATACTTACTTTACTTACTTAAAAATATATAGTATACGTTTTCGGTATAAACTGTCTATAGATTCAAAAAAAAATTGAAAAAAAAACATAATTGAAAAAAAAATACAAACTGTGTTTCGGTTATGAGTTTATAATCTAATACAACATTAGTGGTCGCTGTGTAGTTATTTCAAGTGAATACCGACGAGAAACGATCGGTATCCGTCGGAAGTTTGTGGTATAAACTGGACGTGTAAAACTGTGTAAACCTCCGTGACAAAACTGGCGCGTGTTCGACAAAATTGTGGACACTGCCTATTGTTACTTGTGGTTTCTTATTTGAATTCAGAAATAATACTGGCAATAAAAATACTGGGAAATAATACTGCCATAATCCAGTACAAACATTGAAAAAGCTATGCGATTGCAGAGATTTAATTTATTTTACCGAAATGAAATTGCCCATGTGTCACTTAATTTTTTATCCAGAAACGTGTGTGTTTTTAATCTGTCTAGAATTTATTTGTTTCAGGCCCTACCCGTGCGTCATCCCTCCATGAACTAGAAGGCCCGCCTCAGTAGTGGGTTATTTAGTGTCTGAAGTAATTTTAGGGTCGTATGTCGTGCTATAAATTGTAACAAAAAGGATATTAAATGACTAATTACCGAGTAAGGCCTCCTCTAAATTCATGCAGGAAAAATAGCCTACTGTACCACGCTTGCGAAACGGGTTGTCCCAGGGTTTTTATCAAGGATCCTTCTCTTACGACTAGGCAGTGCTTTGCTTTAGTCACCTCTTACAACCCTCAGGATACTATTGTTTGGTGACATTGTGTATTCTAAATCTGTCACCATACGGACAGTCCAGTATTGATAGCCAAAAACAAAAATAAACCAACTAAGTACGTCATATTTACAATTTGTCATCGTAGTCATTAGCGTGTCAAATTCAATACGCCGCACCCGCTAAAATAGTTCTTCCTAAATGCGCAAAGAAACTTTCCATATAATCATGCTATACAGCTCTTTAAATTGCATATATTTAACACATACTAGTGTTCGCCAACGGTCGAAATATACCATAATTAGTTAATTTAAATTTTAGTTCTTTAAATATATGTATTTCTATTCTTAATTTGACCACAGACTAACACAAATCATAATTTTTTATTAATTTAATTTTTATTTTCTGCTTTTTATAGGTACACGCTTTTATAAATTCTTGTCGCTTTCTAATTTTCTCCCCACCACATATATTTGTAGATATTGGGTATCCCCCCCCCCCCGTTTACCCCTAGAGTTTTTCAGGGCTCAACTGATTTTCATGGAACATTATTATTTTGTAATGTGCACGTGATGCGCTTTCATTTGAGACCCCACTCGATTATATTTGCAGACTTTTGGTTATTCTTCCCCACTTTCACCCCCTATAACTTTTAAACGACTTTACCGATTTTCATCAAACATGTCTAAGAACACTCGCCCGTAACTCACCTGTCATACAAAAAAAAACTGTATTGAAATCGCTTCATCCGTTCGCGAGCTACGGTGCCACAGACAGACAGACAGACACGTGAATCTTATAACACCCCTCTTTTTGCGTCGGGGGTTAAAAAGATATATAATCATACTATTTGCGTGTGTATGTTAAATACATAGTAGTGTGTGTAAGTTTTATTGATTTAATGTATATACAGGATGTCCCAAAAATAGTGTCAAAAATCCAGAGATAGAGCAGAGCACCTCTTGGGGTACCCGATTCACCCCCATGTATGTTATGAATTTTTCATACTTTTCGTGTTATGATTTTTTTTTCTAATTTTAATTTTGAATGTTTGGCTTTACACCAATATTTTCATAATTTTGGTCAAAGTTACGAAGCTGGTTATTTTATGCTGAGTCGGGCCTCCTCTAGTTACATGGAGGGCAACTACTGTGCCAAGCTGGCCAGGCGGGTTGCCTTTCGGGTTTCGTATGAAGTTTTCTTTCTCTTGCTGTGCGGCTTTGTGTTCCACCTTATCATTTCCTTTTATCGGCTCTTATAACACCCTATAAAATGAAGTGTCGAAGCTATGTATTCTTAACCCATCACCACACAATATATAAAATAATATTTATTAATATTTTAAAAAATATTAGTACTCAATGAATATTGAGTATTAATATTTATCATCATCATTTCAGCCAAAAGACGTCCACTGCTGGACATAGGCCTCCCCCAAGGATCTCCACAAAGGCCGGTCCTGGGCCGCCCGCATCCACTGCTTTCCGGCAACCTTAACCAGGTCGTCGGTCCACCGTGTGGGAGGCCTACCAGCACTGCGCCTTCCGGAACGCGGTCGCCACTCGAGGACTTTTCTGCCCCATCGGGCGTCGGTCCTGCGAGCTATGTGCCCTGCCCACTGCCACTTAAGTTTGGCAATATTTATAATAATATTAATACTCAATGAATATTGAGTGCGAACACTTTAGGAGGATGCTCTCGTGTAATTAATTACTAGAAACTACGCGATTTGGCGTGTTGTATTTAAGTAATTATTTGTTTGCGTGTTCTATTTAACGTAAACATTGTACCTATCGGCGTATATGTATAAATGTTTTAGGACTCGTTTCTGGTTTCAACATTCATGTAAGTAAGTACCTATAGCATAAATTCATAGCATGAATGAATGCTTAGTTATCGGTTCTCAGCTCTTAAACACTGCTGAGTCGAACCTCCTCCAATCACAGGAAGGACATTATAGGCTCGGTCTGTGTGGTATTTACACAAGACAAGTCGACTCCAAGAAATATATCTAAAGTCGAATATTACGAAAGACTTCAATGAACATTAGCAACTTCCAGAACAAAACTAACTACTACAACTACTCAACCCCTTTGAGACCCACTGCAGAGTCAGCCACATCCAGTTACAAGGAGGGTACCCAACTAACACATTGTGTCCAAAAACGTACTATTAGACATCTAATAGAATTTTAGATTTCTAATAGTACGTTTTTAGACACGAATGTGTTACTTGGGTACTGTGGATCGCCGGCCAGGCGGGTTGGTACAGGTTTTCATATCAAGTTTCCCTTCTCTTGCGTCTAGGTTATCGGCCTTGTCATCTCCTTTTATCGGCTCCTATGACACCCTCAGGATAGAATGGGGTGGTGACACTAAGTATTCTAAATCCATAGTTCCAAATAGGACAAAACATATCAAAACCCGAATCCATAATGAACCATAACACAATCGTTAAGTGTTAAGAAAATGGAAAGTGATAGCGCAACCCTACAGTTGGCACAACAGTCACCATTGTTCCAATTAGGGTTGTCAAACCATGTCGTTTTTCAGCAGCCCATAGTGGCTGAGTTTTCCAGGCGCGTACGAAGTTACGAGTAACAGCCACTTGATAATAAATTAAGTAAAAATGCTTGACTTGTAGATGTCGATTGGCTTAATAAAAACCTTATCATATTATTCGATGGATAGGTTCTGCAACGATATTAAATTAAAATAAAAAAAAACTTGTGTCAATGTTTTTTTTACTATATCATCTTATTTTACAAACAACCTTTATATTTTATAACAGTAAAACACAACAACTGTAATAAATAAATAATTACACTAAATCCCTGTTTAAATTTTCACAAACAAAAATTCTTGTTCATAACTAGGCGTCATTGTAGACTATCACACAATGCTATGCAAATTCGTAGGTAATGTATGACTAGTGACTAGACGATAAGGGCCACAATTCTAGCACAGTACTGAGACTTTACTCAAGTGCTCGCAGGACCGACGCCCGATGGAGCAGAAAAGTCCTCGATTGTTGACCGCGTTCCGGACGGGGCAGTGCGGGTAGGCGAACGACCGGACGGCCCAGAACCGGCTTTTGTGGAAATCTTTGGAGGCCTATGTCCAGCAGTGGACGTCTTTTGTTCAATGATGATAATGACTGAGAGTTTAATACGTTCGTTGAGAAAATGTAGTAGGTATCCGAGTGTAAACTCAATAGCAATCACAACTGACATGACTGCGTTACAATTCTTACAGTATTGCGATCATTTGGCGTCAATAACATGAAATCTGGTCACTGGGTTAACCAAACGATTACTCATGGTCAAAATCAGTCTCCTGGGTCAGACAGAAGTAATTCATCATCATCGCAGCCTAAGACCCCCTTCGGACCCAATTGGAAGAGGCTCGACTGGTCACCTCCAATATGGCTGAATAGTAGTAGTAGTAAATAGTATTCATGGTGTTTGTCAACCCTAATAACCATTTGATCGACCACGTAACTCACCGTATGATGACTGATACTCATAAGACCAAAAAAATAACAATGCCTACATTTGCCAATGTGAGGTGACGGCGTGTGAGATATGGTGTGGTTTCTTAAAAAATACATAAGGTTCCATTAAGCGTAATTAAAATGAATTACACATGTATTTTATTGAGTATATCAGGGTTTTCGTCATTTTGACTCGGGATGAGTTGAATTGGTGTGAAGATATTATACATACATTTTAGTTTTTTCGAATAATTTTCATTTTCAGTCCGTGTGATAACGGATTTAGAATTTATAGTGTCACGATCCCGTACCATCCTGAGGGTATCGTAAGAGCCGACAAAAAGAAAGGACGGCTGATAACCTAGCTGCGAGAGAAGGAAAAATTGATACGAAGCCCTGTGCCAACAAGTCTGGCCAACGTAGCACAGTAGGCTGTTAACCGTCCATGTAATTGGAGTATGCCCGACCCAGCAGTGGGTCATTTATGGGCTGAGAAGTAGCAATAGAAATTGTAAAAGGTGCAATTAAGATTTTGGTAATAAACAGTGTTATCGTACGGTTATTTACGTATCTCCAATATCATTATGAAGAAGAAAGTGGAAGTAAGCCAGTGAGAACTAGTCTTTGTTGCATTATGTTAATTAGTATAATTAGGTTACACTCTCAAGACAGACAATGCATCGTAATGTAGGCATGGTAGACTCGACTGTACCACACCATATTTTTTAATGCCAGTCCATTTAAAATTTCCAATTCGGAAGTAATTTTATTTTAAACCAGTTTCGTTCGCGTCTGCATCTTTCCAAATGTGTGTATTTCGAAGTTTCTGGTAAAAATCAACTTCGCAAAACTATCGATATCTCACTCTTACTTGAAGATTTCTAAGACGGAACTGCTTCTATTGATTAGTTTATAGTTATTCTAAATCTGCAGTGTTTAGTAGGTAGTAGTTAGCGTGTGTTGCCAGCGATGGCTTATGGATTAGAATGTGGGCGTTCACAACGGGGCTTATTAGGCGACTGAAAGTTAGCTTAGAAATGCGCGATGGAGATAGTTCGCGATAGAATCAGAAATGAGGAATTTTGTAGGAGCAAAGAGACCGACATAGCTAGAAGGATTGCACAGTTGAAGTGCCAATGGAACGGATGGCCGTTGGAGCTTAAAAGTCTTAATAATGAATTAATGGTCATAATGGTTAATTAATGGTTCACGTATGGCAAAGCGAAACGTGGGAAGACCCCCGACTTCAGCAGTGGACTACTCTGGTAATACATAATACAGTAGTAACCACACGTGTAGCACATTCGTGTGGTGACGAATTTGCATTACATAATGTCACCACCCCATCGCAATCGGAGCTGAAATCCTAGCCACAAGAGAAAGAAAATTTGAAACGAAACCGTTTGCCAACCCGACTGTTCAGCGTGGCACAGTAGGTTAAGTATAAACATAATCTTTAAATTAATACGTGAAACGAAAAATGTGTACCCCTTTTTACAAAAATTGCACGGACGGAGGAATATGAAAATTCTCACGCTTATAGTTTTATTAGAGAAGGAGTGCAGAATGCTAATATTATTTATAAATAAATAAAAACATGAAACACATTACCATGTATTTGACACACACACACATTTAAACTCTTTCGTTTATTGTTAGAGTCTGTTGTCAAATTGAGAATAGATTAAACTACTGAACTTTATTTGACTGCCTCGTTGGTCTAGTGGTTAGATGTGCCGCCTTTGGATCAACGGGTCCCGGGTTCGATTCTGGGGTCGGGCAAGTGTCTTTGTCTAAACCAGAGGCACTGGCTCGGAGTCTGGGTGTCATTTCTATCTATAATATGTATGTATTTACAAAAAAAAATGTATATAAGTAGTTTATCAGCCATCTCGTTACCATAACACAAGCATTAAGTTGCTTAGCTTGGGACGAGATGGCGTTGTGTGAAATGTCCAAGGATATATTTAAAGGATATTTATTATGAATTTAAAAAAAACTACCGCTGGTCGACCACTAGTCTACGTAGTTATATAATTATGCCATGGAGTCAATGGACATTTATATCTGTGCTAATAATACAATTATCGTGAAAACAAAGAACACAAAGACGACATTAACAATACTTCTGTAGCTGTTTCGTGTTCATGCCTTACATAATATGTAGTAATCGATGAAGAAATAAATAAAGCTGCCAATAAATTAAACGATATGTTAATGAACAAAGTAATTCAATTTACTTTTGCACAATGAAATCACAATTGTGCAATCATATTCGAGTTTAAGGTTACTTTCCCGTATTATGTTATAGATATTTTGAACGTCCCATTAAGAATGTTAGGTGACGGTTTTGGAAAACACCACCCAATTAAGCAAGCGCGGGACCAGTAGCAAATTCTTTCAAAGAGCCCTTGATCATATGGGTTCTTGAGTATAAAGTGGTAAAAATACAATTCAATACTCAATACGTTTATTTGCTATCTATTAGTTACAATTTATGGCTAATGGTTGAGCGATCGACTGCTGCGCAGCATGTCGCGGGTTCGATCCCCGCACGGAAGAAATATTTGTACGACCTACAAGTATTTGTTCCGGGTCTGGGTGTTTTTCTATATATAATATGTATGTATTTACAAAAAAAAATGTATTTAAGTAGTTAATCATCCATCTCGTTACCATGACACAAGCATTAAGTTGCTTAGCTTGGGACGAGATGGCGTTGTTTCACTCAAAAAATGACGCTCAGGCAGAGATGAGTGGGTTTAAATATGCGGGGCCCCCTTTCGCGCGGGACCCGTAGCAATTGTTACTCTTGCTACGTGGTTAATCCGGCACTGGCACCGCCTATTCTGTCCTGCGGGTGTCAAGAGCCGTGAGAAGACTAGCTGTAAGTGAAGGAAAACTTGGCCGTTGGGGACTGGCCGGATTATGTGGGACTTCGGGGCGCGTAGAGATGCTAAATGAGCCCCGACGTACCCATTAAAACCGACGGCTATCCTGGACTGCCCGAGCCAGGGCCACGGGAGTCAATCGCATTGTGGGAGCATGCTCTGTGACCCTGAGGGCCTTGGCCCGCCTCTCTCTTCTTAGTGGAGCCGTCACGTGCTCCGAGGCGAACTCTTTTTAACCCCCGACGCAAAAAGAGGGGTGTTATAAGTGGGGTCTCAAATGAAAGCGCATCACGTGCAATATAACAAAATCTACATTATAATAAGTATGTACCTATAAAAAGTATAAAATAAAAATTAAATTAAAAATTTAAATAAACCCCCGACACAATTACCTTTAAAAAGTAAAAAATAAATACTTCGCGTTCGGGGACCAGGGGTCAGGTAATAAATAAGTGGGAGTGGTCCCCCAACGCGAAGTATTTATTTTTTACTTTTTAAAGGTTATTGTGTCGGGGGTTTATTTAAATTTTTAATTTAATTTTTATGTGAAACAAAACCTTGGTCCAACCCGTCTTGCTATCGTAGTCGGGTAGGCATTAATTTCCCTCAACTCAACAATGGGTATTTTGTGGGCTGCGATGATTATGACTTATGACCTCCGTCTAGTGATGGATTTAGAATACATAGTGTCACCACTCCATGCCATCCTGAGGGTGTTGTAAGAGCCGACTAAAGGCAATAATAACCAGGCCGAAAACCTAGCCGTAAGAGAAGAAAAGTTCATTCATAAGAAAGCCTGAGCCAACCCGTTTGGCTGGCGTGGCACAATTGGCTTATTACCCTCCATGTAATCGGGGGACGCCCGACTCAGCATTGGGTCATTTATGGGCTGATTAGTAGTTAGGAGATATGTCCACAGATGAGGTTATCCGTCACACATACGTGCAGTGTCCCGTTGTTTATCCGTGATGAGCTTTCAAAACAATCTAACTCTTTTATTAAAAAAAAACATTGTATACCTATTATAGCATACTTATTATAAAATTAAGAAAATATCTCAGACTAAGTTACACACCAGGCTACAAGATCATTGCTTCCAGCGTCATTGATCTAATGTTACTGTTAACGTTACGAAAACCTAATAAAAATGACCTCTGTAATTAATTGAGATAACTGTAGATACACACTTTCTAATTTTATTCGAAATAAAATGTGTGTGTACTGTTTGTCATGAAAAATTTAAGATACATTAATTTGGTGCTTGATGTCCAAAGTTATCTCGGTCAACAGTATGAATGATTCATCAAAATAATTTAATCACATAACTTATATTGAAAGCCAATGGAAATGTCGGTATGTAGGTAAACGTTCTGTCTCGACTCGTCTATTAGCATTAATATCAGTCACACCTAGATAAGGTCAGGTGACAATAGTTGGTTAGAATACGAGTAGTGAAGGTTGCAGTGACGTTGTTCTACACCGAAAGATTTGATACTGTGTCACTTTTTACTGGTATCGTCGTTACAGCCCATATATTACCCACTGCTGGGTCGGGCCAAGGCGTATGAAATTACCCACACTTATTGTATGTATAACTATATGTAACTCCGGTCAGTACATATCTCACGGAAAATGCGTCGCGTATTATCTATCGGTCGCGTAACGCCAAAACAGACAAATGTATGATAAAACATTCAACCTTTCACACCTTACCGATAACTCATCATCGGTTAGGTGTGAAAGGATGAATGTTTTATTTTCCGTCAGATATGTACCGACCCTAATTATTCTGCTGATGTGACCGATGCACAGCTACAGTTAGACGTTATAATATAGTGTTTGGTTTCTTTCATTGTTAACTAAATTTGTTTGACCCCAGCGATAAAGTATTCCCCAAATTACTGGAATAATAAGGAGAACTTTACTATATCCACTAGACCACTCGGCTAGACAAATCGTCGTAAAATATTAATGAGTGATGGCTTGCTTACATGGTGAGTCAGAATTGACTCATGTTTCTTTGATTCAATGATTTTCTCAGGATGTGACACTGAACGCGCGAAACTAATTGAAATGCGTGAATGTTGTACCATCCACTGTTAAAAGCCGATGACCGCGTGTTTGACAGCCATTGTTTTTATGTCAGAGAGATTGACATTACAGGAAATACTGGCTAAACCGTAATATATTACATTCATAGCAAAAAATATATGAACTTAGAAACTATCATAACCGAACCCACTCCATGATCACTCACACACACACACTCCGATACGTGTTAGAAATTTTACACAAAGTGTAACTGTATAATGTGACTACTGATACATATTATGTATACAACATTTAAAAAGAAATTAAAGCAGATTTGTTTTTCTTTAAATGTTGATCACCAGCTGTTGACCAAACAGTGTTATATTGAGAAATAAGCACAGCAAATTCAAGAAACATTACCGAAGACGAATCATTAAGCTTGAATTATCATTATAACAATGTTTAGTTGGTTATTTTTCTCTTGAACACATGATTTGAGGTAAAATTCAAACGTCGATTGAGATATCATGCTTCAAGATAGAAATAAATTTTAAAATAGAACTGTTTCTCTTGAGCATTTCTATATCCCCACATATCTGCAAAAATAAAATAAATAAATAAATATCCTTGGACATTTCACACAACGCCATCTCGTCCCAAGCTAAGCAACTTAATGCTTGTGTTATGGTAACGAGATGGATGATAAACTACTTATATACATGTTTTTTTTGTAAATACATACCTGTAAATATATTATAGATAGTAATGACACCCAGACTCCGAGCCAGTGCCTCTGTTTTAGACAAAGACATAAATATATCATACCTAATCAACATCCCAGCTGTAACAAAATAAAAAGACACAAAAAATAATGTGTGAATGTACTATAAACATAAAGTTACTAAGAAATTAAAAATGTGTTCCTAACAATTGCTAAATGTAAAAGACTAGAGACAATCTTTAGCCTATCCAGTAGGTACTATAAAAATGCTATAATATTGTATACAGTCTAGTCAGTTTTATAACAATTAAAAATAAATAATATTTTTACTGAGTACATATTGAACGAAACATAAATAAATATCATTAAATTACACATAAAATTAAAAATATATATGTATATATTTATAGCAAACATAATCACAATAAACATTTCCTTAACCAAAAACTGAACATTTAAAACGATTATAATGTTTGGGCTTCATGTTAAATAATTCCATACACTTCCTAAAACGCAGTCTACCCACAACAATACCAACCTACAGGCTTCAAACAATTCCCAGATACATACTATTTCATTGTTAGACTGCACAAAAAGTCATTGGTTGCGCGTAGGATTCAATTCTCTGCGGCGACAATCACCAGATAAAGTTCCAATAATAAGTATGACGACGCGACCTCGAGGCTACACCAACCTCTAACTAGACAATTACTTTGCAGTTACCTGGTTAACGATTGTTCGAGTGATTTAATGGTTAAATCAATTTTAACGTATTTATTGCACGCGCGAATAGATTATAAGATATTTGGATTATACTTTGTTTATTCATCCAGTGTGTGTTGCCAGTGATGACTTATGGAACAGAGACGTGGTCGCTCACTATGGGCTCCATCAGAAGGCTCAAAGTCACCCAAAAGGCAATGGAGAGGGCTATGCTCGGAGTTTCCCTGCGAGATCGAATCAGAAATGAGGAGATACGCAGGAAAACCAGGGTTACCGACATTGACCACAGGATTGCCAAACTTACGCAAGCAACGCAAGCAGTGGGCATAGCGCGCAGGCCGACTGCTGACTAGTAGTAGTATATGAAATGATATGAAATACGTAGCCTTTATTGCTGTTCTTAAGGAGAGAGTTCGGGCTGACCCACGCCGTGGTCAGGCCAGCGGAAGAGTTACGTGACGTCACGTCGTTCTTTTACCCTCGCTTTAGAGGCCGGTTTTGGGCCGTGGGACATACAGCTGTCAAAAGCCTCATTAACTGAGGGCGTCCCAGTTAACCTGGATGCCCTTCGATACTTGCAACCCGTCCGGGTGTCACAGTAGAATGCGTCCTAGCGAACCTGTGACGTATGAAGGTATACCGCGATGGTCAGCTCGCCAGCGATACCAAAAAAGGGACTAGAACTGTTAGTAGGTAACTAAATGCGGTTAGGTTAGCGACACTAACTAAATGGTCTAAATACGTTCTGGCATCGACCCGGGATCTCATGATCTCTTCCTAACCCAAAAGCCCAATCTATTAGCAACTGCGATGTGACCTAATTACGAAAACATTAAACCACATATTTATGAATGAAACTGCAAAGAAAGTAAATTGGGATCACCGTTCCTTGCGCTAATGTAGGTTGTGCAAACATACAGAATTAAAATTGTTGTTGGTCTAAAAACTGGACGCATTTTCCGTTGTTAATGTGTAGTAGTTGTTGGTACAGTAGAGTAGTGTCACCATCCCATTCCACCCTGAGGGTGTCATAAGAGTTGGTAAAACTTCATGAGAAGGCCGATAACTTAGCCGTAAGAAAAGGAAAGGCACCTCGCAACGTGGCACTGTAGGTTAATTACCTTCCATGCAACTGGAGGAGGTCCGACACAGCAGTGGGTCAGGGTCTTATATGGGCTGAGTACTAGTAGTTATTGGTGTACCGCTATTCATTTGGATGCATGAAAAAGTAGAAAAAAAAGTTTTTTTGTTTGTTGGCACATTTAAAGTTTATACGGTAAGTAAGTAATCGGTTTTTGCACTCCTTCCCCATGGAAGGAGTGTAAAAACAATATTATTCTACTCCGAAATTCAGTTTTAGCTTATCACAAAAATGCTATTGTTATTCCAATTTAGAATTGTCTTAGTGATATGCAATCACAAGGAATTTTCGAGTTTCCAAGAAACTGTTAAAGTTGTAGTCATCTGGTTAATGGAATTTAGTTATCCCTTTGTCGGCAGGCGGTTTCTATCGGTTTTTGCACTCGTTCCCCATGGAAGGAGTGCAAAAACCCATTACTTACTTACCTAATAAATAATAATAACAGCACACGAACTGAATTTATTATATTCTAACTCACATACGGTATGATTATGGTAAATGTCATTCAAAGACTTGTTCACAGTGAAAATGAGATAGATATTAATATCTACTTAGGGACGACCTCTAAGGTCGATTTACATCAAACGAGCGATTGTTCATTATTTTAGTGTAAACTACTACTATATATAATTATTGTAGTGTAAACAGGTGTAGTGAATTATTTCGTTGTTCTTAGAGCATTCGCAAAGATTCTGTGGAATATTCTAAGAATGCTCGCTCGCTCTATGTAAACGGCGGGCGCTAGAGCGCGCGAACAGTTGCTTAGAGCGTCCCACTAAAAACTAAAAGATTACGAAATAATGCTCTTGTTCTATATCTAGCTCTTTTTTCGTTTGGTCTAAACCCACCGTAATACGTGTAACTGGATAGATTCCGCTTTAAGCGTAACCTCGATTTACAATAATTACATTTCCTAAACTATGACGTTCGAGGTTAAAGCTGTAAATTGAGTCTTGACTGTAAAGAGACACGTGGGAGGTTTAATGTAAGTTTAATTTTAGCTGTTTTGTTATGGGAAATTTATATGTGACCTGCCTACGTTCAGAACCCACGGGAGGTTACATATTACCTTAATACTACTATCTAACTACTATTATTTACCTTACATACTCAGCCTCCAAATTCCTGGAGGGAAAAAGAGACGAAAAAATATCCTTGGACATTTCACACAACGCCATCTCGTCCCAAGTTAAGCAACTTAATGCTTGTGTTATGGTAACAAGATGAATGATAAACTACTGATATACATTTTTTTTTTGTAAATACATACATATTATAGATAGAAATGACACCCAGACTCCGAGCTAGTGCCTCTGGCTTAGACAAAGACACTTGCCCGACCCCGGAATCGAACCCGTCTGGCCAGCATAGCACAGTAGGCTAATTACCCTCCAGGTAGTTGGAGGAGGCCAACTCAGCAATGGGTCGTTTATGAGCTGAGAAGTAGTGGTAGAAGCAGAATACAGATAGTGAATCACGATACTGTGTCTACGCGATTTTCATCCTTAAACTTTTTTTTTACCATAGGGTATAAATATTCTATACGTATCAAATAAATCTGTAAGAAATATACTCACGTGCATTGAAACAGTTTCTATCTATCTATCTATATATCTATCTATCAGCCACAAAAGTTCACTGCTGAACATACCCCCCCCCCATAGATTTCCACAATGCACGAGCTCGTGCATCTCTTTGCTATATGGTTACAATTATTGCACAGGCTCGAATTTCCACGCTCCTGAAGTAGAAATGACGCTGTAAAACATATTCCTTACGTCTGAGATTGTAATGACCACCATTGTGATACTAGAGCCTATTTAATTGCGAGGTTCAGTTCAGAATCAGGGTTCAGATTATTATATATGCGGAGAAATCCACGGCGGAATCGAAGACCCGATTAACCTGACTGAGGGATTGAATGATTGGATGAACCAAATATGGCATGCTGATCAAGCCACTTGACATAGAGATTTATGTAAAGTATTCGGTCACAGTTTCTACATAGATGTTCAGGCCGTAAATTACTCACAGTTGATTAGGAGCCTACACCAATGTAGAAGAAAATTTCCTTACTGCCTAGCCGAGTTTTAAAGATATAAACTCAAATAAAACTAGTTATTGTTAATTAATCTAGTCAATAAACTTCCCACAGTTGATTAGAGCCTACACCAACAATGTAGAGGAAAATTTCCTTAAGTATGAGGGCCATGCTGCCTAGCCAAGTTTTAAAGATATAAACTCAAATAAAACTAATAATTGTTAAACAATCTAAGCAAAAAACTCTTAGAAGTGATGTTTATTATTGTAGTTATTTTAAGCTCTAATTAATAGGTCTTCGGAGACAAACCATTATTATCAAGCTATCAACGCACATTTATTACTCAATTCTGACTAGATAGGAACCGCCTGCCGACAAAGGGACAACTAAATTCCATTAACCAGATAACTGCGACTTTAACAGTTTCTTGGAAACTCGAAAATTCATTGTGATTGCATATCACTAAGACTATTCTAAATTGGAATAATAATAGCATTTTGTGATAAGCTAGAACTAAATTTCGGAGTACAATAATATTCATTAGTAAACTTTTAAAGTGAGCAATAACGACGATTATGTCACCTTTTCTATTCGGCCTTTCTCTATTGGCTATTCGTCTCAGGATATTCATTTAAAAAAAAAATCGATGCCTCTGTTTATGTATACCTATATCGCCGTGCAAGTGTCACTGGTTTACTCAAAGAGACTTGCCCGGCCCCGGAATCGAACCCGGGACCCCGTGATCCAAAGGCATCCAACCATATCGTCCAATCCAACCTAGCGTGGCAATTACCCTTCATGTAGTTGGAGGAGGCGCGACTCAGCAGTGGGTGATTAATGGGCCGAGAAGAAGTAGTAGGTTACCAAAATTGACAAAAACAATTGACAATTAAACGCCAATATCAACAATCACGAGTTTGGGTACCTAGAACCCACGCATCTCTCAGCGACTTTTATAAATAGTTAGTCTTCTCTGCATATTATACAACAAAGTCGCTGTCGTCTGTCCCTCCCTATGTATGCTTAACTCTTTGAAACTACGCAACGGATTTTGAAGCGTTTTTTTTAATAGATAGAGTGATTCAAGAGGAATGTTTATGAGTAGATTTAGATGTTCATCATTGCACGCGTGCGAAGCCGGGGCGGGTCGCTAGTTCCTAAATAAAAATATGCTTCACTTCTATTTAAATAGCATATTTTTCTATTATGTGCCATACATTATATGACTATTTCTAGTTTCTAGATATTATAAAATAAAGTCGTTGTCGTCTGTCCGTCCCTATGTATGCTTAAATCCTAAAAACTACGCAACGGATTTTGAAGCGTTTTTTTTTAATAGATAGAGTGATTCAATAGGAAGGTTTATAAGTACATATCACATGCATAATGGCACCCATGCGAAGCTGGGCGGGTCGCTAGTTATCTATATATATAATAATACGTGAAGCAAAAATTTTGTACCCCATTTTACGAAAAATACGCGGACGGAGGAGTATGATATTTCCCACACTTATAACTATAAGTATGGGAAACTTCATACTCCTAAATGGAGAAGGAGTGTAGAATGCAATTTTTTTTTAAATTAGTATTAACAATACTATAATAATCACTATCACTATCACTACATAGTATAAAACAAAGTCGCTGTCATATGTCCGTCCCTATGTATGCTTAAATCTTTTTCTTTAAATCTCAAAAATGGATTTTGAAGCGATTTGTTTTAATAGATAGAGTGATACAAGAGGAAGGTTTATATCTATAATATATGCATAATATTGTAGAGAATCACTGATAAATTTAGATGTTCAACATTGCACCCGTGCGAAGCCAGGGCGGGTCGCTATCAATAAAATTAAATCAATAAAAAAAAATGCACACCTAGTGTGTAACTTATTTGACACACACACATTTTATATACTCGTTTGTATAATATTGTTATAGTCTGTGCTCAAATTGAAAATAGAACTGAAATTTAAACTAATTATGGTCAAATTTCGTCTACTGGGCGACTACTAGTATTATTAATATGGTAAGTCATATTTACGACTCACCTCCTCAATTATTCTCGTCATGCACTCAAAGTATCACGCAGATGTTCAATATGAGCACAGCAAGGATGGTACAGTTATGCAATTAGTGAAGAGAATGGCGTACAAAGTAATGTCCTTGTCCGTCAACGGACTGTGTTACTTACACTGTGATTAACATACGCTACATGAGTTGCAAATGATTGTAAAACATGGTACATGGCAACTGAACTAGTATTTAGTATAATATTTAGTATAATATAATATACTAAATACTAGGCAACTGAACGAGTATTTAGTTTAATATACTAAATACTAGTTCAATTGCCGTGTCTTGAGTATAAATATCTCCAAAGAACTTAAGCTGCAAGTGGGAGAAGGAAAGGCGATTTGTTGAAGACATGTGCGAATTTTCCCCTGCTACGGCATTTTGATCGAGTTGTTTGCCAGTTACTATAGCGTATTTTTGTGTCGCAGCATCCTACTGATGTTATAAACGTGGGAGTTTGTAAGAATGTCATGTATGTTTGTTACTCTTTTTCGCAAAAAATACTAAATGGATTTTAATCATACTCAAAAGGAACTTTATTTACGTAGGTTTATCACAAAACTCTTATAAATCGTGATATTTAAAGTTACCATTATCATCTTAAGACGCCTGTCCCACGGTATTTAAAAAAGGCTATAATTACCACCATCCCATTTCATCCTGAAGGTATCGTAAGAGGCGACAAACGGAAATGATAAAGCCGAATACCTAACCGCAAGATAAGGCAAACTTGAAACCCTGTGCCAACCCGTCTGGCCAGCGTCACACAGTAGGCTATTTACCCTCCACGTAGTTGGAGGAGGCCCGACTCAGCAGTGAGCCATTTAGAGAGTAGTAGTATAATTTATAAAGATGTATGACTAACTATAACTGTTTTTGTTAAATACTAGTGCGAAGCCGGGCGGACCGCTAGTGTAATAATCAACTTTCAAATACCTAACGTTCATTGGCAAAATGGCGAATGTAACAAAAAGGTAAACATATTTTTTGGCGAAGGCTTTGTTGAATTTGGAATGTAGCACGACCAAGACGATTACGTAAATGTTCAATTGTTGTATAAAAAAAAAACTATTTATAGTAGATTCGCTCGTTAACTTTGGGAAAATATCTACAGTTAGCTGCAGTAGTATACTAACTTTTTCGGTAATCCAAAGTAGTACATATTATAATTATGCCTAGTTATATGTTTTTGTATCTTACATACACTCGCACTGAGCGCGTTAATATACGAGTAACACATTAATGCTCGCAATTAACTCTACGCGCGTATTACATAACACACAAGTCTTAGACCAGATTATTCCAAATGTTATGTCTATTAAAACACGGCTTCAATATCTGTTGCGTAGTTTTAAGGATTTAAGCGTACATAGAGACTGACGAAAGCGACATTGTTTTATAATAATGTAGTGATAGTGATGATATATCTAGTTTTCAGATTAGAAATAATATCATTTATGATGTTTATCATTGCTCTGTCCATTATAAGACCACCGTTCTAACAACAGGGAGATTATGAGAGAAGAATAAATATTCAGGAATTAGAGTACCTAATGTTAACGTATGAGTCAAATTTTAAAGTGATTCAGACGGCATTAAAATTCAAAAACAGGCCAACAGTATTGCGTAACCCAAAATATATTGCATTCCGACACAAAAATTCTGAAAGCGAATGCTGTTGATATGTGTATTTAGGATATGTCAAACGAATGTTTTGGCGTAATATGTTCACCGATACATTGGGGACATGATTAATATTAAGGCGAGGTTTTCCAACAGTGATGATAGGTAAATAACTCGTTGCGCTACAAATGCGGCACACACAAAATACTAGCATTATCCTTTTTTCTAATTAATTAATTTAAATACAATTTTATAAAATAGTCGCTAGGACTGGCCCCGGCTTCGCACGGGTACAATGATGAACCTCTAAATTTATTAGTGTTTATCTACAATATTATGGATGTATTATTCTTAAAAACCTTCCTCTTTAATCATTATATCTATTAAAAAAAACCGTCTTGCGTAGTTTTAAAGACTTAAGCATACATAGGGACGGACAGACGACAGCGACTTTGTTATATATTAAGGTAGTTATAGTTATAAACAGTAGCTTTCCTTGATAGGTAATAAAAAAATATTCATTTAATATCAAGGTAAAACTTCGATGTCGTATTTAATCTGTTCTCTACTACTACTACTCATGACACATGACCCCACTGGTGAGTCAGGCCTCCTCCAACTACATGGAGGGTACTCGTAATTAGCCTACTACGCTACGCTGGCCAGACGGGTTGGCACAGGGTTTCGTATCAAGTTTTCCTTCTCTAACGGCTAGGTTATCGGCCTTGTCATTTCCTTTTGTCGGCTCTTATCAAGATGGAATGGGGTGGTGACATTATGTATTTTAAATCCGTCACAATATTTTGAAGTTATAAATAGCGCAGTTTTCTATAACTTGTTCTTTCGATTGAACTGTTTGTAATACTAGTTTTTGCTTTCGACGTTCACTTCATAATATCTTCCACTTATTGTGTATTTTTTTTTCAGATCTGCCACTTTAATACTTATCGAGATGCGAACGATTAAATGTGTTTGAATTCGAAACAAGAGCGTTTTATGCCAACGCCTAAAACGCACAGTGGAACGGAATAAGAGAGCTAAGTGTCATGATAAAAAAGTTATATAATTTTCATTCTTAAAGACCAATTAATCATATTATGTATACAGCATTAAATTATATATTTTGATTTGGCAACTCATATTATTAATATCTGCCAGCAACCAGTATAAGATATGCTTATGATTAGAAACTATTAGAAGTGACAAGAAGAAGAAAACGAAAGAAATAATAAAAAAGTTATTCAGTAGATATTTTGTGATACTAAGTTACGGATGAAAGTGCATTATCCAATTACGGAACTTATTTGATATAGATACGGCTCATCATCATTATTTTAGCCAAAAGTTGTCTAGTACTGGACTCCCCCAAGGATTTCCACGAAAGTCCTGCCCGTATCCATCGCTTTCCGGCGACCTTAATCAGGTCACCAGTCCACCACGTAGGCTAATTACCCTCCATGTAACTGGAGGAGGCCCGACTCAGCAGTGGGTAATATATGGGTTGAGTAGTTTATTATATGTAAATGAACGTAAATTTGTTCTACGTCATATTAATCACTATCATCACTACATATTATAAAACAAAGTCGCTGTCGTCTGTCCGTCCCTATGTATGCTTAAATCTTCAAAACTACGCAACGGATTTGAAAGCGGTTTTTTAATAGATAGAGTGATTCAAGAGGAAGGTTTATAGATAATTGCATAATATTTTAGAGAAACACTGATAAATTTAGAGGTTCATCATTGCACCCGTGCGACGCCTGAGCGGGTCGCTAGTTCTATTATAAAAAAAATTTTCGTGTGACAACATCTATCATCTATATCCCCCTGAATGCTACGGGTGGTCTAGATTATTTTTAATTTTTAGACATAAATCTTTTTTTTATGATACAGCATACAAAAATACATACAACCTAAATTTTCACCCCTCTACGATCAACCCCTATTTTTTATAGCGATATTATATGGCGATTATATGGCGATTATATGGCGATTATATGGCATATCAACGTTTACCGGGTTAGCTAGTCTAAGAATAAAATGCTGTTATAAATTAAAATTGTGATTATCACATCTACTTACATGTTGTTTTAATTGAATTATAAAATTATTTTGCGGCAATCGTGGTTACGGTACTCATGTAAATGTTGATGCTTCATAATACCTGTGACGATTTTTATTATATTTTCATCCAGCATTGTCTGGTATGTGACCCAAAACTGCCTCGCCCAGTTTTCATCATGGCAGATTAAGAGTAACAGACATTCGTATTAACTTTCCCAAAACAATCTATTTCGGTGGGACATTTTGGAGCTTTAGCTGTCAACACTGATAATCATAAACATCTTTTTTTTTTAATTTCCCCTAGAAATATTCAGCTCGTAAATTACTCATTGTTGAGTCGGACCTCCTCCAATTACATAAAGTTATTAGCCACGCTGAAGGAGACGGATTGGCAGTTACGTATACATTTTACTTCACTTGCGGCTAGGTTTTCGACGTCACTTCCTTTTGTCGGCTCTTATGACACCCTCAATTTGAAATGTGGTGGTGAAACTATATATTCTAAATCCCTCCCTACACGTAATTTTGTTTAAAAGTTTCCCCTGCATCAGTCATAGCTTGTATCGCGGGGGCAGTTTCCAAACCTGAAATTCACTAACCACAAAGACCCTTGCCCGACCCCGGAATTGAACCGGGGACCCGTGATCCAAAGGTCCATATCTAACCGCTAATTGCACTACTTTATTTATTTTATCTTACATGTATTATTGTACATTTTACTACCCTTTCTCAAGTTCTTAATAATGTCCCTCCCAAGGTTGTCTGTAAGAAATTTAGCATTTAGATAAGACCACCCCTTGTTCAAATTGTTGTAGTTATTGTATTCTGTCTATTTTTACAATAAAGAGTTAATCTATCTATCTATCTAACCCCTAGAGCAACAAGGCAGTCTTAGTAGTGCGTACAAGGTGTGCTAAAGTAAACATTACGTTGAGGGGAAATAAGTTCCTTCTAATAAATAAATAAATATCCTTGGACATTTCACACAACGCCATCTCGTCCCAAGTTAAGCAACTTAATGCTTGTGTTATGGTAACGAGATGGATGATAAACTACGTATATACATTTTTTTTTTGTAAATACATACATATTATAGATAGGAATGACACCCAGACTCCGAGCCAGTGCCTCTGGTTTAGACAAAGACACTTGCCCGACCCCGGAATCGAACCCGGGACCCGTTGATCCAAAGGCAGCACATCTAACCACTAGACCAACGAGGCAGTCTAGTCTTCTACTTCAACAACACGCTTCCCCAAACAGAGCAGGAACAAGATAGATAGATAGATAGATATTCTTTATTGTACCTGTACACAAAAGAAACTTAAACATGAACTAAGTAATAAAACTTAAACATGAACTAAAATTACAGTACAAATGGCGGTCTTATTGCTAAAAGCAATTTCTTCCAGACAACCGTTGGATGGACTTAGCTGGAACAAGAATCCGTACTATATTTGATCACCGTCCTATATCTAAAATGGTCCTATGTATACCTTCTGTCTAATACCGTCTCAGGAAGCATTGCTAGCAGGTTCTGTTCTTATATAACTAAGTATACAATAACATGCTTCGAGTTCAGCGGGTCCTAAAATGCTTCGCCTAAAAAGGTCTACCGATAGTCTTATATTTTCAAATTGACCATTCATTTTGGGACTTTGCGATGATTTTTTTAAACTGGCAATACACAACAAAGGATGCGTTTTTTAAGCTGGCAATAATGTATTAAACAAAGTTTTCCGGCCGTAAAATATCTATCAATTATTATTTACGTCTCACATTATGTCAACATTGCCCCTGAAATACAGAGGCATGTCATCAGCAATTTCGTGCTCGACCGATCGGCAAAAACTTTCCCCGCAATTCTCCAGTCAATTAACTTCAAAGGTAATGCAGCAACGCAAATGTAGCGATAATCGTTTAAGGCCCATTGAGGATGAACCTTGCGCTCTATTGACGTGCTAAGATTATTTCGGACTTGAGAAATTGGACTAAAAACAGACTAAATTAAAATTGGATCAGTATTTCCTCACATTAGCACGTTGCAAACAAACTCTGTGTATACAGAGTGTAATAAAAAAAATACGGGTTCACTCCGGGAGTGCCGAAAGAAGGGAAAATTAAAAGGGCGGCAACTAAAAAAAGCGCCCTATTTACTTCCTATTCTATTCTATTCCTGTCTTGTAATCGGAACTTTATTGTATTTTGCAAAAAAAATTGTTCTACGTTGAGTTCTGATAGTGCATTAACTCCTGAAACGATAAAAATAAAAGCCAATAACGTCATACAAAATATAAATAAATCCACAACTATATCAATCTCAAATAAAACAGTGACAATAAATTTACAAAATTGCGCCAGTGTATCCAATATTTAATTTAAAATATACTAACTACACTATAAATTTTATAGCAATAAATGTTTTATTTTATTTAACTAGACGCGTTCGCGGTCTGCTATATGTACATGTATTATTTAAATGCACACACTATAGCTGCGTCTCGTAACGGTGTCGCGAATTTCACATTTTACAGCCTTCCCAAGAAAAGTGCTCAACTTTTATATTTTCTCACCTTTTAAACCTTTCCTGGACTCACACGAATATTTCAAGACCAAAATTAGCCAAATTGCTCCAGCCATTCTCGAGTTTTAGCCAGACTAACGAACAGCAATTCTTTTAAATATATATAAGAAGAAGAAGAAAATAGATAGAAGAATAGAAGATAGATTGTGTGTTATTTATTTTTGTTGGACTATTTCCCAGCAATCCTAAGAGTGTATTCGAATAAAATCATTTTGGTTTTGATGCTGTTAGTACAAGATACAGAGCGCAACAACAGTAGTTGTTTTAGCAACAAAAGCGCCGGGTCATTGGTCACGTGAAGGTTCGCTTCTGATGTTAATTAAGGCCATCTGCATACATTGTTCCCTATAAAACAATCAGTACAAGCGTTGGCGACGAGTTCTCTGTATTTTGTACCAAAATAAAATGTGACGCCTACTTACGGATGAAAGAAGAACAGAGATAAGGATGGTTTTCTTACAATACCGACATAGTAATAGTCCAGTCAATTTAGACATTCGAAGGTGCATAAAGTCCCAACAAGCTTGAAATCAGTCAAAATGTTCAAAACATAATTATAAATAATATTTAAAAGTTCCTCATCATTCCCGTGTGTGGAAAAAAATAATTCAAAGACATATCCAGAAAATGAGTTTTTCGCGTTTTTCAGCAAAACGGTAAGTTTTATCATAAAAGTTCTTGTGACAAAATTGTAGATCATAAAATTATCTTTACCTAATTCGTACCCTTTATTTGTACAATATGGAATAAAGTAAATCGTAGTTTCAGCCCAAAAATGACCTACTACTTGGTCAGGCCTTTTACAAAGCCATGCAGGGAAATTAGTCTACTGTGGGTTTGTATCAAGTTTTCCTTCTCTTGCGGCTAGGTGATCTGCATTTTGTGTTCCTTTAGCCGCCTCTGTCAACAGCATCAGGAAGTTGGTAACATTGTGTATTCTAAATCCATCACACGCGGAAATAAAATACCTAAATAAGCTCTAGAAAATTCGTTGATTGCAGCTAGTGCTAAGTCAATAATGTTTATGTGAAATAAATACCGACTTTCCGACGAAATCCAAAGCAAATTATTCCCATCAAGAGAAGTAGGTAATGGAAAATAACCAATAGCTTAAATGACCAAACTAAATTAAACTCGTTTAATGGTTCGTTAATAAATAAATATCCTTGGACATTTCACACAACGCCATCTCGTCCCAAGCTAAGCAACTTAATGCTTGTGTAACGAGATGAACAATAAAATAAAATTTACCATTTAAAATTGAAAATTTACCATTTCCATATATATATCATTCACCGGTTCGGAATGCAGACAAAAACGACACCCAGACTCGGAGCAAGAGCCTCTGGTATACACAAAGACACTTACCCGGTCCCGGAATCGAACCCGGGACCCCGTGATCCAAAGGCTGCGCATTCAACCCCTAGACCAACAAGGCAGTCGTGAGATTTGTGAGCCCAGTTAAAAAGGCCCAGTAAGTATAATCTTGTATGGTAGTACTAGCTTACTTAGCTCATTCCAGTCAGTTGGGCGTGCGCCAAGTCTCAGTCATAACACGATAAACACAACCATATTATATTAGTAAAGACGTGTTGTCGCAACTTAAATGATTTGAAACTATCAGTTTGTTTGCTTACTTTGTGATCTGCTTCCGTCTTTAAATTTAGTCTTGCGAATCCATTTATATGCGCGCCGGGAAGTGCATTACGCGATAGATATTTGCCAAGTGTTGAATCTCATCTTTTTAACATAACCTGAGTTTTTAAATGCATAGTACCGTAAAACGTCCTAAGTTTAGTACTTCGAGCGTTCACATTTTTTTTAATTTAATGATATTTGTAAAAAAATATTAATTACATTATTCATTAACATTTCACCCTCTAAATGACCCAGTAGGGGGTCATTTATAGCTGAGTGTAATTCGTGTTCATGAATTTCATGTTTATAAACTACCCCCGCAAATACAGGTATCCTGACACGACGAGCATCCTGCGACGTCTGACACGCATATTGCAATATAGTTAATCTCAACTTGAGGTGGGGAAAAGTTCGTGTTATCAAGTAATCAATAAACTAGGCAACAGTTATTATGTGATGTATTATACGGCGAAAGTGTGAATCCATAACGAGAGGCCACCATATTTATTAATGGTCCATCTAAATCGATATTGTGTTTGGTGGATCATCAATGGGTTAGCAGCACACTTTCTCACACACAGCACCAAAATTTTAACCGTCTATCCTTTCACCGCATTAGCATAACGAAACTAGTGTGGACTGGCGTTTAAATTGGTGACAGTTGGTGTGATTTTCGGTTCGATTCCCGCACGGAAGAAATATTTGTACGACCTACAATATTTGTTCCGGGTCTGGGTGTTTTCTATCTATAATATATATGTATGTATTTACAAAAAAAAAAAGATATAAGTAGTTTATCATCCATCTCGTTACCATAACACAAGCATTAAGTTGCTTAGCTTGGGACGAGATGGCGTTGTGTGAAATGCCCAAGGATATTTATTTAAATAAGTATAAATAAATATAATCAGGTCGTCCAAATATTTCTTCCATGCGGGGATCGAACCCGCGACATGCTGCGCAGCAGTCGATCGCTCAACCACTTCGCCAAGGTATGGGAGGAGAGAAGGAAAACTTGATTCGAAACACTATGCCAACCCGTCAGGCCAGCGTGGCACAGTAGGCTAAGTGCCCTCCATGTAGGTGGAGGAGGCCCGGCTCAGCAGTGGTTCATTTATAGACTGAGAAGAAGTGTGGCGGGACTCATTCCACGACCGACTTAAAAAATGTATGCGATATAAAGGACTCGAATAACAAAATCGTCTACTACTACTATTCAGCCCATAGATGACCCAGTGCTGAGTCGGGCCTCCTCCAATTATTTGACTGCCTCGTTGGTCTAGTGGTCAGATGTGCCGCCTTTGGATCAACGGGTCCCGGGTTCGATTCCGGGGTCGGGCCAGTGTCTTTGTCTAAACCAGACGCACTGGCTCGGAGTCTGGGTGTCATTTCTATCTATAATATGTATGTATTTACAAAAAAAAAATGTATATAAGTAGTTTATCATCCATCTCGTTACCATAACACAAGCATTAAGTTGCTTAACTTGGGACGAGATGGCGTTGTGTGAAATGTCCAAGGATATTATTATTATTATTGGGGGGGCAATTAGCCTACTGTGCCACGCTGGCCAGATTTGTTGGCACAGGGTTTCGTATCAAGTTTTCCTTCCCTTGTGGCTAGGCTATCGGCCTGTCATTTCCTTTTATCGGCTCTTACGACACCCTTAGGGTGGAATGGGATGGTGACACTACTCTAATTCCGTCACATCATAAACACATGGTAGCATCGCTAAAACAAACCAGTAATGAATCAATAGCTAAACACAAGCTACATTCCAAGGGTATTTGCCTAATTTATCTCAGTAGGTACTGTTATTTAGACCTGTTTTGTAGACCTGGCTTTATAGTTGCGTCATTTTCCACCTAAACTGACAAAGGCTAGCGCGTTCAGGTTCGCATTTGCAGACCGGTTCCGTGGCCAGTGTAGACGCAAAAAGTGATAGTCATAGTGAGACCTTAACGATTGGCTTTCACGTTCAGAAACGTATCCTTTTAATCGGGCTGGTTCTTTAAGGACTGAATAACTGCCGTGCTTAAACTATAATGCCGTTAACTGCAATACCTAACTATGACTAAGCAAACCCATTTTAACATTATATTTATTCTTTACTATATACAATTCGACTAACTGATTGACAAGTTTTACTGACCCAGGTATCGCTAAGAAATTGACGCCATGTTGGTTAACGACAATTTAGCTCGAGGATGATATATACGCAGTAACGTATTTATTTGCACGGAATGGTCTAACCATGGACGTATAAAAAAAGTTTTTTTTTTATACATCCATGGGTCTAACCTAAACTTCAACGAAGTAACAAAGTGTGGAAGAAATATGTCCTCTGACTGAGTTCGAAACCCATTGAGTATTGTCTCAATGGATTGGGAATGAAACAATTGAATAAATATATCCAGTGATTTAAATGTTAAGATGGACGATACAGAGAAAATGCTCCATGTGTGTTTTCCCAGACTTATTAAGGACTTAATTAATTAGGGAAAAAACTCGGTTATCATCAGTCTTCTCTTTAGTTCAATCTATCAAAAATACCCATTTCCAACCACTGTAGTGGCTGTTTCCTTTTGTCGGCTCTTACGACACGCCCAGAATGGGATGGGGTGGTGAAACTATGAATTAAAAATCCGTCACTACACGCTCGTAAGTTTTATAGCATACAGCTAAACCGATTTCGATAAAAAATTGTATGGGACCAATCTAAAGACTACATATTCCAATATTTATAATTTCAGCTAATAAATAACGCAACATCATGTAACATTCGCATACATTCCTTATTCTATGTGATGTCATTCACATAATATCGAATTAAGAGTCTCCTTAGTTGAATTCAGTTCAACATTTGTTTTTCATAGCAGTAAGATTGTCTTTTATTTTAAAGATGCCAACCATCCTTACTCATGTTTACGGTCCACAATTGTTATGCAACAACAGTCATAAGATGTCATCACAATTCATAAATAAAGCACCAAAATGATCTAACTGCCGCAACAATAGTATACAATGACGTACCAGCAGAGTAATCAATGAAATGGCACCACGCCAGTTGGACGCAATCCTATTTACAAACATTGAAACGACATAATGAAAAGAAAGTCGGATACAACAGACGTACATATGGGATTGTTCTAAACTTCATTGTGGATTGACAAAGATGCAAGCTCGAAATTTGGCCTATGACTATGCTTTAGCAATAAGACTGCCTCGTTGGTCTAGTGGTTAGATGTGCCGCCTTTGGATCAACGGGTCCCGGGTTCACACAACGCCATCTCGTCCCAAGCTAAGCAACTTAATGCTTGTGTTATGGTAACGAGATGGATGATAAACTACTTATATACATTTTTTTTTTGTAAATACATACATATTATAGATAGAAATGACACCCAGACTCTGAGCCAGTGCCTCTGGTTTAGACAAAGACACTTGCTCGACCCCGGAATCGACACCCTCAAGATGGGATCGATTGGTGACACAATTTATTCTAAATCCGTCACCACACAGAATTCTAAGAATATAAAACAACACAACTTTTCTATCTATTCAAGACAAATCAGGTCAACAGATGTTTCAATCTGTTAATGTCTTAAAACTCGGTTATGTGCGCTAATGTAATTGTTACTATGTCAAACATTCAACATATAACTATTCGCACATCACAGAAAAACGCTAGACAGATGGACAGACAAGTCATTTGGTGATTCTAATTTTTTTGGCACAAGTCTTAAATAATTGTGAAAATAGCGTAACGTTTCCAGACACATTTTTTATTTTACAGACAAAATTATAAACATAAACTAAAGACGTCGTTAGAAGTAAAATGTCTGTACTCTTCTGTATGGGAGTATTGACAGTCTACGAACAACTGAGCAGAGTCCGTTCTTACATTGCTAGGAACTAGGAACCCACAATTCCAACAGTAACTAACTAATTCAAAATTGGTAATCCGTTCAAGTGGTATGATGCCATAGACTTACGTACACTTACACGTCAACCTCTTATTTCAGGGGTTAAAAAGGAAATAGTTACTTATTTTTCTTAATTACTCAAAGAAACACTACCTACTTAAATACTAACAAATATACATTAGTAATTTCATTGTTTATTTCAAGAATATCTCGAGATAATTTACAGTCCCAAAGCAATCTTGATTACAGTCCTCGCTAATCTTTATGGCCGCTCTGAATGTAGCCGCATTACGCTGCGCACAACACAAAATCAGGTATCAGCGGGACGTACGCGGGGCGGTTTCACCCGCAAGCGTCCTCCCCTACCGCGTGTTAGTGTGAGTGAGCTACGTTCGTATTGGTTTTGAAATGTACGATGAGCAAGTTCGTATCCACGGCTACATTCAGGACTGTACCACTTCATCAAATTACTGACAGCTTGTTTTCGAATCGATAACTCCGAAGTAATTGTACATCAAATCGATTAGTTTAATCGATGTTCTAATAGACGTGACAGAAGATGTGGAGATAGCGATCATGAATCAACCGAGTTAAACGCCAGCTGTGATAAGCAAGTCACGAATTAAGGCGATCCTAATTAAGTTTGACCCGCATGGTTCCTACATTACGCTAGGGCTGTAATGGAGAAGTTTGTACTCCAAATGTCAATTGCACAGTGTATTTGGTGCAAAAATGTAGTCGAGAGTAAATCAAAATTCACGTGAAACAAAACAAAAAATTTTGAAGAATTTACAGATTTTCATGGAGTAACAAAATTTCCACATATCTGGGTGAATCAAAAAGTTCTTAGAAGTGCATATATATGAAACCTTTTTGGATCAAGTTCGATATTCAAATTAAAGAGTGTCTATCACACTATATTTATGCAGACTGTCACTTGTTTTTGTCAGTTCGTTCGCATGTAATAAATTTTTTTGTGCAACGAGTTGCTAAAAAGTGAAAATTATGGATAAAAGTGAGTTACGTGCGGTGATAAAATATCTCAGTTTGAAAAAAATGTCTACGAAGGAAATTTTTTTGGACATTCAGCAGACATTAGGGGTTGATGCTGTACCCTATTCTACGGTTGCGTACTGGGTGGCTGAATTTAAAAGAGGTAGATCAAGCTGTAAAGATGACCCGCGTTCTGGGCGGCCTTCAACCTCCGTTACAGACGAAAATGTCAAAAAGGTTGAGAATCTGGTTTTGGAAGACAGAAGAATGACTATAAAACATATAGCTGAGATCCTAAAGATATCTTTTGGTAGCGTTCAATCCATTTTAATTGATTCACTGGGGTTCAAAAAAGTGTCTGCAAGATGGGTGCCACGAATGTTAACCGACGAAAACAAAAAGCGACGTTTGGAAATTTCCAAGCGTAATCTCGAAATGTTCCAGCGTGATTCGGATAATTTTTGCCGTCGTCTTGTCACCATGGATGAAACGTGGGTCCACCATTTTGATCCTGAAACTAAAAGACAAAGCATGTCTTGGAAACGACCATCCTCTCCATCCATTAAGAAATTTCGAGTTGCTCCTTCCGCTGGCAAAGTTATGGCCTCTGTGTTCTGGGATAGTGAAGGAATCCTTTTTATTGATTACATGCCAAAAGGCCAGACGATAACTGGACCCTATTATGCAAATTTAATCCCGAAAGTGCGTGAAGCGATTAAAGAAAAACGTCGTGGAAAACTGTCGTTGGGCGTGTTGTTCCTTCAAGATAACGCTCCTGCCCATCGATCGGAAGTTGCGCTCAACGCAATACGCTGTGCTGGCTTCAATCTCCTTGACCACCCACCATATTCTCCGGACTTAGCCCCAAGTGATTTTCACTTATTTCCAAAATTAAAAGAGGAAATTCGTGGAACAAAATTTCACGATAATGACGCGGTTATAGCTGCCGTAGAGGACTTTTTCGAGAGTCAAGAAAATAATTTTTTTTCACAAGGAATAATGAAGTTAGAAACGCGTTATTCTAAATGCATTGCATTGGAGGGAGATTATGTAGAAAAATAAAATATTATTATTTAAATCTTTGCATTTTTTAATATTGATTCCAAGATTTTTTTGATTCACCCTCGTACATTACAAAAGTATTGACAGCCTGTCCTAGTAATACCTATATTCTATCCATAAATTTACGGAAAAGCAGACTGCCTAGCCTAGAAGGAGCCTGTATCTATCCATTTTATAAGCGTGGCTCAGTAGGCTAGTTTATCTCCAAGAATGATGGAGAAACCAAGTCAGCAGTGGGTCATTTATGGGATGAAGAGATGCAAAATTTGTAAAACAAACAATCTCTTTGTAAAACTGGCTAAGAAGATGGTTCCTTCGAAATAGAAAAAAAAAATGTGCACATAAGGGATCCATTGGTCTTAAGGTCTCGTCATTATGGCTATAGATGTAGTGGTTTATAGTTATATGAATAAAACGGATATCAACGGACCCTTGTCATTGTCATTACATAACATATTTTGTAAAAGATTTTCACAAAGTTCTTACAAATCAACACACTGAAGGCGAAAACAACACAACACCAGAGTCGGAAACGCGGCGGAGACGATTTCCTTGTATTGTTCGTATTAATATAAAAGACGACATACAATTCGGAGCGTTCTTCTTTGGTTTTTGGTCTTCAGCAATTGAAGCTTTGATCCACTGGGTCGGAATGCTGCACTGCAGAGAAAAACCGATAAGAAACTCTGTAGTTGTTTTTTTTTTCAATTGATCTGAGTCTCAGAGTTGTAAGATTAAATTCTCTAAGTCAGGCACAACATAATATACCACCAACATAATTATACAACAACCGATATAACAATGCCAAAAATCGTGCTATTTACGTACGAGTACTGAGACTGTAGGTTTAGAGTATAGTATAGTTATAAACTTAAAGTTCGTATTTTTTTTAAACGAAGCCTCTGCATTAGTTATGGCCTGTATCACAGGGGCAATTTACAATCATGTAATTCACAAACACAAATGACTCCCAGACACAGAGCAACTGCCTCTGGTTTACACAAAGATACTTGCCCGGCCCCGGATTCGAAATGGGATCCAAAGGCGACTCATTCAAACACTAGACCAAGGCAGACGAACAGTACACAGCTTAAAGCCCATAGTGGCACGTGTTTTAAAGTAGCGTAAAGAACGAAGAAGAATAATTGTGAATCAATTTGTTATAAAACAAACAGATTCACTTTCTATGACTACAAACAAAAATGCTCAACCCTAAGAATAACACTACTTATCGTTCACCAAACACGTTTCATTGCGACATCACTTTCTCTTGCAATTTGTCATTCCACCTATCATCTATGCAACTAATGTTGGTTTTTATGGTTTCGCCGGTAAACGAGCCTTGTCTACATGTTCGTCACACTCCACTTAATTTAGTCGTGCCTATGTATAGTGAAAACGTCATGGAGACCTACGTGTATATCATGAGATAGTTATTTTATTGAAAGTTTTCAAAAACCACCCTTCAACCTAGTACACACTAGATTGGCTCAGACTGTTTCCACGTTTGGACTTCCACTGCTTCTCCCAAGAAGCGGCACAATATAGTGGTAAGATCATTTTAGTTTGATAATATCTTTACCCAAGCCATAAATAACAATCTATATACAGCACATACATAATCCACTGCTGAGTCGGGCCTCCTCCAGTTAAATGGAGGGCTGTAAGCCTACTGTGCCACGCTGCCCAGACGGGTAGGCACAGGGTTCCGTATCAATTTTTCCTTAGCGGTCTTGTCATTTCCTTTTGTCCGCTATTACGACACCCTCAGAGCGAATTGGGGTTGTGACACTATGTGTTCTAAATCCACATCCACACGGAAAGTCTAATAACATAAACGGACCAAAAGAGCCATCAATAGGATATGTCAAGGCCGATGCCAAAGCCGCAAGAGAAGGAAAATTTGATACGAAACCCTTTTTTTTTCGCCCTGGGTAAAGTCCTTTATGGACTTCCTCGCCGGCCACGGGGATGGCCAGCGAGGGGAGTGTGGGACTCTCCCCCATAGTGGGGGCCTACCCACTAAACCTCCCCGGGGTGCTCCAACTCGCGTCCTGTATCGGCATTGTGGGATCTGATGCAGAACCACGCTGACACGAAACCCTGTGCCAACCCGTCTGGCCAGCATGGCACTGTAGACTTATTACCCTCCATGTAATGGGTGGAGGCCCGACTCAGAAGTGTGAGCCATTTATGGGCTGAGTAGTATGTTATTACAAAAAATATCTTTTAGACATTTCGTTGCAATCTCTTGAGATTAATCCGGATTCGCATTTCCTGGCTGCGCATTATAAACTGCATTGCGTGGGCTTCATCCTCATTGTAGCTAATGCTTGTCGCCATATCATTAATAATGTGCTCAATTGGATATGTAATGTTGCATGTAGCATGTTTTATGTCTTTGATTTCTTTAAGTTCATTTGTCTTGTCCAAATTAATTTCCTGTCATTCAAACTCAAACTCACAATGAACTTTATTTACGTAGGTTTTATCACAAAACTCTTATAAATCGTCATATTTAAAGTTACCATTATCATCATCTTACGATCCCTGTCCCACGCTAGGTGGTAGTCTCCATACACACCTATCAGTCGTCATATCTACAGTCACACCTGTCATACATTGAATGTACTACTGGAATAATTTAGAGCTAGAGTGAGTGTCCTCAGTCAATCAACAATAACGGAGTATTTGATAAATACTACACAAGATTTCTCGTAGTATTAATATTAATAAAATAATTATATTAATAATGAATAAAATAATTATCAAACCTTTAGAACTTTTCAAAATGTTTGAATGATGCGAAATTTTTCAGAATGTTTTTTCTAAATATTATCACAGCCACACATTATTATTTAATTTAAATAATAATAACACACCTTTATTATAATATATTATACCTATATTTTAAATTATACAGAATTTAATAAATCACTATCGATTTCCTTGACATATTTTTCATGACATTATTTTTCCCTAATACGAATTCCTTTGTATTTTCGCAACCGATAACGCATTATAAATTATTCAGGTAAAATGTAGTAACATTGCGTGAGGAGCACAAAGACATGTGCTACACCTACATACAACAATTTGCTTGAGAGGTGAAGAATCTCTTCATTGAGAGAAGTCTTCTTTGTCACCCACTCTAAACAACCTATTATGTTGTTTAAAGGCAGTACCTATTCATAATTTATCTAATAAACCCGTCTGGTACAGTACGGTAGTTTCCCTCAATGGAAATGGAGGAGGTCTAAGTTAGCAGTGGGTAAATTATGGCCGAAAACCTCTTGCGGTTAGGTTTACGGCTTTTTCATTTCCATTTATCGGTTCTTACGACACACTCAGGAAGGAATGGGCTGGTGACACTATGTATTCTAAATCCGTCACCGTTCCGTCACAAAAGGCACAAGCTAAAGTTAATGCTAAAACGGTTAAAATCGACTATCACCGTGGCTTTGATTGTTTAATAAGACTGTTGAATTCGCAGGTGTGCTCCCAACCCAACGTAATTTAGAAAACTCCACATATCGAATGTAACTCTGTATTTAATAAAATAATTCCAATGAGAATTCTGCTCTTTTTTCGGCAGCTATTATGACTTCGCCAAATTACAAAAAAAAAACAATGAACGGCTAGAAAATAACTGTGTGAACAGCCGAACATAAACTAATTGTATACGTGAGTATAAATAAATATAGTTCAATGCTCTTTGCTAGAAAATAAAGTCTTGTTTGGTTATTATATAATCAGGAATCGACAGCCAAGAGCGCCCATAGAGCTATTAAATACTTCTTGTTCTAACTACTTGTTATGAGAAGAATAGAAATATCTTATTATACTTAATCGTGTACACCCTAGTGGTAGATAATTTTGAGAACCTCAAAAGATGTTGAACACCTACCAAAAACCTATGGGCCTTAAATGCCTAAAATAAATATGCTTTTTTATTATTATTTTTATTGTGGCAAATAAATTGATATTCTTTATCGTCGTTACAGCTCATAAATGACTCACCACTGGGTCGGGTCTCCTCCAAATTCATGGAGGGAAAATAGCCTACTGTGCCACGCTGGCAAGACGGGTTGACACAGGGTTTGTATCAAATTTTCCTTCTCTTGGGGCTAGGAGATCGATGATGCCTCTTGCGTTCTTTCTTCGTTAGGAGCCTCTTACGATACCCTAAATATGGTATGGGTTGGTGACATTGTGTATTCTAAACCCGTCTTCACACGGATATTACTCAAACAAAATTAAAATAAAATAAATATGATACGGCATTCAAAGGATACCCGAACTCCTGTTTCACTAGACATTTATCAGTAGCTTAACGACAAAATTGAAGCAGTCGATGATACCACACTTACGGCCAATTACGATCCGAAAAATTCAGATAGCCAGCCAGTTTTTGAAAGGCTTCGTAATTTGAACAGCGATCTTCAATGTAACAGAATTAATTAGTGTCTGAACTAATTGCTTTGCCACCGGAACAGCTGTCCTTCCTGGGCAAGAACAATGCACACATAATTGCAAAACCATCGTTGAGAAGTTTCTGAAACGAGTATCTTTAGTCCGAAATATGTCAACAACGGATATCTTTCTGTAGAAAGTATGTCACCTTTGCTTAGGAGATAGAATACTAAATCATGTATTATTTATCACCGACTTGATTGCCATTGACCCCAGGCTTGCGTGATGGAAAGCAACGCCAAATGCCCTGTCGGACGCCGTCTCTCACATACACACGACGAAACACAGTAAACGGCTTGGCGCCGGACTAGATGTGAGTGTGGTAGCTAGCCGGGCGGACCATTAGATCCTACCACCAAGCGTGGTAGGTTTTGTTGACTTTTAGAACACGCGTTTTTTTTCAGTGTGAGTTGGGGATGTGTAATATACTGCCCCATCCTCACACGGGGTCAACAAGATATGAAAGACACTTGCTCTGAGTCTGCGTAACATTTTCGTTAAACAGCTCTGCAATACTGGTATACGTAGATCTGAGGTTTAGTTTCCAAAAAAAATATATATTAATATCTCTATTAGATTAGATATTCGCGATAATTTAAATGTAAGTACTCGTATCTAATAATAATAAATTAAAAAGAATTTGTCATAGTCGGAATTATGACGAAAATATCAACTTCAACGTGCGTAGAATGCACGGTCCTACCACGTAGAGACATTAAGAAATACAATCGCTTCAACCAAAAACACAACTTAAGTAGCAGATTGAACAATTGAAATCTTGGTTCTTGGTTACTGAAAAGATCATGTTGCCCAAATGAGGCCAAGATCAGATATCTGTGTCATGACTGTGAGTTGATGAAGGATTGTTGTTGATACTTTATTATTTGTATGTAGTAAGTACCAACTTGTGCCTGCGACTTGAATCACGAAGAGTTCAAACCCGTTCCCAAATCTAAATACTCAAAAAACAATTTCTTTCGCTCTTCTACTTTTAAAACGATTATTTTGTGTATCAATATACAGGGTGTAACAAAAACTCTACATCCGTAACGAACCTAAAACCATCAATCGAGACTTGAGCACAGAGAACCCAAGGAACATAATAGAACCCAGATTACTAGGCTTATTAGGTTTATAGTAGAATCCTGGTTTAGGAAAACACCCATATCTCAAAGATGAAGAAGGCTATGGGGTTTTTGTTAATACTAAAACTTAGATTTACACTTAGATTCCTAACTTCACTTTAGACTTTTCAAAAACGCCTGTAAATAGGTTAAATTGAAATAAATGATATGAGTTTTTTTTAACTACTACTACTCAACCCATAAATTACCCACTGTTGAGTAGGGCTTCCTCTTGAGGAGGCCCGACCTATGTAACTTGTTACATGGAGGATAATTAGTAGGTATACTGAGTCACGCTGGCACAGGGTGTCGTATCAAGTTTTATCATGCGGCTAGGTTTGCGGCCTTGTCATTTGATTTCGTCGGCTTTTACGACACCCTCAGGATGGAATGGGGTGGTAACACTATGTAGGTATTCTAACTCTGTCACCACATGAACTAGATAATAATATAATTAATAGTTAACGTTGTTTTTTCAATCTATATTTTAATAATAATAAACGTGTTTTTCGGCGGCCGCATTATAGCAGAAAAACATTACAAATTATTAAAATAAAAAATTCGTAGAAAACGATGTGTTTTTTTAACACACAGAAGCTCACACATTATCTGATATTAATTTATTCAAATCATCAGCCCACTCTAGTCTACTGCTGGAAATAATCCTCTCATAAAGAGCACCATCAGAGTGTCGTCCTACACTACGCTTTTATTCAAATAGAAATCTCATATTTACGAATATAAAGAAACAATAAAAGAAACTTTTGCTTTTTAGCTAATCGACCATAACTACGCTTTCAAGTAATGGACGACACGGTTCAGTGAGGATAACAAACAATGCTTAAATAGCTGCTCCTTCTGTAGACTACTGTTGTATTGTTATATCAATAGAGAATCAGCGTGGGTTATTTTGCAGCGAAGCTAAACAAAGCTGCCATGGCTCAGTTAACTCGTCGTCGTCGTTTCAGCCCATGAATGACCCATTACTGAGCCGGGCCTCCTTCAAATTCATGGAGGGAAATTAGCCTAGCGTCACGCTGGCAAGATGGGTTGACAGTTGTCACAGGCTTCGTATCAAGGTTTCCTTCTCTTGCGCCTAGGTGATTTGCCTCTTGCGTTCCCTTAGTCGCTTCTTACGTCACCCTCGGGATGGTATGGGTTGGTGACACTGCGTATTCTAAATCCGTCACCACATGGAGTACTAAAGCCGGCTAACTTAGTTAACTATTATTCATAAACCCGTATAGCACCAGCAATGAGATACAAACTGATGAATGAATTTCGTCATCACAATTTCAGCCAACGATGTCGACTGCTGGGTATATCTACAATAGCCGTTTATATATTAGGGACCCGCCCCGGCTTCGCACGGGTGCAATGATGAAAATCTAATATAATTTATGCATGTATCATACATATAAACCTTCCTCTAGAATCACTCTATCTATTAAAAAAACCGCTTCAAAATCCGTTGCATAGTTTTAAAGATTTAAGCATACATAGGGACGGACAGACGACAGCGGCTTTGTTTTATATTATGTAGTAATAGTGATATTAGCCGTATGTGGTAAATGATTTAAAATACATAGAGGGACCACCCCATTCTATCCTGAGATGTCGTAAGAACCGTCAACAATAAATAAATAAATATCCTTGGACATTTCACACAACGCCATCTCGTCAAGCTAAGCAACTTAATGCTTGTGTTATGGTAACGAGATGGATGATAAACTACTTATATACATTTTTTTTTTAAATACATACATATTATAGATAGAAATGACACCCAGACTCCGAGCCAGTGCCTCTGGTTTAGACAAAGACACTTGCCCAACCCCGGAATCGAACCCGGGACCCGTTGATCCAAAGGCGGCACATCTAACCACTAGACCAACCTAGTCGCAAGAGAAAGAAAGCTTGAAACCAAAACCCTGCGTGGCACAGTAGACTACCCTTCCTGTGATGGGAGGAGGCTCGACTCAGCAGTGGGTCATTTATGGGCTGAGTAGTATTAGTAGTAGCCGGCGCTGAGACACGTGCGTCACCGACCTTAAGCAAGTCACCAGTCCACCAGCACTATATCTCCACTTCCACTTTGTTTCACTTTTGTTAGGTTAATAGAGTCAAAATCGACAATCAACCTTCTATTGATTGTCGATCTTAACAATTCGGTAAATTACCAATAATGTAGTGTTCTTACTTACCACACGCTTCTTACTCAAGCACTTGGAATAAATTTGGATTTATCAGATTAATGTGAGCAACTGCATCGTGTAAGACGGGCACCTCAATAAAAATAAAAGTAACAAGCCTGACACCCGTAACTCTATAAGCATATCCTTAATATTACAAATATATATGTGAGACTAAGAAATAAGACCCACATCATGTAGAACAGAAACACAATAACAACATTGTTGTTCTTTATATGTAAAACATTTAATTTGGATTCAAACCACAGCACTGTACCTTTCATGTTTCAATACCAATCGTAAATCTAATGTTCGCATCATTGTTTTGTCAGCAAGTCGCCAACCGATGAGCGAATAACAATCCAAACATTCCCATATTAAGAAACTTTGATGTTTAAAGTGGAAAATATATTTACTGGCTTTTGACTCGCTGTGATCCGTGTGGTTACGAATTCAGAATACATAGTGTCACCACCCCAGTCCATCCTGAGGGTGTCGTAAGAGACGACCAAAAGGAAATGACAGGGCCACAAGCGAAGTAAAACTTGACACAAAACCCTGTGCCAACCCTGTACCTGCCATGTAATTGGAAGAGGCCCGACTCAGCAGTGGGTCATTTATGGGCCGATTTGTAGTCTTTGTGGAGATCCTTGGGGGAGGCCTATGTCCAGCAGTGGACGTCTTTTGGCTGAAATTATGATGATGATTGTAGTAGTTTCACTGGTAGGCCATCGTGTGAATTGAATCTGCTTCTATACAAACATTTGTGGTTCTCATATGTATATTTCTAAATGAATTGCTATTGGTCGTGCAGTAATAAAGGTTTGTTATAGTAATAGACAGATTTTTTTGCATTTAAGATAAAATGCGACAGTCAAATTCCATTTTAGATAAAACTTAGACGTCTGCAACAAAAAAGAACCAGAATAAAACAAAAGACTACATATAACCAGTCAATGTTGATTTTAGCGTAGTGAAACGTATGATATTATCCTGAGTTACTTTTTGCCATTGACGTGCTAAGAGAATACTTAAAAAATAGAAGTATTATTTATTTATCGATTACTTCACATATTATATCCTACGTGTTATTTCATGTTTATAATCTGCAATTAAAATCATATTTTTCCTATTTCGAAATAACTCGCAGATTGCGAGCGGAGAAGGATTATCCTTACGCCCAGTTAACCAATACTGGTTTGGAGTAACGTGACCACGCGACTGGTTTAACTACGGGACCATACTATTTTAAGCTGAGTATGTATATTATATTATGCCCAAAACGAAGAGATCGTCATTGATTAGTTTTTTTTTTAATTTGTAACATTTTAACACTTAGCCCATACATGACCCACTACCAAACCTCCTCTCATTACATAGAGGGTAATAAGCGTACAATGCCACACTGGCCAGATGGATTCGCACAGGGTTTCGTGTCTAGATTTTCGACCCTAGCATTTCCTTTGTCGGTAATGTGTTCCCGCTTGACTTATGTTTATTCTTAGTTTGTTACCCCACTACTTCTCATCTACTGAATAAATTCTTTTCTTCCATTTTCATGAAGGTGCTCTCAAAGAAACACACAGTCACGAATTCTTGATGTACAAAATGCAAGTCGCTCCTATGTGTCTGCACGTCCCTTCATTACAAGTAATATTATATTTATTTGTATTTGAAATAAGAACAGTTCCTTTAATACAACAAATGGGATACACAATTAATTTCAGCAAGAAGGTCGTGAAAGATACCATTGTAAATAATGTAATGCAACATAAAATATGTATAATCAATTCGACTGGATTATCTACTTACTAACTATTGGAAGAACTTTAAACAATGTTTCCTTTTTTATCGAATACGTATGAATTGCTTAAATCAACAAATGAAATTTCTGAGTAAAGAAATCTATGGTCACGTTAGTTTTACTTCAACCAATGTGAAGAAAAAAACAGTAATATCTGTAATTACACATCGTGCTTGTACAACATTGGTAGATCTTGATAAGCGTGAATATTTATCGAGCTATTTTTAAATTGAAGCGAGTACGCAATAAAAAATAGATTTCGAGAGATGTCGACCATTATGTGACTTTTTGATACTAAATCTACATATAGTAGACGACCATGTATTTCACGTGATGACAAGATGTATGCTTGTTAATATTCAATCTATTAATTTTCGGGTATAATGTCATTAATTGGCTACATGGCCATTCATTTTTTATATAACATTAACAAATATAAATGTAAAAGACTTCAATCTAAAAAATCACATTAACTTAAGGTGAATGTTCCAGGGCAGCCCGCTAAATTCAAATTTTCTTACGATTTTTGCGATTTGCAGGCCAGTGCTAGGTTGTATGATGATGAATATTTGATTCGCGGCTGTAAGACGTATGTAGTTACAGAGTTATAATCATCAAACTCATCAATACAACCCTCCAAGCTCATAAAGGTGCAAGAATGACTTTGACGTTGAAAAAGTTCTTCTTGCACCTTTATGAGCTTGGAGGGTTGTATTGATTATTTTGATGATTATAATTCTATAACTACATACGTCTTACAGCCGCGAATAACATTTTAATCAACATACAACCTAGCACTGACGTGCAAATGGCAAAAAACGTAAGAAAATTTGAATTTCGCGGGCTACCCTGGAACATTCACCATAGATAACAAAACTAGCGACCCCCCCCCCCCCCCGGCTTCGCACGGGTGCAATGATGAACCTCTAAATTTATCAGTGTTTCTAACTCTAAACCTTCCTCTTGAATCACTCTATATATTTAAAAAAACGCTTCAAAATCTGTTGCGTAGTTTTAAAGATTTAACCATTTATAAGGACGGGCAGACGACATCGACTTTGTATTATAATAATATGTAGTGATAGTGATAGTCATGTAGAGATAGTGATATAAGTTTTTTTTATAAATTGGGGTCATGTGGTAGTGTCCAAAATACTGGTATTTCCCCTTTGTATGTTAACGGGGAAATTATTACTAATATTGAGGTTGCGCTCCCAAATCTGTATAGATCTCAGTTTTCCTTGGACATTAAGAATTAAAAAAGAAATACTAAAACTAGTTCCAAAAAAACCCAGTCAATTATCATTTGCTGTTTACATTTGAAAACGCAATATTTTTTTCCTCTAATGCGTCACACTGAGAATTGGACACTATCGTGCTCATTATGGGAGGCTTATTTCCATCCATGGACTAAATTTGGGATAACATGATGGGCCCATAGATCGTTTCCAATCGAATATTTTAAATACATAATATTATATTATTATTTACGAATTATTTACCAATAGACAAAAGATGCCGAATAATTCGATTTTTGAAATCTTCTAATAAAGAAAACAGGTTGCAAGTGCTCTCTTAGATTACGGGTCCTAAGTTTAAATCTGGAGACGAGCTAAGGTTTTTTCTAGGTCTGGGTGTCATTTGTTTAACTCATTTTTGCAAAGAGGTCATTCATCAGGATACGTGACTAAGTACAGCTCTAGTTGTTATTAACAAGACGTGCTATGTTTATTACGAAACAATGTGCAGGCTATTTTCCTCCTTTATCGATCACCTCACAAACGGTTGTTCACTGCCAAATGAGTCCAAACAAGATCACGTAGTTACGTGATCAATAAAGTCATTCACTCCTAACAACGCAATGTCTTAGACAACCGTTTCGATATCATTTAATCATGTGGGGATAATTATCAAACAATTATCGCTTTGTCGTACGTAAGTTATCATTATCACATAAGCAACTGATATAGCTTTATGAATTAACAAATAAATAAATAACATGAACACCTATATGAATAATATGATGAATAAATTTATAAGAAACCTGTATAAATGTTGTAGACTAGTAAATATGTGAACCTTCTAACTTTGTTGACAGTGTAGTCTCTAGATTTAAAATTTCAAGTGCGGTAATTTTCAATGCTAGTTTTCTACGATATTATTGCCAACTTAAGTAAAATTTGGAAAACTAAACATTCCAAGGAACCTTAATCTCCAAACACAAATCTCCAATAACTAACTTATTTATAAGGAATTCATCCATACCTGTCTCTGTGTTTTGTCTGGAAGTATGATGGACAGCTCAAACGATCTAGTCTTCTTATCCCGACTTCCAGTCCTCATCAACTTAGACGAGGATCGAGAGATGCTCTGCGCCTTTTCAGGCAGCTTCAGCGCAACAATGGACATGCTGCGAGACAGCCGTCTCCCCAGTTTCTTCGTCCGGAGGGACATTGAACCACTTAGACCACGCTTCCCCTTACCCTCAGCAGATCCAGGCACAACCTCCTCCACGCCCCCATCCTCACTAGCACCAGCCATCGCTCAATAACACAAGTAACCAAAAATCATTCACATTTCAAAACACAACCGTGTCACTGAACAATCACAGACACTTTCCAAGTCTTCGTCACTGAGTCATGCCTTGCACAAATCCAGCACTTTCAATACACATCCCGATATCACTGATATCGATAATCAAGGTCGTGCAATCTGGTCAGTTATCCGGTTCGGTTACCGGAGACCAAACTGCGTGAAATTGGGACAACGTCTCGGTTGCAAGCGAGTATAGTTTCGGTTGGTTTAAATGGAGCGCGTTATCTGCGCGCGCTCGGTGCTACGGCGTGCACGTGCACACAGCTGTTCGCGGTACAGACGACTGAAGGCACGCCGGCCAAAGTCGCGGCTCAGGAGATAGGCTTGCCCCCGCCAAGCGTGTCCTTTATGTTTTGAATTTAGCGAACGGATCTGTGTTGCACTTCCTTATCTTGTAGCGTTTAAGAGTACTTTTGTCACCATCATCATCAACGTCACCTCCAGTGTTCCCAACCGTACGATAATTTGGACCTACGTACGATGTACCATAACATATTATTATCGTACGCAGATTGTACGATAATTTCGCAGATTGTACGATAATTTTCGCAGATTGTACGATAATTTCCATCATGATGTAGAATTTTCAATATTCGACTACGCTGGTAGTCTAGCATGATATTATTTTACCCAAGAAAGTCTTGGGAAAACAACGGGGTAGTCTAAAAGAGTGGACGTCTAAAAAAAGGTCGTCAAAATAGTGGTCGTCTAAAAAAAAAAGGTCGTCTAAATTAGTGGACGTCTAAAAAATACGATAATTTCGGGCGATGTACGATAATTTTACGCCCCCTTGTACGATAATCAGTCCGCTTCAGGTTGGGAACACTGGTCACCTCATGGAGGAAATTAGGCTATTGTGCCACACTTGGCACAGGGGTTGTTTCCAAGTCTTAGAAATGCAAGTTTACAGTGACCAGTTGAAGGCATACTTTCGAACGCAAGGCAACAGTGGTATCATGTCATTTGTGTCCTTTATACCCGCAGTTGCGCTGACGACTCACTGCATTAACAACGCGAACGAACTATAGCAATCCTGTATCCTAAATTGGTCATTTTATTTATTATAAGTACCATATTTTATTTATTATTTTATTACCAATTATTTTTCCTTTGGCGCGCTCTGATTTCGAAAATTGTATGCTAAATAAGCGACTGCATGAACCTATATTTCCAGTTTATCGATTAGCTTTCGGAGTTTTGCAGACACTCCGATACGGAAGTTGGAGTATTTACTAGTTTGACTTTTAAAAATCCTTGCCAACTGCATACTGCTAAATGCTATCGGCTGTGTCTCTACCTTTAGGTTAAACCTTTATTTACATTGTCTGCCATTGTAAACCCACAATACTATAATAATGTTCTATCCTCTATACTATTTAAACTTTGTATTTCCTCATTCACTACGCAATACATAACTCAATTACTACTGTGAATTATTGAAATTGTACACTTTTTAACGGATTAATCCTAGGATAATTTTAACGGTTTATGCATTATTTAACACCCGACGAATTTTAAATGGTTTGCAGCAGTCGTGGCCAGAGGCGAGACTAGTTGACACCTGTCTTTATAAATATAAGGAAACAGTTAAATCTACCGCCTTTAATTTTGTTTTAACGCTCCCTGTGCACGCAGAAATTGGTCACGGTGTCCAGAGATGTTACAAATGTGTGTTGAACTTGAGATTTGAACAATGGTACCTACTAAAGTTAGACCCTTCGATAACCCAGTCTTTATACCATAGATAATCATCTATTTGAGGTTAGTTCTCCGTTTGATTATGTTGTTGTGATAATCTTCATATTTATAATAATGAATGTTTGTCTGTATGGGCTTTAAAGAATCGTAAACTATGTATTTGATCATGTGCTGATCTACAGAAAAGTGTTTTGCATGAGCCCAGAAAGGTTACTGATTTGGTATTATACCTACCAATTCGAATTCAATATTCAGTTAAGACAGGACAACGTCTGTAGGGTCAGCTAGTTGTTTGTTTATGTTTTAAATTGTTAGAACCTTTAAAAATTGCAAAGAACATTCTCGATTATACAGGTTGTAACAAAATCCTTATAGCCAAAAGGAGTAGTTCTGTGCTTAAAATTAATTCTATCTTGAAGTACGAGCTCAGGTTTTCATCACAATACAAACGTTTCCGAGAAAACAAAAAAAACTAGCTATCGTTATTATTATCCTACAAGACTAGTTTTGATACTTTCGTCATAGACTGTGACAACCCGTCTGGCCATTGTAGCACATTAACTTATTATAATATTCACTAATTGGACCCGACTCGGCAGTGGACAATTTATGGGCTGTTAGCAGTAGTAGCAGATTGAATAAGAACAAAAAGTCTTACAAGGAGATTTGAATCCGTCAAAGTTTTAAAATCAAACTATAGAACCAGATTTTCGATAACATTTCTATTCGTCTATGTTGGAGGACACGCGCCAAACGAATAAGGAATCATTGATATACATAAACATCCATAGAGCATTCATACAATTTTTTTTCGGTGGAAATCTTTTTGTATATCCGACCGTTGTGACTAGGCAGGATTGCTGGATTCCGGGCCGCGTAGAGATGGTTATTTAGCACCCTGACTTACCCACTAAAACCAACGGTGTTTGTCGACTGTCCGTTTCAGGATCGAGGGTTGGGGTTTGCGCTTTTCAATGGGGGTATACTCCTCGACAGGCTTCCCCTAATAGAGATTTCTTTCTTTACCACCGGCTGCAGAGAATAGGAGTTACGCAAATCGTATTTGAAAAACGTAACTGTGGTAAGCTGATTAAAAAAATCATATTAGTTTCAGGTTGGCTCTATATAGAGTTGATAAAAATCGGTGCAGTATTTTGGCAGAAGATTTGAAATAAATAATCAATGAAGAATTGTCGGATGGCGACGTAATCGAGGACTTTAGTTTGTTATTCGAGTCCTCTATATAGCAATCGTTTTTTGCCCGTAACATCGTATAGTTAAATACTTTTTTAATATTTACTACATGGTTATCTATATTTCGCTTTGGCAAAATAAACTATTTAGTTATTTATAAAAACTTCATGCACTTCAAATGTACAAAGGAATTCTCCCCCAGTCAACCTACAAGTGGTGCAGAGCCAAACAAATTGTAGGTGGTTAAATAATAAGTACCTACTTCCACTGACTTCGCTTGACACAGGAGCTAAGCAGAATCGATTAGACCTTTGTTACTCGATACAGTATTCATACGAGATAAATGTGGTGCCACATGACTGGTTTGTTACAGGTCAATAGATCTCAAGGTAATCGTGTTCGTGAACAACCGACGCCGCTGTGGATTTTGATAATAAGATTCAACTAAATGTAATTCTCCGTGTGGTGACGGATTAAGAATACACACATTGAATTTTCATACACCACCTCGTCTGGCTGGATGATCATCATTTCAGCCAAAAGACGTCCACTGCTGGACATAGGCCTCCCCCAAGGATCTCCACAAAGGCCGGTCCTGGGCCGCCCACATCCACTGCTTTCCGGCGACCTTAACCAGGTCGTCGGTCCACCGTGTGGGAGGCCTACCAGCACTGCGCCTTCCGGAACGCCAAACCATTCGAGGACTTTTCTGCCCCATCGGACGTCGGTCCTGCGCGCTATGTGCCCTGCCCACTGCCACTTAAGTTTGGCAATCCTGTGGGCTATGTCGGTGACCCTGGTTTTCCTGCGTATCTCCTAATTTCTGATTCGATCTCGCAGGGAAACTCCGAGCATAGCCCTCTCCATTGCCCTTTGGGTGACTTTGAGCCTTCTGATGGAGCCCATAGTGAGCTTTGCGCTTAAATACCTAAAAATGGCGATCAAACAAAGCAACTTCAGAGTTTCTTGCTCTGTAGAGCTCTGCGGATCTTCTCTGTAGAGCTACATTCCGAACCGGTATTAAAACGTAAATTTTTATTTTATTGTTTTATTTGTCAAAAGAGCACTAATGATCCAACTTGAATAAATTCCCTGTGATTTTGATTTTGCAAAAATCCCCCAAGGTCACTGACATAGCTTAGAGAATTAGCAGACTAAAGTGGCAGTGGGCTGGTCATATCTGTTGAAGAACCGACAACCGCTGGGGTAGACGAGTTCTTGAGTGGAGACGGCGAATTGGCAAGCGTAGTGTGGGACGGCCCTCTGCTAGATGGAGCGACGATCTGCGAAAGGTTGCGGGCAGCAGCTGGATGCGTCAAGCTGAAGGCAGGGCGCTATGGCGCTCTTTAGGGAGAGGCCTATGACCAGCAGTGGACTAATGTGAGCTGATGATGATGACATCCCACGGTGTACCGTCCAGCGCCGCCTATCTCGTGGTTCCCGACTGTGTCTACACAGAACTACGATACCCTTCCGCATCTGGCAGTAAAATAATACGATGAATGATGTATGGAAATGTTATTTTTAAGTAACGTTTGACGTCACCGACTGGAAGTGAAACAACGATGTTGCCGTCGAAAATTTGAAAAGCAATTTCACAACGGTTGTCGGTCAAGCTTTACTAGGTCAATAGTCAATAAGAAACGGCGCCAATACATCACGGTGCCATTCCGAGAACGTTTAAAATAACTCGTTTGTTTACAACAAACGTACTAATTTTCAAAATGGTAAACTAGTGTTCTTTTCTTAATTATGAACCGCGAAGTCCGTGTATTGACCTATTTAATAATTGTAGAAATTAGATTTGATTAAAATTAAGAATACGCAATGTTACCAACTGCTGAAGGAATGCAAGACAACTTGTGAAACTTTATACCGACCCTTTGACGACAACATGGGACCGTGTATTTCCCTCCATCAAACTGGAGGAGTCTCGACTTAGCAGTGGGGAAGATGAGACGAATGCGTTCTATTCACATTTTCGTGTGGTGACGGATTTAGAATACATTGTGTCACCACCCCATTTCATCCTGTGTGTATCGTAAAAGGCGACTAAAGGAAATACCAGGGCTGGAAACCTAGTCGTTAGAAATGGAAATCTTGATACGAAACGTGGCACAGTAGGCTAATTTCCCCCCTTGTAATTGGAGGAGGCCCGACTCAGCAGTGGTTCTTTTATATGCTGCTCGATTACGCATCCTTCATTGGCTTAACTTGGCCATGATTTTCTCTATCTGTATCCGTTCACAATCAGAATTTCGAAATTTAAACTGAGTATGATGTATGAAAATCTTAAAATAATGTCTCCTTAGGTCCTTAGGGGACTAGCGTGATCACATAGGACAAAAGCCCCGATAACTAAAATAAAAAATTAAATAAACGGAATTAAATTTACTTACGGCTCTCTGTTTGAATTCAAGGATAGTGTTATAATTATTTTTTTAAATTTTAAATTTGGATCACGGGTATATTTTTTATTACTTCGGAAAAGAAAACTTTAACGTAACCCTTCATAGATAATACAATCTGACATAAAACCTACCAAACACTATTTAAAAAGTTTGAACTTATGATATCGTCATAAGTCAAAATGGACACTCAAACATCAAAACATATCAAACCATTATTTACTTTATTCAAATTGAATAATTTGTTAACATAGTATAGTATTCCCTACATGTTTAAAGCAACATATTAAGTTATTCACAAAAATGCAGTAAGTACTTCAGTCCAAGTCGTCGTTTCAGCCCATATATGACCCAATACTGAGTCGGGCCTCCTCCAAATTAATGGAGGGAAAACAGTAGGCTAACTGTGCTAAACTAGCAAGACGGGTTGGCACACGGTTTGTATCAAGTTTTCCTTCTCTTTCGGCTAGGTGATCTGCCTCTTGCATTCTTTTAGTCGCCTCTTACGACACCCGCAAGATGGTATGGGTTGGTGACATTGTGTATTCTAAATCCATCACCACACGGACTTCAGTCAAAGTAAAGTTGTGACATTATTCACATAAAAATATCCGCAGCAGGATTAAAAATTGCTTTGAACAGATTAAAATACATTTAGCAATTCACAAAATAGTCTGGTTAGTAAGTCAATGCAATGATCCAGCATGCTACCACTTGGCCCATAGACGACCCACTGCTGAGTCGGGCCTCCTCCAACACATGACATGGAGGGTAAATTATTCTACTATGCTAGGCTGACCAGATGGGTTGGCGAGTTTTCTTTCTCTTGCGACTTGGTTTTCTGTCTTGTAACTTCCTTTAGCCAGCTCTTACGACACGCTCAGGATGAATTGGGCACACAATGTGTTTTATATCCGCTGACTTTAATGAACTAAACTTCTTTGTACGCTTTCCAAAAACAATCTCAGTTTATTTTTTTCATAATTTCCGACAATTTTATGGCTCACCCAAATAGGCTTTACTCGCAAGGAAACCTATAAATCAGTATTGGTGCCAACATAGCGTACTTATTTTAGTCGTGGACAAAAGGCAAATAAACTTTTCACACTTAATTTTATGTTCTATTCTTCTCACATTTATAGCGAATGAATTTTGATGTGGCCTTCAACTCATTACGTGCATTTCAGACTCAATCCACAAAAACATAATGACGAATCTCAGAAAATGAACATTTGTAACCATTGTAAAAACTACAGAGCCCTTAAATCATAGCACCGGCACTTCGTGATGATGATCTACTACTCTGCCCATAGATAATCCACTACACTACTCAGTCGTACCTCCTCCAGTTAAATGGAGGATAATTAGTAGACTTGCAACGAATATTCGGTTACTATTCGGTATTCGGCTTAATCGAATGCTTTTATTATATTTGGCCGAATGCCGAATATCTACATATTAATCGGCTGAATACCGAATACCTAAGTAATATATTTCGTTATAGGGAGACAATTGGTAAAATGAAAAGAAAATCGATTTATTACCTAAATATGTATTCATCTTTTCATTTCAATCATCTAAGTAGTCATTGGTGTATCATCTTCTGTATTAGGAAAGTTAAGGATTCTAAGTATTTGAATTAACTATTGTCTTAGTCAACATTTAGAAAAGTAAGGGTTCCATTTCTTTTATAATCATTTAAGTAGTCATTGGTACATAATCATCTTCTATATTAGAAAAGTTAAGAATTTGTATAGGAAGCTTTAGCGGTATACTGCGCAGAGTAACTGCGGGCGGTGAGTACATTAGAACAAACAAGCACGAAACAACCACGCTGTACAAGTTTTGGCGCTAAAATGCCGCCGAATACTTTTGCCTAATATTCGGCTATTGGGTCAGGCGGCTCGCCGAATATTCGGTATACTCCTGAATATACTATTCGTTGCAAGCCTATTAATTAGCCAACTATGCCACGCTGGCGAGACGGGTTGGCACATGGTTTCTTATCAAGTTTTCCTTCTGTTGCGGCTGGGTTTCGTTATCGGCCTTGTGGCTCTTACGAAACCCGATGGGTTGGTGACACTATGTAATTTATAGTATTCTGTAAATACATGATATGATTTGCACTGGTTAGGTATATTTCTTTAATAATAATTGGACATCTTTCTGATTACAACCATCATGGTTTGCAACTAGTGTATTGTAACCACTATTTATAAGACCATATTATTTATATTATTACAAAGGCTCATTATTTTTTACTGAGGAATAAAATCAACTAGTGGTCGGAATACGACCATACTTAATTTATATTATTGGTTGTGTAAATATAGTTAATATTCTTTCTTAATTTGACCACAGACTCGGACACAGACAGAGAATATATTCGTGTGTTTGTGTGTGTACCAAATACATAGTTGTATGCCTATTGCTTTTTTTGGATTCAATTTATTATGCTCTCCTTCTCAATATAAACTATAGGTATGGGAAATTTCACATAACTGTATTGATGTTCTTTGCTATGGAAATTATTTTTCGTATTTTTAATGTACTGCAGGTAAAGTGATCTAAAGGTGATGCTTTTTTATTGTTGTAAGAATTCATTATGTATCATCATTCCAATGTACCGCCTTATGCTTACTAACTGAGATTGCTGGTAAATCCACAACTGGCTTATAATGCCTTGATTTTGTTTAAAATCCTATATTATTTTCACAGAAAAACAGCAACATCGTGGGTAAACAATAATGATTGGAAATCACGATATACGAAACTGTATTCATCACGACACTTGAGCAAGTAAGTATTACATATCCGCTTTAGTTAAAAAAACTAATACTTTATGATCTTCCAATAGAACGCGGAGCAGGTTGCCTACAAATAACAAAATGGAACTGGTTCTTTCATTATGGAGCTAGAATCCCACAGAGATACGCGTCCAACTTATGATTGTTTATTATTTTTCAACTTCAAAGAATGAGGCTCTCAATCCAACGGTTTTTTTGTACTTATTTAGACGATTTTGTTATTCGAGTCCTTTACAAAGCATACGGTTGCAGTGAAAGTCAAAGTAAATAAATAAGGAATGCTTTTTTGACGCCGGAAGCCTTTCAGCATATTTCAATCCTAATATTAGTAATCTACGTATTACTAATAATATAATTTTATGTGTAATTTTTTTTATCAGTATAGACTATTTTTTTAAGAAACTACCCAAATTTAGGCGTACATTTTATCTAGGCCAGCATAAAACAGCCTCGTGAATTCACTGTGACTTCACAATCACTGTGTCATTAACTGATTTCATCCTGAGGGCGTTTTATGAGAAGAACCTATCCTCATCAGAACGATAACTTGACACAAACCTTGTACGAACCCGTCAAGTTAGCTTGGTACAATAGGCTAATTTTGTAGGAGGATAAAAGTCACTAAACAAAATCACTGTTTAAAAATCAACCAAACTTGTAATTCGTAAAATCCAGAATGGCGCCAAAAACAAAAGAAGGCACAGAAAGCGTAGGCCGTGGCATTCCATTTTTTAAATTTGTTATCGGCTATCAGAAAGTTATAATCCTTTGTCTAGTAAATGTTATATTATATGTATTTGTCACTCCAACTGTTTTGGTCGCATCGTGATTTGTCCCAAGGTCTACTAGGAATCAAGTTGCACTGCCGACGAATGTTTTTGTGAGTCACTAGCTGAGTCACGTTTTGTACCGTCCATAATCCGCGGATTAAAGGGCTAAGGTCCAGGGGCGTAGCTACGCCCCTGCAAAGGTCGGTCCCTTATTGATAAAGTACTTATTAGGGAACACTTTCGGGTCTATTTCACATGCTTTTGTGATTACCGACTACTTAGTAACATGGTATTGTGACATTTAAAGATGAACTTTCATTCACGGGATTCGATTCCGGGGTAGGGCAAGTGTATTTGTGTAAACTCCTGCACTATGTATAACCTGCATCGCGCGGTCCGTTTACAAATAGACTAAGGGCCCGTGAACGCCAGACTTACGGTATTTTATAACAGCTAAAAGTTTGTCAGCGCATGCTCCCAACACAGGTAAGAACGATGGACCATTTATGAAGTTTGGGTTACAGTGGCTTTGGCAGGTACACCTCACTAAAGGTGTGTAAAATACCGATCTAATTACGTCAAATAATAAAGTGCGATTTTTTGGTATTACCTTTAGATTATTATAAAAAATCATGTTATTCATTGACAGACACTTAACGTCGTGGAAACCCTTTGCCAGACACCCTTAATGTTCATGGCAGTATGCATATGGGTGAGTGCGCGTGAGATAGCGAGTTAAGTCTACCGCGGTCCCTCACTGCGCAGTTGTTATTACTACTGATAAAATCAAATTCAAAACTCATTTAATCAAGTTGGCTCATTAGACCTCTTTTGACAGGTCAAACAAAATGATAAAAGTTAAAATTTACCATTTAAAATTAATTATTTACCATCGACTGCCTCGTTGGTCTAGTGGTCAGATGTGCCGCCTTTGGATCAACGGGTCCCGGGTTCGATTCCGGGGTCGGGCCAGTGTCTTTGTCTAAACCAGAGGCACTGGCTCGGAGTCTGGGTGTCATTTCTATCTATATTATGTATGTATTTACAGAAAAAAATGTTTATAAGTAGTTTATCATCCATCTCGTTACCATAACACAAGCATTAAGTAGCTTAGCTTGGGACGAGATGGCGTTGTGTGAAATGTCCAAGAATATTTATTTATCTACCACCGGTTTGAATGCACCTCTACAGAGAAGAGCCGGCAAGAAACTCTGTAATTGTTCTTTTTAGATCGCCATTTGGGTACAAGACTGGTTATAAGACAGATTTGTGAGAGCAAACTCGCGCAATAGTTCCAAAGGGCCAAACATCAGCCAGATCTAGTCGACAATAGTAACCTTGTAATGCCCAAGCCAACCGACCCCCAGCAACGGCACCTGTTCACAAGCATGACGCATGCGGCAGCCATCGCCCTCCTCAACCATATTGCAGGGAAGAGAACGACCCGCCGCACGACGCCACCACTGCAATGAGTCTTAAAGTGAGCATGATAACTCGAGCACCAAGGAATTGAATCACCATTTCAAAAGTTATACTAATAACGCGTTAGGATGCTCTCACATGCTGTGTATACACATCACATTAGAATAACACTATTTCTTATTACTTTGTCATTATTCTAAAAGTATTTAAATAAGAGCATCGGACTAGCAACAACACCGATCAGTTATTCCCAAGCATTTTTAGATATAGATATAGTCGTTAACTTTGTAGTACCCCTTAAAGATTAGCCGACTTTTAATTTGACACTTAAAGTGTTCTAAAGGCAAGTCTTTAGGCGCCCGATTACGTCTGCAGATAGTTATAGTAGCGAATGGAGCCTCAGAATAAATATAAAGTAACAATATAGGGGGCGCTTTATTATTTTAGCTGATGTAAACACGTACTAAGTAGTTATGCAGTCAGAACGCACCCTTAACATAGTCACGTCATGTTGATAGAGACGCACCTAGGCGGGCGACGCTGACGCTGCATGTTTATTCCAGATAGCGCGTCCGGTAATGGACACTGGACTAGATTAAGCATGTAACCATAGTTATTAAGAGAATAAGTTTAGTTAGATGGGAATAAAGAGCCATACAGTAAAGACGTGTTCTTTTTGTTGACTGCCTCGTTGGTCTAGTGGTTAGATGTGCCGCCTTTGGATCAACGGGTCCCGGGTTCGATTCCCGGGTCAGGCAAGTGTCTTTGTCTAAACCAGAGGCACTGGCTCGGAGTCTGGGTGTCATTTCTATCTATAACATGTATGTATTTACAAAAAAAAATGTATTTAAGTAGTTTATCATCCATCTCGTTACCATAACACAGGCATTAAGTTGCTTAGCTTGGGACGAGATGGCGTTGTGTGAAATGTCCAAGGATATTTATTTATATTTTTAAAAACCTTCGGCAACGCTCCCGCGATTTAAATAAGTACTAAACAATACATTCGCAGTAGAAATAAAAACTGCGCAGTGAGGGACCGCGGTAGACTTAACTCGCTATCTCACGCGCACCCACCCATATGCATACTGCCATGAACATTAAGGGTGTCTGGCAAAGGGTTTCCACGACGTTAAGTGTCTGTCAATGAATAACATGATTTTTTATAATAATCTAAAGGTAATACCAAAAAATCGCCCTTTATTATTTGACGTAATTAGATCGGTATTTTACACACCTTTAGTGAGGTGTACCTGCCAAAGCCACTGTAACCCAAACTTCATAAATGGTCCATCGTTCTTACCTGTGTTGGGAGCATGCGCTGACAAACTTTCAGCTTTTATAAAATACCGTAGGTCTGGGGTTCACGGGCTCTTGCTCTAAAACCTGTAATTCACGAACACAAATAAAACCCACCCAAAGATATATTACGGCCGGCGTATCTTGGCGAGTCCGAACATAGGCTCTGCGAACTTTAGCGCATGTATACTCGTGTTATAAAACTGTTATTATCTTTTTTTACATTTATTTAGTTTGTACTAATTTGATCACTGTACTTATTAGAGAATAAAAAAATATTCTGTATTGTTTTCTTCACGAGTATGCATGCGCTAAAGTTCGCAGAGCCTATATACGCCAGCCGTAATCAATGAGTTAAATGTACATTTAACTCAATGGCCGTAATATACCTCTGGTTTACAAAATTACACTTAGCCGACCCTGAAATTGAATTCCCGTGATCTAAAGGCAGCCCTAAGATCAACCAGGCTTACACATTCCAAATATTCTGATACCCTAATACTGATAATACTAATACTGTTATCAGGCCACAAGATACGACCAGCCGCATTTCCTTCATGAGCAATGATACGTCGCCTTACACGTCTCTATTGATACGGATGCGTGCCAACCAACTTGACAATACGAGTGAAGAACAAAACCAGGGAAGCACTACGAAGATGCTTTACGACTCGCCACTGCAAAGCAATTACTGTAACAGCTACATGAACAGCTTACGGTAAGATAAATTTTACTTTAATATATTAAGAACAAGGTCGATAATGCTGCTGGTATTCTCTGTAGTAGAGATTACAGTTCTGTCGATTTTATTTAGTCTGGTTGTTAGCTACGTCCTGAAATTGAGGTATTTTGTGGAAAAGTGCAAAACCAAAGCGACTGATATAGATCCAAAGATAACTTATATGACGAGCTCATGCTCCGGTCACATAGCAGAGCCTCAAACCTGCTAGTTCTAGAGAGACAAAAGCGACAATCACTGTAAAGTTGTGATGGAATTAGAATACAAAATGCATCAGGAATCAGCAACCCATACCATCCTGAGGGTGTCGTAAGCGGTGACTAGAGGGACGCAGATTCAGATCACCTAGCCGCAAAAGAGGGAAAGCGTGGCACAGTGGCTCTTGCCAGCGTGGCACAGTGGGCTAAGTTCCCTCCATGAACTTGGAGGAGGCCCGACTCAGTAGTGGGTCATCATGGGCTGAAATAATGATGATGATGTCTATAGTGCAAGTTCGGGACGGATGCCACGCGTAGGGTTGCCAACTATACTGTTTTGAACAGTATTATACTGTTTTACACTAAATTATACTTTTTACTGTTGAACAAAAATAAAGTATACAAAATACTGTTTTCAGTATCAAAATGCAAACACATTACTATGTGTTATACTTAGACGCTCACACATTTTTCAGTAATGAATGCTAAGTGGCGGGAGGGTAGAAATAGAGCATCTTTTAATTTAATAAAAAATGTCATCATTTATTTTAATTTCAGCTATAAGTGTGGTGAGGCAAATACAGTTTAAAAAAAGATTATAAATTAGTAAGTTGTGCGAGAAGCTCTAAAAATATGTATTTAAAACAATAAATAAATAACATTCTGTTAATTTTTCTATAATACTGTTTAATATTCTTCATAGAGCTGAATATACTTTAATTCTTTTGGCAACCCTAGCCACGCGCTATAGACACAAGAACTTCGGAAGAACTTTTGAATTTAGCAGATTTTGTGCTAAATTGGGACGGCAAAATCAAGGAGTGGCAAACACTTGAGAAGAAGCGTAGTTTAAGACGACTCCTGAATAGATGGAAAGACTGTTTGGTCGCATGGCGGGGGATAATGTTCACGTTTAAATTATAAGATAGTTCAGGATATTTGTACTAAGTATGTTGTTACGATGAAAAGATAGAAAATTGATGCCGACATAAGTTACGGCAACAGTAGTAGTATTAAGATGTACTGCAGTAATAAGATGCGCTACTAAAAGTTAAAATTTTCAGCTCAGATAGCTTAGGCATCCACGATACTTTACTTCTGGAAATGGTTCGCGCTCGTAGTCGAGAATCGGAGGAACTCCAACATAAGAACCTTGATTTGCCGGAAGACGACACTTCTGAAGAGTAAGTTAGTTTTATTACGTAGGCTGAGCGTTAAGTATGAGGCACTCCGGGGAAATAAGGTAATTTTCGCCTTGGCCTTCATATCTGGCCACGCTCCCACTGTTGGTGGGGAATCCGTATCCATCGGCATTATCGCTCACCACCTTGCCGTGCGGTAGTTTATGGCTCTCAAGGTAAGTCTAATAACAAACCCCACGTGCCACTGCACTTAGTCTGCCTATCCCCGTGGGCCCGACCAGTATGGCCCCTATTCGTCCTTAAGGTACACAAGCCATCAAGGTGGCAGCACCGTCAAGGAAGAAGTTAAGAACTTGCTGCAAGAATATTTGCTTGTAGCAATTGTACCTATTACGATTTAAATATAGTCACATTTCGAAATAAAATACAATGTTGGTCGATAATGTCAAAGTACATTATTATCAACTGAAGCTGACATTATCACGATTTAATTTCTGAGCCTATGAATATATACTTTGCGAAGATCCTGGAATTATGTCTAAATGTATGAAAACAAACTTATATTGTGATAATTTAGAATGTCATAAAGCCTTTGGTGATATGCCAGGAAAAAATACTTATCTCTGATGGCAGCTCATATAGGTCCAAAGATATTCGTAATATGATAAAATTAAGAACTAAATTCTTCTAAAGAATGCATAAATATTGAGTCATGAATTTATGGTACCGCATTTAGGCAGACTGGACAATTTACCGATTAATTTAAATATAAATTTAGCAACACCATAATGTAGTGGTCGACGCAATACAAAGTTATTTCTTCCACCTAGTAATTCAGCTGACTAGAATATTCCATCAAGATTGTGATCATATTCTCACACCGCGCCTAGTAATTACAAACAAATTGTTAAGCAATTATGATATCAAGCAATGGTACCTGTAATAAAGTGCTGTACGGCACTTACAATTCCGTACTAAGTACCAGGATGACAATGAGGCATTAGTAAAAAATTGTAGATTTCCCACTTCGCTTTCACTCTCGATTCAATTACGCGTATTAGCTTCAACTTTCTCACAGTTTTCTTTTACGAATAAGGCACTGTAAAGCATGTTAATGCGTAGGTACATTTAAAGATTTGATTTGTCGACACTGACTTTCGTGGCACCCCAAGGTTTGGTTTTCCTCTTCTAAGACTCCGAGGAGATACAGTCCGGGGCAGTCAGCGCGGGACGGGACATCGGGGGATGTTTAGTGGGTAGTGGACGACACTCGGAGCACGCGTGATGAACCTGATAAAACGCCATCAATAAATTGTTAGATTATTACCCCCGAAAAAAGAAGGACTCGTTTCAGGAAGTTTGGGCTCCTCTAACTGATGCGGGTTAAGGATGTGCCCCGCAGAACATAGCCCTGTAGCTTGGAGGTGTGATATCCGCGGCTTCGGAAACAGGTAGTCAGGGAACGCCGCCGCCGTATACTTTGTACTCACAAAACTCTACGGCGTTCCATGAGGCACCCCTTTCTTCTGAGCGATTGGTGGATCGGTATCCCAGCCAAGTACCCACGATGGGTTACCCGGCTTCCAAAAAAACATAACTTAGGAGACTTGAGGTTGATTATCGTTTTTAATTTTCATTGGTTGAGGGATTTGTCCTAATTACGACTCGGGCATCCTCCAGTTAGATGATGGCTAATTAGCCTACTGTGCTACGCTGGCCAGATAGCTTGGTAAAGGGATTCGTATCAAGTTTTCCTTCTCTAGCGGCTCGGTTATCGGCCTTGTCATTTCCATTTGTCGGCTCTTACGACACCCTGATATTGAAATGGGGTGGTGTTACTATGTATTTTAAATCCGTCAGCATGCTATGAGTCTGAGTGTCATTTGTGTTCGTGAATTACATGTTTGTATTGTGAGCAGTTCAAGCAATAAAGGCAGGGTTTCCCTTAAAAAAAAAGAAAGTTAATTAATTTTTAGCTTTACAATTATGTGTGTGTTAGCTTTACAATGAAAGTGACTCCTTGGTATCACTAATGGTAGTCATGGTTGGTTGACACACACACTAGGGTTGAACTACAACCAATGTTCTTCTTATACGTTTGACAGGACGGAATTTGAACCGTGCTTCCATGGGATGAACATGCGCATGACGGACCGAAGCGTATCCAGATCTCGCATGTCCAGGATTTCTACCCGCCGCGACATGGATATACCCTCGATTTTGGCTTTCACAGCCACTGCCACACCTGCTCCGGTAACCACCAAACTTAACGGTAGTTTGGAAGCATTGTGGATGCCCTAGAATAGGTCCCGGTGTAAGCCAGAGAAACTTTTTGTGGGTAAAGAGCCCCGTGACACAGGGTCAGAAAACCAACGATGTTCGTCCACTGCCCGCGCTAGTCCCACGGGTTGGCATGCTCTGCAACAGGTTATCTCTACTTACTTACTAAAAAAAGGCGCCATTAATTATGATTTTTCACGGCCCTAATTATGTAAATATAGCCAGTGAAGTTAAACTATGTTTGGTCAATATTACTACTACTACTACTTAGCCTATAAATGACCCACTGCTGCGTCTGACCTCCTCCCATTACATGGAAGGAAATTAACCTAACGTGCCACGTCACGCCAGTGGCCTGACGGATAAATACATATCCATGAAACTAGTTTAGTTTCTAAGTAGACCTCCAGATCCTCGCCTTTTTTCCAATTTTGACGACACGGTTGGCGCAGTGGTTGAGCGATCGACTTCTGCGCAGCATGTCGCGGGTTCGAATCCCGCACGGAAGAAATATTTGTACGACCTACAAGTATTTGTTCCGGGTCTGGGTGTTTTCTATCTATAATATGTATGTATTTACAAAAAAAAATGTATATACTCGTAAGTAGTTTATCATCCATCTCGTTACCATAACACAAGCATTAAGTTGCTTAGCTTGGGACGAGATGGCGTTGTGTGAAATGTCCAAGGATATTTATTTATTTATATTGATTATTTTAATTTCACTGGGGTCGACACCAACCTAACTATTTTGTTATAGACGATACTTGAAAATCCCGCGTTCCAAAAAGGCAACACAACCAAAAAAGAAGACATTCCGCGATGGTCTATTCGACGATCTGTGTGTCCCGTTTGCTCTCAAAGGTGGAGAGATAAGAGTTCAGTAAAGAAAATAAAATATTCCGGTAATTATACTGACTTCATTAAGAGGCGATGAAAGTAGATAAGGCGTGGTTAATTTTGTAGCTGTCCGCTACAATTGACCGTTATGATGGATGGACCTTAGAAACGGACCTCAATCACCTAAAACCAATAAACGAGGCTTTGTACCTCCAATACCAAAACATGTATAAATATCACAGCTTTAAAGAAAGAAATCGATGATTTTTGTCAGTGTCATCACCAGATGGTGGTTAAATTTCAAGAGATTTTTTACTTAATATACGAATCTGATTGATTAATTTATATGCATATTTGTTTTTTCAGGTTTAAAACGAAATTTATCATCCGAGTTCCCTTCTGTGATAGCGCCTGCCAGATTAAAGGCATCTATAACTACTGCCTAGTTAGTACATTTACTGATTCATTCCAACACAAACTCAAAAGGAACTTTATTTAAGTAGGTTTTAACCCAAAACTCTTATAAATCGTCATATTTAAAATTATTACTGGCATCATATTACGACCCTTGTCCCACACTAGATGGTAGTCTCCGTACACACATATCAGTCGTGATATCTACAGTTACACCTTTCATACCCGCTTTATACAATTCCTCATTCTTTACAACCCATGCATCTCTTTGATCTCCCACAAGCCTTGCCTCCACCCACGTTCATGCTGAAACTACCACCATTCAAACTGATATTCAAACAGACATTCAAACTGATTAGACGTATTAATAAAATTGATCAGTGTGATAATGAACACAATGTCTCAACCGCGTATTACTCTGATTTCAGTGTCCCGCGGCCAGTATCTATCTTAGAAGATAGCGCCACCGTTCGGGACGTACCGATGCGAAACTCTAGTGGAACATGGCAGTTCACAAGAGCACGTCGATTTCGTGCACCGAAACCACAATTCATTCCCCCTGAAGCAACAGCACCGCCTAACGTCACAGCCCCTATGGCGCAAAAGGACTTGGATTCACGTGTTAGCAAATTCTTATGTGATGAAAAGATAATCAATTAGTTAGGGCAGAAACTTATATTCTATACTGAATAAATAATTTCAAGAGATTGGCTCTTTGTTTTCCTCACTCAATTTTATATTTGTGATACATAGAATGTATTCCTTCCTAAATAAAACAATTTATACTTTTTAAACTCGGCTATTAATTGTACTTATTGTCAGTCATTATTTTTTACAAAACAAAATATCTTGCCTATTGTACAAGTTGATGAGATCGATACATGCTATGCTCTTACTCTTAGTAATAATAATAAGTCCATGGTCGATTGGGTCCCGTCACTCAGGTCATGTGTCAAAGTTTCTGTCATTATCAGTCAAGTGTCAATTTTTATCAAAACAAAAATATTGAAATCTTTTGGAATCCATTTAAAATCATTTTATTAACTATTGAAGAAAACTAGACCTAAAAAAATAGCGCAAGAACTCTTTTTCAGTTATGGCACTCATTTCGTTTACCAAAAGTGTTCCTGCAGTTTTAAAATGCTACTCAAATAGTCCTGGCCCATTGAAAGGATACGTGCGGAATTTAATGTCAAAGGAACTTGTGTACAGCGAATTTGGAGAGCCTTGCCAAGTTGTTAAATTCAGAGAAGTGGAAGTACCATCACTCGGTCCCCAGCAGGTGCTAGTTCGCATGCTCGCAGCACCGGTAAACCCGGCCGATATAAACACCATACAAGGTACTATCAACATTGTAAAACATATTTTATCAAACAGGCTAACTGTTAAATAATTTTATAATAAAAATATATTCATTGGAGAGCTATATTGAGTTATTGCAATTGTGTTTAAGGTGCCAAAAAAGATGAAACTAATATAAATTTATCTTCGTATTTTATTTGTTACTGATTTGAGTGGAAATACTTTGTGATTTTAATGGAAACTATCAAAACAATTTTTTGTTTCAATTTGCGTTTTGTCAAGAAAATATAAGGTACTTATAATTTTTTTGTTTCATTATGAAATATACTTTCATATTATTGTTGTCATTCATATCTATGTTCATCACTCTGTTGTTTCAGGAAAGTATCCTGTCAAAGTAAATTTTCCATGTGTACCGGGCAATGAAGGTGTAGGTGTTGTTGAAGAAGTTGGCAATGGAGTCAGTAGTATTTGCCCAGGGTCAAAAGTTATTGTGACAAAACCCCAACAGGGAACATGGCGAGACTTAGCTGTGCTTAACAAAGACGTTTTAAAAGTAGTTCCAGATTCTATAGGATCTGCTGAAGCAGCTACTATAACTGTTAATCCATGCACTGCTTATAGAATGTTGAGTGATTTTCAACCTGTACGGGAATGCAACCAAGTTGTAATACAGAATGGAGGTAACAGTGCATGTGGACAGAATGTCATTCAAATCTGCAAAGCTTGGGGCATTAAAAATGTTGCTGTTGTCAGAAATAGGCCAGAAATTAAAGAATTAAAGTCATATTTAGAGTGCTTGGGAGCAACATATGTGTTGACCGAAGAGGAACTGAGAACTGTAAAAATGTTTAAGGACAAGATACTTGACAAGCCAACACTAGCACTTAATTGTGTTGGGGGGCAGAGCTCAGTAGAACTGTTGCGGCATTTGCAGCACTCTGGGAGTATGGTTACTTATGGTGGCATGTCTAGACAACCTGTTACAGTACCAACATCTGCATTTATTTTTAAAAATATTTCATGCCATGGTTTCTGGATGACTGCATGGAATGAGAAAGCTGATGATGAAGCAAAGGACCATATGTTAAATGACATTATTAGTTTAATGTGTGAAAGGAAATTGGTTGCACCTGTACATAAAATGGTCAAGTTTGATAATTATAAAGAAGCATTACAAAATGCTCTTTCATCCAAAGGCTTTACTGGATGTAAATATTTGTTAGATTTTTCCTCCTAGACTTTTATTATTATTTAATTTAGGTTGTATGCATGTAAAAAATAAACTATTTCAACCACAATAAAAAGTGTATAAATTTTAATGATACATTTATTAATCTTAAATATAATAAATTAAAATAAAAATGAATCGCAAAATGTGTTGCTAAGCGCATAACTCAACAACAACTGGACCAATTTGGCCAATTCTTTTTTTGAAATGTTCGTTGAAGTTCAAGGATGGTTTTTACGGTGAGAAATATTCGAATAATTGCCGGAAAAACCCTAAAAACGGCCATTTTCTTTTTCCCATACAAAAGTTTTCTAACTAAAACGTAGAGTGAATATCATTATTATTATATATATTTTTATATTATAGAAGATAAAACAGCGGCCCGTCCCGGCTTCGCACGGGTGCGGTGTGACCCGCGGGTAATGCCGCGGGGTGAAGCTAGTTTACTATATAATTTACTAGCTACCCGCCCCGGCTTTGCACGGGTGCAATTAGCATGTATTTTACTTATAAACCATCCTCTTGTACCATCCGTTGCGTAGTTTTAAAGATTTAAACATACATAGGGACGGACAGACGACAGCGACTTTGTTTTATACTATGTTGTGATTAGTTTACGTTATGTTGAGATAATGTAATGGAGATGACGCAATGACTGAGTCATTAAACACTAATCGATAAATATAAAATTAAATTAAATAAAAAATTGCGGCATTATATCAAGTCAAAGTTCGGCAATAGCTTTAATCAGTCGCAGTGTTAATTTGTTCTCAATCAAACAATTCAAGGGTTTAAAAGGTATATGCATTCATGTAAGCAGGTGCCATCTCTCAACAACACCAATTTGAAATGTTCCATTCCTGTTCTAAAAAGAATTCCAACAGGTGCGTTGCGCTAAAGCTCGTGATGATAAAATGCGTTTATTTGTTAGGTATACAAAATTTATGAAATGCATGAAAACATCTTTTTGTTTTATCGTATAAATGCTCCACGCTAATTCAATTTCTAGGAAACTTGCCACAAAAACGATTTAACATTTTTTTTATCTTGGCAAAGATATTGACATCTGCATTACTGAAAATCACCGAAATATGAAAAGCAAAAATCGGTGATAAAAAGCGCCCAGATTTATTATAGCTACTTAAAAAAGAAAAACAACCACATATTGCTACACCTCATAATCCCAATATTAATTAATTGGAATATCGTAACAATTCGTTTAACTCTGCTGTTGGCTCCCAACAAGGAGATCCCCTTGGGCCAGCTAGATTGGTCATCCATCTGATAATTTCACCTCTAACCTCGAATGATGTCATCCGTCAAGCGCTCGTCTTCATCACATCAACCACACACAGAGCTGGCGCATACATTGGCCAGCTCTCTTGTCACCTTATGCATAAGCGTCACCATATAACGAGGCAATGTCCCCAACATTCTGGCGACCCTCCCCGAGGGTACTGACCTAAATGAAATATCTTATATTTCGTTTTAATGGTACATATTTATTTAATGTTAATCTGCTGTAGCCGTTATTCATAGTACTATTTTCATATTTTAGTTCTTTATAAATCTGTCTATACAAATATAAACTATACCCCTAATTATTTTAATAATATTTTCCAGGAAGAAATTATTGTTTACCTAGTTTACCAACATGTCCTGGAGATGAGGGAGTTGGCGAAATAGTGGAAATTGGAGACAAAGTTTGTAGGGTCAAAAATGGAGCAAGAGTTGTTCTGTCTTCCAGATTACTTGGAACCTGGCGATATTATGGTATTTACCATGAGAGAGACGTTCATACCATAAGTCCTGTTTTGCCACTGCCAGAAGCTGCAATGTTGACAATAGCCCCTTGCACAGCCTTCAGAATGCTAAATGACTTTCGTAAACTTAAACCAGGGGACACAGTGATACAAAACGCGGCCAATAGCCCTTGCGGGCAGTGTGTCATACAATTTTGTAAAGCTTGGGGCATAAATACCTATAACATTGTTTCCAGTCATTGTGGTTATGAAGCTGTCAAGAAACACCTGCTAAGTCTAGGAGCAAATGAAGTATACACCTTGGAGGAAGCCGAATGTGTTACTTGCTTTGATACATCTTTGACGAGACCTGTATTGGCTCTAGACTGTTTAGGAGGAAGATATGAAGACTTCATGCTTCAATATCTTGAAACATATGGCTCAATAGTATCTTATGGGTGTGCCTTTAATTTACCAACTACAAAACAAGAGGCATTTTGGGATGTCAATTTCTACAAATTTCATTTAGGTGACTGGAATGTATATGCAACCCCTGTTGAAAAAGACGTAATGATAAATGATATTATTAAATTGATGGTAATTGGAAAATTTAAGGCACCGCAGTACATACCCGTGGAATTGAAAAATTTTGTATATGCATTTAGAAATACGGCAGATTGTGAAGCGTTCTCCAATAAAAATTTCGTATTTGACTTGACCTTGCCGTAATACAGAATTCACAACATTATTATCATCATAACAAATTAAATTGTGAACGCAGCGACATTTTAATGGTTAACAAAACGTGCTGTCAGTCTCAGTAGTCAAGTCACTTCCAAAATATTGACAACTTGAAGCAAAAGTGAAATAAAATGTAAACAAACAGTAATTTTTAAAAACGAATTTAAAATTACAATCCAAGTGTTTGATTAGAAGAGTAGAGTAGTATACTGATAAATAATTCGTAAGGTTTTCGTAATTTAGTATGAATTGGAAAATGTAATAACTTTGTGGAATAGACACCCAATTCAGCATTGTCTACAAAATATAATGATAAAATGGAGAAAAACACATATGAAACCTACGAATTTCTGCCAACTGAGAATTCAGAGGCCAGTGCTGATCAGTTCTTCGTTGTGGAGGAAGATGGTACTTTTCTTAGTAAGTATTTCCTCATTCATAATTTCCTTCTCCAGCAATAGTGTATCACTACAGTTCTTCTTTACTCGATACAGTACCTTAAAAATAACTTGAACCAAATGTGCGGTGGTGGGGGAAAGATTGCGCATGTCAGCAGCCACTATTCGTAGCCTAAGAATATTATACTTGCACAGGATAGAATTTGGCCTATGATATTTGTGAAGGGCAATATCTATTATCCAGATGTATGAATGATTTCAATGATTTTAAGGTCAACTCGCACAATTACACAATTTTATATTATATGCAATTGAAATGCATAGAGTAGTGACTCATTTATGACCTGAAATGAGATCTTCACCCATCATTTATAATTAAATTAATACCTGTGCAAAAATCCAGTAGTTTCCATAGACACCCTTCAAGATTGAACATCTATTTTGTCCGTTCTATTAGGGAAACAAGGCCTCTATAAAGTTAACATTGCATTGTTTTGCTAATTTCCAGTAAACCGACAAGTTCAGTATGTAGCTCAAGTTCAGGATGTTAAGGAAGTGCTGGAAGATGTTCAACCCTGTGCCATGTATGATGTCTCTTCACAACAGTTCTATGTTGACGTTGAAAATTCATCAGAACTCATATCTGTGTCGGGTAGGTTATTTAAAGGGTTATTTTGAATCAAGTCCACAACTACGTTTTACTTAGTCCTGACAAGTGATGAGTTCAGTTTTTAAAAAATTAAGTGTTATCTGCAGGCTCTAGTATCTATTTGCATGGTTGTCATTTATAAAGGAAGATATTATCCTTAATACAGGCTGTAACAAAAATATTTATTAAAAAAATATTGTGTTACGGGGTTTGTGGTTATACTCTTTTTACTTTTCACAACATTTAATTTTTATCCCTCTAAAGGTTAAGGGTGGCCCAGTCAGATTTTTTTATTCTTTAGACTTTTTTTTGTTTTTATTTTTTATGATGCAGCATACAAAAATACATACAACCCTAATTTTTCACCCCTATTTTTAATTGCTATCCTCAGGAAGCCACAATCCAAAAGCTACTCTTACAACTATTTTCTTTTTTTCGTTGGATATACTCATGTATATCCGGCCGTTTGGGAAATGGCCGGGTTATGTGGGGCTCCGGGGCGCGTGGAGATGGTAAGTTGCGCCCCAACCTACCCACCAAAACCGACGGCGATCCTCAACTGCCAGAAACAGGGCCACGGGTTTCGGTCCCCCTTTGGGGGAGCATGCTCCGCGACTCTGGGGGCCTCAGCCCACCCCGTATTGTCGAGTCCCATGCTCCGACGCGGGCCCTCCGATCATGGGGGGCTGAACAGCCCCTCTTTTCCGCCGCTGTGAGGCGCGCGCGGAACGCGGCGCGCCTTCCTCCCGAGGCCTGTTTTGCGCAGTCGACGGACTTCCCACGTCCATCGCCCGCAAGCCCACTTACGGTGAGCGGAAGTCAGCCAGTGCCCTACGGCGCCTGTTGCGGCGCTGGCTGTTTGGGCGCTGGGAGGCCAACTCCCTGTCCGGTCGGCCTCTTCCTTAGCCGTCATGACGGTTTCACAGAAGGAAGCCGTCTCTCTCCAAGCTCTCTCGCTTCGGACCATGGATCTAATGAGATCCGGCAGCGAGAGGCTACCTAAAACGCTGATAAGGTCGCGTCGCTGTCCATCCCATGCAAACCTCCAGGGTATGCTGCGTCGAATCCACAGTACTACTTACAACTCTATAGACCACCAAATCAACACAATGAGATCTTAGTTTTGTGCCTGTGCCAAATTATGTCACTTTCAAATTGAACATTTTGCACTATAATATTATTTACATATGAACCTTCAGTTTTGATATGTTTTGTAAATTTTTCAGATCAATTTATATTACCTGAAGGGGAAAATACTCTTTACAGTACAAACAGCTACCTTTTGCAGCCTGCATCAAGTACTGTTGTTGAACAGGTAAGCTAATTTCTTGTGACCTGAATACAAAATGATTTATGTAAAAATAAGAAGTAAATGTATTAAAACATACATTAGTATGCAATACAATACAAAGATATTGTGTTAGGCATTGAGGAACAGGCCCTGAGATTTGGAATTTTGATTGATTGAAGTAATCGTTTTTATATGAGTAACCAAAATCAAAATCAAAACTCATTTAATCAAGTTGGCTCATTAGAGCTCTTTTGACAGGTCAAACAAAAAATAAAATTTAAAATTTACCATTTAAAATTAATTATTTACCATCTACCACCGGTTCGGAATGCACCTCTACAGAGAAGAGCCGGCAAGAAACTCTGTAGTTGCTCTTTTTAGATCGCCATTTGGGTACAAGACTGGTTTTAAGACAGATTTGTGAGAGCAAACTCACGCAATAGTTCCAAAGGGCCAAACATCAGCCAGATATAGTTGACAATAGTAACCTTGTAATCCCCCCCCGACACCCGCCCTCACGCGCGGACCACCTTGTAATCCCCAAGCCAACCGACCCCCAGCAACGGCACCTGTTCACAAGCATGACGCATGCGGCAGCCATCGCCCTCCTCAACCATATTGCAGGGAAGAGAACGACCCGCCGCACGACGCCACCACTGCCATGAGTCTTTAAGTGAGCATGATAACTCGAGCACCAAGGAATTGAACATTTCAAAAGTTATACTAATAACGCGTTAGGATGCTCTCACATACTGTGTATAAATATCACATAACAAGAACACTATTTCTAATTACTTTGTCATTATTCTAAAAGTATTTAAATAAGAGCATCGGACTAGCAACAACACCGATCAGTTATTCCCAAGCATTTTTGTCTAAGATATAGTCGTTAACTTTATAGTACCCCTTAAAGATTAGCCGACTTTTAATGTGACACTTAAAGTGTTCTAAAGGCAAGTCTTGAATGCCTTTAGGTATTTTATTAAATAATCGAATACCAAGACCTGCAAAAGTTTTGTGAACTTTTTGCAGCCTGTAATAAGGGACTATTATGTGATGTCTATTCCTAGTGGACATTTTATTTTTATTGATATCGCCACTCTTTTCGTAATCGCAGATATTTTTACGAATGTACATTATATTTGTAAATATGTACTGCGATGCGACTGTAAGAATCCCAGTATCCTTAAAAAGTTCTCTTAGTGATTCTCTAGAATTAAGATTATAAATTGCACGCACCGCTCGCTTTTGTAAAACAAAAATGGTTTCAATATCGGCAGCATTTCCCCACAATAAGATACCATAAGACATAATGCTGTGAAAATAACTGAAATATATTAATCTAGCTGTGTCTACATTAGTAAGTTTTCTAACTTGTCTCACAGCATAACCGGATATATATATTCACAACAGAATATCGGATAATCTGGAATGCCACTGGGAATGGCACCAAAAAGTGCCGAATGACACAGCATGGCCGATGCGGGCCACAGATTTACCGGCCCGGACGGCGCAGGCCGTGGTTGCGCATCCCCTGACTTCAGTCGGCATAACCTCGGCCCGTGCGCATTGGGACATGCCAAGTTTGTCTGTCGACCCCCGTTGCGCCGCTGATAACTGCTTGGAAAGGAACTCGGATGTTTCCGAACCCATAGTCGGACTTATCCGACTGAGCGAGCAGGACCGATTTCTCATTTGAACACATGCCCTCATGTCGGTACCGTTTTGGATTAGAAAATAAATAAATAAATATCCTTGGACATCTCACACAACGCCATCATTATTCTAACATACAACGCCATTATATTTCTGTTTCTTTCAGATAAATCAAGATTTGGCTATAGAGCAATTCAAAGATACGCCAAACACAAATGTGGCTGTTCCGGGAACTAATTTGACTGAGGTGATTTTAATGATTTAACAATTGTACACAGTCATACATATACATAATTATTTATTCTGCCAGAAACAAAAATTTGATTGCACCCTAAAAAAGTAATAAAAAAATGCCTTTTAAGATTAGTGACTACTTAATATTCAATACTTTTTGATGGGCTTTCTTGTCCTACACCGGACTTTTTTATTTTGACAAATAAAGACCTTTACCAGGCTGATCAAACAATAGTTTATTTGAAATTAAAAAATAACAAAATGCGGCGTAAAGTACAGGATACCGTTTTGTGTTCGAAAGTATATTTTCAACTGATCACTGTGAACTTAAGCTTCTAATTAGGCTGGGGGGCGGGATTAGGCCTCAATGATGACTCACTGCATTCTTAACGCTAACGAAGTATAGTACCATTATTTACGATTCGTGCCGTATCACGCAACGCACACAGACATCTTTCACATATAATATTTTGTGCAAAGTCACAAAAAAGTTGTTATTGTAACTGCACCTAATTAATTTGAGCCATTTTGGTTCTGATAAATTAATGAATGAATGGGTTGTGCATTTACATTTAATGACTTTGACAATATGAATTAGTTTTTTTAATGTAAATAAAATAAAGATAAGCTGAAACAAGCAGCCTTTAAATGAGAAAATTTAATGGTAAATTAAAATGCAAAACTCTTTCAGATAACCATAACAGATGAGCAATACAAAACTTTAGAGCAGAAAGGATGGATACTGTTAGAGTTGAATGACAAAATTTATGTCCTCAACACCTTAGGATTGCACGATATAACGTCAAATGATAGTAAGTATACACCTATTAAGGTTGGCTTATGTGAGCTCTTGACAAGTCAAAATATGGTTATTATTTACCATTTTACCACCGGTTCGGAATGCCGCTCTACAGAGAAGAGCACGCAAGATACTCTGTAGTAGATTTTTTAAATTACCTTTTATTAATTACTTAAGTCAAAGATGCAATATATTTGTGAGAGCAAGGTCGTATCCATTCAATAATAGTACCTAACCTTAATCCGATCCCCAGCAACAGCGGCTGTTTACAAGCTTCTGTATTGTGTGTTAACGGATTTAGAATACATAGTTTCACCACCCTATTCCATCCTGAGGGTGTCGTAAGAGACGACACTAGGAAACCTCAAGGCCAAAAACCTAGCTGCAAGAGAAGGAAAACTTTGAGGCCCGACTCAGGGCTCAGGCGTAGTTGTATTTATCAAATAAATAAAACGAAAATAACAAAAACTATAAACTATGTCTAAAACTAGTAAAAAAACCTTTAAACATTTATTTAAGAGAAAAGAAATAAAGAGTAATGAAACAAAAAATTAAAAAAAAAGGTTTTTTTTTTTGTTTTTTGGCAATTTTCATTTCAAGCAATTGATTGTATTGATTTTCAGAGCTGGTGCAAAAATTGAAAAACGAGAGTCAAGTTGCTAATGCACAAGTAGAATCTAGGTACGTATTTGATAAGGCGATGTCATTATTCCACAATACGAACTGTCTGTACCTGTATTACATCGCGGATTTACATATCTTCCGCCAGTTGGCAATTTAAATTTTGCCGCCCTTACTATAAATAAATATTCTTGGACATTTCACACAACGCCATCTCGTCCCAAGTTAAGCAACTTAATGCTTGTGTTATGGTAACGAGATGGATGATAAACTACTTATATAATTTTTTTTTGTAAATACATACATATTATAGATAGAAATGACACCCAGACTCCGAGCCAGTGCCTTTGGTTTAGACAAAGACACTGGCCCGACCCCGGAATCGAACCCGGGACCCGTTGATCCAAAGGCGGCACATCTGACCACTAGACCAACGACTTTTATATTTGTTTTTTTACAACACTTTTGAATATAGAAGATTAATTATCACAGGGTATCAATTGCATCGTGTTGGAAAAAAAAATTGGCGCTTTGTAAATAATAAAAATAATAATTTCCGATGCCAAAAAATGATTATGAATTCATATTTAATTTTATAAATTCAAAAGCTGTTATCTAGTGCTGTGTCAAAAGCGTGAGACATGCGTACCGAACTAACACTATACTTATTAATAGTGGTTACCAAGACTGTCAAAATCGACATTCAACGTTATATTAATTGTCAATTTTGGCGCTATTGAATTAGCTAATTTGGGACACAGTCCTACTATGATAAAGGACTTTTCACTTCAGTAGCTCAAACATGTAGGTTTTGTACACTGAAAACAGTGGGCAAAATGCGATTTTGCCCACTGAGTGAGACAAAGTAACTTTTTAATTCTAATTCGAAACATTGACACTATCTCTTTCCCGCCAATAGAAAAAAGAGAGAGACAAAGACCAAGCGGCCAGTACCAACAGCTCCGATTTTTCTTCTTCTTCATTTAGGTTTTAGCTTCCATCGTTATACCGATGATTTTGCCAATGACAAGTGTGTTGTGTTAGAAATTTCGTGTGATTATGAAAGTTAAATTAATTGGTTATAAGTTGCGTTAGAGTTATGAAGTTAAATGTTAGCAGGTAGCGCTATAGAAAACAATACAAAGCTTTAAAGTACAGATTATAAATATTAAATTGATAAAGCAATATTATGGGAACTATATTTGATTAAATACAAACTAGAGGTACTTTTAACAGTTCGATTGGATGAAAGGAGTTCGTTATGGGGTTACTCCGATTTTTAATTCGACCTTATAGACACGTTCGGAATTTCGTACTAACTAAAGAAATTTAGCAAAAATGATAATTATATCTTTTATTGTAATTTATTGAATTTTTAACTTATTGTTGTATTTAAACTAAAATAAGTATTTACTGCTTAAAAAACTGATATTTAACTTAAAAATATTTAATTATAGTTTCAAAAATGTTACGTAATATATTTCATTTCCTATAGTGTTCTCGCTGCTGAAGTGAAAAGTTATGTGTGTTACACGAGAGCAAAATTTTTCGCATCTCGTGCCTTTGAATCCCTCGCAGCACTCAGGAATCAACTTTAGAATCACTCGCTACGCTCGTGATTCAATCATTGATTCCTTCGCTTACTCGGGATTCAATATCAGCACTCGCAGCAAAAAACGACTTTGCTCTCTTGTTGCACAAATAACTATTGTGTAACACAAAAAGAGGTAGTTAAAATGCCATCATTATCATTTCAGTAAAACGAAGACCCCCCTCGTCATACGCAACATTCTATTTCCGGCAATCTTAAAAAATAAATTAACCTGTTAAATCTGTCGCCCTAGGCTTTAGCCTGTTGGTAAATTTAAGGCCCTTCGTACACAATCTTGCTACGCAAATCTTCGATACTAATGTTGTATACTACATTAGTATCGAGTAGCGCACGGTCCGTACACACGACATTGAATCGCAAGACGCGAATTGCCTATTCAGTCACTATAGGCGTACCGGCTAAACAAATCACACTTGGAAATTCATCTGAATCCACCGCCATCATGGAAATCGCCGCGACTTATGTAGCGACGATCTCGACCGGCAGGTAGCGCGCGACAGGCGCGACGCAAGTCGCGGGACGAATGTCGGCGTCGCGACTCGTGAACGAACCTCAATAGATTTGTATGGCGGTGGTAGCTTGAAGTCTAAAATCGATGAGTATCTAAGATTCGCGTAGTCTTTTGTACGAAGGGCCTAACACTGACACCGATTATTGACCACCCTGTATTGTTACAGTTCTAACTTAGGTGTAGCTCTGCAGCAAACGTCTAATGTTCTCGCCATTCTACCCGACCAAGACCACGAGTTTGAAGCAAATGGTACCACTGAAAGCCAAAAACAAGAGTTTGTCGTCGATGAGAACCATTTAGCTGATATTGAGAAAAGTAAATAATTTAAAATATTTAATTAATATTAACTTTTATTCCGACACTTAATATTATCAATGATATAGTCCGTGTGGTGACGGATTTAGAATACATTGTGTCACCATCCCAGTTTCATTCTGCGGGATTCTTAAGAGGCGACAAAAGGAAATGGCGAGGCTGAAAACTTTGCCGCAAGAGAAGGCAAACTTGAAATAAAACCGTGTGTCAACCCGTCTTGCCGGAGTGGCGCAGTAGACTAATTTCCCTCCATGAATTTGGAGGAGGCCCGACTCAGTAGTGGGTCACTCATGGGCTGAAACGACGACGACTTAATATTAACTTTTATTCCGACACTTAATATTAACACTGAATAGTCCGTGTGGTGACGGATTTAGAATACATTGTGTCACCACCAAAGTTTCATTCTGCGGGTGTCTTAAAGAAATACCAAGGCTGAAGCTGCACGAGAGGGAAAACTTGATACGAAACCCTGGAGTGGGTCACTCCAGGGCCTGGCCAGCGTGCCTCAGTAGGCTAATTTCCCTCCTTGTAATGGGAGGATGTCCGACTGAGCAATGGGTCATGTATGGGCCGAGTAGAGTAGTACTAGTAGTAGAATAGATAGGGTGCGTTCCACTTGGCACTCACAACGACCACTCTCACGACCACGGTTTTCGCCGTTCCACTTGGTTCTGGGCGTCACAAATAGTCACAATCGTCACAATAGTCACTCAAGTGGAATGGATTTTAGAGCGTTTTGGGCGTTCATATAAATAATAAAAATGGCGCGTCTAAAAAAAAACTAAACAAAAGGTTGATGAGGTTATATTACAATTTGTAAGTGGTATTAATAAGTTCCATTACATATTGGTTAAGAGATTTATTAAAAAGAAGTATATACTTTAATTTTCAAGGAGTATTTAACTAATTTATGATCGTATTTAATAAAAATGCCTATATCGGCAGCAGTTTGAAATTAGTTGGTGCGTCAAAATAAAAGTACTAGTTCGTCCAGCTCAGATGAAGAAAGAAATATAATTTTACAAATCTTTGATCGTGAGAAACGAAAAGTTTGACCACTTAATATTGATTTGATAATGTCCTGTCCGATCTTGTTCGGTACAATAGAACGATATTGTTTTGTCGCCATGTTTCTCCTTTTAGTTTTTAAAATTGGCGCTCAAATTCTCAAAACGCTCACAACGACCCACCTTCTGAGATGGGGCGTCGTGAGCTTGGCGTGAGCATAAGTAATGACGTTATCAATGACGTTTTCGCCGCCACCACAACGATCGTGGTCGCCATGTGGAACGCCTGAATGAGCATTTTAGGCGTTGTGAACGCCAAGTGGAACGTACCCATAGTGTCACCACAAGGCCATGCAGTATCCAGGTCAAGAATGGGCTGTGTAGTAGTTGTAGTACAAAATATTCGAATGTACGTTTATCTGTTTGAAGCTACACTACTGCGACGGCGTGGCGACGGATATAGAATACATAGTGTCACCACCCCATTCCATCCTGAGGGTGTCGTAAGAGCCGACAAAAGGAAATGACGAGGCTGAAAAGTTAGCCGCAAGAGAAGGAAAACTTGTTACGAAACCCTGTGCCAACCCGTCTGGCCAGCGTGACACAGTAGGCTGTCCCTGTGATGGGAGGAGGCCAGACTCAGCAGTGGGTCATTTATGGGCTGAGTATTAGTATACCCCGTTCAAGATAGCGTGATCGATTTTCAATTTCAAGAATTTCACACATAATACACCCACACCATCTCGTCACAGTTACAAGTATTTTAAAACGTAATTTTTTGGACTAGTAGATATTATCCGTTTCCCATCACTGTTCGTCATTGCAAAGGTATGATTCCGAACTACAATGCACGCAGAAGTGCTGCCGCGGCACTACTGGTCCCCATTACCGTGACGTAGTTCGGAATCATACCTTTATGTCGATCAGCAAAATTGACATCTGTCAAATCGATCATGCTATCTTGTACAGGGTATAGTAAATGAATTTATGTGAAACTAGGGGACACGACAGATTTCGTCCTGTCAAAAAAATTGACTCTGACGTTAGGAACACACCCACAATGCTTAGACAACAGTGAGTGGTTGTAATTTAATATGAACTTCATACAATAGCAATAAAGTTCAATTTGTCTCTACGTTTTAGTTAGAAAACGCTTGTATGGGAAAAAGAAAAAGGCTGTTTTAGGGGTTTTCCGGCAATTTTCTCGCCGTAAAAACCATCCTTGAACTTCAACGAACATTTAAAAAAAAGAATTGGTCCAGGCGTTGTGGAGTTATGCGCTTACCAACACATTTTGCGATTCATTTTTATATTATAAGATGAGCAGGTAACAATGTTCGTTTCGATTACAATATAAATTTCAGTAAGAGAAGTAGCATAAATAGAAGAAGTAGAAATGAAGATAAAATGAAAAGCTGATCATGGTTTAAACATCGTGAATCCTAAGTTTAGGCCCACTCTAGTGTTTTTTTTATAACTGAATGTTTTCTTATTTTACCCTCGTAGACAACGTACCAGTCTCCATTTTAAAGGAAATCCGACCCAAGCCAGCTAATGACCCTGTTAAAAAAGATTGCGCGTCGACGAAAGTCAACCTAACGTTGCCGAAAGAAAAGAAATGTCTAAAAATCAAAACCAAAATGAACTTCAAAGGTATGTCTCGGCTCCCAAACCTTTTATCTTCTATCTTAATGGTTCTGTTTGTGTTCTTTATTTAAATCCCAACGTATCAGACACTGTCTGTGGTAGTGGGATCATATTCCGCAATGTGCAAAGATCGTGAAGTCGAATCTGCGGGTCCCTCCACAATCGCAAAGTTTTACCGTCTTGTTCGCGACTATGATACAAGACGACGACACTAATCGGGGAACGGTGCGCAGCGCGAACGAGAAGGCGTGAACAACATCTACACACGTGATTCGCAGTTGTCGCGACCTTTGCGGCCGTTCGCGCCGTGAGTGTAGAGCCGGCTTAAGAAATTCTGCTATTTTCGTGTACGAGACATAATCTGTTAAATTCAAAAGTTCTTGTGTCACAGCGTGTGGCATAGGTATGGGACTGACACTAGTATTGTTACGTTACCAAGACTGTCCATGGCCCCAGGGCCGCGGAGCATGCACTGGTTCGGACATTCGAGGATCGCCATCGGTTTTAGTGAGTAGTTTGGGGCGCAACTTACCACATCTCCACGCGCCCCGGAGTCTCACATAACCCGGCCAGTACTCGAAAGGCCGGGTATCCATGAGAATATCCGACGATAAAAGAAGCCAAAACTGTCAACATCGACAATAAAAGGAACGGGGATTTTGTTTTTGTCAATTTTGACTCTATTGAATTATCAGGTTTGAGTCCTTGTACAGAGCGATAGAACCGCGTGGTGACGGGTTTAATATACATTGTGTCACCACCCCATTTCATCCTGAGCGTGTCGTATGAGCCGACAAAAGGAAATGATAAGGCCGAAAAGCAAGAGAAGGAAAACTTGAAACGAAACCCTGTTCCAACCAGTCTGGCACAGTAGGCCAATCACCCTCCATGAATTGGGTAGAGGCCCGACTCAGCAGTGGGTCATTTATGGCATGTATGATTACGGATTTAGAATACCACCCTGGGTGTTTTATATGCCAACAAAAGAACTGAAACCTGTGGCAACCTGTTTGGCCTGCGTGGTAGAATAGACTAATTCCCCTCCATGTAAATGGAGGAGGCCCGACTCGGAAGTGGATTGTTTATGAGCTGAGTAATAGTAGTATGGCTTTAAATTATATTGATAATTTCAGATATTCCTGATAAAGTGTTCTTAGGGAAAACCGTGAGTGGTAAACGCTTAGTTGCAAGGGTAGTCAAGAGACGAGTGGCGAATAGAAAACAGACGGACAAACCCAAATATCAAGAGGTATTTGTGGTGAACGGTAGTTACAGTAAGTATTTTACGTAATTCAATACTTTTAATTAATTTTGTGACTGTTTGTTGCTGCGTGCTATGTAGAAATAGACCCTATGTAGAACCATAGTAGGTTGTATCACACGGGAGCAAAATTTTAACGCGTGGGTGTTTCTTCATCATCACCATAATATATATATATATATAAAAATATGTGTGGGAGGCCTACCAGCACTGCGCCTTCTGGAACGCGGTCGCCACTCGAGGACTTTTCTGCCCCATCGGGCGTCGGTCCTGCGGGCTGTGTGCCCTGCCCACTGCCACTTAAGTTTGGCAATCCTGTGGCCTATGTCAGTAACTCTGGTTCTCCTGCGTATCTCCTCATTTCTGCTTCGATCTGGCAGGGAAACTCCGAGCATAGCCCTCTCCATTGCCCTTTGGGTGACTTTGAGCTTTCTGATTAACTTAAATCAACATCAGTCAAACTATAATCATGGTTTCGTAACTTTACTACAATATAATCTCACATAACAATCAGATATTAGTGTAGTCAAGGCATCATTAATAATACACTTCAAAGAGAATTCACTAAATTTAAATTCAGAAACGGCGATTATTACAGTCCTCGCCAAACTTTATGGCCGCTCCGAACCTAGCCGCATTTTTTTTTTTTTTTGCAACTTAATGCTTGTGTTATGGTAACGAGATGGATGATAAACTACTTATATACATTTTTTTTTTGTAAATACATACATATTATAGATATAAATGACACCCAGACTCCGAGCCAGTGCCTCTGGTTTAGACAATGACAAGCAAGCGTCCTCGCCTCCCACGCGTTTGCGTGAGTGTGCTACGTTCATATTGGTTATGAAATGTACGATGCGCAAGTTCGTACTGACGGCTACATTCAGAGCGGCCATAAAGATTGGCGAGGACTGTAGTCGCAGACGTGTTGCGCGGAATTCCATCCAATGTCGAGCGTGTCATAAGATGGCCGCCAATCTTTGACGCAACGTTCCGCCAAGGTGGTGTTTCGATACACCATTCTTTTTAGGTATATCATCAAATATGTAGACGCTTCCTCAAATATAAATAGTGGCTACGGTTATTTCATTATGACGTTTCTAATAATTATTAATACTAAAATAGAGTTCGTAAATTTTCATAGGTTTTATTCACATATGAATTTAACGTTTTTAGTATTTTAAATCTTAACATGTGACGTCACAAAGCTTTGAAACCCCGCGCGTAAGGGGGCCCCGATTAAGTAAACCCACTCATCTCTGCCTGAGCGTATTTTTTTTAGTGTAACTTATAAAGTTGTGGTATGTATTAATTACCCACAAAATATACCTATAGATAGCTAATAAACGTATTGCGTACTAGCAATTGCGCGCGGCTTCGCCCGCGTGGGCTTTGAACCCGTGCTTATCTAAACGCATATAGCCCATAAATGTGTTTTCTTTCTTCAGATGATTTAATATTTTTTATGAATATTCAATCGGTTACTGTGACTAAAGTATCATAGTTAGATATGTGCTCTTGGACTTTTATGTAGACCTTAATAAGACCTACAAACTCGTCGTACATTATTTTGTTCTACTTATTGTCTATAGTTTTTGCAGCGCACGTTAAATAGGGTTTCGATTGTACACCTTGGGTTACACAATCGCAATTTTCATACGGATCCCTAATTCTTTTGAAAATAAAATATAGCCTATAACCTTCCGCGATAAATGGACTTTTTGAAATCGGACCAGTAATTATTGAGATTAGAGCGTTCAAACAAATAAACAAACTCTGCAGCTTTATAATATAAGTATATATTGAATTGTATTTTTACCACTTTATACTTAAGAACCCAATGATGTTACAAGTAAAAAGGTGTAGATGGGTTATAAGCGGTCAGCAAGCGGCACGTTAAAAGTAGGCTAATTAGCAAACCTGACCTCAGTGCTGCGTCGCTGGCGTCAACAGATGCACGTCAAGAGCCGTGTGTAAAAAGTGCTATAAAACAATTGAAAATGCCGTCGTGTCATGAGATATTGCACAAACTACTCTAACAAAACTTCTAAAAGTCAAGGAATCACTTATCATTCGCAACTATCACTATTTCTGTAATATAATTAATATTTTTTACAAATTAAAATGTTATTCGTAAAATATGGCGAACAAAAGTATCCTCATTACCAAGTGCAAAAGAGATAGATGTCATTACGCGTCACAGACTTGTCAAAATGTCTGATTTAATTAATCTATATTGTTTCTAGTGCATGTGACGACGCATCACAACAAATTATATTTGTCTCTATTTAGCACGTGATTATTAAATCATACCATCCTACTTTCACGACTCATCTAAAGCAGTGTGCATATTGCATATTAAGTTAACTATGTGTGCGTTGGCTTGCCATTTTTATAGATCGAATGTTGTACAGGTAACGTATCTACACCTTTTATTTGTAACATCATTGTAAGAACCCATAGCAGATGAAGGGTTCTTTGAAAGAATTTTCTACGGGCCCCGCGCTTTGCTACGGGCGCGTACTTGCGTAATCCGGCACTGCCCCCTAGTACGCTAAAATGGCCGTTGCAATTAGAATCCCGTTTCAGATACAGGAATGTTTGAATCGGAACTCGTAAATCTTGTACAACAATCGATGCGCGGTCGCTTAGGCCATCAGTGCTCGCTTGCCGATATCGTGTCGGCGAAAAATGTCGTCGCGCATCTTTGTAAGCTGCCCAACATGAGCGAAACTTTCCAGGGACAGAATGTCGTCATTACCAAGGTCGGTATACCATCATCAATGAAAAATCTAATTTCAGTTATGTGCCTTTCGGAACCAAAGACACGAGTTAGTTATAGATACACGGTTATTGTAATGTGGCTTTTAAAAAAAGAAAAACCCACTGAGATTCTTCCGCCAGGTCTTCTCGGTTGGTGCCGCGTTCTGACCTGGTTGTAGTTTTAAAATAAATATGTATCCGTTGTCATCATACTTAGTTTATACTTTAAAGCATTTTTAAATATATAATATTAACTAGTGGCCTGCCCCGGCTTCGCCCGTGCAAAGCGGGGGTGGGTTATACATATAAACCTTCCTCTTGAATCACTCTATCTATTACAAAAAACCGCTTCAAAATCCGTTGCGTAGTTTTAAAGATTTAAGCATACATAGGGACGGACAGACGACAGCGACTTTGTTTTATACTATGTAAAGAAGAAGCACCTTACGACCAGCAAAACTTAAGTCATAACTAAATGTAAGTATTGTATTTTGTCGATGCCTCACGACGCCTCTGTGTCCTATCTTGCTAGATAGAAGACATATTTCCATTTCCCCTGCTAAGAGGTCTGCTGTTAGTACATAGTAATACATGCAATATGCTAATTTCCCTCCGACAATTGTGTTTCTACTACTAATCAGCTCATAGATGACCCACTATAGAGGTGGGTCTCCTGCAGTTCCATGGAAGCTGTGCCAGGCTATCCAGACGGGTTGGCGCAGAGTTTCGTATCAAGTTTTCCTTCTCTTGCGGCTAGGTTATCGGCATTGACATTTCCTTCTGTTGGCGGAATGGGGTGGTGACACTTTGTACTCTAAATCCGTCACCACACGAATTCTGATTCGATTCCTACCAATTCAGGTGACAAACACGAAAGATTCGAATGGCGTTATATCGAATACAAATCGAATAAAGTTTATGACTGGTCGCGTCGAGACGGATAATGGCTCAGAAGAGTTCAAGCTTATCCCAGATTTACTGCAGAACATCAGAGGTATGACTATGTTTTTATTTAATATTATTGACATACCGCGGGTAACGCCGCGGGGCGAAGCTTGTGTAAAAAAGTAGCCTAAATTACTCTTTATATCATCAGCTGCCTATCAGTGAAAGTCCAGTCGTTCCTGAGATTCTGTAGCCGGAACAAAGTGACAGACAAAAAAAAAGTTAAAAAGTATACCATAAAATTGGAGTGTTCGTTTGTAATATTATACCGCTTATATCTAAGTGCACGGCATATACCACACATTTTTTTAAATTATTACTTTGTTTGTCTGTATGTCTGTTTGTTTCGGCTAATCTCTGAAATGTCTGGAAAGACTTTTATCGACCGAACCACCCCCCCCCCCCCACGTTTCAGGAAATCCTTGGGGGAGGCCTATATTCAGCAGTGAACATATTTTGGCTGCAATGATGATGATGGTGATGAGTAAGGAGGACTCGTTATAATTAACTTTCCCAAACTTGCTACATTTACTACTCAGCCCATAAATGACCCACAGCTGAGTCGGGCCTCCACTCATCACAGGGAGGGTAATTAGCCTACTGTGCCACGCTGGCCAGACGGGTTGGCAAAGGGTTTCGTATCAAGTTTTCCTTCTCTTGCGGCTAGGTTTTCAGCCTTGTCATTTGCTTTTGTCGGCTCTTACGACACCCTCGGGATGGAATGGGGTGGTCACAATTGGTATTCTAAATCCGTCACCATACAAACATTTAATCCGCCTCTATGTATAATATACTATGGTGATAACAGATACGCAAACCGTGGACGATGTGAAGGAAAACATAACAGTTATACATATTCACGTCACTGAAACGACCTGGGCCGACAATTTCGTGCGAGCGTCTGTCATATTCAATAAACGACGTAAGTAACTTTGCAATTTGTTCTACAAATACATGTTATAAATGAAAATGTACAGTCCGTGCCAATCTTTATGGCCGGTCTGCATGTAGCCGCATTAAGCTGCTGCAATGTAACGTGCTCCACAGCGAGCATTCCCGCAGTCAGTACGTCGTGTTACGGCGAAAACAGCGAGCAACGATCCGCTCGTTGCTCGCTTTGAGTGCTCCACCCGCCTGTCGGTTTTTTGGCGAATCCTTTGACTGTTACGCGGTTCAGTCATACGCTGTTGCGAGTCGTCACGAGCGCACGCGGTGCGCCGCACTTCGCGAGTGTTCACACGTCGTTTCTCTCGTAATTATTTAATTTAATTTTTATAACATGGAGTGGAACAAAGGAAAAACTCTGTATTTAATCGAAAAATATAGAGAAGAACCAGTTTTTAATAAAGATATACCAACACGTCCTCGCTGTCGGCCATCTTGAGTGAACTGGCGGCGAATACGGAGCACAGAGTTTTGACGAGCATGTTACGCCTATTTTTAAATGCTCGACGATCGATGCGAATGTTACATTACACCTCGTAACGTTGGTCAGCAGCTTTACGCTGCGCACAACACAAAATCAGGTATCAGCGGGACGTACGCGGGGCGGGGAGGCGGAACCCGCCAGCGCGCGCCGTTTTACACTCGCAAGCGTCCTCGCTACCAGCATGTTAGTGTGATTGAGTTACGTTCGTATTGGTTATGAAATGTACGATGCGCAAGTTCGTACCCACCGCTACATTCAGACCGGCCTTAAGGACTGGCGCGGATTGTAGCAACGCGCGTCGGGTACAGCTAAAAATATAAACTTGTAGCAACAGAAATTTTGTTTACAGAACTGCCACTAGACTTGATATTGGACCCGAAGAGACGGTACCCCAGTTCTCTATTCGCTTGCGGCGCGTGCGCAAAAACATATACCTCTGAAGAACTGTTGAAGAATCATCAACAGGTATCTGTATATATAAAAACTAGCGACCCGCCCCGGCTTCGCACGGGTGCAATGATGAACATCTAAATTTATCAGTGTTTCTCTACAATATTATGCATGTATTGGGCTCAAGCACAACACTTTGCTGAAGATCATCACAAATGCATAGTTTACGATTCGATCGTTTACGATTACAAACATTCATCACTACATAGTATAAAACAAAGTCGCTGTCGTCTGTCCGTCCCTATGTATGCTTAAATCTTTAAAACTACGCAACGGATTTTGAAGCGGTTTTTTTAATAGATAGAGTGATTCAAGAAGAAGGTTTATATGTATAGTACATCCATAATTTTGTAGAGAAACACTGATAAATTTAGACGTTCATCATTGCACCCGTGCGAAGCAGGGGCGGGTCGCTAGTGAAACTATAAGTCTAGAATCCAGTGAGCCGACAAACCCCAAACAACGGCACCTGTTTAAAGATGCATTAATTATCACATTTAAAAAAAATTCGTTCTCCTTCAGACGGAGTGTAAGGACAGCGAAGAAGGCGGTGAAGAAGGAGCACTGAGTATAGAAACTAAACAGACAAACGAGCCGGTAACTATTTTGAAAGGGGACAACAATAAAATTTATTCCTGCTCACTTTGCAATGTAAGTTTTTATGTAATAAAAAATAATGTAGTTTATTCTTTATTAGGTAATATATTTAGCAATATATTAGTTTAAACTACAAACTAGCGGCCCGTCCCGGTTGCGCACGAGTATTTGTCAAAAAAACAGTACCTAATGTTAGATTGTGTGTGATAAGTTATAATAATGTAAAGTTTCATCAAACGCAAATCAAATCAAATCATTATTTTTGCGTGAAAGAGTAACATACAAACATTCTTACAAACTTTCACGTTTATAATATTAATAGGATTGCCATCTCACATGAATAAACCTTTCATGTGAGATGGTAATTAATTCGAAACTAGTAGGCTAATTACCCTCCATGTAACTGGAGGAGGCCCGACTGAACAGTGGGTCATCTAGGGGCTAGTAGTTAATCGTAACTTGCTCTGTCTTCCTTGCAAGCATTTCCCCAGCAAAAACAAAAAAAAGAATGTACCTATTAACTGATTGGCTAACTGTTCACAACGCCAAGCTGTGCTACAGTTTGTATACACATTGATCTTAATTTTATCGAGTGTGGATTTAGAATACACAGTGTCACCACCCCATTCCATCCTGAGGGTGCCGTAAGAGCCGACCTAAGGAAATGACAAGGCGGACAACCTAGCTGCAAGGAAAACTTGATATGAAGCCCTGTGCCAAGCCGTCTGGCTCTCTCTCTGGATTACTCTCTGCTTAATTAGGGGTGTAGTGACGGATTTAATATTACACAAGGTCACCAACCCGCACTATCCTCAGGGTTGTCATAAGAGGCAAGATAAGGAAAACTTGATACAAACCCTGTGCCAACTTTTCTTGTCAGCGTGGCACAGTAGGCGAATTTCCCTCCGTGAATTTAGAGGAGGCTCGGCTCAGACTTATGAGCGGAATATCTGTCTGCTTGTAGCACAATAGCTACTAAACGAATTAACAGATTTTGATGTATACCAACAGGTAATGTGACAATTTGTTTTAGGCCGTGTTCCAGAAGCAAAGCAACTGTAAGAGACACATAAGGACACATTCTACACCAACTAAAGCGGCGACGCCAACCGATGCTGGGAAGAGAGAAGACACCAAGAAACCAATATACAAGTGCAAGATGTGCTCGAGTGTATACTTTCATCCGTCAACATTATCCAAACATATTGTGACGAAACATATAAATATACCTAAAGATGAAATAAAATAGGCTGCGTTCAATATATTTTTTGTTTTATTAGTTTTTTAGGTTAGTTCAAAACAATACTGAACCGTAAAGCTGAGGTCGTCGTGGAAACGGCGTTGACGTGAATACGTGTACTTTACGGGTTATATTTCGGTTACCTTTCGCAGCGAAACGGAGGCAAGATTGCGGCGAGCGATGCGTCACAGACCTCGATGAGCACGACATTACTTCTTCTTCTTCATTTAGATTTTGGGTTCCATCGTTATACCGTTTATTTTGCCAATGAAGTTTGTTTAATAAAAAACTAGCGACCCGCCCCGCCCCGGCTTTGCACGAGTGCAATGATGAACCTCTAAATTTATCACTGTTTCTACTATAATATGGATGTAGGCAGATCACCTAGCCGCAACAGAAGGAAAACTTGAAGCAAACCCTGTGTCAACCCGTCTTGGCTGCGTGGCACAGTAGGCTAATCTCCCAACATGAAGTTAGAGGAGGCCCGACTCAGTAGTGGGTCATTTATGGGCTGAAACGACGATAAAGACCCTGTAGTCCGGAAAACGATCACGCTTAGGTATGGTTAGGTTAGTAAGCCTAACCGAGTTTTACCTATGAATTAACTCTGGCCTTGCTACGAAAGATCGTCCTTGAAAGATATCGAAGCCACGCATAGCCATGTGTAATACCTTTTTAGAATCCCTATTAAATGCGCCAAAAATTGTGATACAGTGGCACTTTTCTGTAGAGTATTTTTTTTTCACAGTGGGGTCCGAAGTAAGTAACAAGTTTTGATTTAAGAATTATGTCTTTCGGAAAACTTTATGTTATCTTTAACACACCCAATAAATTACCATAAATAGCATGTCTAACGAAAGGGCTCATCAGCACCAATCTATTGAAAAATTTCAAAAAGATACAGGGTGTAGATTTTGTGGAATTTTATCAAGTTTTAGTAAAAAAAGGACAATTTCTCATAAAAACACAAAATCAATTATAACTCTGCAGGGGTTGACCTTAGGGACCTCCCGTAGAACAATGTTTTGCTGCTGGTGGCCCCATCTAACCGCTGGTTTCGTTTGATCCACGACTTTTTGACCACCCTGTATAGTGAAGTTCGAGGGATTATGAAAATGAATTGGTCATGAGTTGTGATAGAGTTATGGAGTTAAAGGTTAGCAGACAGAGACAGCACTATAAAAAACCCATACGGCACAAAGCAAAAATTACATTAAGCACAAATCAGAAAAATTCAGTTAATAGTGCTTTAATACAGGAATCTTATACATTTTTGGTTGAAGACAATCTAAAACACATGAGATTTGTATTTCAGCGAGTTAGAGAAATAAAACGATACCATAGCCAACAACAATTTAATTTTATTCCAATGAGCTTAGACTATCTCTTTGGAGTAACAGTGCTAATAAACACACAGCGTATTTCAACGCGCAATTAAGACTATTTAAAGTGTTTTAAGTAATCATTAGATTTTTTTTTTATTGTCATTTATGGGCTCAGTAATATTTAGTAGTTACAACTGTAATTGATGAACACAAATGACACCCAGACTCGGAGCAAGTGCCGACCCCGAAAAGTCGTCAAGTTCGTTGTCGGCGCATTACAAACATGCCGTACATATAGCCATTATTTATTATTAGGTAGGATTCTAAAATATATCATCAGAAAATAAACTATCCAGTTCTCCAAAAATATCACTAGCGTCGTTTGCTGAATCATTGCTCAGCGCAAAGTTGTTTCCTGAAACAAAATTAATAGTTAACATTTGACGAGTTATTTAAAACCTTAATACATGGTATAATAAAAAGGATACATACATAACGAAAGAATATAAAGTGCTTGTCATATATCTCTCGAAGTGGGTACTTGTGCGTGGTAACTAAATTATGTTGGCACTTGTCAACTTTATTCTAAAATAAAGTTGAACAATGTAGGTAGAAGAATATTAAATCGATTGTGACACTTTTACTACAATGGCTACTTAGCTGATTACCTTAGGGTGAGCCAAATTTCAGGAAAAGTACGCAATTTCTGTTAGTGTTAGTGTAATAGCTACGAAAATAAATACAGAGATCCCCTGAAACATAGTGGGCTCTATGGTCTAATCAAATTACTATCACTGATGACACTAGATGCGTCTGAGATTATAGCTTCAAACGAGAATATTTCCGCAGAAATCTCTATGCGACTGATCAGTTCTGGACGCTAATTTGGTATTAGATCAAAATAAAAAAATAGCTTATATCAGAGCGTGCGCATTTGCATATTTACTTTACCGGTAAAAGACCACGCAAAATGGGCTTTGTCGCTAAGCAACCACATCACCCTGTACGACCAATAACAATCTAATTAGAAGTACGAATAACCTACTAAAAAATATTAAAAAACTAGTATGTATTTTAGCAAGATTTTGTCATCCATTATTTAGCAAGACCTAGATCTACTAATTTGTAAAGTACTTTCGCTTCATTACAAGTAGGTTCAGCCTACTTGTTACTAATTGTACTAATATACTATGTGTACTAATATACTACTTGTACTAATATACTGTTGCAGAGGCCATTTACGGCATTGAGAAGACCTAGCCTGTAGGCTTCGTTTCATACACACTCGCATAATATATGCACTACATACTCTATCAATCCACAGTCCTCGCCTCAATGACATTGGTAAAAGAATGAGATATAATATAAAATTACCTAGTGTATGCGTAGAAATCTCAGTTTTTATCACAGTACAATCATCTTCCTGTATCACAGTATAATTATCAGGCATTGGTCGCTTTTCTGCTTCTTCCTTAATGACTGTCGAGCTATACATTGCCCGTATATTACTCAATGTAATATTCAAGTAGTGTTTCTTGTAGGCACTGCCTGTTGTTAGTATTGTGGGTTTGTGAAGAATGAAAGCACAGAACTCCGAAGCTATGTACTGCGAGAATGCGGTCCAGGCATCTCTATGTAATGTACCTTTAATACTACCTGCAAAAGGAAACTTTCGATATAAAATGCACTATATAGTCACTGTATATAAATAACTTAACATATAAACAAGCAGTTGAGAGTATGTCATGCTCGCTTAAAAGTCATACTGGTGGTGTAGTGTGTGTCAGGTCGTTCGGTTCCCTAAAGAGCTGGGGGATGGCTGACACATGCGTCATGCTCGTGATCGGGTGACGCCAGTTGTGGCCGGTCATCTCTTAACTGGTATGACACACATAGCTTTGCATTGATCTCCTGGACACTTATGTTGTGAAATATGTTACATTGTCCTCACATCTTATCTTACTATAATTAAACACGTATATATCAATGTAACCCAATCAGATGTTTGTAACAGAAAATATGATAAAAAGAGTGTCCATGGAGTTTCTTGCCTGTTCTTCTCCAAAGGATCTAAGTTTTGGAATAAGCAACTAGCTTTCAGTTTCAGTTGACGCCTTCCGGACCCAATAGTTAACAGTTTTTAAATATAATTTGTTGGGGGAATAAATATTAAATAGGAACGCAGAAGAATAAAAAAAAAATGACAAGCCCTCCGAATTTCTTGCCAGTACTTCTCAACAGTGGTCGCGTTCCGAATTGGTGGTAAAATATATTACTTTGCTTTGTATATTTTTTATTAAAGTGTTGAATATTTGTAGGTTTTCATACTGCTATTTATTGTTCTTGAAGTTAGTTTAATTTTTTTGTTAAAATCGAACGAAAGGCGGCTTCCTAGTTGTAGGTTCAGAGTCAAAACGACTTTCGGTCGTTTCGTTTGGTTCCCTACAACTAGTAAGCCGTCCAAGAATACCCAAAATTTGCCTTTCGACAAATAGTTTAATTCAGTTATTTCTAGTTTATAGTTTTATAGCAAACTACTGAAAAAATTTGGTAAAAAAAAAAATATAGGCTGAGATTGTCAAACTGGTGACGGATTTACCCCATTTCATCGTGAGGGTGTAGTAACAGCCGACAAAATGTACTGATGAGGCCGATAACTTAGCTGCAAGAGAAGGAAAATGATATAAGAAAGCACAAATGACACCCAGACTCCGAGCAAGTGCCTCTGGCTTAGACAAAGACACTTGCCCAACCCCGGAATCGAACCCGGGACCCATTGATCCAAAGGCGGCACTTCTAACCCCTAGATGCAGTGGGTCATTTATTGACAGAGAAGTAGTTGACCAAAAACTCACCAGTTGGATCCCTTATCATGACAAGTGGATCTGTGGCTGATCTATCTATAGTCTCAACCACTGCAGTAACAGTATGTGCTTTTCGTCTTCGCAGGTTCCCGCATATTGCTTGCTGTTTGATTGATTTTATTGAGTCTATTTCAAGTAAACTCCATGATTTGAGGTCATCCTGCAACCTTGCCCAGAGAGGTGACTCAAACAAATCCCCTCTCAAACTTGTTTGTGAGAAATCAACATCCTGCAAGAATTTTTACAGGATATAAGAAAAAAGGTAGCCATATACAAGGCCAAGTTCCAAAATGAGAGAAATAATATTTATTTGGAATAACACAAAAACTTGGATATTGAGGCCAGTCAATGAGCAGCACACAGTGTCGCATCTGGTTCCAGATGAATATCTGCGGCATAATATTCTCTGGTTGGTCACTAAACCAAGCCATCGTTTCCTTCTGCAAGGCTGTTATGTCTCAGAACAGGGTGGCAGGTCAGAGAGTAGGATGTGCCATTACAACCACCTTCTACACCAGCCCCAGAGGCCAGTGGTTGGATGAATGTGCCACCGCTGACAAAAGCATCATTGACTGAGGGTGTTCCAGTGCCCGGGATGCCTTCCGATTATTGCTTGCACATTATACCTAATGCGTGGGAACATGCCATTATACCTAATCATAGTGGCATGTTCCAGAGTCCCATGTAACCACCAACCCCAACCCCAAAGGGTATTAAGCAATTCCTCAATGATACTAAAATTAAAAAAGTATGATGTATGTAACCTTACCTGTGATAATAGTTCCATGTGACAAATAGTTTCATCATTGTTTTCATTGAAACCACCTGTTAGGAGTCCTGCAGGACCAGGGAATTTTCTCTTGCTTTTATGATCAAAATAGGAATGAATAATTTTCCTCTTTGTGTGCTTTGGAGAAATATTTTCAATACTTAAACGTTTTTCTTCTATTTTCTGACAGCTCTTGGTTAATATGTTATCAGAGGTGGGATTAATAGAAATATTTTTATTTTCTACTAATACTAAAGCAGGTTGAATATTTTCATGCTTCTCTTCTGTTGGCTTGAATGAAGCTTCTTCAGGAAAATTTAACTGTGATAAGACCTGTAAAAATACAATTATTTCTATGAGTTTTAATTTTATTGTTTGCCTATTGAACTACTTCCGATTTATAGTTCTTTTTCTGAATGTAAGCCAAAGTACAGTTGCATAAAAGCTAGGTAGGTATGAAACGTAATCTTGAGTATCATAACTTAACGACAATTAAGTACCTGATCAAAATCATCTGATTCAAACATTTTTATTATTCTAGGTATAGATAAACATATATCCAGAAACGTGGAACACGACTGTCTTTTGTGGATGCGACGAAAATTTCCTTAGATAATAATTCGGCAAGTAATACGTATGTCCGCAATTTATTTACTTCAATTCAATTCAATCGGCTGTCAAGAAATACACGGACGAAAATACAAAACAAAATAGACCTCGGTCGGTCTGCTGCTCTGACATTTGTCATTTTTGTGTTTGATTTAGTCCTGTGTCGATCGCGATTGACCGAATCTTTTTGACCCGATCTCGACCCATACGCGTGTGACCGAGTCGTCGGTCTCTGAAAGATTCGGTCTTCCATAGATTCGATCACCATGTGACATCGCAAAAGAAATTCGACTTTATGTGTGGAGTATTACCGTAGCTTGTTGCTTATTTGATCGATTATTACGCGGGATCGGGTCGCACGCGATTTGTCAATCGCGGGAGCGGATTTTGATTTTGAGTATGAATCAATTAGTTGCAGAAAAAAGTAAAGGACAGAAAAACTTATTATAAATATTGTGTCATTCATAACAAAGGTATGCCAAAATAACACCAAAACTGCAGTTCACTAAGTATATTTCCGAACCGAATGTAGCCATGTGATGTCACGGGTGTTCCACGAATATCATTGTGTTGTGAAATATTGCACGAAAAATTTAAAGCAGCCACTTTTTGATAAAAAAAAACTATTAAATGAAAATAATTGTATAGTTATGTTTTTATAGCAAAAAAACTATAAAAAAAATCTGTCCTTTTTGGAGTCTTACGCATAGTCCCTAAGCTCGTTCGATCGAACGAGATCGATCGCGCAATCCTTCGGTCCGTGACCGAAATCACCGAAATGATTGAATCTTTTTGACCCGATCACTAGACGAATCGGTCACGATCGACCCGGGTCATGGAAAATGATTGACCGACACAGGTCTAGTTTGATTGATGTGTTTCCTTTACGTTGGTACTACTGTCTTTCGGTACCAAAGAGTAAAATTAGGGCTCATTAAAGTTAGCCCCCAAAAAAATGGTTTTTTACTATTTTCAACTTTTTTTCTATTAAGTCATTTGTTAATCGTTTGTTATTTTTTGTTAGCTGTTAATAATTGTTTGTTCTCCATTTATTATTTTTTAAAAAAGTAATCATAAATATACCTTCAAGTTAGCCCCCCACTTGCAATTTATAATATTTTTCCGTCAAAAATGACTCGTAAATATTTATTTTCGATTGTTCGTACTTAAATACGTTTGTTCTCTTTCGAAATTACTCAGTTTTTGTTTAATTAACTATTTTAATTAGCTGAATATTGATGTTTTTTTTCTTGTGTGGCAAATATTGTGCTGCCAGTATCAAGTTGTAATGTAGTGATTATTTTTTTTTAATGATAGGAAAACCATACATTGAACAAAAATCCCTACACATCGGAATTTAGGAAAAGGATCAGGAATATATAAATACATATATTTTTAATTAAGTGTTGAGATTAAAGTAATTATTTTTAATTTAAATAACTAATATAACTTTATCGATAGAGGCAATTATATTATTTCTTTGTTATCAAGTACTATAAACTGAATGACGAAAACTTCTAAAATGGCGTGTTATTATAATAGTCGTTTGTCTATCAGTTTAAACAACGACTTATAGCAAAAATATATAAGGACGAACACAGCCTTGTATATTTTTTAAATTAAAGACGTTTATTTATTTATCTTCAACGATATATGAGTAAAATTTAAAATAAATGCAATATCTGATTTTCTGATTTATAAATTAATAAAAATGTATATTCAAGTATTGAAAGTTGACTTCAATAATTAACGTAGCATTTCGATTGTAGCAGAATGGAAACATATCGACTCATGATAAGTTCACATAATTTTACTTTAATATGATACTTGGTTAGTTAGTCATTTTGGTAAAAATATATTTAGAATTAGTCATTGCTAAAAGTAATGTTCCTTCAGGATTTATAATGTTTTCTTTTCACGATTAAAACCGCGTTGAAAGTTTAAGCGTGTAGTTGACGCATGCGCAGTACATATAAATTTCATACATATATTCAGCTAATTAAAATAGTTAATTAAACAAAAACTGAGTAATTTCGATAGAGAACTAACGTATTTTATGTATGAACAATCGAAAATAAATATTTACGAGTCATTATTGTCGGAAAAATATTATAAATTGCAAGTGGGGGGCTAACTTGAAAGTGCATTTAACAAACGACTTAATAGAAAAAAAGTCGAAAATAGTAAAAATATGTTAATGAGCCCCTAAAATTGCAATAATTGCAGCCGGCGGACCCAGCGGCAGAATTTGTCAATGGTCGAATATTGTCATGGGTGGATGGATTGGATGACAGACCAGACATGATATGACAATTCATGACATGTCGTCGATTGTCGTTCTGTATTGTGAATTGAAGGAATAATGTTTAAAAATTAGATTCAAAATAATTTAAAAACTATTTTTTGGTGTAAGGTTGAATAGCTCACGCTATTATATTAACCTTCATGTGAGAAAAGGATCATATATTTGTTTCTTGTATATATTTTTTTGTATATCAATTTAGAGCTTATAAACTAGGGCAATGGATTTGGAAGACAATGCTATGGGGTTAACCCATGAGCAAACGGATAAGATACTACAATTTCAAGATTTAACCGGAATAGAAGATATGTCAATATGTAGAGATGTATTGCAAAGGCATCAGTGGGATTTAGAGGTAAAATATGTTGCTCATTACATTTCTTTGTCATCAGACTCCTCTTTTCATATATTTACCTTAATTCTAGTATACTAACTGACCTATTGCTGTATTAACTTAAGAATTATTACTCAATAACTATAAATTATAATTCACATTAATATAATTTTTTTTTGTTCTTTTACATGGTTTCATGCTGCCATTATAAATAAATAGATTTCTTTACGAATATTATATAACACAGAAAAATCTACTTAGTATAAAATATTATTCATATCTTTTTTCTATAATCATGTTTCTTCTTATATCTTGCCTAGCTATGGCACAATATGAGTTATTTATTACTTAAAATTCACTTCCTTGCACAAGTTTAATTGTCTGTACTATTTTACGAACTACATTTTTTTTCTTAAATTATGCTTGTTTCATAAATTATGTTTCTTCTTGCAGGTAGCAATTCAAGAGCAACTGAATATTCGAGAAGGCAGACCGTCTGTGTTTGCAACAGAAGCACGAGCACCCCCCGTAGTCCATGACCACATTGCACAGCAGGTTTTCAGTGATGAGCCACCTGAAGGCCCTGGTGGAGTGCGAGGGCTGTTACAATATGTTGTCAACCTAGTTGTGTCTATGTGTTACAGTACAATCACATCTGTATTAAATTTGCTGTTAAGTTTTGTGCGTAATGATGATCGAAGGTGTAAGTATGGTTTATGAGCTTAATACACATTTACATAATCATCCAGCAGAATTTTATGTACACATTAATAATACATACAATGTAACCTATTAAATGAAACACAAAAACATTGTCCTCAATTTGTCTATTTACTTTTTTATTGTTTGTATTTGTCCCATAACATTTTTACCAAGAATCAGTTCAGTTGTTAACTAAAAAGCTTGTAGTAGGGGATCAAATATATTTGTTGAAAGTCAAATTTAGGTATTCTGGTCAACTATATATACTATGTAGTTTTAAAAACAATTACTTAGGATTTAGATATATCCAAGGCACCCACTTCTTACAGTTGTTTAGAGCTTATTAGTTTTTTGTTACTGTTTTTGAAGTAGGTTTATATTAGCAAACTTGTGCAATAGCCACAAAAGTCCAAATATCAGTAATGTCACGTCAATAATATTAACCTTTTAATGCCTGAGTGAAGTGACCCCATGCAGCAACCTGTTCACAAGCATGATGCATGTGACAGCCTGAGCCCTCAACCATATCCCACGAACATCCCGCCATACAAAACCATCACTACCATGAGTCATTGATGTTGGTGAACTGTCCAATGAAATCCAGTTTGTTGACTACCCGTATTATTTTGGTTAGATCATGTCAGCTTAGTTATTACTTACTTCCTGGATCAAGATCAGAAGAGTAGGATAAAGGAAGCTAGACCTTATTAATGATGAGTGATGGCCAATCCAACATCTGTCTGAGCTAGAATATGCTTAACTTGCAGCACTATTTCCCTCCATATTGTCTGCTAAGCTTCAAGTGGTTCAATTCTTGCTGTTTTTAAGAATATAATAAATTCCGTTTCCAGTGGTCACAGATCCCCTGGGGGATGTGATGGGTTTTATCAACAGTTACACAGCACGGTACAACCCACACCCAGTGTTCTACCAGGGAACATACGCACAGGCCCTCAATGATGCTAAGAATGAGCTTAGATTCCTTATTGTCTATTTACATTCGGACTCTGCAACAGAGACACAGAATTTCTGCAGGTGAGATTTTTTAATTAATTATCATCTACATAATATATGTATGTACATACAAATAAATAAAATTGGAGTGTCTGTTTGTAATAATAAAATAAGCACATTTTACTAAATGCGTAAGTATGTACCAAAATAACATTTTTAAAAACATTTGTCTGTCTTTCTGTCTGTTTGTTTCGGCTAATCTCTGGAACGTCTGGACCGATTTTGACGGGGCTTTCACTGATAGGTAGCTGATGATATAAGGAGTAACTACTTTTTTTAGTCTAACTTCGCCCCGCGGGTAACATCGCGGGACTCTGCTAGTATTGTATAATTCTGAAAGTGACCAAACAACTATTCATTCTGTCTAATTAAATGCTTCTGCAATATGTAATTGCCAATGTAGCAGCGCATGTAGTACCACGATTTAAAATCAACACAGACAAAGTTGCAGGTAGCTAATATGTAGTTAAAAAACCGGGGCTAGTATTTAATAAACGAATTAAAAAAAGAAAAAGTGACTGAGTTTGTTTTTACCGAAGTCCTATTTTTTGAAATCGGTTAAAAAACCTTTTTATCAAGTAATGTAAACCGACTTCATAAACTTAATAAATACGTAAACTATTTCGGTTCAATGATCTTTATTCTCATCACTACATAGTATAACAGAAAGTCGATGTCGTCTGTCCGTCCATATGTATGCTTAAATCTTTAAAACTACGCAACGGATTTCGAAGCGGTCTTTTTTAATAGATAGAGTGATTCAAGAGGAAGGTTTCTATGTATAATAAATGCATAATACTGTAGAGAAACATTGATAAATTTAGAGGTTCATCATTGCACCCGTGCGAAGCCGGGGCGGGTCGCTAGTTAAGACTAAAGATTAATTGTTTATTTAAAAACAAGTATTGAAGTCAGCACCAAGTTAAGCTGGCACCCTTATTAATTCTTCTTCTCAGCCCGTAACTGACCCACTGCTGAGTCGGGCCTCCTCCAACCACAAGGAGGGTAATTAGTCTTCTGTGCCACGCTGACCAGATAGGTTGTCACAGGGTTTCGAACCAAGTTTTCCTTCTAGTTCTAGAGGGTAGATTATCGGCATTATCATGTCCTTTTGTCGGCTCCTACGACACCCTCAGGATGAAATGGGGTGGCGACACACGGATAAACGATATTAATACCCCATAGTTGTACCTGTTTCTCCTTGTTCTTTGTTAAATTTATCTTTGTTAAGTCTTGTTTTGTTAAGTAGATTTTTAGTAACATCATCATCATCATTTCAGCCAAAAGACGTCCACTGCTGGACATAGGCCTCCCCCAAAGATTTCCACAAAGGCCGGTCCTGGGCCGCCCGCATCCGTCGTTTCCGGCGACCTTGACCAGGTCATCGGTCCAACGTGTGGGAGGCCTACCAGCCCTGCGCTTTCCGGAACGCGGTCGCCACTCGAGGACTTTTCTGCCCCATCGGGCATCGGTCCTGCGCGCTATGTGCCCTGTTCACTGCCACTTAAGTTTGGCAATCTTGTGGGCTATGTCGGTGACCCTGGTTTGCCTGAGTATCTCCTCATTTCTGATTCGGTCTAATAATCATTTTATTAACATTATCATTTAATTAGTATGTAATTATATTTTAGTTTTAGAGAAGATTGTAACTTCATGTCAGTTGTGAGCTACAATAAAATTATTTGCTTTCTTTCTTTCTAATATGATCTAGGTATAATCAAGGCGACTTTTAATGTTTCTTTAATCTTCTTACTCGGGTCTGAATGTTAGATAATTTTGCAGGACCACACTAGCGGATCCCGAGGTGATCCAATACATCAACACACACAGCCTCTTCTGGGGTTGTTCTGTCGAGACGGCGGAGGGTTGGCGGGTTGCGCAGTCCGTGGGCGGGCGACGGTACCCGTTGCTGTGCGTGGTGTGCGTCCGAGAGCACCGCATGACCGTCGTGGCTCGGAGCGAGGGCTCTTGCTCGGCACAGCAGCTGCTTCAACGGCTGAGGCGCGTTGTGTCCGATAATGAGCCGCATTTAGCTGCCGCGAGGGCTGACAGGTATGTTTTCTGGACGGGGTAGAATCAGTGCCGGATTAAGCAAGCGCGGGGCCCGTAGCAAATTCTTTCAAAAGCCCTTGATCTGCTATGGTTTTTTTTACTTATATAAAAAACAGCATCGTACTTTATATTATTGGTCTAGTAAAAAGAATAAGTCATAATATTATGTTATCGTTTAACAACATTATCCACATATTAAATGAAACGACGACATGTGATTGCTGCATTACCTACAACTAAAGATGACTTAAACTATATAATCAACAATAGTAAACCATAAGGAAATGAAAATAGTGTAAAGGGTTACTTATATTTGTTAGAAGTTAATTAAATTAAGTCTTAAATAATATATTATTACTCTGCTTTTTGAATTGTGCAGTAGAATTGGAAAACAAGTCAACATCGGAATGGAATAGAATGGGAAAGTGTAAAGCGTTAAAAATACAATTCAATACTCAACACCTTTATTTGCTATCTATAGGTTACAATTTTGTGGGTAATTAATACATACCACATTTTAATAAGTTTCACTCAAAAAGTTACGCTCAGTGAGCAATTGCTACTCTTGCTATGTGGTTAATCCGGCAATAGGTAGAATATGAAACTTCCCAACCGTACGCTAGAAAATAACGCGTGTTGTAAAAGTCAACAAAACCCAGTTGCTTGGTGGTAGGATCTAATGGCCCGCCCAGATAGCTACCACCCTCACATAAAAGTCCGGCGCCAAGCAGTTTTACTGTGTTCCGTCGTGTGTATGTGAGAGCCGGTGCCCGACAGGGCATTTCCTTGTTTTGCCTGCTCCATCTTATACCCTGGCGTTGCTTTCAGGGTCAGAGGCATTAAAGTAATTGGTTAAAAAAATATATATCTTGGTCTATATGTATTCGCAACGTTGGGAATTTAAATTCGCGCGGTAAATCTGTTACTTATGACAAAAGTAAAAAAAAACCATTAAAATAGTTTCATCAACTTAACTCCTATGGCCGTATGACACCCCATATGTGTCACCAAATATTTGTTGATAAGGTCTTCGAAAAGGAATGCTCAATTTCAATGTTTTTACAGGGTGGAACGCGAAGTGACCGCCCAATTGCGCTTAGCTCAGGACGAAGCGTACGCGGAGTCACTGGCCGCTGACCAAGAGAAGGAAAGGCGGAAAGAGGCAGACCGCGCCCTGAAGGCACAGAGGGAACACGAGGATTTGAAGCGGAGGCAACAGGAAGAGACGACTCGGCAACAGGTAACAACAGAATCTTCTTTCAGCCTGCTGACTCGGACTTCTCTAAGTTCATGGAGAGAGATTAGGTGCTTTTTTTGGTAATATGCCTTTATTGTCTTCGCAGGAGTAATGAGGATGTTTAATGCTATATCACTACATAGTATAAAACAAAGTCGCATTCTTCTGTCCGTCCCTATGTATGCATAAATCTTTAAAACTACGCAACGGATTTCGAAGCGGTTTTTTTTAATAGATAGAGTGATTCAAGGGGAAGGTTTTTAAGTATAACCCACCCCCGCTTTGCACGGGCGAAGCCGGGGCGGGCCACTAGTTTTAAGTATAAATCGGACGCGACACTAAGTTATGAGTTTTTTGAGATACCTCTTTATCTATCTTTGATAATAAACTAAACCCCTGCACTAAGTATAACCTGAATCGTGGGACAGTTTACAAGCATGTGATTCACGAGCACAAATGACACCGAGACTCGGAGAAAGTGCCTCTGGGATACACAAACACTTGCCCGACCCCGGAATCGAACCGGGGGCATCCAACCTCTAGATAGATATATGTATGGTTGGTAAAAAGCTTAATGGTAAAACCCAATAGCTCCAATAGCTCCTGATATACTGTGTACAAATATTCAGGAAACCAAAGTAACTTTTATTTTTAATACAGTTGCTCAAAAAGTGGCATATTGCAGGGCCGTATAGCGTTCGGGAAGTGGGCTATTAGACACGCGTGCTTTTTTTTTACCATTCCCGCACTAGTGCGTTTTCTTTCCCAACTGTCAAAATAATGTGTAAGGAAAAACCAACCATGAAGTTTTTACTAAAAAAAATCATAGAAGTATTTATGATGGGTGGCACATTAGGCTGTTTTCCCTCCATGAATTTGGAGGAGGCAAAACTCAGTAGTGGGTCATTTATAGGCTGAAATGATGAGGATAACTAACCAACTACCTAAACTAGGTAGTCGGTTAGTTTTCACTGTTTTTGTATTAATTACTTTCCACAAAAACATCGATACATTACTCATACTTCAATATTAATTGCTTGTGCTGATTAGGTATTAGAATCCCAATGCCTAATATATCCTATATCACACGGTTTATGTAGGTAAGTTTGCAGCTGGTGATTTTTTTTATTTGGCGGTAGTTGGTAGAGGCTCGAGCGGCGATGGCGGCACGGCTGCCCCCCGAGCCTGCGGCGGGTTCTGACACCGTGGCTCTACTGATTAGGCTCCCCGGTGGCGAAAGACTCACTCGACGCTTCACCTTGGCACATACTACTCGGGTGAGTCGGCAAAGATATTTTGAAGACTAGTTCGCTCTTTACTATTAACATGTAAGTTACTGGTACTAAAGACACTCGGCTCAGAGGAAGTGAACTGACTATCCACTAAACATGTCTTTCATCGTCATCATCATGATCATTTCAGCTAAAAGACCTCCCCCAAGGATTTCCATAAAGGCCGGTCCTGGGCAGCCCGCATCCACAGGATTGCCAAACTTAAGTGGCAGTGGGCAGGGCACATAGCGCGCAGCACCGATGCCCGATGGGGCAGAAAAGTCCTCGATTGGCGACCGCGTTACGGAAAGCGCAGTACCGGTAGGCCTCCCACACGGTGTACCGATGACCTGGTTAAGGAAAACGATGCACACGTCTTTACACATTTGGAATCAAAGTTTTGCAAAGTACAGTCCTAAAAACAGGGAAGAGGCTTAATTTTTTTTGTTATGGTTCGGCTGCTCTGGGTAATTTTGTATCGATTAATATTGTACTGTATTTGAATTAAAGTAAATACTCCCTGTATTATATCATAAGCGACTTCTAGACCACGGATTCCCAAACTGGCCGATATCGACCCCAAGGGGTATCGATGATATCGACCATTTTTAAATTGTATTTTTTGTATTATTTAAAAAAAAACTAGAGATATAATTTTAAAAGTAATTTGGTTATTACGGTTCTGGGGTATCGGTTTATTTTGGAAAAGAGGCTCTCGCCCAAAATAGATTGGGAATCCATGACTTAGATCCGCAGTTAGTGTGTGGCTTACAAAGATTATTTTCCCTATCCCGATCATAACTGTGTCCATAGTCTAAAGTAAAATAAAAATCAAATAATAATAATAAAGGTGTAGTTTACAATAGAATTCATGTTGATTTTCTTTTCTTTTCTAGGATTTGTACGACTTTGTGTTCAGTCACCCACAGTCGCCAGACGAGTTTGAGATCACGACCAATTTCCCTAAGCGCGTGTTGGCGCGTGGTGACGCTAGGCTTCAAGAAGCAGGGCTGAAGGACCGGGATGTGCTCTTCGTGAATGACACTAATGCATAGGAACCTTAGAATTAGTTCGGATTTGGATGTATGTGTTAGTGTTTGGTGTCTGAGAAAACGTAATAAATAAATCAAGCATTCAAATGTTTTGTTTTTCCTTTTTTTCATAAATCTCCAAAAGCGACGCAAGGAAAGTTTTTTCGACGTTTGTCTACACTAAATCGACAAAAGGGGCTCAAATTTCATGGCGGGTTAGTGATATTATGTATTCTAAATAAATGATACACTTGCGTGCATGTTATTGCTAAATTTATTGTGTGTGTGTGTGTGTTAATTAATACAAACAACGGTTACAATATAAACTAATGCAAAACCAGCAGTCCTCGTGTGGTGTGATTTTAACTCATATTAAAAACTAAAAAACATTTTTTTATTTATTGTGTAATGTGAGTTGCAAAAATATTGCGTTGCCTCTTTAGTTTGCACGGAGGTATAACTACGTGTGCAAACTCCCCTGTCACTTTTGGCTCTAACCTATATGTATCGAATATATAAAGTAGGCACACTAACAATTTGTAATGTGCTTTTACAGCTGTATACACACTTCTCATCAGAAAAATCGAAAGGCCTTGCAAGTTTATGTTTTGTAAGAATAATCAGAAAAATTTATAACATTTAGGAATATACATTATGTCAAATGTCGTTTAATAGTGAACATCATTGAGTGAACATTAAAAGGTTTTCAAATCCTAATGTTAGGGCCCCCGCGCATTTAGGCGGCCAGTCGCGGGGCCTGGCCGCTTAATGCGCGGATTGGTCGCGGCGGCCAATAGGCCGATGTATGTGACGCGATGTTTTTCGTTGGCCGCGCGACCGAAACTTGGCCGCGCGGCCTGGCCGCGTAATGCGCGCTGCTTTAGGGCCCCCGCGCATTTAGGCGGCCAGGCCGCGCGGCCAGTCGCGCGGCCTGGCCGCATAATGCGCGGATTGGTCGCGGCGGCCAATAGGCCGCGAATGTAACGCGATGTTTTTCGTTGACCGCGCGACTAAAAGTTGGCCGCGCGGCCTGGCCGCGTAATGCGCGCAGCCATATACATCGTAGAAGAATTACGAATTACTGGCCGCATAATGCGCGGAGGCTCTTAATGTTGTAATTCAAATTAAAATGTCATAAGTTTCGTATTTTGTGTAACAACCCTAAAAAGGGAAGTGTTTAGATTTTTATGATGAGAAGTATATTTTTAAGCCGTACTATTTATTTTGGTAGGTTAAGAATAAAAAAGGGTATTTTAAAACCGATGTCATTTATTTAAAAACCCATAACAACACACAAAAAAACATTATTCACCTGGAATGTAGGCACTTTAAACACTCATAAATATTACAAAAAAAACCTAGTGTATTCAAATTACTAGTTTTTGCTCTGATTCCGTTCGGGGGATTTCGTTGGGACCTCGAACGACTCCTGGGGCGCTCCATGCCTTGCAAACCACAGTGTACCCGTTTTTGATACTCCCAGTAGGTATAGATCGTGAGGCAAATGCACGCACACGTTCAAAAGTCGACAAAATGGAGCGATAAAACTGTATCGACCCGTTTTGTCAACTTTGGACTTCAATCATCGATAAATAATTAAGATCGCTAACATTACATGTTCTCTAAAAAACTCAGTTACAAGTACTAAACTAAAACATATAGAACAATTGGGAATGTTTTATAAACTACGAGATCTTTAAAAAGTTCATCAATATAATTAGGCCTTTAATTAGTTTTTATTTACTATCGAACAAGATTTAATGTTTTGATAATTGGTTGATGTCCTTGCGCTTAGAAATTTCAATCACAATAGGCAAGTGTTATTGACAGGTAGTGTCAATCCCATACATTTGGTTTCTATCCTATCCTACCAAAGCTTGCGTTTCGAATGTCACTTGGGTAGGCCTCCTGAAAACAACTCTGTTTTTATATTCTAAACCAAAAATGCACCTATAGTTGCTATTATAGTTACCACCAAGGTGTGAGATTGGCTCGGCTAAGAACCGATGACGTAATTTATAAATATCCCCATTACATACAGTTAAAAACAAATAAAATCTTTTATTTCCGCTAGTACCTATTCTTCTAGAACTCTATTACATTGTAATTGTATTGTGGTATGTATTTAGTTTATAATTTGAGGTCCAGTTTAATTTTGTACATAGCACGGTAAAATTGTGAACATCATTTAAAGTTCTCTCCGAAGGTTGTAATCTGTCGATAGTTGGAGTATTGGAGAAGATTGTTTATAATACGTCACGTAACAAATTAATTATTTCCCATAACTTTAGGTAAAAATACCCCTATTTTTTTATCATATATGCGATGTTTTTTATTGATAGTACGATTTCTTCTGGTTCTGACTCTAGTGAGTTCCGTAAAAACGTTTATACCGTATTCTTAAAAACAAGGATTACTTCGTATGTTTTTAAGTTACTCTGTGATTAATGTTAATTCAGTACGAAGTAATTTAAATTATAGAGAAAACCTGTAGTTTTCCTAATTATGCTTATGAAACATTTAAATAAATATATACCTAAAAGTGTAGCGCTTCCAAAAAAACCCAAAATACTTTAATAACCTCTGATGCAAGTAGAACCTCCTAAGCTGGGAACACTGATTCATGATCATACTTCTTGAATAATTCCTATAGACAAATTACAATCACCCGGGAAATATTATAAACTTGTGGCGGAATGACTACTTTTTGTTAATATTTAATATAATTTTTATTAAATTAATTTTAAGTAGTTTATAAGTAGTCTAAGTCTGTTTTGTTCGTATTTCATATGTTAAATCATTTTTTATACATTTCACCTGTAAATATTTTTATGAACACTTTGTCCGGCCTATTTTCTTTAATATAGATAACACAGCGTTGCGTGCCTGAGCTGCGCGTCAAGCTTCTATCGATCGCGCAGGCGCGGGACCGCGGCGCTGTGACGTCACGCGCCAACCGTTGATTGAATAGTTTTTATATGATTTCTTTTTCGCGCGCTTCTCGCTGACTGTTTTAATTCTGTTTTGATATTTTAAATTAATTTGTTTTTTTTACATGTTTTATATTACTTTATTCCTGCTATCTATTCTATACATTGTGCCATCGTTTCTCCTTCTTTTTATTTAATAACTATTTTAATATTTTATGTGTGCAAAGTGTGTCGTGTAATATATGAGAGTGACTTTACCAACAACCAGTGTTTTTATTCGGAACTATATCTACTCCGCGACCGACACACCGCCACATAATTGGTGACCTCTCCTGAACACAATACCGATGGCTAGCTAACGAAAACCGAAATCAAGAACCGATGATGGATACGTATACCTACGCCGCCGCAGCAGCATATCGGCAGCCTTCTGCCGACAGCCCAACCCTGCGTGCCTCACCTGCAGCGACGTCTGACGTCATCCCCGTAACCGATGAAGTTGTGAGTGACGTTGCGTTGGCTGCATTGACCAGGCAAATGGCCCTACTCCTAATGCAGATGGAGGAAGCATCACGCTCCGGTACCTGGCCCAACTCGGGCACCCATCATCGCAACAGCAGCAGCGATCGCCGGTCTTCCAGTGGCAGTTCCCGCCAATCTACCGGCGGCAGTTCCCGCCATTCTACCGGCAGCAGTTCCCGCCGCACCAGCAGTGCCAGCACCCGCTCCAGTGCCAGTGCCACACGCTATGCGCAGTGCTGGTATCATAACAAGTATGGTGACAAAGCGCGTAAGTGTATAAAGCCTTGTGAAGTGTCGGGAAATGTGCGCGGCAGTCGGCAATAGCGACAACCGATTGCCTAAACAATGTAAATACCGGTCGCTTGTTCGTTGCGGACTCTAGGTCTAAGATACAGTTTTTGGTCGACACTGGTAGCGACCTCTGTGTCATTCCACGCACCGCCTTACCAGGACAGCGACATAAAACATCATACCAACTTTGTGCTGCAAACGGCACACCAATAAATACTTACGGTTACGCAAACTTAACACTCAACATAGGTTTGCGCCGCGACTTCACCTGGCAATTTATTGTTGCGGATGTTACTAAGGCAATAATCGGTGTCGATTTTTTATCGTTTTATAACCTTGTTGTTGATTGCAGGAACCAACGCCTCATCGACAATAATACTACGCTTTCGACCCCGGCTTCGCCTGTCAAATCGTCCGATATTGTTTCTTCGGTGAAGGTAATTATTGGTGACACTACATACCACGACATACTACGGGAATTTCCCGACATCACTCGTCCACCCGGTATACACAAGCCACCTGCGCATAACACGGTACATCACATTGAAACTACACCAGGCCCGCCCGTCTCTTGCACACCACGTAGGCTGGCCCCAGATAAACTGAAGATTGCCAAGGACGAATTTGAGGCCATGTTGAAGAATGGTACAGCCAGGCCTTCTCAGTCACCATGGTCGTCTCCATTGCACCTTGCTCCTAAGAAGGAAAATGGATGGCGCCCCTGCGGTGACTATCGCATGCTTAATGCTCGTACTATACCTGACAAATACCCGATTCGACACATTCATGACTTTTCACATAATTTATCTGGTTGCTCCGTCTTCTCCACCATTGATCTTGTCAAAGCTTTCAATCAGATTCCAGTAAGCCCTGACGATATTCCCAAGACCGCCATTACGACACCCTTTGGATTATACGAATTTCCTTACATGACTTTTGGACTTCGTAATGCCGGTCAGACTTTTCAACGTTTTGTAGACGAAATGCTACGGGGACTTGACTTTACCTACGCGTTCATCGACGATTTTCTACTGTATTCAAAAGACGAAGCGACTCATAAAGACCATTTACGACAGCTCTTCACCCGACTACAGGAGTACGGTATGGTCATGAATACCAGCAAGTGCGTTTTCGGTGTCAAGGAAGTAACTTTCCTTGGCTACCGCATTTCATCTGAGGGCACTAAACCCTTGCCCGAAAAGGTTGAGGCCATTCAAGACTTCCCGACTCCCAAGACTGTACGTGAGCTTCGACGATTTTTAGGCATGATCAACTTTTTCAGACGCTTCATTCCAGATGCTGCTAAACACCAGGCTCCGTTACACGCTTTACTGACTGGTTCTGTCAAAGGTTCGCATCCTGTGCATTTTACGCCCACTGAGACGGAAGCTTTTAATGCATGCAAACAAAGTCTCTGCAACGCTGCATTACTCGCTCACCCAGACTGCAATGCTACCCTTGCATTGGTGACAGACGCTTCCGACACTGCAATAGGCGCAGTTTTACAACAACGCAGATCTGGAGACACCTGGGAACCTCTAGCATTCTATTCACGCAAGTTGAGTCCCGCTCAACAAAAGTATTCGCCTTATGACAGGGAACTCCTTGCCATCTATGAGGCAATCAAACATTTTAGGCATATGGTCGAAGCGCGAAGTTTTACAGTTTATACGGATCATAAACCAATTTGTTTCGCTTTCCATTCGCGTAAAGACAATTGCTCACCTAGACAGTTCCGACATCTTGACTTCATCTCGCAATTTACCACGGACATTAGGCACATCTCAGGTAAAGACAACGTTGTTGCAGACAGTCTTTCGAGGATCCAGGAAGTTACCCAGCCAATAGACTGGGCAGTTTTAGCTGAGTCACAGAAACACGACCCCGAACTCGAGACACTACTGCGCAGCAACACATCAATGTGCCTTAAAAAAGTCAAGATGCCGGGAACTGACAGTGAGATTTACTGCGACACGAAAACTGATACCATACGACCATATGTCCCAAATGTTCTCCGCTACCAAATTTTCGATACTCTCCACTCTCTTAGTCACCCCGGTTCAAATGCAACTGCTCTACTTGTCGCAGAAAGATATGTTTGGCCAGGTGTAAGGAAAGATTGCAAAGAGTGGACTCGAAATTGCTCGGCTTGCCAGCGGTCTAAAGTCACACGCCACGTATCTACACCGCTCGGGAATTTTAAACCACCCAAAGCTCGTTTTCAATTCATCCACATCGACATTATAGGACCCTTGCCACTGTCACAAGGATTTCGGTACTGTCTCACGGCAATCGATAGGTTTACTCGTTGGCCTGAGGCGATACCACTACCTGACATTACCGCAGAGACAGTGGCGAAAGCCCTGTTGCATGGATGGATTGCAAGATTCGGATGTCCGACTGACATTGTGACTGATCGTGGTGCGCAGTTCGAGTCGGCTCTTTTCAAACACCTTGCATCCTTGGTCGGTTTTAAACACAGGCGAACTACTGCTTATCATCCTGCGTGCAATGGGATGATAGAACGGTTCCACAGGCAGCTTAAATCTACCATAGTGTGTCACGACAATATTAATTGGACAGAGACGCTTCCACTCGTCTTATTGGGCATAAGAAACACGTTCAAGGATGACCTGAAGGCTACACCAGCAGAACTGCTGTACGGTGAAACCCTCAGACTTCCCGGTGACTTTTTCCACCCAGACTCACAGACGACTTTCGACATGACCGACTATATTTCACGGTTACGATCTTTTGCCAGACGACTTCAGCCATCTCCAGCTTCACGTCACAGCAATAAACCAGTTTTCATTTTCAAAGACTTACACTCATCGACTCACGTTTATCTTAGAGACGACAAAATAGCCTCAAGTCTTAAACCTGCGTACACTGGACCATATGAGGTCCTCGAACGAGGAGACAAAGTTTTCAAACTCCTTATCAACGGCAACTCAGTCACAGTATCAGTAGACCGTCTGAAACCAGCCTACATACTGGATGACTCACATAGCCACACAAACACAAGTACGCATACAAACACTCCAACAGTACTCAACAACACACATACTCCCAAAAGCATACTCACACGCAGACAACACTACCATTCCACCACCAAGTTACCCGAAACCCCAAGAAGCAGTATCAAGACGACGCGGTCAGGTCGAAGAGTTCGATTCCCAGACCATTATTCGCCTGAGTAACATTCGCCCATGTCGGTCTCTGGTAGGGGGTGTTGTGGCGGAATGACTACTTTTTGTTAATATTTAATATAATTTTTATTAAATTAATTTTAAGTAGTTTATAAGTAGTCTAAGTCTGTTTTGTTCGTATTTCATATGTTAAATCATTTTTTATACATTTCACCTGTAAATATTTTTATGAACACTTTGTCCGGCCTATTTTCTTTAATATAGATAACACAGCGTTGCGTGCCTGAGCTGCGCGTCAAGCTTCTATCGATCGCGCAGGCGCGGGACCGCGGCGCTGTGACGTCACGCGCCAACCGTTGATTGAATAGTTTTTATATGATTTCTTTTTCGCGCGCTTCTCGCTGACTGTTTTAATTCTGTTTTGATATTTTAAATTAATTTGTTTTTTTTACATGTTTTATATTACTTTATTCCTGCTATCTATTCTATACATTGTGCCATCGTTTCTCCTTCTTTTTATTTAATAACTATTTTAATATTTTATGTGTGCAAAGTGTGTCGTGCAAGGGCGGATCCAGGGGGGGGGTCATGGGGGTCATGACCCCCCCCTGAGCTGGTTCCAGGACTTAGGTGGACCACTAATTGAACATAATGATTTTATTTATATATTTTGTGACCATACAGATTTTATGTAACTACATACCTTCAATAGTTATTTAATTAATATAATATACTAACTTTGTATGATGGTAAATGTTTGGGAACGAACGTATCGAAAATTTGAATTTTACCGCGCCACACTTGCGCGCTCTTGTCCACTAGCTCTCCACGCGTCTAGCTGGTAGACCAAAGAGTAACGTAATAATAGCAAAAAAGGACCTAACCTCAAATAATTTTTTTTATACTCCTCGGTCTTCTGTATAACCTGCCGTAGCGTTAAAATATGGTCTATGGTACTGAAGCCTTTTCGGAAACCGGCTTGTTCGGGAGGCTGGGAATCGTCGAGCCTGCATGCGAGACGACTCGTGAGTCGTGATTACCCTCGAGAACAACTTGTAGACATGGCTCAGAAGTGAGATGGGTCTGTAGTTCTTCAATAAGGTGTTATCTCCCTTCTTGAAGAACAGCACCACCACACTTCTGTTCTATGCCTTTGGCGTTCGTCCTTCGAGTATGACGGAATTGAATAACTTCTGAAGGGCCCTGAGGATCGGTTCTCCACCCGCCTTCAGAAGTTCTGCGGTAATTCCGTCATCACCCACCGCCTTGTTGTTTTTAAGTTGCTCGAGAGCCATCCCGATCTCACACAGGCTGACGTCCGGGAGGTCTTCTGTGTAGTGCTGGGTTAATCTAGCTCATGGGTCGTTTGCTAGATTTATGACGGGTTCCTGTGTAGACGTGTACAGTTGTCCATAGAAACTCTCGACCTCACCCAAAATCTCGGACTTCGACGTGACGATCCTGCCGTCATCAGTCTTCAGCCTGACGAGCTGGCTTTGCCCAATAGACAGATCCCTGGCAAAAACCTTGATATACTACCTTGATATACGAGCCTGATATACGCCGATTCAACACGATTCGTGTTGAATCGGCGTATATCACGCTTCAGGGACTTTGATATCTGTCTATTGAGCATCCGAAGCTGCGTCGCATCATCTGAAGTCTGCAGGACCATTTTCCGTCGTTCGTCCATGAGATTCAGGGCGACGTCCGAGAGCTTTTTGGGCGTTTTCTGGCGTTGGGTCTTCGACCCAATTTCGACCCAACTTTGCGGACAGTCTCCACGAACCCGTCATTATAATCGTCCACGTCAACGCCTAGGCTAATAAAGCGGTTTTGCAGTTCGAGCTGGAAGCTTTCCGGGTTTTGAATTTGAACTGGCATGGGACGCAGCGTAGACCTCACCAGGTGCGACCTTTCAAGCTTAACATCGATATTCAATGTGCCTCTTACTAAGCGGTGATCGCTTCCGGTTTTGACCATATTGATCACGGAGACATCATTGAATATGTGCTTTTCCGTCGACATGATGAAGTCTATCTCGTTTTTTGTGGTGCCATCCGGACTCAACCAGGTCCATTTCCTCTGTTCTGGTTTTTTGTAGAAGGAATTCATCATATAGAGTCCCTCCTTCTCTAGAAAACCAGCCAAAGTCTGGCCCGGTTGGTTCCGGTGTCCAAACCCAAATTGCCCCACTTGCAGCACATCTCCGCTCCGCTTGCCCAGTTTCGCGTTAAAATCCCCCATGACAACGGTGTAGTGCGTTCTAGAGCTATGTATGGCCGAGGAAATGTCCTCATACATTATCTCTACCGCTTCGTCGGGGTGTGCCGAGGTCGGTGCGTATACCTGTATGACCTTCAGCGAATAACGCTTGGTTATTCTGAGTATAAGGTACGCCACCCTGGTCGACACACTCTCTATTTTAACAACGTTGTTCACAAGGGACTTGTGGACGATAAACCCAACACCACCTTGGGACTGTTGGTCGCCCTCCCGGAAGTAGATCAAGTTGCCGGATTTGAGGGTTATCGTGTCCTCTCCCTCTCTTCGGACTTCAGACAACCCCACTATATCCCATCGCAACTTGCTCAACTCTTTCTCGAGTTCTACGATCTTCTCATCAGTCCGCAGTGTCCGTGTGTTATATGTTGCCAGGTGCATCCGTCGTTTTTCATGGTAGCCGGATCTCTGCCGGAGATTTTTAGCACCCCCTGCCCCACCGTTACCTTGGCTGCTACCGTGGCCGAAGGAATAGTGGGGCTGCCGGGGACTGGGGGCCGTTTTTTTAGATGTGTGCTTCATTGGGGGGTGTTTGCCATAATCGCCACGCTTGGCAGGCGGGTTGGCGATCGCAGTACGGATGGTGCGTTTTTGGACAGAACGTCGCTGCTGCCCAACGTCTGTTGTCCCTTAGTCGCCTTTTACGACACCCACGGGAAGATATGGGGTGGTAGTATTTTTACTCCGCTACCACACAGAAACCACGGCTATGGAATATAAATAGGCTGCCTCATTCAGTGCGTGATAGTGGGTCTCTGGGTGTCTTCAAGAGGGCAATATGTACGTGGATATGTACAAGTTATTATGTGTGGAGTTTTTCTAGTGTACAATAAAGAATAAATATTTTTAAGTACAGTACTTACGTACATTAATATAATACCTACTTTTCACTTGTATATATTGTTATCAAAATTAAATTATAAGTTCTTGACTTGACCACGACTATGTGACCCCCTCCTGGCGCCAAAGCTGGATCCGCCCTTGGTGTCGTGTAATATATGAGAGTGACTTTACCAACAACCAGTGTTTTTATTCGGAACTATATCTACTCCGCGACCGACACACCGCCACAAACTAACGGCGTTTCAATCTTACGGTGACATAATACTTGTTACTACTTATTTCTGCATTTACTCTGATATGTAGCTTTTAGTCAACATTATTTTTGTAAAAGTAATATTTTATTCATGTTTCAAACATTTTATTATTTAAACGTTACCTCAGAACTCCGTTACTGAAAAACTATCTCTCTTGTGTAAAATAAAGTATATCTAGAAGCGTTAGCACGTAGACCGTTTCGACAGTTTCCGTTTTTAGTTTTATCTAAAATTTACCGTGTACCGCACAGTTTAGAGTCCATTTTGCGGTAACTGAGTTGTGACATACGTTACAAGACGTTACGGATATAAAGGTGCCATAGATAAATTCTTGTCTTTCACGTTGAACTAAAATCTATTTTGAATCACAATATGTATCTAATTACGAATGTCTAAATTCACAACATTTCTAAAAAAGCTAATTTTTATCACACTTTGTTTTATTTGCTAGTGAAAATTACAATAGTTAATTTGCTAAATTTAATTTTCCGAGTGCATCTAAGTTAGTGTCCATAATTCTAATTAGTTTGTATTGTAGCGTTCCTTCCTCATTGAGTAGTAACTTAACAAATACCTTATAGCCATCCATAGGCATATACAATTTAAACTCTTTATGTTTTTTTACGCCGCAAACCCTCATGGATACCGAGCGCTAAGCGCCAGCTGTGTTATATGGGACTCCGGGGCGCGGAATGATGGTAATTGACATAAATCCTGCTTAGTGAATGAAACAGTTCTATGTTCTATGAAGCTTGGGGAACAGTCGTTTTTCTGATCCCATTTTTAACCAGAGAACGATTATTCTATCGGTATATGCTTGGAAGGAACCCCACAGCAGTTATTGTTATTATGTGTCAATTATAAAACATCTGTTAGTTGCTATTATCTACAATAATTAAGATTCTCACTCTTATAACACGTACGCTAAGTTAATATAGAATCTTTATCTCTCATAACACAATTCTGTACAATTACCTAATAACGGCGTAAATGAATACCGAATGTTATAAAAAGTCCTAAGCGCATTTTAAATTGAAATTGATCAAATATGAGTTATATAAAAACCTAATTTAATACCTTAAATCATATGAAAAACAACATATTTTGTGTAATAAGTAAAGTAAAGGTTAATACACTTTTTTATGCTCCAAGACGCAACAATGCCGCAACCTATGGCAAACATCACTTCTGCTGATAAACGGTCCAGTCAGCGCCCAAGTTCTTGTTCCCAACTTGCTAGTTCAAATTACATTATGCAAATTGTCGAAATCGCCTATAATCGATTTTAACAGTTATGGTATAGTGTAGTGTCAGTTGGGGACGCCACATGCTTTTGACACAAAAACTTAGTAATAACTTACCAAGTTTTTGCAATAAATAAAAAACGTGAATGATATTTTTTCTCACCTTTTAAACCTTCCCTGGACTACAGATATAATAATACTAAAACTGGACTCACACGAATATTTCAGGACCAAAGTTAGCCAAATCGCTCCAGCCGTTCTCGAGTTTTAGCGAGACTAATGAACAGGAATTCATTTTTATATTTAAAACTAGCTGTCCCGGCAAACGTTGTTTTGCCAAATAATTAACCATCCCCCGCACAAACCCCCTTCCCCGCGCAACCCCCGCCCCGTGCAACCCTCTAGGTCTTATGGTTCCAGAGATATCGATCTCCTATCGCAAACGTTGTTTTGCCCTGTAATTAAATAGGGGTTGATCGTAGAGGGGTGAAAATTTAGGGTTGTTTGTATTTTTTTATGCTGAATCTTAAAAAAATAAAAGCAAAAAATTTCCTCTAAAAAATAAACAAATTTTGTTTGACCCCCCCCCCCTAAAATTTAGGGGGATGAAAAATAGATGTCCTATTCTCATACCTACCCAATATGCTCACAAAATTTCATCAAAATCGGTCAAGCCGTTTCGGAGGAGTTTGGCATCTAAAACTGTGACACGAGAATTTTATATATTAGAAGATTAATATTTTCATAAGGCGTCACAGGCAAATATTGTTGGCAGATTGCCATGGAAACAAAAAAAATATATTTTGTGGCTGAGTCTAGTAGAAAATAGCAGGTTTGGGCCCAGGCCTTAATTTTGATAGAATAATTAATGTGATTTCTGTTCTCATTATAGAATTAATGTAAGTGCCGTCTATTATCTGACTTATCCCATAAATGCATGTATGCAAGTCTCCTTCATGCCCCGTTTCTTCAAAAGTTCCAACCCTGTCTGCGTGAACTCTGTGGGACCGCAAAGACAGGCGTAGTGTGTGCACTGATCTTTACATTTGAGGTTTTCTAGTGAGGTTATAATGTCGTTGGTTATCCGACCTTTTAATCCGGTCCAGGTTGATGCTGCGTCTGATAGGACGTGGGTGACTTTTAGCCTGAAAGTGAATTAGTAATAATTTTACATACACAATAAAATGTTTTTTTTCAATAATAGTTAAAAGCCTAGGTGGTTTCGCTCAGTTTTGCCATAAAAAATATACTTTGAATTTTGGTCTACAGAATAGGTACCTACTCAGACTTATATTCTAGCAACATTACTCATGACAGTGAGTGTGTCTTACAAATTCAAGTAATTATTATTACGTGGCGCTCACTCATACATAAACTTAAAAATGAACCAATTATTAGTCCGAGTATAATTAAGTCCTAATATTTTTGAATGTAACTATCATAGTTTCAGCCCATTTACCCACAACCGAATCGAATCGCCTCCAATTTGTTGGAGGGGATTAGCGTACTATTCCACGCTGGCTAGTATTGGCATTTTGAACAAGCTTTCCTGTCAGATTATCCGCTTATCTGATAATAATATACTCATAGAATGAGAATGGTGGTATTTAAAAAAAAAGGCTTGTTGTAATCTACAATTACTATTCTCCGTCACCAAGCCACACTATTATAAGGGTGTCGTAAGGACTAAAGGAAAGCAAGAGGCAGATAACATAGCTACAAGCGAAGCAAAACTTGATACAAGCCCTGAGCCAACCCGTCTGCCAGCGTGACACAGTAGGCTTATTACCCTCCATGCAACTGTCCACCGGGTGGTAAATCAGATCCTAAACAATAATTGTTGGTCTCACCTTTCATCGTCTTTCGCCATTTTGTCGAAGTCATCGCAGAATAGAATGTCGTCTTCAGTTTTATTGAAGAACACTAAGTGCGTCGTCTCACTGTAAATAAGATTTTGTACACTGTAAAGAAGTATTTAGGGTTTGGAATACACAATGTCACCTACCCACGCCTGAGGGTGTCGTAAGGCAGGCAAGAGGCAGGTCATCTAGTCGTAGGTGAAGGGCAACTTGATACCAACCTTGTGCCGACCCGTCTAGCCAGTGTGGCACAGTAGGCTATTTTCCCTGCATGAATTTGGTAATGGTTAATATTAGCAGTACTATAGGCGAGGCTGATTCTATCCTGAGGGTGTCGTTATAGCTTTACCTACCTGTATACGGATTATGGGGCATGGACTGCATAGGTATAATTATAATTTAATTTTGTTTTTCAGTGCAATAAATAAAATAAATAAATTATGTCTTATGTTTTCACGATCTTGGCGCCAATGCTCTTTTATAAAAGAACATGATCAGAACCGTAAATAAATCATTTAAGGGGAGAGGGGGAATCTGCTTAACATTTGAAACACGAGATCTAATGTAATTTTATGTAAATATGATCGTCTGAAATGTTAGACACCTAATTAATTCAGGACATTATGCGTTCTCATTTATGCAGCGCGTCTGAATAATGCATTAAGGGTGATTTTTAATACCTATGCGACGTTATTCAAGAACTCATAAACTCAGAATAACATATTTATTCATTCATTCAGCACATTAAAAGTTTGTTGTTATAATGTATAAATTGTGTAACGTTGTTAAAATTTTCTAAAAATCCCTATACTGGGTATAACCTACAGTTATCAGGGATCTATTAAAAAAACAATGTCCAACCAAACCCCTGCCTTTTTTTTTAGTGCGGGAAACCCTTTATTGGTCCGCAGCCGGTGGGACGGAGCTGGGGTATGTGGGAGTCCCGGTCGCGTTGAGATGGTGAGTTGCGAACCGGTTCACCCACTAAAACCTACCACTGTTGGCACCGCGTGTCGTTCTGCCGTACGGGAAACTACATAGCGTTTCCATGTTGACCAAACCCCTGCCTGCCCTAGGTATAACCTGTATCGCGGAGGCAGTTTACAAACATGTAATTCACGAACACAAATTACACCCTAACTAAGAATAGAACCGGTGACCCGATTTCCAAAGGCGGCACATACGATCTCTACACCAACAGGGCAGTCCCATTTAACATACAGACGTTACCTTAACCTGCACATAAATATCGTACACCTTTGTCGAAGTCTATCTCTGAGCCAAGTCGTTCAAATTTGATGAGTCGTTTTGCTGTGAGTATCCTTCATCATCATCATAATTTTAACCTATAAATTACCCGCGAATCGGTAAGCGTAGTGTGGGACGGCCCTCTGCTAGATGGAGCGACGATCTGCGAAAGGTTGCGGGCAGCAGCTGGATGCGTCAAGCTGAAGACAGGGCGCTATGGCGCTCTTTAGGGGAGGCCTATGTCCAGCAGTGGACTGTGGACTGATGATGATGAGGTTGGGCCTCCTCCAAAGTCATGAATTTAGGGAAATTAGCTTACCATGAATATGGGTGTCGTAAGGCGACTAAAGGAACGCAAGAGCTAGCCACAAGAGAAGGAAAACTTGATACAAACCCTGTGCCAATCCGTCTTGCCAGCGTGGCACAGTAGGCTAATTGCCCTCCATGAATTTGGAGGAGGCCCGACTCAGTAGTGGGTCATTTATGGGCTGTTGATGATGAATATGCTTACCATCGCGGATTTGATCTCGCCAGCATGAACTTCACAAGACCCAGCATCGGAGTAATCCCTGTACCGGCCGCTAACAAGTAGATTGTCTTCACCGTTTTTAACTGGAAACAAACATATTGGCATTAGAAGATTTTTTCATATTATTATATACTAGTGGCCCGCCCCGGCTTCGCCCGTGCAAAGCGGGGGTGGGTTATACATATAAACCTTCCCCTTGAATCACTCTATCTATTAAAAAAAACCGCTTCAAAATCCGCTGCGTAGTTTTAAAGATTTATGCATACATAGGGACGGACAGAAGAATGCGACTTTGTTTTATACTATGTAGTGATGATATCAGCCCCTTTCACCTTATTCATTGAGGGTGTCGTAAGAGGTGACAAAAAGAAATGAGATGAGAAGGAAATTTTGATTTGAAAGCCTATGCCAATAATTTTGGCCAGCGTGGCATAGTAGGCTCATTAGCCTCCATGCAGCCAACTCAACAGTTATCACTACATAATAATAATAACATATTATATTTTAGTTTTAGAGAAGATTGTAACTTCATGTCAATTGTGAGCTACAATACATTTATTTTCTTTCTTTCTTTATAAAACAAAGACGCTGTTGTCTGTCCGTCCCTATGTATGCTTAAATCTTTAAAACTACGCAACGGATATTGAAGCGGTTTTTTTTAACAGATAGAGTGTTTCAAGAGGAACGTTCATATATATAATACATACATAATTACACCCGTGCGAAGCCGGGGGGGGTCGCTAGTTATAGATAAAATAACTCGCTAATGAGTTGGCCCATTGGGGCTGAACATTTGTCGCGGAACATGTTCCCCATTGGGGAGCGAATCCCGCGGCCTTAGACCGGGCAGTCGAAGGAACATTTTTGGTTTTAGTGTAATTACCATATTTCCGTGCCCGGAGTACCATATACCCTGGTAAGTCCTCAGCGGGCGTGGTATCCCCAGGCGAGGATTTCGAACGAAGAAAAAAAAACTTATGTAAAAAAAATGTTTTTGCTAGCTTCTGATAGTGACTTATCTCGTGTAGATTTTTTACAAGAAACTTTCCTTTTTGTTGGAACTATTTAGAAAGAGAGAACGGTCTTAGGAGGCGTTTGGTAAAAAGTATTTGGTAAGTACTTAAAGTACTTGGTAGAAAAAATACTTTTAATATTAGAGTAAATGTCTCGTAACAACAACGACTTTATGTGGTATTTTTTAAGACGATACTTCAAAAATAAATCGTGGGTAAATCAATATATGTAAGGTCGGTCTTCGAAATGAGCAGGGTGTAAGACCACGTAGTTAGTCCGAAAGCCTATCTTAATAAAGTCGTGAAAGTCGCATCTAATCAAGTTGCTTAGAAATATCGACGTAAGCGATCAAATACATTAACAATAATATATTTAATAAAAAATAACTATGAAGATTACAAATAATATGTTTTTCTACGTTTCAACCACTACTTTATGTATACTAGTTTATGTAATTTTGTATTAAATATATATTTTCGTGAGTCGGTAATAATCGATTTTTTTTATTTCCAAGATGTATTTAGGAAAATAAAAAGGATTCAGGTAAAATTTTTAAATCGTGTTTCTGATTCAGAACGTGCCTAGATAACGATATGAAGGAACATAATATAGGTATGTCTATTTTCAGTTCCGTAATCTGAAAATAAATCCATGTAAGTAATTAAATAAAATAAAATTGATTAATTTTAATATAAGTAATAAAAATGTATAATTACATTTTGTAACTGGAAATTCCCGTAAGGACCGGACATTGTGACTGTTTCGCCGACTTTAAGCGAAGTCAGATTTGGCGATAGTACACCGTTGTCATATTTCTTTACCGCCAATCGGAGCGCAGATAGGCCTTCGCAGGTTTCAGAAGTGGGACCCCAGCCATCGCCTACTGGAGTGTATGATCGCACGCATTCTGAGCCTGTAAAGAAAATAAATAAAAGCTTTATTATAAGAACAAACAATTAACCACTATTTTGGATTTTTGAGCACATAGTTTATAAACATCACAATTTTTCAAATAACACTCAATTTAAACACATCTATACAAATATTATAAAGACGAAAGATTTGTATGTTTGTAACGAATAAAGTCAAAAAATCGTTCACCATTAGAATGCTACATAATTCCGAAATCAAGAATTTAAGAAGCATGGATTTAGCATGGGATAAGTATACCCACGCGGGCAAAACGGTTGATGTATACGAGTGTTCTGATAAGAATACATGCAGTTCAACAGACAGCCAGTCTGTCTGTCTGATTATTTGTGGAAGCTACGAAAGGCGTCTCAACGGAGAGCTGTTTAAAGAATATCACTCCAATTCAAAAGAATACCATTTTTTGTTATAAATATTCTTTATACATAGATACAATGTAGCTTATTAGGCGGCTAAGAGTCAGTTAACGAGCTATGTTCGGAGTAACTGCGTGATATTATCGAAAATTAGGCAATACGCAGAAGAACCCAGAACGAGCGACACAGTTCGAAGGATTGCACAGTTGAAGTGGAAGTGGGCACGCCACACAGCCCGAAGAACGGATGGCCATTGGGGCAAGAAAAGTATTGAAGTGGTAAGCAATTATGTCAAAACGAAGTGTGGGATGACCCTGAACTTATAAACGACTAAGTGAACGGAGGACCTTATAAAGGGTCGCTGGGATTAAAATTTTAGACGATCTATGGGTCTATATGCAGCAGTTTGTGGCTGTGGCTAATAGATAGATACATACAGTTGCCTTTAGAGGCAGCGTATACTGTAATACCCTTAATCGTCAGTTTAAAATCACCCTAAATCCAATTGACGCAGCACCCGTATAATAAAATGATGTACCTAAGCATGAAAATATGCCTACTACAATTTCATTCCACATTGGGGCGAAAGGGCCACCACTTAGCGGTATTACCCCCAAATCCAATTACTAATCGTCCCACGTCGAGTATTCGATTATTTTCCTCCGGGTTATGGAATTTTAGCACACTTAGGACGTGGATATATATGAATACTAGCTGATCCCGCAAACGTTGTTTTGCCAAATAATTAACCCCTTTTTTTGGAAATTCCTACCAACTTTCAAGTCGGTCTTATGGTTCCACATATATCGTGATGACTCAATCTATCTATATATACAACAGCTCCTATCGCAAACGTCGTTTTGCCATGTAATTAAATAGGGGTTGATCTTAGAGGGGTGAAAATTTAGGGTTGTTTGTATTTTTATATGATACATGTTAAAAAATAAAAGAAAAAACATTTGTTTAAAAAATAAACAATTATTTTTGGTGTGGACCCCCCCTTAAAATTTAGGGGGATGGAAAATAGATAGTAGATTCTCAGGCTTACTGAATATGCATAAAAAATTTCATGAGAATCGGTCAAGCCGTTTCGGAGGAGTATGGGAACGAACATTGTGACACGAGAATTTTATAATAAGATGATAATAAATAGAGATTGCATTTGCCAATATGGTCACCAGTTGCACAAATATTGCTGCTGTTCTCATTGTTTGCGTTTTAATATATTGTGTCTGTGCATATAGGTACCGAATACACCTACCGAAAATATAAATAGATATACAACTGCCTTGTTGGTCTAGGGGATTGATGTGCCACCTTTGGATCGCAAGTCCCAGGATCGGACAAGTGTGTTTGTGTAAACCAGAGGTACTAGCTCTGAGTCTGGGTATCATTTGTATTCGTGAATTACTTGTTTGTAAACTGCGTCCGCAATACAGGTTATACATATAGCAGGAACTTCGTTTATTTCAAATAAAAAATAAAAGAAGAATATAGTGTTAGTTAACGATCCGAAGCAAAATTTACTACTTGTCGTGTCCTTGGTCGGGTCAACCGATTTTTGTATTCGGTCTACACGGTCGGGTGGTTGACTCAACTTGTCAGTTCTCTCCGGCATTCAAAGCGTAAAGACAGCTAAATAGGGCTTCCTTTCAAAGCGACAAAAGATCGGTTTGGCATTGATGCTTTTATGTTTAAGTGAAGAAGAAAGACAAAGAAAAAAAGAAAGTGGATGAAACTGTAACTAAAAGATCAAATTGTTTTGAACAACTCATTATCAAGGAATCTTTATTAAGAAGACATTTACCCCAAACAAAAACAACATCGAGACATTAATTTCTAAAAATGCTTGTCCAGTTTTACAGCAATCTCATCAAGGATACGATGGTCGGCTGTTGGTACTGACCGTGTAAAAGGCGATAATAAAACCGATATAATTAAATCAAGCCTGTAAAGGCTCATACATTAGGATAATACATAGGCTATTATTTATAAAGATGTTGTGTAAATTGGCGGCGTACTAATACTGCGCAGATAAAGTCGCGAGAAGCAGTTAGTTATTAATAAACATAGAATTGTACGCTTAAGAATCGAAAATAAATTACAAGTTATCCCCGGCTTGGACCTGTACCAAGGCCTCTCTACAGAGAAGTAGTTATCTCTGTAGTTATTTTTTATGAATCTTATCACTATCACTACATAGTATAAAACAAAGTCGCATTCTTCTGTCCGTCCCTATGTATGCATAAATCTTTAAAACTACGCAACGGATTTTGAAGCGGTTTTTTTTAATAGATAGAGTGATTCAAGGGGAAGGTTTTTATGTATAACCCACCCCCGCTTTGCACGGGCGAAGCCGGGGCGGGCCACTAGTTAAATTATAATATATTCAATCCTAAATTCCAAGCAGCTTTATCATCTAAGATTTTGTGAAATTTCCGCGTGATGATAAATTTCGAATACATCGAGTCACCGCCGCATTCCATCTTATGGCCGTCGTAAGACTCGACAAAAGGAAATTACAAGACCAAAAACCTAGCCACAAGAGAAGGAAAACTTGAAACGACACTGTGTGCCAACCCGTCTGGCCAGCGTGGCGCAGTAGGCTAATTACCCTCCCTGTAACAGGAGGTGGCCCGACTCACCAGTGGGTCATTTATGGGCTGAGTAGTAGTAGTAGTATTTAAAAGAGCCACCTTGGAGTTTTTTGCCAGCTCTTCTCTATGGAATGGCATTACGAACCGGTGGTTAAGGCTAAATGATTAATTATTTTTGTGATATTCTTTTATTATTAGACTATTTGAAAAGAATAGAATAGAATACTCTTTATTGTACACCAATAATATAAAAGGTTAACATAGCATTAGATTTAAATAACAAAGAAATGTACAATGGGCGGTCTTATCGCACTAGGCGATTTAGTCTACTAAGTTTTCCCGACACTTTTCTTCACCTTCACAGCCGGTGGTAAATGGAAAATGTAATTTCAGCGCTTCAAAAGAGCACTTACTTTAGTAAACAAAAACGATAATAGCCTTAGAGCATAAGCAAATAGGATAGCTATTTGTTTATCGTCGCTTTGTTCAAGATGATTATACAAATAATGGGCTTGAACGCTTCATTTTATTAAAGTAAGAATACTACTTAATCTTCTAAATTTAATATTCCGCGTGGTGACGTATTTAGAATACACAATATCACCAACCCAAAACTATCCTGAGGGTGTCGTAAGAGGCGACCCGTCTAGCCAGCCGAGCCTCAGTAGGCTAATGTCCCTCCTTGAATTTGGAGAAGGCTCGTCTCTTTAGTGGGTCATTTATTGTCTGAATCGACGACTAAAATTCTTACCCTAAGTAGAAATTATCTGACGGATTTGGAATACATAGTATCACCACTCCATTTCATCCTGAGGGTGTCGTAAGAGCCAACGAAAGGAAATGACAAGGCCGAAAACCTAACCGCAAGAGAAGGAAAACTTGATACGAAACCCTGTGCCAACCCGTCTGGCCAGCATGGACCAGTAGGCTAACGACCCTCCCTGTGTCCCTTCTCCCACAGGAGGCCCGACTCAGCAGTGGGTCATTTATGGACTGAGAAGAAGTAGTTAGTGGATGAAGCGTACAACTTGCAATATATGTTTCTGTTACGTACCATCAATTCTTCTATGGACCCTGACGTGATGCCCGATAGGCACTACCACTGGCCCTGTTCTTGGGGCGACCGAGAGGAGTGAGGTATCATGTGAAACTCTTCCCACTTGTACCAAAATACTCTCTAGAGTCCTTGGGGTACTGACTTTGGTTGGCGTTCCTAATGTTACTTCGCCACAACCTTTCCATACAGCAGCGTCTTCTTTTCTAGTTGTCACCTGTTAATAGGTTGGAATTCATCATCATCATTTCAGCCAAAAGATGTTCACTGCTGAATATAGGCCTCCCCCAAGGATCTCCACAAAGGCCGGTCCTGGGCCGCCCGCATCCACTGCTTTCCGGCGACCTTAACCAAGTCGTCGGTCCAACGTGTGGGAGGCCTACCGGCACTGCGCCTTCCGGAACGCGGTCGCCACTCGAGGACTTTTCTGCCCCATCGGGCGTCGGTCCTGCGAACTATGTGCCCTGCCCACTGCCACTTAAGTTTGGCAGATAAGAATTATTAAAACTAAATTGAAATTTAAAAAAAGCCAGTGACTCGTGCCCGATTGTCACTTCAAAAAAGGAATGTCTATAATAAAACGGCGATACGTCCTACTTTCACGAACGATCAAGTTCCTTAGCAATATATACGTTTAGTGAAATGATTTGCGAAATTCCTACCTCAATTTTCCCGCTCTCGGCGAACACACGCAACTGTAAAGACTCTTTTAATTTCGCTTCGGGTTTCATTTTGAGCGTTCTCAGCCATCCGTTGGTCGCCACTTCAATCAGGAGATATCCACCGGTAATCCTTGCGCAACCCCCCGGATTGGCGAGAGGGCCGGTATACACCGAGATCGTTAGCTTTGTGGAAGTCTGAATCCAATTGTACCGTAACGGCAAAGGAGAATCCGGGCTTTCGGGCTTCGAGAAGCTGGAACCCGCTCTCCGACTTATGGAAACCGGCAAATCACTGGACTGCACTAAACTTTGCATTATTTTACTACAAGGCTTTATGTTTTCGTCACTTTTGGTCATTTTCTTACGGACGGGAGTGATACAATTGGCTAAATTCTCCATTGATTTCCTAACTAACTCCTGCGCTTTCGACGGCTCTCTGAGCCGATCCGACTTTGGTGATGGAGCGGAGATATCGAAAAGTTCTTCTGGGTCCGGAAGATCCGTCCGGAGATGTCCTACTAGACACTTAGCTAGAAGGGATTCGTAATTAACCCAAGGATGAACTTTGTCGAAAAGCTGTGTGGCGTCAATTCCCGCGCCACGCATTAATTCTTCTGGCCCTGAAATATTGGAGAACTTTAGCATGGAGAAAGTTATCTCATTAGTTATTCTAAGCAATATAATCTTACCGCCGGGATGGTAGGGCAAATAATGTGTTATGTTGTAGACGCACCCTCGGATAGCCAACCAGGCGTCGTCTGAAACATTAAGTATGTGCTTAAGGAGATTTGCGAAGGTTGTTACGTATGTAAGTTTGAACGTTAATATACCTATACCTTTAACGAGATGGCGATGGTCAGCACTAAAGTTATAACTAGTGTTGTTAGGATTAGTTTACATACTGTCACCACTCCGTGTCATCCCGAGGGTGTCGTAAGAGCCGACAAAGAGAAATGAGAAGGCCAAAAACCTAGCCGCTAGGAAAACTTGAAACGAAAACCTGTGCCAATTCGTCTGGTAGGCTTTTTACCCTCCTTGAAATTCATGGTGGCCTACTGTGCCACGCTGGCCAGACGGGATGGCACAGGGTTTCGTATCAAGTTTTCCTTTTCATTTCCTTGTGTCAGCTCTTACGACACCCTCAGGACAGAATGGGGTGGTGACACTGACAGGGTTTTAATGGTTTATGATGATGATCCATTATTGGAAATCTCGTCACTACGAAGTATAAATCAATGTAAGAAATCCTGGCTCGACGTTGGCACGTCTGCTGATGTTTTGTTCAGTTTTCATGAACATATTTATTACCTTAGACGTCTCGACCTAAATTGCCCCGTATCAAAGAGATCTCCGCTAATGAAAGTGTTTGAGGGACTTTGATGAAACGAAGGAATTAATATATATGACTGTGAAAATATGATGTTATGTTACTTAAATGGGTAACAGCAGAAAAATAACAGTAACTTTTAAGTAATTAATTAATTTAAAATACAGCGGATAGTAGGGAATCGTCAACCGTCACAGACTCAGTCAACCATTGGATGGGCGACCAGCGTTATGTACCGTTGGTCAGACCTCTAATCTGATTGAGGGAAATCAGTTTGGGAAGGCCGCCAGCCATATGGCATGGCAGAATGTTTCATACATATGAAGTTTTCATGGCAGCCAGAGATTTAAATCTAATCAATTCCTGTTGGCGCTTTTTACGACATCCACCGGATATAATGGGTTAATGACGCTATATACCTACTCTAAATTCATTGACACTAGAAGATGACACTTGGCGTATGTATATGTCCGGGTGGTGCCCCATTCAATCCTGAGGGTGTCGTAAGGGCCGACAAAACGAAATTACATGCCCGAAAATCTAGCGGCAAAAGAAGGAAACCGCCGTCGCTGGGTAGACGAGTTTACGAAACTCTGTGCCCGTCTAGCCAGCGACGAGGACCGTAGGTCATCTATGGGCTGCGTAGTAGTAGTAAGTAGGTTGTTATCTATATATAATATGTATGTTTTACAAAAAAAAAAATAGTTTATTATCCATCTCGTTACCATAACACAAGCATTAAGTTGCTTTGCTTGGAACGAGATGGTGTTGTGTGAAATGTTCAAGGATATTTATTTATTTATTAGCTATTAGGCATATAGCCAATTGTTCAGAGGTGATTCCAGTTATTATTTATTATATTTCTTTTTTCTTTCACTGCTCCGTTTCTTTGTGTAAGGGTGTGACGATAAAGCTTATAACGTCTTCAATAAACCGATTACTATTGAAAAATATTTCTTTTCAAAACTTATTCGTAGTTTCTGATATTAATGAGTAACTTTTTCATTTGTAAGATTAGTTCAAAGCCAAATGTGCAAGGATCTTACTAACTCTGCGTATTGTGCGTAGCCAGTTCCGCTGGTGTGACGGCCCGTATTCTCCCACCAACGCCGGTCAAGTCTTTTCCAGAATTGCCAAGTCGAATCCAGTCCATAAGACTGTGGCCTGGTTGAAGAGCACATTTGTTCCGAGGGTTGCCTGTAACAAAAAAAAAAGACAATTTTTAAATAATGACATAACACAATTAATTTAATAAAAAATCAAAATGAAATGTAGGTATAAGACGTTATTTCACATCAGGCGATTTCTTCCAGAAACCTTTGGGTGGATAGGAGTTGTGAACGTTACGATAGTAGGGATGTATTTTGATTAAATTTTAGTATGACGTAATTAAAATTGAGATAATAATTATCGTCATGGACAAAACGATTGATCTCCGGTGGGATTTATTTGCGCGGTAATTACAAAACAAACGCCAAGCTTTCAATTTAAACGTTCCCGAAATAGACTAAAGGGCTTTCCAAGTTGTTTTGCTGTCTAAATATATTTACTGACATTTCCTTTAAACGATACTTCAGGAACTTCCAATTACATTGTCTTTAACTTACATAGTAGAAGTAACCACCAAAGAAATTTGATTTGATTTGGTATCATTATTAACGACTACAGAAAACTTTAGTAATGCTATAAAAATGCAGTTAGGTGTCGACAAATGTGCGGTCTTTCACAATTACAACTCTCGAAACATTTATTTATTTATATTCTTTATGCAACAGTAAGCTGAACGTAGGCGGACTTTAATGCCTTAGGCATTCTTTCTAGTCAGGCTTTGGGCGATGCAGAGAATAACATGGAAGGCGCAAATAGCAAGGCAACAATAGTAGTGCAAAGAGGCACTGCAATTAAAAAAGATAACTTCAAGAATACATATTATTAATCACTACATAGTATAAAACAAAGTCGCTGTCGTCTGTCCGTCCCTATGTATGCCTAAATCTTTAAAACAACGCAACGGATCAGGGCCGGATTTAGGGGTCCAGAGGCCTCGGGGCAACAAAGGCGTGGAGGCCCCCTTGCCCCAAATTATTTTCCAAATAAAATGAACAAATTTTTCAGTCGAGTTTTTCAATAAATAATTTATTGTGAAACCAAGTAGATTATCTTAGTATTTAACAAACACATATGAATATAATCGGAAACAAGAATTATTAAAAAAAAATATCAAAGAAAAATATGTTTACTAGGTTTACTAGTTGAAATTTGAAAGTTTTTTTTTCCCGAAGTCTATTGTGGAGGCCCCCTGCTTGTGGATCGCTAGTATATCTATATAACACCTAAATTATGTCAGAGTGTTAATCACTCAGATGTTTCTTGGAATCGGAAAGTACATAACTTGGAATGGCAGAAGGACTAGATATAGCTGACAAGGAGATAAAACAGTCAATGACAGTATGGTACTTCAGCTGCCTTACAAAAGTTTTTAAAAGTCTTCTGTCTGGTGGTAATAAGGTTCGTGCTGTCAATGGTTGTGTTATGCCTGTACTTGCTTACTCCTTTGGCATTCTAAGGTGAATACAGACAGAGTTGCCTTCATGGAAGGGTAAATCGACAATTGATCTTAAATCGAATGCACAATCCGAGAGGATCAATGATGATCAAGGAGAGGATGATTAAGGAGAGGAATCAAAGAGGTTGTATCTACTACTCTGCGCATACATGTTCCACTGCTGATTCGGCATCCGCAAATTACTTGGATGGTAATAAGCCTGCTGTGCCACGCTGGCCAGACGAGTTGGCACAGACACAGGCACGGGGTTTCGTATCAAGTTTTCCTTCTCTTGCGGCTATGTTTTCGGCCTTCTTATTTTCATATCTCGGCTCTTACCCTCAGGATAAAATTGGGTGGTGAAATGTGGAGGTTGTGGCTTTTAAACGTCAAGGACCTACATAACCGCGAGGTACGCAATCTGTGGGGAATATTTCCTACAGTCCAATGAGGGTGTGCATTGAGATATGGTCAATGTTGACAATTCCGTCACACCTTTATCCTTGGCAAAACAGAATTGGCGCAAGCCTCAGAAGTAAAGCATTTCGGACTGCACGGTTGTTTGGAAGAGCAAGGATTACACGGAAGACTCTTACTGGGCCGCTTCACTATCACTACATAGTATAAAACAAAGTCGCTGTCGTCTGTCCGTCCCTATGTATGCTTAAATCTTTAAAACTACGCAACGTATTTTGAAGTGTTTTTTTAATAGATAGAGTGATTCAAGGGGACGGTTTATATGTATAACACATTCATAATATTGTAGAGAAACACTGATAAATTTAGAGGTTCATCATTGCACCCATGCGATGCCGGGGCGGGTCGCTAGTATTAGTTTATATTATATCGTTTTTATGTAAGTAGATTTTATTTTTTACTAGCTGTAGCCCTGCGCGCGTTGCTGCGCCACGAAAGACATAACACTTTTTTTTTTGTTCAGACCTTCTTGGGCACTAGCACAACACTTTTGCTGAATGCATAGTTTACGATTTCTTTATAGAACACATGGACAAACATTCATTTTTGTTTATAAGAAGAATATAAAGATTATACTTTCTTTTTGTATCTCATTTATTCTCTCTCTCTAAACCTGGTAGACTGGTAAAGAATGTACGGCTACTGTATTATGAGGATTAAATATGTTCATAAATAAATTAACACGCAATTCTCGTGGTATTCATATGTCTTCCAAGATATGTACCTAATGAGGGCCTGAAAGCGATTCCAGTGTAGTACGGGTCGATAAAATAAAGTAACAAAAGTTACGTAAGACCTTCGTAGTTTCTTTTACGGCGAATCAAATCCCTTTTGTCACGAGTCTTCCTGTCTGTATACGATGAGACAGTACGCTCGAATTACTTTGAAAGTTTTACAGCCGTTCCGTGCGATTATCAGCACGTTCAGAGGGTTTACTGCTCTTTTATATTTATCTATTACAAGGTTCCATCCGCGGCTTCGTATATGTGGGTGAGTAACTGGGCCCATAACCTTATAAAACATAGTGGTGATTGTTGCAAGATTGTTTATTCGGTTTAAAGAAATGGTAGCCATAGACAATTATTAATAGACAAACAGTTTAATATATTCTAACTAAATAGCGTTAGGAAGGTAGTAAGAACACCTTTTATTACTTTATATTAGGTACTAGGAAGAGATCGCTTGATAGCGATAAGGTCGCCCACATGTACCAAATTGTTTCGATTTATAGCTATGTTTTGTATTTTATATGTACAAAAAAGTAATAATTATATAATAAATATATATTTAATATTTTTGAGAAACAATTAAAACTATTAATATTCAATTATTAAAACATTTAGATCGCTGAATTGAAATTTAATGATGATTGAAATTTTGAAAGATTCGACTGCTTATTCATTTCTTTACCTTATATAAACTATCTGCTTATAACATAAAACAGGCTTACATAATCTGCTCATAATTTATGCAAATTATGTTATTATCTATATATAAAATCTGCAAATAATGCTCATCATATTTTAAACTAGCGACCCGCCCCGCCCCGCCTTCGCACGGTTGCAATGATAATCCTCTAAATTTATCAGTGTTTCTCTACAATATTATGGATGTATTATACATTATAAACCTCTTGAATCACTCTATCTATAAAAACAAACCGCTACAAAATCCGTTGCGTAGTTTTAAAGATTTAAGCATACATAGGGACGGACAGACGACAGCGACTTTGTTTTATACTATGTAGTGATGATAGTGACAGTGAAGGCTTTGAAGCCCTTTTAAATTTTAATATAATGTTGGCGTGCTTTCCGTATAAGTCTATCCAAAGCCGCCTTTTTCGCCACAAACCTTGTTACAAACTATATTATATCTAGAAAGGTAGATTAAGTTCGCCATTTCTGATTAAATTTCCATAAAATATGCATTTTCATGAGCCAGGTAACTTGGATATAAATATTCATTGCATAAAGTCATGCTCCGAGCATCGTTTTGCAAAATAAATATTTTATCAAACATTTTGAGTGTTCCAGTATAAGTGGGCTATGCAACATTATTTTCTTAATATGTTCTTAACTTTATTCATTTTCTGAAAACCAATACAGTTTACAATTTAGGCAAAATGTTGTTTGTGTAAACAAATTTTCGTTCCACTTCAGAAACATAAGGCTAAAACTTCAGACGAAAAATATACATGTCATTAAACTAGGATGATGTGAATTGTAAGGCCGCTTTCGGTGTTCAAACTCAAACTCAAAATTAACTTTATTTACGTAGGTTTTATCACAAAACTCTTATATTTACAGTTACCATTATCATCATCATCATCATCTTACGATCCCTGTCCCACGCTAGGTGGTAGTCTCCATACACACCTATCAGTCGTCATATCTACAGTCACACCTTCCATACACAATTTCTCATGTTTACAATCCATCCATCCATCTCTCTTGATCTTTCACAACCCTTACGTCCATCCACATACATGCTGAAACTACCACCGGTTCGGAATGCTGCTCTACAGAGAAGAGCCGGCAAGAAACTCTGTAGTTGCTTTTTTCAAATCAATGGGTTTGTTTACAAAAAGCACTTATCAGCATAGTGGGAGCAAGTTCGCCAGATGAGAGAAACACACAACACGTTAAGGCATGAATGACAACTAGGCCTTGGGTCAGGGCCAATCAAATACAAGTCCGCGAATTAATAGCTATCCATTGCGTCGTTGCTCACACATACAGTGTACAATATATGACATTGTCTAAATGCTACGTACAAGTGAGATATATTATTCAAGAGGCTAAAGGAACAGAGCACAGGCACAAAATGACAGTTACTTCCAGGCATCAATGTCACACAGATAGTCATTGACGCGGTAGTACCCTTTATTAATTAAAGTAGATTTAACAACATTTTTAAACTTTATGAAAGGTAGACTGACAATAGCGTCAGGAATTTTATTAAACAAGCGAACACCGAGGCGATAATTACCGAACGAAACAAAATACTATCAAGCGAATATTTCAATTAGCAGCAGATTATGAGTTTTCGAACGGAGCTCGAAATTCAAAATAAAATTCTTTGAGTGGCGTTTTGTTTAAAAATAAACTGTTGTTTGCGTAAACAAATTGGGGCTCTATTCCAGGATTTTACAAAGGCACACAACGCAGAAACCTCTTTCGAATAAATTACAAATTTTTAGGTGAGTAGGTTTTTGTTTATAAACTGGGTTGGTTTTAAATAACAATTTAGGAGTCCTTCGGTGAGTGGCGGCCGTTCTAATCCATTAAGTGAAATAATGGGTCTGCAAAGTAACGCCTTGCTCGATAGAGACATTTTCCATCAAAACTTCAAGACGTCCTTTAATTACGACATTTAAAGTTAATTTGATAAACAGGGCTTAGAAAATTTGATTCAACTTTCATAATGAGCATTTAGGAGTTAAGGTCAAATTTCGGCAACTCTTCTTGTTATACGAATAATAAAATTTATTTTGGAACTAAAGCAGTTAGTAAAGTATTACAAAGAAGGAAAAAATACAGGAAGTAACAAATATCCTATATACACACTGATAGTACACATTTTTTATACTCTAAACACACTGACATTTTGTGCCTGTGCGCTGTTCCTTCGGCCTCTTCTATAATGTATCTTGCTGATGGAACAATTTGAACTTTAACATTTAGAGAACGTCAAATGTTGTATACTGTTATAATATTGCAATGACACAACGGAGATTGATTTATTCGCGGATCTCTATTTGATTGGCCATGACGTGAAGGTGTATTATAGAGTTTTTCTCTCATCTGGAGACCTAGTTCTCACTCTCTCTATGCTGTTTAGTGCTTTTTGTAAACAAGACCTATAAACAAAAATACAACTATAGACTTTCTTAGTGACTATCAATCCAGATTGCGAGAATGAGGTAATGTATACACGAAAGGTGTGAATGTAGATATGACGACCGATATGAGTGTATGGCCATGGGTATACAAGCAAGGGCGGAACTATGGTAACATTAATTCTAAATTTGACGATATATAAGAGTTTTGTAATAAAACCTACGTCAATAAAGTTCCGTTTGAGTTTGGAAGAATGATTAGTACCTACTCGTGATATGACAAGGCTGAAAACCTTTTTTTTTTCTTTTGTTCGCCCGGGGTCAAATCCTTTATGGACTATCCCGTCGGCCACGGGGATGGCCGAGGGGGGTGTGTGGGACTCTCCCCCAGAGTGGGGGCATACCCACTAAACATCCCCGGGGTGCTCCAACTCGCGTCTTGCTGCGGCATTGTGGGATCTGTACTCAGAACCACGCCGGCGCAGACAAGGCTGAAAACCTAGCCGCAAGAGAAGGAAAACTTGATACGAAACCCTGTGCCAATGCATCTGGCCAGCGTGGCACAGTAGGCTTATTATCCTCCCTGTGATGAGAGGAGGCCTGACTCAGCAGTGGGTCATTTATGGGCAGAGTAGTAGTAGTGATATAGATATCACAGTAGGCATGGTATGTGGCACAGTAGGCTCATTACCCTCCGTTTTACTGGAAGAGGTCCGACTCCACAATGGTACTTGTATGGGCTAAGTAGTAGTAATAAAATATTTATTTTTAACCCAATATTCCTACATTTATGTTGTGGTAAAGGTTTTATTAGTAAACGATATAACTGCGATAGTAGTATGGGCAGGAGGCAGTTAACTCAATTCTGCCAAAGCTAATCCAATCATTTATCCAATGATCGGCTGAGTGCTGGTTACGTTGAGAGTACACAAAGGTCCAGAGGAGGAACTTAGTACATTATCCAATAGTATTCAGAGCATATAAAAAGACATTACGTTTACTATGCTATGTTATAGGAACGGTGGCGGAAGATCAAGATCAAGATTTGCGAAATTTAATGATACTGCATTTGAAATACGTAGAAAACAACAAGACCTACTTACTTAAACTTATACACACTTAAGTTGATTTACCTTTTATCTTTGAAACTGCTTAAATTTCAACACCTGTAAAACTATCATAAATCTATTCGACCTCTTTGTTTAAATTTTTTTTTTTTTTTTTTATTTAAAGAAAGGCTTTGTCGCTTTGCGACCATATCGCCAAATAACAAAATCAGGTGAAAAATACAAATTACCTTACTACTAATTTATATAACAATTTAGCCTTATCGGACAATGGAGATGCCAGAATGGAGTTACATATACCTACCTCAAGAAAATTCCTATGAGTTTAAATATTTATATAACCAATACGTCTTATTAAAATCCCATGTCCAGAAAGAGTCGCCTCTATAATTAACTATGTTGTCCAATTTTTGATATCATCTTTTTTATAGTCATCCAATTTTTGATATCTTCTCGCCTACTAAAAAATATTTCTATGATACAGTTAATATAATGCTTTACAGATAAGATTTGGAACTTTTTAGATTATACTATAGGAATTAAAAAAAACGTTTTTATGTGACATGGGGTGTCAACATATTTAAGGGTTCCAACCTAGATTAGGTCCGTCTATTAGAATTACCTGTTCAGTTGCTAGTTGTTACCTGTTTTGTTGTCTATTATTAAATAAATTTTACTTGAATTTGTTTTTACCCGTTTAGGAGTTTTATTTATTATCCTATATCGATAGGATTCTTACAATTCAATGGGTCTTCGGGTTAGGGATTAGGTGAAAACCCTCATGATTTATTGGAGACCTTGGGGTGGACGAATGCCATGCCACGGTTTATATATATAATACATGCATAATATTGTAGAGAAACACTGATATCATCATTGCACCTGAGCGAATCCAGAGCGGGTCGCTAGTCTTACTAATATTATAAACGTGAAAGTTTGTAAGTATGGATGGATGGATGGATGGATGGATGTTTGTTACTCTTTCACGTAAAAACTACTGAATGGATTTTAATGAAACTTTACAATAATATAGCTTATACATCAGAATAACACATATGCTACAAGTTATAAAGATATTATGTGAATTACAACAATGTAAACAAGTCGAATCCAAAATTTCTAATCGTCAAATTTTCGGCCATATTAAATTATAGACAACATAACGTTTCGCTGTCAGTTGCGTTTTGTTAAAGTAGGTTTTATACGGACGGGATAAAAATCTCAGGTATCCTATGTCCAACTTTCTTTTTGTGTTAAATATTTATAATGCGGAACAAAGTTCGCCGGGTCAGCTAGTAAATTATAAACCTTCCCCTTGAATCACTCTATCTATTAAAAAAACCGTTTCAAAATCCGTTGCGTAGTTCTAAAGATTTAAGTATACATAGGGACGGACAGACGACAGCGACTTTGTTTTATAATATGTACTGATAGTGATAATGATATGTAGTGAAGTGATAGTGATTTAGGTTGCCTACTAACAGTGGAATCAAAGGGATGTACGCAAATAAGCCTGTTTCCTCAAACAGTAACACTCAACAATACCTACTCGTCTTCCAAGCACATACCTCTCGCCTTAACCTACCTTCATGCTAATGTAGTTTCCCTTTGTCTCCCGTTTCAAACAAATTGAGGTCACTGATTGTCATAGATACGCAAAGTAAACCGTGAAACTCAATTAAAGTTGTAAGTTAGGAGATTATTTACCGCTCTCCAGGGAACGCTGGGGTCAAAACAGCTGTTCAGTAGCTGCTACAATTTTTGACCTAAATTAGTTATACAGCCCATAAATGACCCACTGCTGAGTCGGCCCGCCTCCCATTACATGGAGGGTAATTAGCCTACTGTCCCACGCTAGCCAGACTGGTTGGCACGGGATTTCGATTTTTTTTTTAAGAAAGAGGGAGACAAACGAGCAAGCGGGTCACCTGATGGTAAGTGATCACCGCCGCCCATGGACACCCACAACACCAGAGGGGTTGCAAGCGCGTTGTCGGCATTTATTTTGCCCTCCCGGGGGGGGGGGGGTGCCTCCGGCCCTCTCGCTCATCGAACGAAGCGCAGACTGCCTCGTTGGTCTAGTGGTTAGATGTGCTGCCTTTGGATCAACGGGTCCCGGGTTCGATTCCGGGGTCGGGCAAGTGTCTTTGTCTAAACCAGAGGCACTGGCTCGGAGTCTGGGTGTCATTTCTATCTATAATATGTATATTTACAAAAAAATATGTATATAAGTAGTTTATCATCCATCTCGTTACCATAACACAAGCATTAAGTTGCTTAACTTGGGACGAGATGGCGTTGTGTGAAATGTCCAAGGATATTTATTTATTTATTAGTGGCTAAAAGCTACTACTCAAAAGTCGGTCTTCTGCGAGAGTGTGGTACTTACCCGGTCGAGCCGGCCCATCCATGCTGCGAACAGCGTGGCTCTACCACAAATATTCAAGATTCAAGTTATGCTTCTCTTGCAGATAGGTTGTTGGCTCTGTCATTTCTTTTTGTCGGTTCTTACGACACCCTCACCTCCTCAGATAAAATGGGGCAGCAACACGCGCAGGGTACCGCTAGTATCTCATAAAATAAATAAAATAAAATAAATATCCTTGGACATTTCACACAACGCCATCTCGTCCCAAGCTAAGCAACTTAATGCTTGTGTTATGGTAACGAGATGGATGATAAACTACTTATATACATTTTTTTTTGTAAATACATACATATTATATATAGAAATGACACCCAGACTCCGAGCCAGTGCCTCTGGTTTACACAATGACACTTGCCCGACCCCGGAATCGAACCCGGGACCCGTTGATCCAAAGGCGGCACATCTAACCACTAGACGGTGGTTATATTCTATATGCAAAAATAATACCAATACCAAAGATGCATAATTTTGAAGATATTATGAAGCATAACTAATTTTCGTGTGGTGACGGATTTTTAATACATATTTCAATGAATTACGTATATACTAGCTATATATGCTGTATATGCTAGCTATATATGCCTCGTTGGTCTAGTGGTTAGATGTGCTGCCTTTGGATCAACGGGTCCCGGGTTTGATTCCGGGGTCGGGCAAGTGTCATTGTCTAAACCAGAGGCACTGGCTCGGAGTCTGGGTGTCATTTCTATCTATAATAAGTATGTATTTACAAAAAAAAAATGTATATAAGTAGTTTATCATCCATCTCGTTACCATAACACAAGCATTAAGTTGCTTAGCTTGGGACGAGATGGCGTTGTGTGAAATGTCCAAGGATATTTATATTTTTTTATTTATTTATATACTATCTCTACCCTGCGCGTGTTGCTACCCCACTAACTAAAATAAATTTTAAGGAAAGACATTACAGAACTTTTTTTTGTTTGTTTAGTAACCATCCTATCTCCTATCCTAGATCATCACAAGATTACGATTCTATAAAGGACATACAGACAAATATTCGCTTTATTTGTAAGAAGATAAAAACACGTTGTATAAAGGATGTAACAAAAATCCTATACCCATCTGAAATGTGAGCATAGAGCCAATGAAACGAAGCATTTTTTTTCTATGTAGGATATGTAAGTATGAGGAAGCAATGGTTTTACCCGATTAAAAAAAAGGAAGAGGTTCTTAATTTGCCTGTACTATTTTCATGTACCTTAGAACTTTCGGTTGGCTGAACCGATTTTGATAGTTCTATTTTTATTGCTATATAAGCTGGTGCTTCCCATGTGGTTGAAATTTGGTTTTATACTTTAAATAAGTGAAAAAAACCATTTGTCAGAGAGCAAGTTTGGGTATTCTTGGACAACTTAACTAGAAATCATTATGATTATCTTACTATTTTAGTACTTTTTTAAAGCTTCTTCAGTTCTTTGTGTTTATTTCTCAAGTAATGTCACTTTAATCAACAGCTAGCAAAATATTAAGAAAACAATTTGCCTGAAATTCCTGAAATCGAATAAGCACAAAAAAATAAAAACATTTAGTTTTAATCACCGGTTCCGAATGCCATTCCCTAGAGAAGAGCCAGCCAAATTCCGCAACAATGGAGTTTCTTGCCGGCTTTTATTGGAATTAATTCTTACGATAACAAATACAGCAAAAAAAAAGTAAAAAACATTTAGTTTTTAGTTTTCGTAATGACATTCCACAGTAAGTGACTCCATGGTTGCTCTTTTAAATAAAAGGGTTACAAAGATGGTGGTACAAACAAGTCTGACAGATTAGTGAATGCAATTACACGCAGAATCATGTAGCATTGCCAAAAATTATAATAAAAATCAGACAAATTACATAGTGCGAGCTGAAACTGAACTCACATACTGTGTACAAAACTTCTAATCTATATCAGTCGTGTCACAAATGACCCACTACTGAGTCGGGCCTCCTCCAAATTCATGGAGGGAATCAGCCTACTGTGGCACCCGGGCAAGACGTGTTGGCACAGGGTTTGTATCAAGTTTTCCGTCACTTTCGGTTAGGTGATCTGCTTCTTGCGTTCATTTAGTCGCCTCTTACCCTCAAGACGGTATGGGTCAGTAGCACTATCGAATCTTTTGTTATGGCTTGTATATATGTAACGTTTCTGTTGCATCCTGTATAATTTATTCGAATAAACCACAATTGATCACTTAATCAAATTAATGTATGTATATCAAATAATTGCGTTCACCGAAACCTGCTCTATACGTTGCGCTGAAATCCCCTGCAACGAATGTTTCATACCAAATTAGGTCACAGGTTACGCACTGAATAAAACATTGAACTTCCAAAGAGAATTGCTGTTTCGATGTACCTGCAAAGCTTGTCGTTCCTTTAAATGTCTGCAGAAAGGTGAAGGATATTGCAAGTTCATTTTATTCGTATCAATTGCGAACATATAACTCTGCAAATATTGATCCTAGCGTAAAAATGATAATGACCAAACTAAAATAAACAAGCATTAAGTTATTTATTAAATAGACTCACAATTTAATAAAAGTAGATGTTAGTAACAAGAATGAGAAAAGAAATTTGTAGTAAGGACGTGTGTGTTCGAAAATAAAAGCTTTCTAAGAAGGGCTGCATTGACAATTATTTAAAAAAATCCTTGCTATTTAAGCTGAATATTATCTACTGAACATTCAGAAGTGTTAAGTATTTTTAATTATTATAACAGACTTCAAATACTATATAGGTATCGTCAAGTAAAAACTATCATAGGTTTGGAATACTGCTCTACAAAGAAGAGCCGGGACGAAACTCGGTAGTTGCAACTAGATCTCGAATTCGGCTGGTTCGTGGCTGATTAGTTCGGAACCACTCCAATCCGGTGTGGCTAATCAGTATTAACAAAATTAATTGCCGACTGCCTTCCGAGTCCCAGTGGAAAAACCAGTAATTGCTTAGACATATTATCATTGTATAATGCTATAATATGTATTAGATGACAGTCTGTAATGACCTGCGAAGTACGGAGGTCAGATGTTATAATATGGTGGCCACTAATCCAACAATAAATTGTTAAGCTACGACCTGTTTGCTCAATAAATGGAATTATTTCATAAAAAAACGAAGTCACCATTTTTAAACATGCATATCAAAACACGTAATCAAAACATCGATGAATAAATCCGAACGTCAATTGAATTTCAATTTAATCCTTCATTCGCTCACCCGGCCGCGGGTACTGACGCGTCAATCTCGTCATCCATAAACCATAGACAAGCCGCAGGTCGCCATTTTGTTTATTTTTAAACTAGCGACCCGCCCCGGGTTCGCACGGGTGCAATGATGATATAGATAAAAACCTTCCTCTTGAATCACTCTATCTATTAAAAAAAACCGCATCAAAATCCATTGCGTAGTTTTAAAGATTTAAAAATTTTAAGCATACATAGGGACGGACAGCCGACAGCGACTTTGTTTTATATTATGTAGTGAAGTCAATTTATCTAAGGATTATTGTTGCATATTTCACTGTTAAATAAAATGCAGCAGTCAGGGTAATTACGACTATATGTATACGGGATGTAAATAAAAGTGTTTATACATCGATATCACTATACTACTACCACTCAGCCAATACATGCACAGGTCGGTTTTAGTGGGTAGGTCGGGGCGCAATTTACCATCTCTACGCGCCCCGGAGTCCCACATGCCCCGGGCAGTCCCCAACGGCCAGGTCCGATGATCTATGAGAATCTCCGATGTAATAAAAGGGTTTCACGACAAAGTGAGCCTTAACCAGAGAAACAATCATAGACATCTTGAAAAGCAGATAAGCTCGTAGGATAATAATCGTGTTTGATTTAAAAAAAAAAGGAATTATTGAATCATAAGTATTTACTGAATAAAAATGACACAATTTTATCATTATTTTTCCTCGTAAACCTTAGTACATATAACAAAATCTGTACGTCAATCGCATTTCAATTTCATCCCTCATTCCCGATTTCACCCCGCGGGCGTTCTTGGATCCACGATAATATGCCGTGAAATATTATTCGCATATTTTATCAATGTATTAAGTTCTGTCTTCATTCGGACTACCACATCTATTACTTTGTAAATATGCAACCCTAACGATAGTGGTGACGCATTAAGATTACACAATGTCACCAACCTATACCGTTTTGAGGGTGTCGGTCTTTAGTCGGCTCTTAAGACACCCCTGGGCATGTGGGTTGGTGACAATATGTATTCCGTCATCACACGGATCTATTGTAGAATAATCATCAGTGAGCAAACTGGAACAGCAATCAACGTAGAACGATACCGTGAAACGGAAATAGACGAAATAAATTCAAAGATAACTGTTAGAACCGTACAGTATTTCGCCGCGTTTTAAAAATAGCGAGCAAGTCACAACCGACTTCAGTCCACGTTTTCTTCGGAAGCTTAAGAGGCTTTAATAAACTTGGAAACTTAATTTCTGTTCAACGGTAAGAACAGAAGTGGTCTATAAAAATGTTCTATTTATAATTACTAGTGCTCTATACTAGGGATCTAGACTGTGGACGAAATTAGTTAACTAATTTAAATTATAATTCTATTTTTAATTTGATCACAGACTTCACTATCACTACATAGTATAAAATAAAGTCGCATTCTTCTGTCCGTCCCTATGTATGCATAAATCTTTAAAACTACGCAACGGATTTTGAAGCGGTTTTTTTTAATAGATAGAGTGATTCAAGGGGAAGGTTTTTATGTATAACCCACCCCCGCTTTGCACGGGCGAAGCCGGGGCGGGCCACTAGTAAACAATAAACAAAAGAGTTTTGACGCCTGTCTGGTGTGACTATTTTCCCTCCCAGTGATGGGAGGAGGCCCGACTCAGCAGTGGGTAATTTATGGGCTGAGAAGTAGAAGTAGTGTGTCAAACACACGGCAATGGAATAGTTTTGCTAATTAAAAAAAAACAACATTCAGCACTAAGTACTAAGTAAGTAATAAAAGTGTGAGAAATTTCATTCGTGCAGGCTTGACCCATCAGTGCATAAGGCTGAAAGAATCATACCATACACCCAGGGGTCTATTTATTTTAAAAACCTAGTTTTTTTTAACTTTGAATGGGAACCCGACGTTTTCTTTAACATATTTTTATTTAAAAAACGTATGTTTCTTATAAAACAAACCGACTACATGCTAAATCATACATTCTTAGCTTAAGCTGTTTATGTAAATGGAAAAAAGTAATTTCAATTGGATATGTTTTCTTTTTTGTTGAACTTTCCCACTCTGTTTTTGTACCAGCCTATCGATAGCGTCATTGTTCAACCATTTTGTTTCACGCTGTATATTTTTTTCTGATAGCGTGCATTATTAACTAAGAACAAATTGCTAGAGGGACCATCCAGTTTAGTAACGAGAATCTTGCGTTTATGTGATTGGGTAATTCGACGCTGCTGGAAAAGAAATGCCAATATCTCTATGATCTCTTTTGAGAAATTATTTTTTTATATTAACACGTGACTTTGTCCCCCTTTTCACGAAAATTACGCGGACGGAAAAGTATGAAATCTCCCGCACTTATAGTTTATATAGACAAGGAGTGCAGAATGCTTATATTATTTTGATTAAGCAAAAAAGTACACTAAATCAATAAAACAACATTACACACACTACCACATATTTGACACACATACGCATTATAATCTTTTGTTTATTGAAGTCTGCAGTCAAATTAAGGGGAGAACTATATTAATAGAACTACTAGCTGACGCGGCAAACGTTATTTTGCCATATAAATATCGCTATTAATAAAAATAGGGGTTGATCGTAGAGGAGTGAACATTTTGGGTTGTATGGATTTTTGTATGCTGTTTTTGTTTGTCAGAAACAATCTTTGTATCAAAAATAAAAAACAATTTAGGGGTGGACCCTTAACATTTAGGAGGATAAAAAATAGATGTTGTCCGATTCGCAGATCTCAACGATATGCACACAATGTTCACGAAAATCGGTCGGGCCATCTCGGAGGAGTTTAATTGATTATTTATGACACGAGAATTTTATACAATTATCACTACATAGTATAAAACAAAGTCGCTGTCCTCTGTCCGTCCCTATGTATGCTTAAATCTTTAAAACTACGCAACGTATTTTGAAGTATTTTTTTTAATAGATAGAGTGATTCAAGGGGACGGTTTATATGTATAATACATTCATAATATTGTAGAGAAACACTGATAAATTTAGATATTCATCATTGCACCCGTGCGAAGCCGGGGCGGGTCGCTAGTATTAGATACTTAAAACATTAATCATGGTCGAATTTTAACTGCTAGTATGTTAAAATCGACTCTAACAAGTCAATGGATTGCCTGTCTGTATCCCGTTTAACATGCCGTAAGCAGCGAGCCTGTAAATCAATATTGACGCAGTTAATCCGCCAACATACCGTACAGTCACATTTCATCAACTATAACGTAGGTGTAGTGAGGATAGGGTTGCTAACCGCGGTATTAAGAGTACATCAAGGCTACATTAGGTATTTGAGGTGTTTTGTTCATGGAAAACCAACCGCTGTGTGTATTTTATCAAACTCAAAATAAATACTAATAGGTAAGCCAATTACAGGTTTTCACGTATAAACGTTTTGTAGCTATTTTTTAACAAAAGTAGAAAGTTTTTTAATTTTTATTCTAAGTAGATTTAAAATTAATAGAAATTGTAAAATATAACTCACACAATGGCGTGACGTACTTAAATATTTACTGGTTCTGAGATATCTAAATAACAATTGATATCATCAAGATGGTTTTGAGATAATGTCACATAATTTAAACATGATGAACACACGGATTGTTATACGAAATTGGTTGGGAAAATAAATATTTACGTTATTGTAACTACGTAAAATAGGATCACAAAGTAATAAAGTGCATAAGCTATGTGGTAGTAATAGTATAGTGATCGCTGCTACAGTTTCACTGTTTATTATTTTATAACTTGGTTCAAAGTCCTATTTCTATCTTTATTTTGTGCATAAACTAAGCATCTTAATTGTGGTGAACTTTTGTGAAAGTGACAAGTGCAAATGACCTGTAATTACATAGTGAATTTAAAATAATTAAAAAATCTTTATTGAATCAAAAACGGTTGGTGATTAGTGTCGGTCGTTGAACATAACGCGTAAGCGACGCGTTTTCCCTGGCGCTTACGACATTCTTGCCGCGAACTTTGCATGCAGTCACAGTTTGTGCCTTGAATTACATTAAACACGCAAGCAGCGCTGCACCGATATTTAATTCCATCTAAAGACCGCTTTTGACATCGCTTGAAGCGCTTAATATCTATTGATTTGAATTTTGCTTAGCGATAGGATGGCAACGGTAAATTGCGCCGGGTGTATGAATGCTTTAAAACCCGTAAAAGGGATTAAATGCTTCTTTTGCCTTCAATGGTATGACTTACTATGTGCCAATATATCCGAACAGAAGTTTAAATCCATGAATACCGACTTAAAAAAAACCTGGAAATGTCCTGGATGCCTAAACAAGCAGCCGAAAACAAATAATAGTAACACCCCTATCCGTTCAAATATTCAATGTAGTCCACAAGGAGGTACTCAGCTGTCTCCTGCAGACTTGAATAATATTACCCATCGCTGTAAAACTTCGCAACGGTTATCTCCCGACCCCACGAATACAGCATTGGCAGATCATTCGAGTGATTCTCTCAGAGAAATTATTAGGGAAGAAATTAAACATGCAGTACAGGAAACAATGAAGGATTTAATACACGAGCAACTGAGACAGATCAATGACATAGTATTGGAATTTAAAAAGTCTTTATCATTTTTCAATGAGAAATATGAGGAAATGAAAGTTAACCTAGAAGAAAAGTCAATCACAATAGAAAAACTGTTAAATGAGAATTATGCACTAAAAAAATCTGTTGATGACACAGCGAAACGCATGAATAATCTAGAACAACACGCACGGAATAATAATATTGAAATACAATGCTTACCTGAAAACGGAAAGGAACAGTTGCTGAGTACGGTTCTTCAAGTCAGTAAAGTCATTAAATGTGACATTAAAGACACAGACATTCAACTATGTACCAGAATTGCTAAAAAAGATACAAAAAGCCCACGGCCAAGGTCTGTCCTCGTTAAATTCACCAGCCCTCGACTAAGAGACGCATTCCTCGCAGCAACCATACAATTCAATAAGCTAAATCCTAGAAACAAACTGAATTCTGGCCATCTTGGCATTGCAACTGACAGGCCAGTACCCATATTCATCGTCGAACATCTATCCCCGGAGAACAAGGCTCTTCATGCAGCAACGCGAGCTCGGGCTAAAGAGTTACAATACAAATTTGTATGGGTTCGTAATGGGAGAATTTTTATCAAGAAAGACGAAACCTCTGAGACGGTGCTGGTCGGTGATTTGGGCAGGTTAAAATCTCTAACATAAGATCATAGTTTATTATTAAGAATGATTTTTATGTAATAGTTTCAAAATTTAATTCCATTAACTGTTATTATCAAAATACTAGAGGACTACGTAGCAATATAGCTGAGGTTCGTCAACATATAGCTAGAAAAACATATGATGTATATGTCCTAACCGAGACTTGGCTATGTGAAGGTATTTTTGATTCTGAATTATTTAACGATTCTTTCACGGTATATAGACGTGATCGAGAATCTTCATCTTTAAGTAACTTTAAAAAATATGGAGGCGGAGTTCTCATAGCTGTATCTAATCAACTTAGCTCATTTCGTAAATCAGAGTGGGAAAGTGACTGTGAAGATTTATGGGTTGAAATCGAAACTAAATCCACTGCCGAGAAAAAGTCTTTACTTATTTGTGCGGTATATTTACCTCCACCAGTAAAAAAAGAAGTATTAGAGCATTTTATTAATCATTGTAACTTGGTATTAGAATCTAAGCCAAGCAGTTCCACGCTCATTGCCGGTGACTTTAATTTGAGTTGTATTGATTGGGTATATGATGACAGCAATGAATCCTGTTCAGCTTCTGTAAATTGCACAGGTCACCTTAAAAACATATTACTTGATTTCATTTCGTTGAATAACCTTAAGCAGTGCAATTGGATAAAAAATAATCAAGATAAAACTTTAGACTTAGTACTCTCGGATGTTGAGCAAGTCCTAATAACTAATTGTCTTGAGCCAATAAGAGAACTGGACAAATTCCACCCTGCCTTTGAAATACTGATAGGCCTGCCTATATTATTAAAACCAAAGCCCAAATTAATTACGAAACCTAATTTCAATAAAGCTGATTACGAAGCCATTACTAAAGTACTAGATCAAACTGATTGGAACCACAAATTCCAATTATGCAGCGATGTTAACGAGATGGTTGATAAGTTTTATGAGGTTATTAAAATCGTAATAGCGAAATATGTTCCTACATCAACCACTAAACAAGGTAAATACCCACCTTGGTATTCCAAACAGTTAATAAAACTACTCCATCAAAAAAGGAAGATTCACCAAAGATTCAAACAATACAGTAATCCTTTAGATAAAATAGAATTTAATTATCTTAGAAAAGACTGCAAAATTTTAACTCAAAAATGTTATAATGATTATATTATCGATATAGAAAACAAAATAAAAGGTAATCCTAAATTCTTTTGGACACACATTAAAAATCTTAAGAAATCTAATTCATCGTACCCTTCTGAAATGTCTCTCGGCAATTTAAAAGCTCAGAACAGTAAAGACATCTCTAATTTATTTGCAAAGCAATTTTCTTCGGTATATGATACAGCAAATGACGCAGTCAATAGCAATCTAAGTGTTACATCAATTCCCGTTCTACCAATTAACGATTTTTCAATAGATCCCTTAGCAGTCGCTAAAAAACTTTCCGGACTCAACAGGTTCAAAGGCGCGGGATCTGATAATATACCTCCGCTATTCTGGTCAAAATGTGCTCAGTTCTTGTGTTCTCCTCTAGCCTATATCTACAATACCTCTCTACGAACAGGCGTATTTCCTGATGTTTGGAAAAGGGCTAAAATAGTACCTGTTCACAAAGGTGGCAAGCGTGATATGATAACAAATTATCGTCCGATTTCAATACTTTGTACCTTGTCTAAGGTTTTCGAGACGCTCGTGTATACGAAGCTATATGACCAAGTCAAAAACTATTTTTCCGCAAATCAGCATGGCTTCCTTGCGAAAAAGTCGACAAATACGAACCTTGTAACTTTTATCACTGAATTAATGACTGCGGTTGACCAGGGTATGCAAGTGGACGCTATATATACGGATTTCTCGAAGGCATTTGACAAGGTTAACCACATAAAGCTTCTGGAAAAACTGTCATCTTTAGGTATCTCAGGCGATGTGCTGAAGTGGTGTCGGTCGTATCTCAATAACAGAAATTCCACCGTAGTGATTGACGGAACTGAATCGGACCCTGTCTTGGCTACTTCTGGCATACCACAAGGCTCAAACTTGGGACCATTATTTTTTAACATTTTCATAAACGATATTTCGGAAGTATTTAAGTATTCCACTCCGTTCCTTTTTGCAGATGATTTAAAAATTATACGTATTATACGCAGCGAATCTGATATCGCCTTACTACAAGCAGATATTGATGGATTATTACAATGGTGTTCCAATAACAATATGTACTTAAACAATTCCAAGTGCCAACATATTAAATTCACCCGAAAACGGAATAAAATACAATCGGTTTACCATATTAAGGGAAATGCCCTCATGGAAGTAACAACAATTCGAGATTTAGGAATCCATATAGACAGTAAGCTCACCTTCACATGTCATATAGATAAGATTATAAACTCAGCTTACCGGGCACTAGGATTTGTCTTGCGATCATCTGTCGAATTTAAAAACCCATCCACAATGCTGTTATTATACAACAGCTTCGTTAGGAGTCACTTGGAGTATTGTAGCACTGTGTGGAATCCATCATATCAAATACACATATCCAGAATTGAAAGAGTACAAAAGAGGCTCGCACATCATTTAAACTATCGGTTCGGCCAACGGAGCAACAGGTCATATACCGATAAACTAAAATATTTTAGACTAATGACTCTTGAAGCCCGCCGTACCGTCGCTGATCTAACGTTCTTATTTAAGACTCTCAATTATGGCTTAGATTGTCCAGATCTACTTAGCAGGTTCTGTATTAACGTCCCTTCTCGAATCCCACGCCAGCCCCAACCCCTCCTCAAAATCCCGCGATACCGCACAAATCTAGTCATGCATTCCCCTATTTCCCGAATGACCCACCAATACAACACATTTTCCAGTTCTTCGAGAGACTTAGATATTTTTTCCAATTCCTTAGGCAGGTATAAAAACTTAATCCGAACACACTTAAACAATGTTATTCGCTGAAGGAACTAGAGTGCACGATACCCAAGACCATATATATTATTCTAATCTGTCAATTTGTTTTGTAATAATATTAATATTTTTGTTCAAATTATCACTATTTCATAATTTTATTTATGTTCGAATATCTCTTTATTTCATTTCAGTTTAATTGTATTATGTTTTATGTCAATGATGTGGTTTCCTTTAATTAGGGAAACAAAATAATTTGTATTGTTAATCTATTATTTGTGAATGTGTATTGTATTCCCTGTTGGAAATCCTAAATAAATAAATAAAAATAAAAAAAATAAATAAAAAATATTACAAGCCCTCTGAGTTTCTTGCCAGTTCCTCTCAGCAGTGCACTCCGAACTGGTGGTAAACTATATTATATTTAACTAGCGACCCGCCCCGGCTTCTCAGGGGTGCAATTATGATTCATAAACCTTCCTCTTGAATTCCTCTATCTATTAAAAAAAACCGCTCCAAAATCCGTTGCGTAGTTTTGAAGATTTAAGCATACATAGGGACGGACAGACGACAGCGACTTTGTTTTATACTATGTAGTGATGATACTGTGAGTTGTAAATTTGTTGAAAATTTGTAATTTGGCCATTGGGTCATAGACAAAATAGACGAATTGACATTTTTAAAATTGTTACAGATAAACTAAAGATTGTGAAGCCTGTTTTTTTTTCAGGGAAATCAAATTAGACTCGAATAAATCGAATTAGTATAATAGAGATTTCATTGAAAATAATTACCTTCCTAACAAAGTACCATTTTATTAAAAGTAGATTAATATTTCCTCCTAACATTGGACACGTAAAGCTATACAACACAACGAGCAACCTGCTATGTGTAACAAGGAGCATGAACTCAAGTCCAAGTTCAATGTCATTTCCCTAAAGGCGGACTTGGCTTTTACGAGTCCAGAAATTTCGTTCATAAAGCAAGATAAGTATCTATTAGTGATCCCTTACCCACGTCTTGTCCTGAAAGGTCTGCATCTAAGTGTGTCGTTACTACCGATGAATTTTCCAAGTGAATTAACAAAATCTTTTTCATACTTGTTATACAGGATGTGGTGACGGATTTAGAATACATAGTGCCATCCTGAGGGTGTCGTAAGAGCCGACAAAAGAAAATTGCCACGCTGGCCACATGAGTTGGCGCAGGGCTGGCTATAGTGTTTTGCTTCTCTTGCTGCCAGGATTTCGGCCTTCACATTTCTTTTTATCAGATTTTACAGTACACTCAACTTGTGTGAATACATAGTGTCACCACGCCATGCCATCCTGAGGGTGTCGTAAGTGCTGACAAAAGGAAAGTGCCACGCTGGCCAGACGGGTTGGCACAGGGCTTCGCATAAAGTTTTCATTCTCTGGCTGCCAGGATTTTTTACAGCACACTCACGATGGATCGGGTGGCGACATTATGTATTCTAAATCCGTCATCACAGGGAATACGACAACCCTACATCATATCGTATACTGTTGATATTTGTGCAACAACCGCCGCCGACTTCAATACTGAACGCCCCCGTGCATATCTATACTAATCTATAAAGCTGCAGAGTTTGTTTGTTTGTTTGAACGCGCTAATCTCGGGAACTACTGGTCCGATTTCAAAAAATCTTTCAGTGTTAGATAGTCCATTTATCGAGGAAGGCTATATTTTATTTTGAAAAAGAATTAGGGATCCGTATGAAAATTGCGATTTTGTAAACCAAGGTGTAAAATCGAAAACCTATTTATGCGTGCGCTGCAAAAACTATTGACAATAGAACAAAATGATGTACTACGGGTTTGTAGGTCTTATAAAGATCTACAAAAAAGTCCGCGAGAGCACATATCTAACTATCATAGTTTAGTCACAATAACCAATTTTATGTTCATAAAAAATATGCACGGGTCCGAAGCCCACGCGGGCGAAGCCGCGCGCAAAAGCTAGTATACTATAAAAGATATGCACTCTGTTAGTTTACAGACTGTCACTCCACTTCCGTAACTTCGCAGTAAGCGTGACATAGTCTAGGAGGAACCTGTGTGGGGACGGGTCAGAATATAAAACTTCGCCGACGCGCGCTGCGAAAAACGCGTGTTGTAAAAGTCAACAAAACCCAGCACGTTTGGTGATAGGATCTAATGGTCCGCCCGACTATCTACCACCATCACAACGAAGGCTGGTGCCCGACAAGACATTTACTTGAATTGCCTGCTCCATCTTAGATCCTGGCGTTGCTTTCCATCACGCAAGCTTAGGGTCAAAGGCATTCAAGTAATGCCTTATTCATAAACTAGCGACCCGCCCCGGCTTCGCAGTGGTGCAATGATGAACATCTAAATTTATCAGTGTCTCACTACTATATTATGCATGTATTATACATAAAAACGTTCCTCTTGAATCACTCTACAGACGGACAGACGACAGCGACTTTGTTTTATAATATCGTCAAGACGCGGACTTGTGACATCGAAATAACTTCCGATAAAACGATGTGGCTGACTGGGATAGTGATGTTCTGACATATAAAAAAATAGTCTATGAACAATTCTCTGACATACGCTTTATACACAAAAATACATTAAAATCGGCTAAGTGTGCCCGTCGCAGTAGACTAGACTGCGTTCTCACGAACCTGTGGCGTACCAAATTGACGTGTGAAGATATACTGCTGGAGTTTTTTGTAGCACGATACAGCTCGGGGGTAGTTTACAAACATGTAATTCACGAACACAAATGACACCCAGACGCGGAGCAGGTGCCTCTGGCCTAGACCAACAAAGCAGTCTTGTCAGTTTTAGTGGGTAGTCGTGTATTCCGGAGACCCACATAACCGCCGACTCCCTTCCCCGAGGGGCATCTGTGTACTCTCACACCTCATCTGCGAGGGTGAGGAGAGACCTGGCAATACTACATGAATTGTTTTCGTAGTAATTAAACTCTTGGCTCTCCATTGCGACAAAGATTTAAAACCACTCGAGTTGAATTGTTAATTTGAGTACAATTTAGTCCACGTCAACATGAAAATAAATTAACTTTTTTCTTCACTTTCCATATTCGTCTCGAGCGACTAAATTTGATGCTTTGTCGCTGCGCAAAAATTGTTTTTGTTCTTTGTAATAAGAAAATATATTTTAGAAGAACATTTTGGCGGTACACAGGAAAATACATCTCAGGCCTTATAAGAACCACTTGATTCCGGATTTCTCCAACTATCACTATATAAGCTGCCTCGTTGGTCTAGTGGTTAGATGTGCCGCCTTTGGATCAACGGGTCCCGGGTTCGATTCCGGGGTCGGGCAAGTGTCTTTGTCTAAACCAGAGGCACTGGCTCGGAGTCTGGGTGTCATTTCTATCTATAATATGTATGTATTTACAAAAAAAAATGTATGTAAGTAGTTTATCATCCATCTCGTTACCATAACACAAGCATTAAGTTGCTTAACTTGGGACGAGATGGCGTTGTGTGAAATGTCCAAGGATATTATTTATATTTATTTATTTATAAGCATTTCTAGTAAACAACTGATGAACAAACGCGTCTACCGTATATCGCCACAAATTACGATCCTTTGCAGACAGCATTCGCGAACTCCAACGACGTTTAAGCGAACGTCCACCGCCAGCTAAAATAAGTAAGTTTAGCAAGCATAGTTGAGCGCGATTGTTCACCGTCGGTGGACGCACATGTATGAAAAACTGGCTCAAGAATGCAAGCTAAACTAAACTAACTTATTTTAGATGGCTGTGCACGTTCGGCTTTATAATGGGCTGAGCGTAGTAGTCGCCACTCCAGGATGTATTTGCACCAACAGCCATCCGTTCTCCAAATTTGAAAGCCGGTCGTTCCATTCCTTCTACGATTTTTTTTTAAATAAATATCCTTGGACATTTCACACAACGCCATCTCGTCCCAAGTTAAGCAACTTAATGCTTGTGTTATGGTAACGAGATGGATGATAAACTACCTATATACATTATTTTTTTTGTAAATACATATATTTTATAGATAGAAATAACACCCAGACTCCGAGCTAGTGCCTCTGGTTTAGACAAAGACACTTGCCCGACCCCGGAATCGAACCCGGGACCCGTTGATCTAAAGGCGGCACATCTAACCACTAGACCAACGAGGCAGTCTATTTGAGAATTGTCTCATTATCGGTCTTAAAACGCAGGCTAATTCCGAGTATAGCTCTCCATTGCTAGGTGAGTAGTCTCAGCTCCAAGGATTTCCACGAAGGCCGGTCTTGAGCCACCCGCATTCCAGCGACTTTAACCAGGTTGTCGGTCCACCATGTGCCTACCACTGAGCTTTCCGGATCGCGGTCGCCACTCGAGGACTTTTCTGCCACATCGGGCATCAGTCATGCGAGCTATGTGCCCTGCCGATTGCAGCTTAAGTTTGGCAATCCTCTGGGCTATGTCGGTAACTCTGGTTCTCCTGCGTATCTCCTTATTCCTGATTCGATCTCCTCCCCATTGCCCTTTGGGTGACTTTGAGCCTTCTGATGGAGCCCATAGGTAGCCGGCTTTGCACGGGTGGATTTATATTTTATATTTTCTTGTAATTAAAATAGCCTCTATTAATCCGTGATAATGTAACAATCAAATGGTGAAAGAATTTCTAAAATTGGTCCAGTACTTTTTGAGCCAATTCGTTACAAACATAGATACAAATCTTTCCTTTTTTCTATATTAGAATAGATTTCTCAACCGATCTCCATATAGTTTCCCTTTCACGATAAACGCTTGTCAGATATATTTATAACCGTGCGAAGCCACGGCGGGTCGCTAGTAGACTAAAATAACTGACTGTTCTGCAGTCATGGAAGTAATTGTTCCAAAACAAGTCTGAGACGGATCCAGTTAGAAAGTTCTGGAATAACTTCAAGTTAAACATTGTGTTATCTTACGTAACTCCCGAAGGAGGTCCGGGCATTTGCCGGGACCGAAAGGGATTGACAGACACAAGGTTACGATATTATTTTCGAATTGCTTTTAATATGTATAACTAGCTGACCCGGCGAACTTTGTTCCGCATTATAAATATTTAAAACAAAAAGAAAGTTGGACATAGGATACCTGAGATTTTTATCCCGTCCGTATAAAACCTACTTTAACAAAACGCAACTGCCAGCGAAACGTCATGTTGTCTATAGTTTAATATGGCCGAAAATTTGACAATTAGAAATTTTGAATTCGACTTGTTTATATTGTTGTAATTTACATAATATCTTTATAACATGTAGCCTATGTGTTATTCTGATGTATAAGCTATATTATTGTACAGTTTCATTAAAATCCATTCAGTAGTTTTTACGTGAAAGAGTAACAAACATCCATCCATCCATCCATACTTACAAACTTTCACGTTTATAATATTAGTAAGATAAGTAAGATGGTAACTGATATCATGCGAGTACACGTGGTGACTACATTAGAATACACAGTGTCACCACCCCTTTCAGACCTGAAGGTGTCGTAAGAGCCGACCAAAGTAAATTACAAAACAGAATATCTATCCGCATAAGAATGCACAAAGGTTGCCTTGTTTGTATTTTGTTACTCATAGATTAGATGGATGAAATACCTATCCGCAATAGATGGAAAACTTGATGAAACCTTCTTTTTTTTTGCTGCCCGGTGTAAAATCCTTTATGGACTATATTATTTGTGGACCACGGGGATGGCCGAGGGGGGGGGGGGCGTGTGGGATTCTCCCCCAGAGTGGGGGCCTACCCACTAAACATCCCCGGGGTGCTCCTTAATCGCGTCCTTTGTTTGTGGCGGCATGGGTACGTTGCTAAAAAGCTCTATCCTTGCCGCCACAGACTGGAGGTTGTTCCTCCTCCGAACTCGTACTCTCGGTTGAGTGTCTCCTCTTCGTGAGTGAGTAGGTCACTCTATCTACATCCTGCCCGGAGCACTCGGCAGGACGTCTTCCCCTCGGGGTCTCTTGCTCCAGTGGGCGGGGGACTTCCCCTAGTCCCCCACCCGGAGACCCTCATCAGGTCGTGCGTCAGGCGGCGCCGACCTGTTCGGGCGCGGCGTTCCGGCGCTGCGTCTGCAGCCCGCTCTCGCTCGCGCTCCGCCTCCTCCTTAGTTCTCATAACCTTTTCGGCGAACTTTGCCACCGAGGGAGCGACAGATCATTTCCAACTTCCGCGATTAGGATCGCCCTGTCCTCATCAAAAGCGGGGCACACTTCCAGCGTGTGCCGCGCGTCGTCATTTTCGATGGCACTCTCTCGTAGGTTCCCGACCTGTCTTGTCGTGCAGGTACCGTCCGAAACAACCATGATCGGACAGCACCTGCGTCAGGTGGATCGAGAGAGTGCCGGGTCTCCTCTCTGCCCAGTCTTCAATGACTGGCCCTATGGCCTCTGCCATTCGCAGGCCCGGCTGTGGGCTTGATGAAACCCTGTGCCAACCCGTCTGGCTAGCGTGGCAGTAGGTAGTATCCTCCCTGCGATGGGAGGAGGCCCGACTCAGCAGTGGGTCATCAGCTGAGTAGTAGTAGTATTAGACCATCGTATTAGGTTAGTGTACCTGTAATAATAGCTCTGTGATGAAGTAAATAAATATATTAATTTATTTCACTTCTTACAAAAAAAATATTTTAATTTATTTCTCACTAGCGACCCGCCCCGGCTTCGCACGGGTGCAATGATGAACACTTAAATTTATCAGTATTTCTCTACAATATTACGCATGTATTATAAATATAAACCTTCCGCTTGAATCACTCTATCTATTAAAAAACCTGCTTCAAAATCCGTTGCGTAGTTTTAAATATTTAAGCATACATAGGGACGGACAGACGACAGCGACTTTGTTTTATACTATGTAGTGATAATGATAATAATAACTATGTAATGATAATGATATTTACAAGAACTTTTAATTCAGCAGTTAATTCCCGAGTAGTGACCCCAAGTTATGAGGACTCCGCCAATTTGCTAAGCTACAATAACGGCACTGTTTGCACAAAGCGAATTTTCATAATGGTGGCAAATATACAAAGTGCTTCGCAGATAATTCTTTTGCAACTTCATTTGGAGTTCATCGCTTCAATCTTGTTATCTTGTCTATAATTTGTAAGTATGAAAGAGATGGATGTTGGTAAATTTTGTTGGTTGTTTGTAAGTAAGCAATATAATCCTTATGGTGACGTTTTTAGAATACATAGTGTCACCATTCTATTCGATTCTGAGGGTGTCGTAAAAACAGAAAATGAAATGTTGATGATGAATAAACCATTATGAGATATGCCCAACAGATTTAAGAAAAAATGCTCTATTGTCTACATCCAAAAACACCAATGTATTTAAATAAATATATGTTATATTTCTGTTCTCAATCCTCTCGTGTCATAAGAAACTTTACCAAAATATAATTTTACTATTGGCAAGAAACCATTTTGCTGAAGTCGTAACTTGTATAAGAAACCTTTCAGTGTGATGAGGAAAAGTGGCATAAAACGATGGAAAGGTTCTTTTATTAGGGTCCTCACACGTAATGTTTTTACAGGCGACGCAAAGACGAGAGACTTTTTTACTGTGGCTATATAAAGTCAGTTGGTAGAATTAGACTTAACATTATCCACGCCCAGCCGGGGGAACGAATGGTGCTATTCGAGGAACGGCGTGCAGCTTTAGTGGATATTGAGAATTCGTCTCTTGCCTCCGAGGTCTTAATAACCTATCAGGTAAGTAATGAAATCGGATCTAAATATCTATTGTCTTTTCTGCCTTAAATCCTACTATATCCTACGGCTTGGCCGGCAACTAGTAACCCACTCTATGAGTATTGGTGTGCGAGAGGTCGTATTTGCGCCGTCTCTCTCACTCGCTTGCGCTCGTACGCACACAGGCTCATCGCCCAGTAATCTGTCCATTGGCCAAGTATCCATCTACTGGATATTCGTCGCAAAAAACCTTGATAATTAAGTGTATGAGGCAATTGTCAATTGATAGGGCTGAGCTTAGCGTATATAATTTATGGCCTGGATGATGAAATGAGACGTGGCCGCTCGCCGTAGACCTTGTAAAAAGGTCCGAGGGAGACCTTCAACATCTTTATTTCCGTTTGAGCGATCAAAGGGAAATAATCCGCAGGAAAACCAAAGCCATAGGACCCAGGAATGCCTAACTTAGGTAGCGATGGGCAGAACATAAAGCTCGTAGGATAGATGGCCAATGATATGGGACAGTCTTGAATGGTACTGTTTTATCAACAAAGGCTATCGCAAAAGTGGAAGCTCTTATCTCGCTGGGCTTACTCACGCCGCTGACTGATGCTAGGGGGAGTGAGACGTGAAATTCCCAAAAGTCGCACACCCAGACTGAGGGCGTCCCAGTTCCGCGGGATGCCCTCCAATAGTCACTTGCCTATCTAGCCAGTAATTCGTCTGCGTCTTCGCGAACCTGTGGCGTCCCGCTGGGAGTTTAGTGGGTAGTTATGTGTTTCGGAGTCAGACATATTCGATGACCCCATACCTGACGGACAGCAGTGTGCATTAAGCATTTCCCACATGGTGTGGTTGACGTCCAGGTTAAGGTCGACTCGAAGATCCGTAATTGTGGACATCCATTGAAAGGCCTATGACCAGCAATACATTCCCATGAGTGAAAATAATGACTAGTATAATTTAAAATCTCGGTTTTTATGTCGTCAAATAGAACCCTACAGGGACAGAGACACGGGTGAAACGTAGTAAGAAATAAAACGCAAGCACACAAAAAGTAATGACGCGCAAATTCTCTTCGTCCCAAACATAGGAGCTACCCAGGCGTCCTTTATTGGGCTGGTTTGAAAAGGCTGTGTTTGCGAGTCTACCACCTAATGAGGATATTGCGCGGAGTAAAATAAACGTTCATGCCTCGTCTTTAGGTCAATTTTCCGAAGAAAACTAATAATTTTATAACATGTATCATTCCATGACAGGGAAGAAGCTGTCTGAAAGAACAGTTGTAATGCAAATTATTAGCATATGTCTCAAGATACAAAGGAATGATTAGCTTCGATTGCCTCGTTGGTCTAGGGGTTAGGTGTGCCGCCTCTGGAGCAACGGGGCCCGGGTTTGATTCCGGGGTCGGGCAAGTGCTTTGTCTAAACTAGAGGCACTTGCTCCGAGTCTGGGTGTCATTTGTGTTTGTGAATGACATGTTTGTAAATTGCCGCCGCGATACAGGTTATAAATAGAGCAGGGGTTTCGTTTAAAAAAAAGAAAAAATAAACCAAGCGATAACAGATTATATTTGACGTGGGGAACTCTTTTTGTGTTCTCGGCCAGGGTTATGAGACTATGAGGTGTGATTAGCCGTTGCACCACGGTTACTCACTAAACCCCCTCGGACGGTCCGTCGCGACCACTATCCACTTAACAGCATCATCGCCTAATGGATAGTGCGGCATGAATACTGCAGGTGAAGCAATGGTTGGAGCAGCAGGTTATTCATGAATCATGATGTGCTATATAGGGCACGTAAACCGATCTCAGCTGCCATTTGTTGTACTAGGCTAGTTGGCTTGTTGTACTAGGAGTTGCATGTGCCGCCTTCGGATTACGGGCCCTTGGTTCGATTCCGGGGTCGGGCAAGTGTCTTTTAGTAAAACAGATATAATTATATATATGGGTCTGGTTTTCTCTGTGTTTTTGAATTACATCTAAAGTTGCCCTCGCGGTACAAAGATACACCTAAGTACGAAAAATACTCTTTTTTTAACCCGAAAATTGTTAATCTGAAAGTTACTCAAACCAGGTGAGTCAGTTTCCGACAACAACTGGGAAAAGATAAACTTTCAGAGACAATATTTCACATGGGCATCGTTGGTTTACATCGGCAATACAATATGAAATGAATATTTCTACTTTCTAGGCTGTTATTAAACGTGCGTTAATAAGTTCAGTTTTAGTGTGTTGACGATAACATAAACAGCTTTGAAGATTTGGTGTGCAGCTCTAAAGAGTATAAACAAAAAGGCTAAAATAAATTTAGCGCGAAAAAAACAAAACAAAGTCTGCGCACATACTTAAAAGACACGATAATCTTGTACGTTGGTTACCGCCAATAACAACAAGCTTATATTTAGAATGTAATTTACGATCATATTTTTGCAACCGGAATTAGACGGCTCTCTTTTTGATAAAGATGATTCATAGAGAAACTAGACTTTGGTCGTAACTTTGTCCGCTTGCACATAACACAGCTCGAAAAAAATGGACCAGATTTTAAGTGAGGCTCGACTCGAAAAATGTATACCATAACTATAAATGTTGTTATTTATGTACAAACTGGCGAATGTAAAACTGCACTACGGCAAAAAGCATTCTTTGTATGGGTCCAGCCATGTTTAACAAATTACCGACTGAATAAAAAAATCAAACACATAGCCAATTTAAAAATAATCTGGCTAGTTTTCTTTTGCAAAAATGTTATTATTCCGTTTCAGAATTTCATGAATGAATGAGTTTTCAATTTATTAAAAGATACTTATAATTGTAACATACGTTTTTCATTGATTGTAATGTAATTGAAGGTAGTATAATGATTAGCACTTATAATGTATTGCCTACGAATTGTAAAATTCACTTTTATCGTTAATTACATTGTTATCCTTATTTTATTTTGTCAGATTTACATATTTTTATTAACTAATTGTAAAACGTAACAAAACAAACTGTCACTTTCTCATTCATTTCTCAATTCTTTCATTTCTCTTTTAATCTTTTACTTCTTCTTGCAGTGGCAATTGGTAACACGAATGCATTTCCGCCAGTGTGTAACTATTTGTTTGTTGGTTCTTGGCTGGCGGGTATTTAAATTGGATTGGTTGATAAACCCGTGTATTTATTAATTATACTTATATATATCAATTTATTTATTTGTATATTATATTTATATATATTTTATTTGTTATTCATCGATGTCTGTCGGTAGTGATAGTGATCATAGTAATTTTGATGTTTACTTTTCTGCTGACAATAGTAGTAGTAGTAGTACTGACAGTTTTGTCAGTGTACCATGTCTCTCGGAAACTCTAAACACAACTTTCTCCGATGTAACTAAAAACTTTAATGCTGTCCACATTAATGCTCAAAGTGTCCCGGCTCACTTTCCTGATATTCTGGCCAGCTTTGACTGTAAGAACATCCATGCGATTCTAGTGTCTGAATCATGGCTTAAACCATGTCTTCCAAGTACTTCTTACAATATCCCAGGATTTCACCTCATTCGGAATGATCGCTCTGTTGGCAGGGGTGGCGGTGTTGCTATCTATCTACGCTCATATATTCCCTTTACAATTATAGATATTTCAGCGCAGCCACCACCGCAAAATGCAGGCGAACATCTTTTTTTAGAAATCATGCTCCAAAATAAGAAACTACTTCTCGGTGTATTTTACTGTCCCTCATCAAATATAGACTACTTCTCATCATTGGATATCATTTTAGAAAAGTTAACCCCCTCTTACAGTCATTTTATAATCTTGGGCGACTTCAATACTTGCCTTCTTCAACAAAATCCTCGTTGTTCTAGACTACGTTCTACTGTCGCTTCCTATAACCTGTCCATTCTTCCCCTTGACGCTACCCATCATTTTCCTAATTGTATCCCCTCTCTTCTTGACCTTATCCTTGTTTCCTCTCTTACACATGTAGCTAAATACGGTCAATACACAGCAGATGCTTTCTCTTATCACGACTTGATTTTCCTCTCCTATAAAGTTCAACCTCCCAAACCCAAAGCCAAGATCCTAATGCAGCGTAATTTCAGTGGCATGAATATAGAGAATCTTTTAGAGGATGCTCGCGACACAGACTGGGCTTCAGTAGAATCTGCTAACTGTATTGACGACAAGGTTAGCCAATTCACCTCCCTTTTGGTACGGCTTTACGACAAGCATGCTCCCATCAGAGCTATAAAAATGAAGCACTTCCCAGCTCCTTGGCTTACCGAGGACATTAAGAAGCTGATGGCGAAAAAGGTGGCATTCAAAAGCAGGTACAAGAGTAGACCCACTGACACTAATAGAACTAAATATATTGAAGTAAGAAATCAATGCAATAAGGTGTGTAGAAATGCACAACGCCAACATATCCACGAGTCAGTTCAAAACGGAGAGCCATCTAAGGTATGGAAATTCCTCCGTGCAATGGGTGTTGGCAAATCAAGACAAAATACATCCCCTACAGATTTAAATATTGGTTTACTGAACCAACATTTCTCATCTTCGTCCAATATTGATGCGACAACAAAACACAATACTCTTCATTATCTTTCATCTTTGCCGACACCTGAATATCCCTGTCTCATTTTTGATCAGTTGGCCGATTGTGATGTTAAGAGGAGCATAGATTCAATAACATCCAATGCAGTTGGCAGTGACTGTGTTAGCCGTAACATGATTCTACCCATCCTTGACGTAATCCTTCCTACTATCACTCATATCTTAAATTATTCCTTATCCTATGGCGTCTTCCCATCTCTCTGGAAACAGGCACAAATTACTCCTATTCCCAAAAAACACAATCCTGTATCACTTTCTGAATACCGTCCCATTTCCATTCTCCCATTCCTGTCCAAAGTCCTTGAGCGCATTGTTCATGCACAACTCCTTAATTTCCTGAACAAAAATGAGCTCCTAAACCCGTACCAATCCGGATTCCGTCCAGGCCATAGCACAGTCACTGCGCTCGTAAGCATTACTGATGATATCAGACTAGCAATGGAGAATGGCAAGTTAACCGTCCTCACATTGCTTGATTTTAGCAATGCTTTTAACACAGTTGATTTTGACATACTAATCGGTATCCTTAGCTCACTTAACATATCTCCAACGGCCATTGATTGGTTTCGTAGTTACCTGTTTGGGCGCCGACAGCGTGTACGTATTGAAGATACTTATTCTTCATGGTGCGACACTAGTGCAGGTGTACCACAGGGTGGCGTGCTATCCCCATTACTTTTCGCAGTTTTTATAAATTCCATTTCCCATCAACTACACTCTTCCTACCACCTTTATGCAGATGATTTGCAGATTTACTCACATGCTCCTCTCACTAGACTGTCAGAAGCGGTGAATGCGACGAATGCTGACCTTACGCATATAAGTACTTGGAGCACAAACTACGGACTAACTGTTAATCCAACAAAGAGTCAAGTTATTGTTATCGGCAGTCCTAAACTGACTCCTCGTATTGACTGGGCTCATATTCCTCAAATAACCTATGAAGGAAACGTAATACCTTTTGCCGATAAAGTTAAAAATCTTGGAATTATTATTGACAAAAATTTTACCTGGGTCCCGCAACTCCAAGAAACTAGCCGTAAAATTTTCTCGTCTGCAGGCTCCTTACGGCGACTCAGGAACTTCCTACCAATTGCCACTAAAATTACGCTTGCACAGTCCCTTCTTCTTCCTATACTTGATTATGCTGATGCCAGTTATCCTGATCTCACTGTGGAGCAATATAATAAACTTGAGCGACTTCAAAACTTCTGCATACGATTCATATTTGGCCTACGCAAGTATGATCATATCTCTGAATTTCGTAACAAGCTCAAGTGGTTACCTATCCGTCTTCGCCGGGATTTACATATATTAAGTCTTCTTCACAATTTACTTTTCAGTCCAGCAACTCCTTGTTATCTTTCTGAACGTTTTGTGTTCCTGACTGACACGCATGATAGGTTTTTACGATCATCGGAGAACCTAATATTAAATATGCCAGTGCATTCTTCAAAATTCTTTGACCAGTCATTTACGGTTACTTCCATCCGCTTATGGAATGCACTACCGCAAAATATCCGACAAGCTCACTCATTGTCAAAATTCAAGAGACTAGTCAAAGATCACTATCTCGCAAACACAAATTAATCCTTTAATTAATATTATTATTAAATATGTATGTTTATATATATATTAATATATATATAAGTATGTGTGTGCATATATATATTTGTGTATGTCTACATATGTATAATTCATTAACAGTAATTATTATCATTTTTTATTTATCTTTATTTGTTTTTGTTTTAATTAAGATGATACTGAAACGTCCCACAATATTTATATATAGAGAACTCTCCTTGATGCCATGTGGGTTGCCTGGAAGAGATTGCTCTTTAGCGATAAGGCCGCCTATTGTACAAGTGATTTATAAATGTATTCTATCGTAAGTTGTTACTGTTGTCTTTAATGTACAATAAAGAGTTATCTATCTTATAATTGTATTTTATTTTCATTTTGATCATTGCCCCAGATACGTAAGCCAAAAGAGGTCCACTGCTAGACTTGCTGAGGATTTACACGAAGGACGGTCCCTTCCCGGCGACCTTAACCAGATCGTCGGTCTACCGTGCCGTTCTACCGGCTTACCAGCACTGCGCTTTCAGGAACACGGTTACCATTCGAGGACATTTTTTCGAGAAAGTAAGTAGTAGTTGTCGTTTCAGCCCATGAGTTACCCACTACTGGGTCGGACCTCCTCCAAATTAATGGAGGGAAATTACCCTACTATGCCACGCTGGCAAGACGGGTTGGCACAGGGTTTGTAGTAGTACTAGTAGTTAAATATAAAGTCCCCCTCGACCGTGCTGCCACCTTGTTGTGGTGAGGGGGCTTGCGTGCCTTTAAGAGCATCACACGGAGGCGTGGTGGTTCTTGGCTCCGGGGACTCCTCTGTCCTCAGAGTTGCCTCAAGAGCCTTAAACTTCCGCGATAAAGGCGGGCCAGGGCTGCCGCCGATAGCAGCGGAGGCTCAGCTAGGCCGGCGGGCCAGGGCTGTCGCCGTTTGCTACGGAGCGCGTAGGCGCGGCTATGCCGGCGGGCCAGGGCTGGCGTCGATAGCAGCGGTTGCTCAGCTAGGCCGCCGGACCAGGGCTGCCACCGCTAGCTACGGAGGGGCAGGCAGGCACGTGCAATGTCCCGCACGTGCCTCTCGGTCCAAAGCAGCGGGCCAAGGCCGCATCAGGGTCACAGAGCATGCTCCCCCATCGGGTGGAGTGAATCCGTGGCCCTGTTTCGGGTAGTTGAGGGACGCCGTTGGTTTTAGTGGGTAGGTTAGGGCGTAATTACCATCTCTTCGCGCCTCGGAGTCCCACATAACCCGGCTGTCGTTTAGCGGTCGGGTATCCATGAGGATTTCCAACGTAAAAAAAAAAGTTTAATATAAAGTCAAAGCGGATGAAGTCGCGGGAAACAGCTAGTGTTGTATATGTGTGGATACTGACTTGTAATGCTGTCAGTCTATGTAAATTAATGAAAATGTATGCTTTCAAACGAACATGTAAAGTACATTAACCTTTCTCCTGGAAAAGGGATCATTCCCAAGGGCAAAATCAATTTAAAAAAACCACTTGACCAAAAATTGTTCTTATCAGAGATTTCATCATTTCAGCCTATAGATAACCTACTACTGAGTCAGGCCTCCTCCAATAACGGGAGGGAAATAAGCCCATTGTGAGGGTGGGCACGGGGTTTCGATTCAAGCCTTCTCTTGCGGCTAGTTTTTCTGCCTGGCAATTTCCTTTAGATGGAATGGGATTGAGATATTATGTATTCTGAATCCGCCGCATAATGTCAGAAGATTACCAAAACTGACCAAAGATAACATCACCGTGCCTTTGATCGTCGATTTTGACTCTACAATATTTTTAAACGTTTGTATGTCTTTCTCGCCTTTTAAATCTACCGTGGGCTTCTTCGACAAATATGTCAAAACCAAAATGAATTTGCGAATTTCTGAGACTAAATAATAAAAACGTCCGTTCAGTTTGAGCAGTAGACTGTAATTAATTACAAGTACATTTGACAATAGGAACAATGACAATAATTTTATAAAACGAACACCAATATCAAAACACTCTTTTATTATCAGCCAGTAGCCAACACTAACTAATGTACTTTTATTTCATTCAAGAACATTCCAGAACAATCTTTACACTTCAATGAAAAGGGCACGCAATTTCAAAAGTTTCAATGAAACGTGAATAAAATGATTGGCGCCCAGAACATTCTTTATCTGAAACTTCTTATCATCAGAAATTTCATTCCTCTTTCATTAGTCAAATGTCCTCCTGTAATTAAGTACCGGGACATTGGTTAACTGCATGACACAGTGCTAAAGCACTATTTTAAACAATAACCTTAAGTCACTCCTTACGAAACTAGTAGAATAATATGGTGACACTTTTGGAGTCGGGCTCCCTTCAATTACATGGAAGAAAACTGTGCCAACCTGGCCAGACGGGTTGGCCTGCCCCGCGGGCCCTGACTGTATCTCCACGGGGAAGACGGATTGGCCCAAGGTTTCGTATCAAATCCCTTGCGGCTAGATTATTAGCTTTTCTTTTGGAGGATAGAATGGGCTGGTGACACAATGTATTCTAAATCCATCACCAAAGAGGCGACACACGAATAGTTTACTCAGGTTCGATGATGCAGTAACCGGCCTTTAGATCGGGGGACTACCACCAGCAAGAATCTCAGTGCGTCCCAATTGCCAGGGACGTTGTTGACGCTCGTGTTTTGTGGAGCAGGTTCGCTGGCGGGATGTTGGCTGGAGAGAGTTCAGTAGTAGCAGGAGGAATAAATAATAATGCTAGATTTTGTACAGAGTTTGTTCTTATTTGATTTCCTTAATGTATAACACACTGCTGGATTTGGAATGCCATAACATACTACAGAAAATGCGCCTCTTTTATAGGCAGATTTGCACACGGAAATAATGCCCCGTCTCTTGACCAATCAGAGCGCAGGCGACTTAACTAACATGGTACAAGTGGCGCCACTAGTGGCAGAAATGCACAACGCTTTAATGCAAGCGCGAATCCATTCATTGCCTCTTAGAAAAATACCACGGAAAAATGACGAAAACCATGACGAGGTCAGAAAATACCACGATAAAAGACAGATTAAAACAATTATTACATATCTGCGCTAACAGACGTCCTTCGGCATCCCGTCGAGGAGTCACAGTAAACTCACACACACACAAACTTATGGTGCATAGCATGACGTATATACCGCTGGGAATCTATTGTGTAGCCGGAGCGTAATACGTGTCACAAACTGCCAACTCTATCGCCGAAGGCCAGCGGTATGCATGAATCCTATTTCCCTAGCAACATCAAACAAGGTTCGATGATGAATAAGTTTCAATTTAGCTTGAATTTGGCCCAAGTAGACGGTAATGAAGTGGTTCGACAGCAGTTTTCCTTGGCAAGATGACGAAGCAATCGAGTGGAAAAACGATGAGTAATGAAACCGGGACAAGGCGCTCGGATATTTTTTCTTTAGAAACTCTTAATTATACAGGTAGTTTCAGTATGAATGTTGGTGGACGTTGTATGGATTTTGAAAGTTAGTAGATGTGTATGAAATGTGTGATTGTAGGACCGAGATGAGTGTATGGAGACTACCACCTAGCGTGAGACGAGGGCTATAAGATGATATCGGTAATTTTAAATATTATATGACGATTTATAAGAGTTTTGTGATAAAACCTACGTTAATTTAGTTTTTTTGAGTTTGATTAGTTCTCTGTTCTTTGGGAATTTGTACGATGATGATCGCCATCCCCTTTTTATGATGTTTATTGTTGAAATCAACCATTATACAGGCTGTAAAGAGACCCTCTATTCATCTGAAATGAGAATATAGAGGGAATCGGAAAAAGTATTTGTGAATTCAAAATATAATATTAAGTGTGTCAAATATTATATCGAAGTGTGAGCGAGATCTCTTTATTACAAAACATGGGTTTTAGCATAAACCAACCAACTAATTATCGTAATTATTATCCTTAAAGGTTACTAATTTGAGTTCCACGATGTTCCTTGCCTTTTTTGTCGTTATTTCTCAAGTTACGGCCCAACCGCCAGCTGGGGACCAACATTTCAAGAAAAATGTAGCTTTGAAATTACTGAAATCTTGTACACACTATTTATATCAGTATCGGTCTTTTTGTTGTGGATATAGGATTTTTGATACACCCTGTAAAATGATCAATTTAAACAAACAAACCAACTCTTTACGTATAAGTAAAAAGATAGGATAAGAAATAGACAAATAAGATATAGCAAGATTCCTTCAGCTTTCTAGCGGTGCAACGGGGGCTACATAGCTCCTCCCCCAGTAATCGGAGGGGTCGAAGCGAATGCCCTGGTTCAGGTTCGGACTAAAAAAGGATTCCTTCAGTTTTAACCATTTTGTGTTAAATGAAAAATCGACATCGACGGCTCAGTCGTGCTACGCATAATTGGATGGCATGTAAATCACATCAAAAAGGGAAAATTACAGCTCTTTTCAAACTGTTAATGAAAGCCAACGAGTCCGTCGGTTTTCGTATTTTAAATTGAATAAAATATTCGGGGACGCCAGTTCAAAAAGGCTTTCGAAATGTGTTCTTTACGACGCTTATTCGATTCTCGTCTCTAACTCGCAAATACTTTTTCAATGTTTTGTTCCGAGATTACACAAATGTAATCAAAAAATCTTTTAATAAAATATGCTCATTTGAGCGTTTTGGAACGTCATTTAGAACTTTATTATTAATCTCTAGTCTGCTCTGGAAAACCGCTAAGAAAATATTATTTAACCAAAAGGTAATAAAAATGTTAATAGTGTCACCACCCGATTCCATCCTGAGGGCGTCGTAAAAGCCGATAAAAGGAATTGACAAGGCCGATAATCTACCCGCAAGAGAAGGATATTATTATATTTTGACGACTTTGTTGTTATTCCAACCATTATTTATATGCACTTAAGATTACCTACAGATGTATAAAAAACATCCAAATCACTGAAAAGCAACAAGTGTCAATATGCCTTACGACCAACTTCAATTACTAATCGATTATTTTTAGATTTTTTTATTAATGTTTTTACGGTAATAACATTTTGAAATACAGATGCGGCTTGATTTAAACTGAAATACGGTACAACTTTCATGCGCCAAACCGCATTGTGGTAACGCCACATCCAGATATTTTACACGAAATTGGTTTTGGTTAGGAATTTGCTCAGAGATCCCGGATTTGTTATTTAGTATCAGGATAACAAAATGGGTTTTACCTAGAATATGGAAGCAACTATTTTTAGTACTGGGTTTAACGTAGTTCGTCGTCTGTATGTGAGAGCCGGTGCCCGACAGGGCATTTCCTTGAATTGCCTGCTCCATCTTAGACTCTGGCATTGCTTTCCATCACGCAAGCCTAAGCATTTTTCATTTCAGGACAGAAATGACCCATTACTGAGTCGGGCCTCCTTCAAATTCATGGAGGAAAATTAGCCTACTGTGCCACGCTGGCAAGACCGCAAAAGGTTTGTATCAAGGTTTTGTTCTCTTGTGGCTAAATGGTCTGCCTCTTGCGTTCCTTTTGTCGCCTATTATGACACCCTCAGTATAGTGCGGGATAGTGACATTGTGTATTCTAAATCCTCCACAACACGAATTAATAATAATAAATAAATAAATATCCTTGGACATTTCACACAACGCCACCTCGTCCCAAGCTAAGCAACTTAATGCTTGTGTTATGGTAACGAGATGGATGATAAACTACTTATATACATTTTTTTTTGTAAATACATACATATTATAGATAGAAAACACCCAGACCCGGAACAAATACTTTTAGGTCGTACAAATATTTCTTCCAAGCGGGAATCGAACCCGCGACATGCTGCACAGCAGTCGATCTGCTCCAATTGTGCCGCCATTACCGTTATCCGGGTATCGACCCGGATTATCAGGAATGGCAAGTCAGCCGGCAACTGAGGTAACTGGGGACCATCTTTATATCTCGTAATGCGTTTACGCGAACCTGTGGCGCCCCAAGCGTGTCGTGTGAGGGTGTACCGCTGGGGTTAAGTGGGTAGACGGGTAGTTTCCGAAATCCCACCCCCGAGGGGCAGCATTATGCATAAAGCATTTCCCCAGTGAAAAAAAGGGTTCTGTATCAAGTTTTCCTTCTCTTGCGGCTAGGTCTTGGCCTTTACAACACCCTCAAAATGCAATGGGGTGGTGACATTACTAATACAACTACTACTCAGCCCATAAATGACCCACTGCTGAGTGGGGCCTCCTCCCATCACAGGGAGGGTACTTAGCCTACAGTGCCACGCTGGCCAGACGGGTTGGCACGACATTGGACGTGGTGACACAATGTATTCTAAATCCGTCACCGCACGGAAATCTAAGTATCACAGTTTAAAAAAGTATAGTTACACAAAGTCGGCTATTTCTTGAAAATGCGCTCGCTTTAGTTCAGTTTCAGTTGACCTTTCTCACTCTAATGAGGATACCTCCAACGCTTGAACACAGGGTTGGCATATTATATAAAGAAATAAATATCCTTGGACATTTCACACAACGCCATCTCGTCCCAAGCTAAGCAACTTAATGCTTGTGTTATGGTAACGAGATGTATGATAAACTACTTATATACATTTTTTTTTGTAAATACGTACATATTATAGATAGAAATGACACCCAGACTCCGAGCCAGTGCCTCTGGTTTAGACAAAGACACTTGCCCAACCCCGGAATCGAACCCGGGACCCGTCGATCCAAAGGCGGCACATCTACTACTACTTCTCAGGCCATAAATTACCCATTGCTGTGTCGTGCCTCCTCCATTTGCTTGGAGGGTAAATAGCCTACTGTGCCACGCTGGCCAGACCAGTTGGCACAGGGTTTGTATAAAGTTTTCCTTCTCATACGGCTAGGTGATCTGCCTCTTACGATCCTTTAGTCGCCTCTTACGACACCCTCAGGACAGTGTGGGTTGGTGACATGGTGTATTCTAAATCCGTTACCACACGAACGCCACGTCGTCGATTTAGATCATAAATGACCCACTACTGAGTCGGGCCTCCTCCAAATTCATGGAGGGAAATTAGCCTACTGTGCCACGCTGGCAAGACGGGTTGGCACAGGGTTTTTATCAAGTTTTCCTTCTCATACGGCTAGTAGATCTGCCTCTTACGATCCTTTAGTCGCCTCTTACGACACCCTCAGGACAGTGTGGGTTGGTGACATGGTGTATTCTAAATCCGTCACCACACAAACTTCACGTAATAAGCCTAAATCAAGAAGTTTATTAAATTGAGTCAACTCACGTTGAATGTAAGGTGTTGTTTCGAAATTCGGTTTACAAATGACGTCACGTAGAACTTAATTGGGTGGCGTCCTGAGCATATCACAGTGAAAACTGATTTAACTTGTAATTAGATACCTTCGTTAAGTAAACGGATTTAACGCGCAAAAGGTTGACCACGCAGCCAGGCGAGGTGGCGATCCCTTTACTACTACTCAACCCATAGAAGATCCAGTGTTGTGTCAGGCCTCCTCCAGCTGGCCCGAGGGCTGACGGGCCTCCTTCTGCGGGGCCGTTATGTCGCAGAAGGGGGCTGCGGGGCGGGTCGCAAAGGAGGGGGGTTCGTGACGGTGCGGGCCCCTTCTGCCCTCGCCTGAGAGGCCGGTGGTGGTTCGGGGGAACCGCCACCGACGAAAGCCTCGATGACTGAGGGCGTCCCAGTGTACCGGGACGCCCTCTCTGATAGTCACAGTAGACTGCGTTTACGCGAACTTGTGGCGCCCCAAGCGCGTCGTGTGAGGGTATACCGCTGGGGTTTTAGTGGGTAGACGACTCTTGGGTAGACGACCCTTGTCGGAGTCCCACATAATCACCGACTTCTCCCCCCGGTGGGCGGTGGTATGCATAAAGCATTTCCCCAGCGAAACCAAAAAAAAAAGGCCTCCTCCAGCTAGATGGAGGGTAGTTAGCCTACTGTGCCACGCTGGCCAGACGGGTTAGCACAGTTTGGTATCATCAAGTTTTCCTTCTCTTGCGGCTAGGTTATCGGCCTTGTCATTTCCTTTTGTCGGCTCTTAAGACTCCCTCAGGATAAAATGGGGATTGCTGTCGGCGATTTCTTATCTGTGCAAATAGCTCTGTAAACTTCGCTATCGCGATCGAGGCTTTCTTGGTTACTCTTCCTAGAGGTTGGCATTCGGGTTTTTGAGGATGTTACATTCTGGTTGCCTTACCAATCAAACCAGATATAGGTCATCAATTCCGTCCAAAAAGGCGCAGTGCTGGTAGGCCTCCCACACGGTGGACCGACGACCTACTTAAGGTCGCCGGAAAGCAGTGGATGCGGGCGGCCCAGGACCGGCCTTTGTGGAGATCCTTGGGGGAGGCCTATGTCCAGCAGTGGACGTCTTTGGGCTGAAATGATGATGAAAAATGACTCATTGCCGAGTCGGCATTTCCATTTCCTCCTCCAAGTTCATGAAGGGAAATTAGCCTACTGTGTCACGCTGGCAAGACGGCTCTTACGGAAGAATAGGTCTCTTTTTTTTTAAACGAAACCCCTGCACTGGGTGAAACCTGTATAGCGGGGGCAGTTTACAAACATGTAATTCACGGACAAAAACGATACCCAGACTCTGAGCAAGTGCCTCTGGTTTAGACTAAGACACTTGCCCGATCTGTTGATCCAAAGGCGGCAAATCTAACCCTCTTACGACACTCTCGGAATGGTATGAGTCAGTGATATTGTGTATTCAAAATCCATCTTCACACAGAAAAACCGGGTACGTATATACCACGAAAGGAAGATTAAGTCACAGCCCTATGTAAAGAAAAGCTTACTGTTGTGTTTACGAGCAAAATACGAATCGTGGATCAAAGGAAAAGTATTAGATAGATACACGTACAAACAATATTGTGAACATGTGGATATGTTTGTAAACAAAAACTGCCTTCAATATATTTTTATGGACAATAAAGCATGTTTTTTACCTTTTTAGAATGTATGTTGCATGAGAATATTGAGTCCATGTGATGACGGATTTAGAATACATAGTGTCACCACCCCATTCCATAGGTACTGAGCGTGTCGTAAGAACCGACAAAAGGAAATGACAAGGCCGAAAACCTAGCCGCAAGAGAAGAAAAACTTGTGCCAACGCGTCTGGCCAGTGTGGCACAGTAGGCTAACTGCCCTCCGTGTAGTTGGAGGAGGCCCGACTCAACCGTGGGTCATTTATGGGCTGAGTAGTATTAGTACTATGAGAATATTGAAAAATATTGATTGAAAAAAAAAACATAACCAACACAACTCAACCATAAGCAAAAAAATCTACATAAAAAAAACAGATTATAATACTCCAGGTCCATTCCAGTTACCAACGAAAAAATATCGATCAAGAATTTGGCAAACGAAACACATTTTCCCGCGAAAATAAAAAGTAAGTGCCAATATTTCATTATCTATCTCCGATGTCGTAAACAGCTCATAATTTTAATAGCCTTTCACAACATTAAGCTAGCGAAGTGCCTACTTACAGAAATGGAATTTTCTCCCTGATTACTAAATCTCAACAGAGGGCGTATTTATCGCGCAGATGACATCGTCTTCTCTATTACTTCTTTATTGCGAAATTTGAACAAAATTATCAAAAATAGGCCTTACATCATGAGCCACTGCTGTCCATTTAACAGAATTAGAGTATATGTCACCAATGCATTTTATTTTGTGACGGATTTGGAATACACAATGTCACCAACCCACACTATCCCGAGGGTGTCGTAAGAGGCGACTAGAGAATCGTAAGAGGCAGATCACCTAGCCCTATCGGAAGGAAAACCCTGTGCCAACCCGTCTTGCCAGTAGGCTAATTTCCCTCCATGCATTTGGAGAAGGACCGACTGAGTATTGGGTCATTTATGGGCTGAAACGACAAACTAACGACCGAATCGACTAATGGAAAGCAAAAAGCAGACGTAAAATAATCCTTTTTAACTCCCCACCGAGCGAGCTCATTTATCAGGGGATTCTTAAAATGACTAATCTAAGTTATTCATATAACTGAACGTAACAGAGTAGTACGTACGTACGTAATTAATGCGTGTATAGAGGATACGATGAATATTAATCATAACCTGTCTTGTGCTCTTAAATGTGGTAAAATATTCAAATGGTCGGGCAAATACGTAATAAATATAAACGCGAGTTATTAATTTAAATAGAGGATTATATCTTAGTATTTGTCTGTTAGACGGTTTAAAAACAGAGCTACAATACAACAATGTTTATTATCCGTGGCATTCAAATATATCCAACTAGCGTCCCGCCCTGGCTTCGCACGGGTGCAATTATGCATGTATTATACATATAAACCTTCCTCTTGAATCACTCTATCTATTAAAACAAACCACTTCAAAATCCGTAGCGTAGTTTTAAAGATTTAAGCATACATAGGGACGGACAGAAGACAGCGACTTTGTTTTATACTATGTAGTGATAGCGATAAGCTACACTAAAATTGACCATCTTTAAAAGTCGTGAGCATTAAAAAATATCTAATAAGCTACACTAAAAGTGTGCATCTTTATCAGTCGTAGGCAATCAAATTTACGCCATCAGCGGTATCCGTAAGTCGGGACTTAGGTGTACATGTAATACCCAGAAGTGTAGATTATTTTGGCAAAAGTCAAAGCCTATTAGCGTTTCTGGCAACAGAACAAATTCAACGGACGCTGCCCGTAATGTGCGTTTAGATTAACTCGGGCTACAAGGGGTTTTTGCACATATAATTACTTATATGTGCAAAAACCCCTTGTAGCCCGAGCCCAGGTCTCCACGCGTATGGGGCTGTACATTTATCACTTAAGGTTTAAAAAAAAAAAAAATCCCTCCCTCCCCTTGGTGATACGTGGTGAAGTTTAAGACAAACCCCCCACCCTCCACTAAAAATCACGTACGTGTATTTTTTTGTAGCTACGAAGAATCTTACACGCAAAGGATATACTACACGACGCTTTTCAGATTAGAAATACTGAATACTACACTCCCCCTTGTGATATTTCGTGATTTTTGCCGAACCACTCCCCCCTTTCGAACCTCACGTGAATAATGAACAGCCCCTATATATAGATATATACTATGTATACATCGACTGATATGTATTTAACGTCAAAATTAATCATTAAAATCAATTTAGAATGTGACTAAGCTACCGAAAGCGCTTTCAAATAATGTGTTTTTTTTTTGTTTTGTAACTTGTACCGCGGGCGTACAGAAACGGAACCCCGTGCCATACGGTCTAGTCAGCGTGGCACATTAAGCTAATTAATGGGAGGAACCCCCAATTTAATGGGCCGACCTAGGTAGCAGTGGGTCATTTATGGGCTGAATAGAGTAGAAGATACACCTCTTCAGATAGTTTTCCCAAAAATACATAACTGACAAAATACCTACAGTACCTACATCATTTTCAAGTATCATAAAGCTTTGACTCGGACACGGATCGATGGTCTAGACTCGTGCTATTTTTACTTAGCTTAGACCAAGCCTCGGCCCAAGTGAATAAAATATAGACTTGCAAATGTCAGACGACTGAGTAATTTTCAATTAAATGTGTTAGATGGAACATTGGTGCAATCCGCTCACAGGGCACAAATATACCTTTATACTATAAAACAAGTCGCTGTTTCACAACTGCGTCGGGCCTCGTACAAATTCATGGAGGGAATTTTGCCTTCTGTACCATGCTGGCACGACGGATTGGCACATTAGAATAGAATAGAATAGAATTTATTTATTTGTGTGGATTTTGGGTACATTGGATTAGATGTTGCTTAAAATATATTGGAATTCCTTGCAAAATCTGCTTATAGTAAGCGTACAAATATTTTTTTTTTTTAATATCTTGTCATAAATGTCAAAAAATCATTTCATGCAATGTTAAATGTCAATTAATAGAAATGTATAATTATGTTTAATTGATTACAATATTTTATGTCAGCAATATAAAATTATAAAATTATGTTACTTTACTACATCACCAAGCCAGAACCATTAACCAGACCAGTCATTTTTGAGGGTTATCTGAAAAGTATTCCTTAATTGAGTAGTGGCATTTTTCAACTAGCCATTTATGCAGTTTGTTCCTAAAGCAACCACCGGTATTGATTTGAATCGCCTCGTTGGTCCGGGTCCCGGTCCCGGGTTCGGGCAAGTGTCTTTGTCTAAACCAGAGGCACTTGCTCGGAGTCGGGGTTTCATTTGTGCTCGTGAATTATATGTTTGTAAACTGCCCCCGCGATACAGGATATACCTAGTGCAGGGTTTTCGTTTTTATAAAAAAAAAACAAGTTTTCCTTTTTTTCGGCCCCGGTGGTGTGCCTCTTAGTCGACACCCTCAGGACGGTATGGGTTGGTGACATTATGGAACTAAACAGCGTATACATTAATACCATGACAATAATTTTGACAATCACGAAAACATTCTATAGATTTTTTATGTGATTTTACAATGTGGTAATTCTCACAGGAGCAGGAAAATCGCCATTGTAAATCCGTTCGGATTTTCCCTCACACGGGTACATGGACTTGTAAAGGAAGCTTAGTCTCAAAGGACTTTTCTAACTTAAAGGAGTGTCTCTAAAGTGTCTTTATTTGTTCTCTTTCATACGGAAAAATGTGTACAGGTAGGCTATATCCGGTAAATACGGTACATAATGTAAAATTCTAAGGATTACTTGCCATTGTTGTTTTTCTGGATAACAAATGTGAGTGATTTCACTACAAGTGTTGCCAGTTTCTGTATAAATTAAGAATATAAAGTGTCAGTGACCATACATAGTAGGGTAGACTAATTTCTCTCTTAAAAATAAGGTCATGTGAAGATTGGTGCCATGCGAAGAAAATGTTCCCTTCTCCCCCAGACGTGCCTGGCAACTCTTTTGGCGATACAGTGGGGTCTCGTTAGCTTCCGGATGGCATGAGACGGTAGAAGAGTTTTAGTGGGTAGGCTAGTCCTTACCAAAGTGGCGCCCTCGAGCCCACGAGCCTCTGGAGCCCAGCAATAGAGCTCCAGAGGTTGGATGCTCCATAAGGAGCCAAGATCCTCCACTCTTGAGTCGATGCCCACACTCCCACGTTAGCCATCCCCACGGCTGGCGGAAAGTCTATAAAGGATTTTACACCGGGCCAAAAAAGGGTTTTTCCTCTTGAAAAAATAAGGATAATTTCTCTGTATGAATTTTGAGGACGCTTTATTCGGCAACTGATGGAGGGAACATGAATACAGTTTATGTTTGTTAAATGTATATATTTTTTTAAATCCACTACTACTCACCCCATAAAGGATCCACTGCTGAGCAGGGCCTCCCCTGTTAGCCTACTGTGCCACACTGGCCAGATGTGTTGGCTAAGGGGACTACCAAGTTTTCCTTATCTTGCGGTTAGGATAACGGTCTTGCCGTTTCCATTTGTCAGCTCCTACGACACCCTTAGGATGAAACGGGGTGGTGACACTATGTACTCTAAATCCGTCACCATTCGAAATTTTTAATCTACAGTACTTAAATGAGGCCCTCCTTAAAATCGGAACAGATATCTCCCCAAGATAGGAGTGGCTGAAATTGCCCACTTCGCTGTTTACGAGAACAATACAATTAAGGGAATTGGTAGGGATTGTAACATTGGATAAAGTAGCAAATGATTATGTAGATTCAGTCCATAATTTTTTTGTCCGTGTCGTCACCACCCCATTCCATCCTGAGGGTGTCGTAATAGCCGACAAAGGGAAATGACAAGGCCGATAACCGCAAATGACAAGCCGCAAGAGAAGGAAATCTTTATATGATACCCTGTGCCAACCCGTCTGGCCAGCGTGTCACAGTAGGCTAATTACCCTCCATGTAACGGGAAGTCCCGTCTCAACAGTGGGTCATTTATGGGCTTTGTAGTAGTAGTTGGTGGTAGTATCTAATGGTCCACCCGGCTAGCTACCGCTCTCACATCTAAGTCCGGCGCCAAGCAGTTTTACTGTGTTGCGTCGTGTGTATGTGAGAGCCGGTACCCGACAGGGCATTTCCTTGATTGCCTGCTCATCTTATACCCTGGCGTTGCTTTCCATCACGCAAGCCTAGGGTCAAAGGCATTCAAGTAGTAGATAAAAAAATGAAGTTGTTCTTTAAAGACAACTGTCATGACTCATGACCCTCCCGCGACCACGACTGCTGCAAAGCATTCCAAACGTCGGGAATTAAATATTGTAATATACAAGCGATAAAACCGTTATTTTTAAATTCAATCGACATCGTTAGTCTATGTCAATGGCAACCCGTCCGGACAACGTGGCACTGTAGACTTGCTTCCTCTGAGTCACGTATGTATGTAGTAGTACTCGTAGTAGTAGGCGCCGTCCTATTGCCATCGCTCGCACGATTATGCGTCCGTCCGACGAAAATGATCGTGCGACCGTGCGTTCAAACATACTGATATCTACTAAATGTCCTATTGAAGGTCGTGCGATAATGCGATGCGACCAAATTGTTTAAACGCATCGTATTGATCGGACGACCGTGCTTTCAAATATACTGCTATCTAGTGCATGTCGAACAATAGGTCGATTGCATGGATTCGTAAGATAACATTTGAATAAAACTTACTACTAATAAAAATTACTAATGAAGTGCCTGCTCATCCCATTGTGTGGAATAAATGTAGTGAAGACTATAAAAACATGCTTAAAAATGACAAAGAGTGGGCTAATATTGCAATGAATTTAAGTTTAAAGGAAAATATTTTAATAAAACGTACAATGATATTGTTGATTGATAAAACTTACAATATTATTATTGATCATCGCACGAGCGTAATAGGACAAAGTTTTTCTCATCGCGCGATAGGTTTCATCCCACGATGAAATCGCATCGCAACATCGCACGAGCGATGGCAATAGGACGGCGCCTTAGCGTCACTGTCATAAAAATCTTTTAGTGAATAAATAAATAACGCCCAAATATCTGCCAGGTTCATTACGCAAACTAATCAGAATTTGCGTTTATGACAGCTCATCTCTGGAGGTCACAGGTCTGATTATGCAGATCACTGAAGTTCAGAATAGAGTGAGCCCTAGAGGCTTATAAGTCACGTATTGAGGCACCGATTAAACTGGGGTCGCAGATATCATTAATCGAGTGACGTGCCGAAATAAATCAATAAAGGTTCATGTGACTTTATACACTAATGTCTGCTAACATAAGGGCGAATTTTAATTAAATGCGTCAAAGTTTGTGCGATGACATTTAAACGAAAGTCAGTGCCCGCAGTGGTTCATTGTCAAATTCAAATTCAAATCATTTATTTTGCTTGGGTCACGATGGACACTTACAAAAAGTCAACACAATATTCATAAAGATTCTATATAATACAAATGGTCTACCGTCTACCACCAGTTCGGAACGCGACCACTCTTGAGAAGAACTGGCAAGAAACTCAGAGGGCTTGTCATTTTTTTTTTTGCATTGCGGTCCTATTTCTTATGTATACATATATACAATAACATAATTGAATAACGTAAAAATACTGGCACTGAACAGCTTAGTCCCAAGCAGCTGTGTCGTTCACATAATCAGCAATGCGGTAATACGCTTTTTTGTAAAGTTTTGTCTTGACCGTCTTTTTAAAGGCATTGCGAGGCAAGTCTCTAAGTTGCATGGGCAGTTGGTTATAAAAGCGTATACATTGACCCATGAATGAGTTACTTATTCTGTGGAGACGAGTACAATGGACGGCAAGATTATTCTTATTTCGTGTATTCATATTATGTATATCACAGTTCTTACCAAAGTTATGAATATTTTTATGTACATACAACAAATTTTCAAAAATATATTGAGATGGCACGGTTAGAATATTTATTTCTTTAAATATATCTCGTAGAGAAGTTCTAGGAGCAAGATTATATAAAGCTCTTACAGCTCTTTTCTGTAATATAAATATGCTATTAAGGTCTGCACAGCATCCCCAGAGAAGTATCCCGTAAGTCATGATACTGTGGAAGTAACTGAAATAAACTATTCTAGCCGTATCGACATCTGTGAAAAGTCTAATTTTTTTAACAGCAAACGCCGCCGAACTATACTACTAACTATTAGATAGCTTTTCTATCACCAACCCGTTCCACATTGAGGGTGTTCTGATAGTTGACAACAAGGCCGCAAATCTAGCCGCGATAGAAGGAAAAATTGGTACGAAACCCTGTGCCAACCCGTCTGGCCAGCGTAGCACAGTATGCTAGTTACCCTCCCTGTAATGGGAGGAGGCCAGAATCAACAGTGGGTAATTTATGGGCTGAGCAGTAGTAGAACTAATGGTATTTTATCGAAACTAAACATTCAGACATATCCTAGCACTCTATACAGGCTATACAAATTAACAAACATCCTATAAACATCTCGTAAGGATCGTATTACATAGAGCTAAACAAGAGAAGCAGTTCTATGTATAAAATAGTTTTTTAGCATGTAATACGATGAATTTAATGAAAATACGGCTATTCTAACATTCTGTATAATAAAAAATAACGTACTATACTTTTCTTTTTTACGTAACATATCGTAAAAGGAATTTTCAATTCTGATATTTCGTATATAAAGAAAAAAAGAAAAAACATTTATTCGGCATAAAGGACTCACAAGAAAGAAATTAATAATATCTTACTAATATTATAAACGTGAAAGTTTGTAAGTATGGATGGATGGATGTTTGTTACTCTTTCACGTAAAAACTACTGAATGGATTATAACGAAACTTTACACTAATATAGCTTATACATCAGAATAACACATAGGCTACAAGTTATAAAGATATTATGTGAATTACAACAATATAAACAAGTCGAATTCAAAATTTCTAATTGTCAAATTTTCGACCATATTAAACTATAGACAACATAACGTTTCGCTGTCTGTTAAAGTAGGTTTTATACGGACGGGATAAAAATCTCAGGTATCCTATGTACAACTTTCATTTTGTTTTAAATATATATAATGCGGAACAAAGTTCGCCGGGTCAGCTAGTCTTACTAATATTATAAACGTGAAAGTTTGTAAGTATGGATGGATGGATGGATGGATGGATGTTTGTTACTCTTTCACGTAAAAACTACTGAATGGATTATAATGAAACTTTACACTAATATAGCTTATACATCAGAATAACACATAGGCTACAAGTTATAAAGATATTATGTGAATTACAACAATATAAACAAGTCGAATTCAAAATTTCTAATTGTCAAATTTTCGACCATATTAAACTATAGACAACATAACGTTTCGCTGTCTGTTAAAGTAGGTTTTATACGGACGGGATAAAAATCTCAGGTATCCTATGTACAACTTTCATTTTGTTTTAAATATATATAATGCGGAACAAAGTTCGCCGGGTCAGCTAGTATTATATATATGTGAAAAAGCCAAAGAACGACTACACGTCTAAGATTATTTTCTTGAAAAAAAAATACAGAATTTTCCGGCTTGGCGTCACTGCCTTGATGCTTAATCTGTAATTAAATAAGGGGTCATCACGTGACGCAGAAAACAGTGATTGATGTTACAAATTGCTTCCATTGTTCGAGCTAAAAAGTCGATTGACATATCCAATTTGGGGGAAAAGATTCAATGCTTTCGGAATGGTTTAAGATAAAATAAAAATGTTGCGGGTCGCTAGTTAAATTATAATTATTGACGATAATTAACGATGGTTGTAGAAGGCTCATGACCGCCCTTCGTGTAAATCCTTGGTGGGAGGCCTATGTCCAGAAGTGGACGTATTGCGGCTGAAATGATGGTAATGGTTGATACTTTACAGGCATGTGAAGCCATCGGCTGTTATTTGAGGATATATGCCAGTCGTTATATACTAGTAGTACAATAACGATACATTATTTAGTTATCTTACTAATATTATAAACGTGAAAGTTTGTAAGTATGGATGGATGGATGGATGTTTGTTACTCTTTCACGTAAAAACTACCGAATGGATTTAAATGAAACTTTAAAATAATATAGCTTATACATCAGAATAACACATAGGCTACAAGTTATAAAGATATTATGTGAATTACAACAATATAAACAAGTCGAATTCAAAATTTCTAATTGTCAAATTTTCAACATAAGTTTCTAATTGTCAAATAGACAACATAACGTTTCGCTGTCAGTTGCGTTTTGTTAAAGTAGGTTTTATACGGACGGGATAAAAATCTCAGGTATCCTATGTCCAACTTTCTATTTGTTTTAAATATTTATAATGCGGAACAAAGTTCGCCGGGTCAGCTAGTGAAATCATAAGTCGTGAAACTTACGTTTAGACATTCGCAAATAAGGACCAGCTTAGACATAGGCAATTTTATTTTAAACGGATGTTTTGGGTATGAGGTCCGAGAGAAGTCATACCTCAAAAAGGATTAAGGTTTGGTGAACAAACCTTAATTTTCTTTTAAAACGTAACCCCTGCACTAGGTATTAACTTTGTCTAGGTCTAATTTATTTATATAAGCCCTCTGAGTTTCTTGCCAGTTCTTCTCAACAGTGGTCGCGTTCCGAACTGGTGGTAGACGGTAGATCTTTTTTTATTGTATAATATGAATTTGAATATTGTTGACTATTTGTAAGTGTCCATCGTGACCCATACAAAATAAATTATTTGAATTTATCACGGAAGCAATTTACAAACATGTAATTCACGAACACCAATGACACCCAGACTCAGAGCAAGTGCCTCTGGTTTCACAACTTGCCCCACCCCGGTTCGACCGGTGATCCAAACCTCTAGAGCAACAAGGCAGTGGTAAATAAAAAGGCTCAATCATTTTTGTTGGTCAGGGCATCCCTTAATTTAGGATGTAAATTCAAATTAACAAGATGGAACGTTCTCATTTGTATTCAAATTGTTTGACCGCCCGTTTAGTCTCTGCTTAAATTGGCAAATGATAAGGCAGTGAAGGGACTCACTATTGTCATTTTAATTGACTGAATTTTGAAATGTAAATACGTCGCTGCTTATCAAATAAGTAATTGATTCATCAAACTGGTTGCAAATAGCTGTAGTGTAAATCTATCTAAATGTTTATAGGAGCTGTTCTACAGATATCTTGACTCATCACGATATCTCTGGAACCTTAAGACCTAGAGACTTGAAATTTAGTAGGAATATTCTTTTCATCGAGTAGAGGTCAGCTAAGAACGGATTTTACGAAGTTAAAAAAGGGGTGGTTAGGGGGGCGTGGGGTGTAATTATTTGGCAAAACGACGTTTGCGGGATCAGCTAGTATATGAATAGCTTTAGATACATAGTGACTATGTTATCGTTTTAGTAGCCTTTTGCCCCTATTACTACTACTGCTGACCTGAAAACCACGGTGAACTAACATGTATGAAAAACTGGCTCAACTATGCAAGCTAAACTAAACTAACTTATTTTAGCTGGCGGTGGACGTTCGGCTTTATCGTCGGTTAAGAATTGATTAATACGGCAACACGTTAAACATAATTAAACACAGCACACAAAGGGAATTATATAACTACTGGTGCGTACATAACTCAAACAATATGTCGATATGTCACTTCTGAAACTATTAATTAGAAGCTGTTACATCTCACAACTTGTACAAAGGCTCACAAAGGCTTGATTCATGATTCTAACAAAGAGATAGTTATTATTACTGGCGTCTACTAAATTATAGTCGAGTTGGTGAATTAGGGGCCGTAACGATAAAAAGCGTCGTTTCAGCCCTTAAATGACCCACTACTGAGTCGGGCCTTATCCAAATTCATGGAGGGAATTAGCCTACTGTGGCACGCTGGCAAGATGGGTTGGCACAGGGTTTGTATCAAGTTTTCCTTCCCATCCGGCAAGGTGATCTGCCTCTTGCGCTCTTCTAGTCGCCTCTTACGACATCCTCAAGACGGTATGGGTTGGTGACATTGTGTATTCAAAATCCGTCACCACACGGTATGGTAACCAACGATAAATATGCTGGGGGAAAATTCGCGCATACTTTTAATTACTTCTCAGCCCATAAATGACCCACTGCTGAGTCGGGCGTCCTCCAAGTACATAGATGGTAATTAGCCTACTACTATGCCACGCTGGCCAGACGGGTTGGCATAAGGTTTCGTGCCAAGTTTTCCTCCTCTTGTGGCTTGGTTCTCGGCGTTATCATTTCCTTTTGTCGGCTCTTACGATGCCCTCAGGATGGAATGGGGTATCAACTATCAATTTAATATTAACAACTCAGCAGTGGGTCATGTACCAATTGGGTTGAGTAGTAGTAGTGTTTATGAACTTCACTACATAGTATAAAACAAAGTCACTGTTGTCTGTCCGTCCCTATGTATGCTTAAATCTTTAAAACTACGCAACGGATGTTGATGCGGTTTTTTTTAATAGATAGGAAGAGGAAGGTTTATATGTATAGTACATCCATAATTACACACGTGCGAAGCCGGGGCGGGTCGCTAGTATATGTATATGATAATGGAGAGGCATTAGCCCCGAACATTTATTATATCTTTGTGTTAATCAGAGGCACTTGCTCTGAGTCTAGGGGTCACTTATAAGCAAATACATTCAAAATCGGTCCTCCATTCTATTAGGAAGCGATGACACAAACAGACACATGCATGTAAATTATAATCTAATAAAATCCTCTTTTTCGGCAGGGATAAGAATCATTAATTCATAGAACTGATCTTTAAGCAGACTGTATCAGTTATACAGTCAGCAAAGTCTGCAGTTGTCCAAAGTATGATTATGCAGTATAACCTCACTTTGGACAACTACTCGTATAAGGTTTGTGGTTACACCCTGTATATCTTGCTCTAAAGGAAAAATACAGTGGCACAATTCTGCCCGTTTTCGTTGCCCGATAGCCTCAACCAATCAGTTTAAGTAGAAACCCTTCGACGAAAGATGTCGAATTGAATTGATGTCGTTTGTTTACGAATGAAAAATACATACGAATTGCTGCCCTTACGTAAATATACTGTATGTGTCGTAAATGATTTGGACTCTTACGATATCCTCAGTATGGAATTGGGTTGGTGACATTGTTTTTTCCAAGATCCGTCCACACAGATATATTGGCCACCCGCCCGACCGTAAAACCGAACGCCAGTTTTCATACATATGCGTCCACCGGGAAGTTTGATATCAAGTCTGCTAGCCCGTGCTACTAGCACAGTAGGGTTATTTTCCCTTCAAGAAATTGCGGTGAACGAACTTGTATAAAAAACTGGCTCAACTATGCAAGCTAAACTAAACTAACTTATTTTAGCTGGCGGTGAACGTTCGGCTTAAAAGTTCCGGGAGTTTACAGTGATTTTAGAGAATTAATGATGTCTTAGGTTTTCACGATCTTTACACATTGCAGGATATGATGTCTTCACGGTTATGATCGTTTTATTTTATTATACAGTGTCCGTGGAACTTTGCAGTGTCTGCAAAGTGACTGAAACGTTGGGAATAAAATAAAATAAAACGATCATAACCGTAAAGACATTATTTTTAGAGAATTACTGTGATTACTATTAGTAAAGAAGAAAGAAAAATAATTTATTCGGCGCAATCTTAAATACACTACTACACAATATCTATAATTACTTAAACTCTAATCTAGATTGCGCTGAAACGGCGCTGGTTCAGCATAACCCAGACGGGGTGCCTGGCGCTGGTTTTCAACCAGACCTCTAGTAGACTAACGTATGTGATAAAACCTTATTCATGGGCCACTTTATATCCCATGGGCAGCACTACATTTCATCTTATAAATTACCCTCAGTTTTGAGTATAACGAGTTTGAGAGTGTCCTAAGCTAAAATAAGCTATGGAGCCCAGGTTGGGGACCAAAGATACACAGATAATTACGTATACAAAAAAGCATTTAAAGGATTTATCGCGTGTAATTTACATTATTTAATTCCCGTTTCAAGTGCTTTGACCCCAGATGGGGCCATGGCCCACTTGTGCAAGCGGGCCCCACGCTTCGATGGGGAGCTCTGGACGCTCCACAACCCATCGAGAGGCACGTGCGGGACATTGCACTCTTGAGTCGGGCCCCTCCAGATACTGGAGGGTAATAAGCCTACTGTGCCACGCTGGCCAAACGGGGTGGCACAGGGTTTCCTATAAAGTTTTCCTTCTCTTTCGGCTATGTTTTCAGCCTTGCCACTTCCTTTAGTCATCTCTTCCGATACCCTCAGGATGGTAATGGGGTAACCACACGGACCGTTGTTAAACTAACAAACTAAGTTTACTGTACAACTCAAGCGCTAAGCATCGTCAACAAATACTTTAGATAGTATTCGGAGGACGAGTGGGCTCGCTGTAGCCACCCAAAACTAACAACTTATTCGCGTAAAATAGTAGGATTACCGTTCATTTGTGGTGGCTTAACTATCTAAATATCAATTCATATTAAGAACTCAGCAGTGCACATGTATATGTTGAACATTAACATTTCTAATATCTGCAGAATTTATGTGAGATTAAAGGTTTAGCAAAAAGTCCAGAATCCAACTACGAAACAGCCCTCAAAGTTTGGCGTACCTTTTTCATAAAATATTCATGAGTTCGTATTCTGTAGGTATGTATAGGCAGTACGCATAAAGTTTAAAAAGTTACATTGTTAGGAGGACCTGATGTCAAACTAGCAACTGCTCGCGACTTAACACAATCTTAAATCCTTAATTTACTCATTCCGGATTTAGAATAAATACTGTCACCGCCCCAATCCTCTCTGAGACAGTCGTAATAGCCGATAAAAGAAAAAGACAAGGCCGAGAATGAACACTTGACACGAAACCATGTCCCAACCCGTCTGACCAGCGATAATTACCCTCAATGGAATTGGAGGAGTAACGACTCGGCAGTGGGTCATATATTTTAATATTACCCACTGCCGAGCACTACTGAGGCGTGACTCCTCCAAAATTAGGAAGCAAAATTGTTTTTGAGCCACGCTGCTCCAAGGTTGCACAAGAATTGTATCACGTTTTACTTGGAGGCAAGTTTCGTCTGCGTGTCTTTAGTCGACACCCTCAGGATGACATGTTATGGAGAAAATGTGTATTCTAAATCCGATATTTACAAATCTATAGGAGCTGTCGCGTACCGACAAAAGGGTTGTAACTTTTACAGATTAAATAGCATGTCACCGCGTACTGCGAAGCCGATCGAACAAAGGATTTTGCTCAATAGCCGATCCGTCTATTCGGGATTGAAACAAATTGTTATCGAGTTTCCACATGGACAGATACGAGTTTTCTTTTGATATACAAAGGCCCAATATTCCCTCTGTTTTATACGAACGGGTAAAAATATGTGCGTCGTTATTTTAGGAGACACGGCCAAGCAGCTACTATCAATAGAATAATGTTTATTGGAAAAAAAAGTCCATAGGAAGGTTATAAGTCACCCAAAAGTTCCCTGCGAGATTGAATCAGAAATGAGGAGATACGCAGGAGAACCAGAGTTACCGACATAGGACACAGGATTGCCAAACGTAAGTGGCAATGGGCAGGGCACATAGCTCGCAGGACGGATGCGCGATAGGGCAGAAAATTCCTCGAATGGCGACCGCGTACGGGGAAGCGCAGTGCTGGTAGGCGACCTACACGGTGGACCGACGACCTGGTTAAGCGGAAAGCCATAGATGCGGGTAGCTCAGGACCGGCCTCCGTGGAAATCCTTGGGGAGGTCTTTTGGCTGAAATCATGATGATAAGTCAAAAACTCTGTGTGTTTGTGGTGACGGATAAAGAAAACGCAGTGTCACCATCCCATTCCATCCTGTGGGTGTCGTAGGTGCCGACAAAAGGAAATGACAAGTCCGATAACCTAGGTACAAGAGAAGGATAATTTTATACGCAACCCTGTACCAAGTTATCTGACCAGCGTGGTATAGTAGGCTAATTACCCACTATGTAAGTGGAAGAGGCCCGACATAGCAGTGGGTCGTGTATGGGCTGAGTGGTAGTAAAATATTGTCCTCACATCTTTTTTCCGGGCATATTTTTTGCTACGCTTGTATAGATAGTCGCTTCAATATATCCAAGCCAACGAATTTCTTAAGAATGTTTCCACTGATAAATACGAGGGCCGTACATTTACATGGCAATATGTGGCAGGCATGATAGATACGCATAATGTGACAACTCCGACAAAGTCATATGAGGAAGGAAATAACGAACCCACGGGAGGGTACGTGATCAATAATATCCAGAAATAAACACTTACCTCTTACTTATACCTGACACTTGACCATTTTGGTCTCCATTTTAAAATATACTAGCAGCCCGTCCCGGCTTCGCACGGGTACGATGTTACCGTGGCGAAGCTAGTCAAAAAAATTAGCCTATGTTATTCCTTCTATCATCACCTACCTGCTATTCAGTGAAAGTCTCGTCAAAATCGGTCCAGCCGTTCCAGAGATTAGCCTGAACAAACAAACAGACAGACATACAAACAAAAATAAAAAAAAATGTTATTTTGGTCAATGTACTGTCTATACATACTTAAGCATTTAGTAAAAAGTAGTTATTTTATTATTACAAACAGACACTCTAGTTTTATTTATTTGTATAGACTGGCTGCGCTCTGCGGTTTCACCCGCGTGGTGATGGAAAATAATGATAATGATGATGTATTTAATTTTATCGTCAAATTATTTTCCTACTTGCTTAAGGTGAATGTTCCAGGGTAGCCCGCGAAATTCAAATTTTCTTACGTTTTTTGCAATTTGCAGGTCAGTGCTAGGTTGTATGTTGATTAAAATGTTATTCGCGGCTGTAAGACGTATGTAGTTTTTCTTGCACCTTTATGAGCTTGGAGGGTTATATTAATGATTTTTATGATTATAATTCTATAACTTTTTCAAGCTCAAAGTCATTCTTGCACCTTTATGAGCTTGGAGGGTTGTATTGATGAGTTTGATGAATATAATTCTATAACTACATACGTCTTACAGCCGCGAATAACATTTTAACCAACATACAACCTAGCACTGACCTGCAAATTGCAAAAAACGTACTAAAATTTGAATTTCGCGGGCTACCCTGGAACATTCACCTTAACACTTATCGTTATATTTTGGATAATCCACACAATATCTTTATAAATCATGGCTTATGTTTTCTGATGTGTAATCTATATTATTGTGGACTTTTATACGACTTTTGCCCTCTCTGACAGTCGCTTGCCCGAGCCGACAAAAGGAAAGGACCAGGCCAAAAACCTAGCCGCAAGAGAAGGAAAACATGCAACGAAACCCTGTGCCAAACCGTCTGGCCAGCGTGGCACAGTAGTCTAATTACCCTCTATGTGTAACTAGCCTACTATGGGCTGAGTAGTAGTATAGAATAATAATAATAAATAAATATCCTTGGACAATTCACACAACGCCATCTCGTCCCAAGCTAAGCAACTTAATGCTTGTGTTATGGTAACGAGATGGATGATAAACTACTTATATACATTTTTTTTTTGTAAATACATACATATTATAGATAGAAAACACCCAGACCCGGAATAAATACTTGTAGGTCGTACAAATATTTATTCCGGGCGGTGATCGACCCCGCGACATGCTGTGCAGTAGTCGATCGCTCAACCACTGCGCCAACCGTGTCGTCAATCTAAACGCTGTCTTGTCTATCGATCGTTTCGCTTTATGCAGTCTTCTATCTTCAGCTTTGGTGCTTCGTTTAATTAAGGCGAGATTGGAAGTGCACAGACTGCCTTGTGTACCTAGGTTGTGTAGTTTAAAGGCGCACACACATTACGAGAAAACTGCCACGAATGTGACGCTGTTGATCACATGATTCAGTATCTTTTTTGGCACGTCAGAGATCCTAATGGATAACTGTTGGGTTAAGGGCTATCCACAAATTTCCGAGTCAAGGCTATCCGTGTTCCGAGTTGTTCGTTTCAGTGACGACTTTCCATAAGAACACACTGACGATCCGGATGCGCCTGACACGGAGCTATGTGAACAGGTTCGTACAAATTGTACGTCACCGATTTTTACACCCGTCCCTGACGGAACACGGCAGGGCCGGGTACCCGGAAATGTGTGGATAGCGCTTCATGTGGGCCTCCGGGTAAATTGCGCGACCTACCCACCGAAACCGACGGCGATCCTTAGATGTTCGAACCAGGGCCACATGATTCGCTCCCCGATGGGAAAGCATGCTCCGCGACCCTGGGGACCGCCTCGTTTAGTGGAGCCCCAAGCTCCGATTACGCAGGGGAGAGCTATAGTAGCCTCCCACCGTTCCACCGCTGTGAGGCGTGCGCGTTATTTACTATCCTGACGTCAACGTAATGTAACGATCTCAAGGTACCGTTTTTTTTTGTTGTCGCTGGGGAAATGCTTTAGGTATGCATACCACCGCCCCCCGGGCGAGAGGTCGGTGATTATGTGGGACTCCGACAAGGGTCGTCTACACAAGAGTCGTCTACCCACTAAAACCCTGGCCGGTATGGCCCACGGATCATTGAGGCACTCAAGCCCCCTCACCACGGCAAGGTGGCAGCACAGTCGATGGGGATCTCAAGGTACCCTGCAGTAGGGATCGACGGCTTCAGCTGACCTCCGAAGCACGGAGGAAGTCATGTGTAATGTTATGGCCAGACGCTGCTAAACCACATGATGACGTTAGTCTCATTAGACGGGTCTGAGAGGCAGGCTTAAATCACTTTGTTAAAATAGTGATTTTTTGTAATTACATCAAAACATAAATTGAAATTAGCTTAGGCCGGTGACATTCCAAAATAAATTATGAAAGAGGAAACAATACAAAAATAATGAAAATGTTAATTGAAATATACTAGAAGTAAGTTGAATGCCTTGTTGGTCTAGGGGCTAGATGTGCCGCCTTTCGATCACGGGTCACCGGTCGATTCCTGGGTGGGGCATGTGTCTTTGTGTAAACCAGAGACACTTGATTTGAGTCTAGGTGTAATTTGTGTTCGTAAATTTTATGTTGTGTGTAAACTGCCCTCGCGATGTAGGATATGCTTGCAGGAGTATCGCTTTTTTTATAAAAAAAGAAAGTTCTTTTTCAAACCCACTTATATTCTTTTATGATATACGTCTGAAAACGACGTTTCACCTAACCAAAACCATTATCTAGATGTTCCAGAATATGACGGTGCGTTATTTACGTCCACACGGTCCCAGGGTAGAACGATAGGAATATCCTTATTTTATTTCAGTCGTAATAATAGCGTACGCAATAAATGGTGCGGGTATCTTCTAGTTTGATGGAAGGATATTAATCTGTAATAGGTTATAATATAGGCAGATTGTTATAGAGTTTATCTTTACATTATCACTATCATCACTACATATTATAAAACAAAGTCGCTGTCGTCTGTCCGTCCCTATGTATGCTTAAATCTTCAAAACTACGCAACGGATTTCGAAGCGGTTTTTTAATAGATAGAGTCATTCAAGAGGAAGGTTTATATGTATAATACATGGATAATATTGTAGAGAAACACTGCTAAATTTAGATGTTCAACATTGCACCAGTGTGAAGCCGGGGCAGGTCGCTAGTCTTTTCTTTACATAGTATAAAACAAAGTCGCTGTTTCTGTCCATCCCTATGTATGCTTAAATATTTAAAACTACGCAACGGATTTTGACACGGTTTTTTTTAAGAGATAGAGTAATTCAAGAGGAATGTGTATATATATAACCCACCCCGCTTTGCACGGGCGAAACCAGGGCGGGCCACTAGTAAATAATATAAAAAACGACAAAATAAAACAGAATATTCCGAAAGAGTGCACCAAATTAGATAATCCTTTTGTTATTTTTTTATGAGTGACTTGAATGCCTTTGACCCTAGGCTTGGGTGACGGAAAGGAATGCCAGGGTCTAAGATAGAGCAGGAAATTCAAGATAATGCCGGCACCGGCTCTCACACACACACCCATGACGAAACACAGTAAAACTGCTTGGCTTAGATGTGAGGGTGGTAGCTAGCCGGGCGAACCATTAGATCCTACCACCAAGCGAAAGTTTGTGCTCATTATTGTCAGGACACAGTTTGTATATACCAAGCTTATGATAATGGTGTTATGTAGTTTGATGGGTCAGCTAGTGAAATATATTAAACTTGTTTTTATACAGCTTTCCGCGAGGTGACGAATTTAGAATAGATAGTATCATCACCCCATCCTGAGAGAGTTGTAAGAACCGACAAAAGGAAATGACAAGGCCGAAAACCTATCCGGAAGAGAATTAAACCTTGATACGAAACCCTGCTGAAATTCCCAATGTTTCCTGTTTTTAACCCCCGACGCAAAAAGAGGGGTGTTATAAGTTTCACGTGTCTGTCTGTCTGTGTGTGTCTGTCTGTCTGTCTGTGGCACCGTAGCTCGCGAACGGATGAAGCGATTTCAATAAAGTTTTTTTTGTATGAAAGGTGAGTTACGGGCGAGTGTTCTTGGACATGTTTGATGAAAATCGGGTGAGCCGTTTAAAAGTTATGAGGGGTGAAAGTGGGGAAGAATAACCGAATGTCTGCAAATACAATCGAGTGGGGTCTCAAATGAAAGCGCATCACGTGCAATTTAAAAAAATCTACATTATAATAAGTATGTACCTATAAAAAGTATAAAATAAAAATTAAATTAAAAATTTAAATAAACCCCCGACACAATAACCTTTAAAAAGTAAAAAATAAAAATAAATACTTCGCGTTGGGGGACCAGGGGTCAGGTAATAAATAAGTGGGAGTGGTCCCCCAACGCGAAGTATTTATTTTTATTTTTTACTTTTTAAAGGTTATTGTGTCGGGGGTTTATTTAAATTTTTAATTTTATTTTTATACGAACGGGTCAAAATGTATGCGTCGTTATTTTAGGAGTATAGCTAGTATAGCGAGTATAGGTATAGCTAGTAGTAGAATAGAATAATGTTTATTAGACAAAAACTCTCAGCGTCGTCACGAATATACAGTCCCCGCCAATCTTTATGGCCGCTCTGAATGTAGCCGCATTACACTGTGCAGAACCCGAAGTCAGGTACGTACACAGTGGAGGCCGGGCACGCCTGCACTCGCCGTCTTCCACCCGCAAGCGTCTTCGCGCTTCGCGTCTCGCTTAGTGTGAGTATGCTACGTCCGTATTGGTTATGAAATGTACGATGCCCAAGTTCGCACCGACCGGCTACATTCAGAGCGGCCATAAAGTTTGGCGACTACTGTACGTTAAGTACCCGACAATAGGAAATGACAGGGCGGATAAGCGTGGAACAGCCGGCTAATTACTCTCCATCTAACTGGAGGAGGACCGACTCAGCAGATAGTCATGTTTTTTTATTGATGTAAATAACAGATGTTTTAATCTTATTCTGTTGGACATTGAAATTAATCACGATTTCATGGTCCCATCACGTGTATTTTACACCGTATAATTCCCGATGTATTAAATACATTTAAAGGCTCCATGTAACACTTTGGATGGTGTTTATCATTGGCCAATGGAATGTGACAAATTTTAATTCTGCAAATAATATTTTACTTTTATATTTTTGCTTGCATTTTACCGCGTAACATATTGTCTACGCCAAAGGAATAATAGAAAGAATAATATAAAATAAGACTGGCATGTACAAGTATTTTGTTTTTTTACAAACAAAAATATAGAAAATAAAATATCACTATGGCAACTATCATCCAATCTTTATCACGAACACAAACGATATGCGCCGCGACGGTAGTTAAATTATATTAAATCCGTTAAAAACGGTTTCATTTCAAAATCGGTATAATTATTCAATTAAATATACAACCACCGAAACAAACCCAAGCACAAAAGAAATATTTGCAGACTAACACATCTTCAAAGATTAATTAACGCTCAACCATTTGTTCGCGAAGGCAGAGAAAGTAAAACAAAATGTAGTTGAAAAGGAAACATCTATTGAGCAGACAAAGCGAGTGTGCACCGGAACCGGAACTAACAAGCTATTTCACTCGAGCTCAACCGTGCTGCCGTTGGCTGTACTTACTTCCTGCTGAAGAATGTAGATGAAGCTTTAGTGAACGTGTCTACTCGTTGTAGGATATGGGTTTTACTGAAATGACTGGAAAATAACATTAGATGTATTTACTATCCGTCCGTATGGTGACGGTATTAGAATACATAGTGCCATTCCATCGTAAGGGTTTCGTAAGAGCCGACAAATTAAATGACAAGGCTGAAAACCTTTTCTTCATCACTATCACTATCATCACTATCACTACATAGTATAAAACAAAGTCGCTGTCGTCTGTCCGTCCCTATGTATGCTTAAATCTTTAAAACTACGCAACGGATTTTGAAGCGGTTTTTTTTATAATAGATAGAGTATTTGAAGATGAATGTTTATATTATGTACTAGTGGCCCGCCCCGGCTTCGCCCGCGCAAAGAGGGGGTGGGTTATACACATTAACCTTCCCCTTGAATCACTCTATCTATTAAAAAAAACCGCTTCAAAATCCGTTGCGTAGTTTTAAAGATTTATGCATACATAGGGACGGACAGAAGAATGCGACTTTGTTTTATACTATGTAGTGATAGTGATAATACATCCATAATATAGTAGAGAAAACCTGATTAATTTAGAGGTTAATCATTGCACCCGTGCGAAGCCGGGTCAGGTCGCTAGTTTTTATTATTAGTAATAACCTGTATCGCAAGGGCACTTTACAAACATGTAATTCACGAACACAAATTACAGCCTCTGGTTTAGACAAAGACACTTACCCGACCCCGGAATCGAAACCGGGACCCGTTGATCCAAAACCTAGCCACAAGAGAAGGAAAACTTGAAACGAAACCCTGTGCCAGCTCGGCGGCTAGCGTGGCACAATAGGCTAAGCACCCTCCATGTAATTGGAGGACGCCCGAACAGCAGTGGCTTATGTCAGTAGTAGTATATGACATGTTACGTAATTCAATGTGCAAGCTATGAAAGCTTACACGCGTAGGCGAGACCCATTAAGTGATCATATTTCTACAGGGAATTGCCACAATAAGAATCTATACTTACAACAAAATTGTCACTGGGTTTGTCCGCAATAAATAACGAACCTACCAAAAATGTGGTATTTTTATGATTGACTGTTTAATTGGACTATGGGATCAATCTGGAACCAAACTGATTAAATTAAATATCTTCCATATCGCTTTATAAATGACGAGGTTACGCTGTAACCCCGAAATGAGAACCACCGAATTTTGTTGTCTTAAGGAAAAAATAACAAAGACATTTTTTTCTAACGTAGCAAAGAATACGTGGTCTCATCCTTTTAGAAGAACTACATAATAACAAGGTTAGACACGCAAAAAAATGTATCACCATTCTTTTTCGGGATAAAAATATAACCAAAATACACTCGAGAGCAATGAATCCGGGTCACTTAAAGAATCCTAAAAATCTCGGAAACTAAAAATGCTAGGTTAATGCAATATATCGTATTTAATAGACAATGTAATACTCCTTAAATGAAGGTATTAAAACTTCTTAGTTATTATAAAGTTATATCATAAAAAAATCTAACTTGAAAAAGGGCCACTTTCGAAGATGGAACTACGAAATTACAGCATTTGGTTTTGCTTTTGTTTGTAATCTGTCATTTATGTGGGTACATAAACCATGTTGATAGTGCTCTATATTCATTATTCAAGCTGAAATTATGTCGCTTACGCCTGAAGAATGCACCAGAATACTTACAATGCTGGAAACCGGCCGGAGTCAGCGCGATACAGCCAGGACTGTCGGTGTGTCGCTGTCAACAGTACAAAGAGTTCTCCGACGTTACGAAGAAACTGGTTCTAACCTACGTAGACCAGGAACGGGCAGAACCAGGTGTACCACAGCACGAGAAGACCGATACTTGGTGAACACCATGCTTCGAAATCGCTTTCTCACAGGAACTGTACTCACAAATCAGTTTCGACGCCTCGGAGGAAGTAACCCAAGTGCATGGACAGTAAGACGTCGGCTTGCTGAATCTAACTTAAAACCCCTTAGACCTGCAAACGGCCCTAAACTGGAGCGTGGGCATCGTATTTCAAGACTAAGATATGCCCAGAGCCACGTAAATTGGAGTATTGAAGATTGGTCAAAAGTTATGTTCTCCGACGAATCAAAATTTATGCTCTACAAGCACGATGGAAGACACAGAGTGTATCGAAGACTAGGGGAAAGATTCAAGCAAGCATGCATCGAAGAAAAAGTAGCCTACAGTGGTGGGTCTGTACTTGTGTGGGCCGGAATTTCTTCTGAAAGTCGCACAGAGCTGGTGATCATAGAAAACGGCTCTTTAACTAGCGTAAGATATGTGGAAGAAATCCTCAATGATCACGTTGGTCCATTTATGGTCAATTTAGGTGAGGATGCTATATTTATGCATGACAATGCTCATACAGACCTACCGACCTCATACAGGTAGGATTGTGAATGACTACCTTCAAGAGATGAACATTACTCGTATGGAGTGGCCAGCGCGCAGCCCGGATATCAACCCGATCGAGCATGCTTGGGACGAGCTAGGCAGATGCGTAAAACAACGAAACACTCCCCCAATCACGCTTCGTGAGCTCAAAATTGCTCTCACAGAGGAATGGGAGAATATTCCCCAAAATCGTATAAGGAACTTGGTGTACAGCATGCCAAACCGCGTAAACGCAGTAATGGAAGCACGAGGAGGCAATACGAAGTATTAAAATTCAAGAAAATCGTAATAAAGTTCAAAAATTTCATGTTTCCTATTTTTGTTTTAAGAAGAGATCAGCAGTTTTTTTGTTTATGTAATTTTGTGTTAATAAAATGTATGGTGACTCATATTTTTTTTACTTTCATTTAAGGAGTATTACATTGTCTATTAAATACAATTTATTGCATTAACCTATCATTTTTAGTTTCCGAGATTTTTAACATTCTTTAAGTGACCCGGATTCATTGCTCTCGAGTGTAGTTGCGCTGCGCGGTTTTACCCGCGTGGTGATGGAATTTATTTTTTCCCCAGACTAACTCGACACCTATTGTAATATTTTAGACAATTCACACAATATCTTTATAAATTGTAACCTTTGTGTTATTGTGATGTATAAGCTATATCATTGTAAAGTTTCATTAATATCCTTTCTGTAGTTTTTACGCGAAAGAGTAACAAACATCCATCCATCCATACTTACAAACTTTCGCGTTTATAATATTAGTAGGATGGGCACTGATTAATCCCGAAACCTTTTCCTATTTACGCACTTGGACAACTGATTAAACCAAAGTAATTAATTACTTTTCAAGCGACTCCAAAAAAGGAAGTGGTTCTAAATTCGACAGTACTTTCTATTTAATTAAACAATTTATATACCGAAATGTAATCAAAATCGGTGTAGAAGTTCTTGCAACTCGTGAACAAAACCGTTTACTGTATTAGTTTCGGCCAGACTACAGTCTCTGGTGTTATCCAGCTATAAAAACACTTTCGTAAATAACTTCAGAATAGCTTTTAGACTAGTTTTGTATTAGCGTGGTTTGGGAATATCATATGATTGTAACCAACATTTTTATTAACAATGTAATTATTTTTAATTACCTAGACTATTTTGTCTAACACTGACGAGCACGTTTATAACCAACATTTTTATTTTATCAAAATTGTTAATTTTATCTTTCAGTCTCCAGTATTCGCTATATTGTATGTCTTTGGCTAAGACTGACGAGTAGCCCGACTTGCACCATCTGCTTACGAATGCATCATGCATTAGCAAGACACCGAATGGACCATATTACCTAAACCCCGAAGCTTCCGTTGGCAGCAAAATAGATACCTACGCGCAATCTATTTTGGAAGACGTGCGCAAACTATGTTTAAGGACATGGGGACTGGTACAAAAGACCCAGAGAGGTCGAAGTGCCCGTACCACCGTACGCCCGGCTCATGATAAACTATTTGGGAAAGGCGTTAGTCTTTCCAATCGTGTTACATTCTTCTGCATTGAAAATTATTACAGACGACTTTAATTAAAGTAAATGTATATAAGCTTTTTTTTTAATTATTTATATTTTAATCATTGAAGACGGATAAAGAAATACTTAGGTATTGTTTCCGTTAAATTTTTAAAGGGTTTATCCATAATTACCTTAAAGTATTCATGGAAAATCTGCAACTTACCTGAAAAATAAATTATATTATTATCTAAATTGCTTATTCTTGGAAAGAAAATTCATTAGGAATTACGAATTTGCAATTGCATCCTGTCTAATGCCACTTCAATAGAATAGCAGAGTTAGATAAAATACAAAATGATGCACAGCCAGGTTACGTCTTCATCTTAATCTTAGCAAGAAATATTTAACTACGGTATATGAAGGTTGTTCAGTGTAAACTGAACAACCATCTTAAGCCGTAGTTAGCCCATAAATGACCCACTACAGAGTCGGGCCTCCTCCAAATTCATGGCGGGAAATTTTCTGTGGCCCAAGGTATGTATCAAGTTTTCTTTTACTTGCGGCTAAGTGATCTGCTTCTTGAGTTTCTTTAGTTGCCTCTTACGGCACCCTTAGGGTGGTATGGTTTGGTGACACTTCGAATTCTAAGGCCGACACCACACCAAAAACTTATATTGGCACATGCATACTAATAAAACACGGCGTTAACTACCGTCTCTTCGAAAACGGGTTATTGCACAAAACGGTCGCCTTACCTATACAACATTTTACGAATGAACCATTACATACATGAACGAATTCTTAATATCATTTTGGTATACGAGTATGACACAACTCATAACTGTTTCAGAAGCACAATAATTTAACGTTGATCAGAGGGGAGGTTAACATACTTATGTAACGTTGACTAGCAGTTTGAAATAAGCAGGCTTTCATTTGTTTTAGTGGTAGTTTCAGCGTGAAGGTGTATGGACGCAAGGGCTGTGGGAGATCAAAAGAGATAAATAATAAATAAATAAATATAAATATCCTTGGACATTTCACACAACGCCATCTCGTCCCAAGTTAAGCAACTTAATGCTTGTGTTATGGTAACGAGATGGATGATAAACTACTTATATACTTTTTTTTTTGTAAATACATACATATTATAGATAGAAATGACACCCAGACTCCGAGCCAGTGCTTCTGGTTTAGACAAAGACACTGGCCGGACCCCGGAATCGAACCCGGGACCCGTTGATCCAAAGGCGGCACATCTGACCACTAGACCAAAGAGGCAGTCAAAGGGATTTAAGAAAGAGAAATTCTACATAAAATATGTGAATTTAGATATGACGACTGATAGGTGTGTATGGAGACCACCTAGCGTGGAACAGCGGCCGTAAGATGTTATTCGTAATTTTAAATATGACGATTTATAAGAGTTTTGTGATAAAACCTATGTAAACAATGGGTGAGTATGAGTATGAGTTTATTTTGTGTAAAGGCTATGTAGGAATTTATAATTATAAATTATAGGTAGGTACATAGTTAAAAATAGAAGACACGGAAGCTGGAACAGTAATCTATTCACCAACTATAAACGTAATTCTCGATAGAGTTTAGGTAAGTACATTTCTGAACCATCGTCTGTTCATGAAAATATATTACATATATGATAAACATACAGAAATTCGATAAATGTAGGCTATTTTTAAGGTTGTCAATCACTATTAGGTTAGTTATCTTCTTCTCTTTTTTGGTTGCTCTCCAATGTTGGAACATGCACCGCGCATAGGCCGTGGCGCTATTTACCATCTCTCCGAGTCCCGGAGTCCCGCGTACCCTGGCTAGCCCCAAACGGTCGGGTATCCATGAGGATTTCCAACGAAAAATATGCATGTGTTTGGTTAATTTAAATAAAGATTCAGAGAGATAGAGTTGCAGAGAGAGAGGCAAGTCATTTGTACACTGATCCGAAAAATGTTTTATTTGTTACTAATCTAATTATTATGTAGTATACTAAATATCAAATAAACGCAAGCTTTGTAAAATACTCGAATAAAAATTAGACAACATTTTATAGCCATCACCTAACATTGTTGATGACTTATTTCAAGTTACATAGCAAACTACTGAACCGGATTGATCAAATTTTTAAAGAAGCAATTTGCTTTAAATATTTTTCCAAATCGGTTTATACAGGTAACAACCTTCAACGGAGTTACTCGACCTCTTTTTTTAAATCGATTAAACCGATTTTACCGTAAATGTCATTAGACAACCCTAGTTGTATCAACGGAAAAGTTTACGTTGGAACGAGTAAAATCACTTGATAGACACATGGTAAACACGTGCGTGCAAATAAACGGTTTAATTTCAATCGTTTGGAATATATCACTTGTTTAAAACCCTACATGTCTGGTTTATTACCTCAAGAGAACGTTATAAGATTCGCTTTAAGTTTTATTACACGCGTGGTGACGGATTTAGAATACACAGTGTCACCACCACATTCCATCCTGAGGGTGTCGTAAGAGTTGACAAAAGGAAATGACAAGGCCGAAAGCGCAAATACATAAGAGCACCACCCCATTCTACACTGACAGTCGACAAAAGGAGATTTGAAGGCCAAAAGCCTAAATATATATTGTGATTACCCAGGCAATGACAAGGCCGAAATCCTAGGCGCAAGGGGAGATAAACTTGAAACGAAACTCCGTGCCAACCCTTCGTAGTAGTAGTAGTTCATTATACGGGTATAGCTAAAATCTGGGGAATAGGTTAGGAGGTTGCAGTTTTTGTGTTGCAGGAGGTTAGTAGGGTGGTATCTACTAATGTTGGACAATCGCCGTCGTGAGGGACCCTGTTCTGTCCCTTGGTAATCGGAAGAGCTTATCCTTGCATCGGGCGAGCCTTATATGATTGAGCGGTATAAAAACAATTAATATTTTGGAAGACCTAGGCTTAAGACTTATGGATCCACGACGTAGGCGTTCACGATGGGGCTTATCAGAAAGAAACTGTTTGTTAGATATAAATGTATTATATTATACAAAAAAAGCAAAAGGTGGACATCAAGAATATACGCTGATGTGTCTAAACGGTTGCATTTCAGCATAAAGCCGAACGTCCACCGCCAGCTAAAATAATTTAGTTTAGTTTAGCTTGCATAGTTGAGCCAGTTTTTCATACATGCACGTGGTTGTTCATGTTCATGAAAAACTGATGTTCGGCTTCATACTACAGTTTAAAGCTAAACTTAAAAGTAACTTTATTGGTATAAGTCTTTTACAGAGAAGAGCCGACAAGAAACTCAATAGTTGTTTTTTTAAAAGGTTATATTTTGGTTACATTATAGCAATATACAACATAGCGAGAGCAAGTTGGCCATATAGCCAAGGGTTTCCACAAAGGCCTGTCCTGTCGCTCTCATTCATCGGATTCCGGATTGCACCATGGAATCTGTTGGTCGAACTCAATACGGTAGATTTAATTTGACGTCACTGGGGCTGGCGGGGTCAGTAGAATTGGTACCGCTATTGATTGCACGTAGTGATGTATCGCTGAAGCGTGTCCCGCATATTGAGGGTGGGTTAGAAAACCTTTAGGGACTGAAAGAAATTCGACTGGCTTCCAATTTTACAATTAACATTGAACTTTTTGAGGGTTCAACTAATAATAAATAAATATATATCCTTGGATATTTCACACAACGCCTCTCGTCCCAAGCTAAGTAACTTAATGCTTGTGTTATGGTAACGAGATGGATGATAAACTACTTATATACATTTTTTTTTGTAAATACATACATATTATAGATAAAGAACACCCAGACCCGGAACAAATACTTGTAAGTCGTACAAATATTTCTTCCGTGCGGGGATCGAACCCGCCACATGCTGCGCAGCAGTCGATCGCTCTACCACTGCGCCAACCGTGTCTTCTAAAATACATACAGGGTATAATATTATGGCATCCGAAGTCCGAAGCATAGATATCAAAAGAACCAATTCCATGCTTATAATATTTTTCTATCATGATGTAAAAGCGAGTTATCAATGTTTTTCTAAGCCAGACTTTTATTATACAACATGGGTTCTACTGAAAATCAACCAACTACCGATCGTTATTAATACGATTTTTTAAAAGAATATCGCCACAATTGTATGTACGCACATAACTTCCGAACGACAGTATTGTTTGTATAAAAGAAATATATCTCCCTCCCCTTTTTCCCAATTACATTTGAGTCGGCACTGATCGAACCTGATTTAGCGAACTACCAGTAACATTTAATTGTTCCAATTCAGTTGAGCGCCTTTCGCAACCAAACGAAACTAGTTATATTATGTACACGGTTATTGTAATATGGCATTAAAATGGCATATTTGATTACATTATGTTACACAAAAAGAGAAAAGCCCCTGCGTTTTTTCCGCTAGGTCTGCTCGGTTGGTGCTGCGTTTCGACCTACGAAATTTTAACAAACATCACGTATTGAATCACTGACAATTCTCTTTAAATAGAGTCATTTTTCCCTCATCAGTGTATCCTGTGAATCAGCGAGTTAACATATTCCCTCTGACAGCCATCGTACTTCGCTCCCTCTTAGTATCAATATTATTAGTAGATTTCGAATTTCGAGAGATTAAACAAAAGATGGAGGGATTGCAGGAATGAGGAGTTGTGTGTGAAAGGTGTGAATGTAGGTATGACGGCTGATAGGTGTGTGTGGAGACTACCACCTAGTGTGGGACAGGGGCCGTAAGATGATAATGGTGTTTGTAAATATGACGATTTATAAGAGTTTTGTGATGAAACCTTCGTAAATAAAGTTCCTTTTGAGTTTGAGTTTGAAAATTACAACAAGACGAGGAGTCAACATTGACGTACTACGGTTTGTTTACGTCATAAACAAATGCTGCATCACGCACGTCCGTACGGGTGAACTATGTTTAACTTTAGACATTGCGATAGAAAAACACGACGTCCGACTTAACCACAGCAGAGAGAAATGAATTATTTATGTGGCAGTTCAAACGCATGGAAATACAGGAATAAAATTTGGTGAACCCGAAGGCCCTTTGGCGAACCGAAATTTACCCAACACTCGAAAATATTTATCACTAAAGCTCAAGTAAAATTGCCTTAGAATGGACTTATTATTATTTATTTACTATAGGATTACTAGATCGACTTTAATTAAACACGGTCGATATTTTACGGGCCCAACACAACACAAACAAAAGAGAAAGGATATGTCAGTAAAAAAACACGTTTAAACAACCGAGCATAGAACCTCAAACTTTTTTATGTAAAGCTGCGTAAGTTTAATTGCATTGAATTAGTTCTTTTTTGCGATTAGATGTCGCTGTCATAATTTTTAACGCGATGTACAAATTTATCTAATAAAATTATATATTTTTGACCAAGTCACGTCACTTTCAGAACTACAATCCTAATAGGATGATAACAGGCAGGACTAGAGAAGAATACTAGGCAGGCTTTCTTAGGCCTATTATTGCTCGTTCGCTGTAAAATCGGTCAACTAAACTAGTTCGGTCTTCTAAGTTTATTAGGTCATTTAGTTCAATAAGTCCCTAGAAGCGATGGCGCTACCGAGCGTGTTATAGGACTGTCATTAAAAAAAATACCCGGTTACTTATCTTGTAAATAAATTGTAATATAATTCTTTATTATTGCAATGATTTGTTACCGTAATTACCGATGCGTTTTTGTAAATGAAAATGTACAAGATTTATCATAAAGAAAATCAATATTATGTAGTTTAATTTCTTGAATATCTAAGACATTTTCATGTCAAGGTATAAGTCAGTAAAAATCAAATATTATAATCATGCATTCCGAACTTTCAATGTTTCCATTCCATGTATCTCTGCCTTCGATTCCATCCGAACTATTCCTGATTATTCAGACAGTCGCGTTCCGTGTTTGTCTTTGTAGTTTGTTCATATAGAACTAGAGCTACTCTCAGCGAACAAAAGGAACTAAATGAACGTATTATTCGGCGAAGAAGGCGGAAAACTGGGTTTCTAATATAAGTGGTTTACGTATTTAGTATTAAATAACGGTGTTACAAAAAATATATGATATAGATAAAGGTATTGTCCAAATAATGTGCTAATTAGTTACACGACAAAATGTACTTCACTCGATCAAAAAAAATCTCGAAAATCGGCAAATTTATAAGTCTTAATTGAGGTACTTATTAAAGAAATTTTCAATATGATACACATTTTTTATATGGATATATTTCTCTTTACGTACTCCAGAGGTCCTGCTAAATTTTGATTTCGTTTTATAATCCTTTAACTAATAAATACATATTTATGCCAATATTCGAACGTCGTCCAGCGGTTTGTCGACACACCGCGCCGCCCGCAGCTCCGCCAGTCGCAATCGGGCGCTTGCCAACGTCGGGTCTGTGTCAAAATTACTCCACTCTTACAAATACGTTTGCGCAACGTAAAATAAATAAAATTGGCCAATAAAAAACACAAAACCACGAAGAAATCAGTGTTATTATCTAAAAGGAATACGGAACTGTAAGAAAAGGTATGTAAATGATCTCTATATATAGTAAAATTATTTAAATTTACACCTTTTTCATAGTAAAATACTAGGTAAAGCAACTATACATATATCCAATAGTGGTTCAAATCATTTTTCACGAGCAAATTTATTCTCATTCATAAATAAGCAATTTGTAAAACATGTATTATTGGTTCTAAATTACTTGTTGACACAGACAAAATGTGACAGTATGACTAAAAGTGTAAAGTGTTTTTTTCTTTATTTTCATTTCATTATTATTTGACACATACTAAATACATAGAGAAAAATAAGTGCTTAGTTGCATTTTCTACATTTAACATTTTGTAAGATTATCTACTTATAGTTAGGGATACAATACAATTCGCGTTAAAAACCCACCATCAAAATAAATGCCACAGTGCTAATAATACAGCAAGTTCCTCACGTAGTTACGCTTATTATTTGGCGGACGGTTTGTTAAGATATCTACTAATTCAATTACTTCTGAAATTTTGGTATTCATATATCTTAAACTATCATTAAACAACAAATACTGAAAATGCCGATTTTTAATGTACTTCATTAGAAATCGGCATTTTCAATAATGTAGTTGTGACAAAAACCAAGAAAACATATTTTCTTTCACGGCTTTTTATTCTGGTCGCATGGTCCGAAACACAATTGGCCGGTTTTTATGTATGCTCCTTCGCATTTAAGTACTCTAATCTTGATTTTTCTATTGCAGATCTTATCTTTCTAATAGTTCCACTACAGAAAAAATATGCAGCAGGTCCTTCAGCTGAAATAGAATCAGCAATTCTTCTCGAAGGCTTTAAATGTTACATACCCATGCATGGTATGTTATATGAAAGAATGATTAGCGATGGAGATTGTACTACTTATTTCAAAGTAATTGAACTCGGCCTTATTTAAGTAAGTAAGTAAAAATCACATTATGCGATACGTGTGCAGCAAACTGACAATAATACAACAGACACAAAGTATCTTGTGCACTTTAGAAAAAATATAACATATCAAAAATCAAAGCGACACGATTGTTACAATTCAAAATAAACAAAATATTACATTTGAATTTGGAATCTTACATTTTTATATGATTCTTCATTGAGTTTTCTCATTTTGGCGCCTATACATTGTACAATATTTTGCGATATTAAAATGGAGTGGGGCAATAAAGAGATCCGAATTGCTGTGATTGCATTACACAAAGCAGTTATGGAGCCAAAACCAATTTTTAAAACTCCATACGCTTGGTATTAGTAAAATGTTTGTGTACCGATCGAAAAAGATCTGGCCGTCCACGTAGTGTTCGTGCAAAAAAGATTTCGAAGAAATCCTATCCGAAAGCAAGAGATGTTATCTCGGGAGATAAACAGCTAGCTAACCTAGAACCATGTCGCGTATTTTAAAAGATGACTTAGGACTTGCAGCCTATAAGAGACGTACTGGTCATTTCATAACTGATATTTAAAAAAAGAATAGGGTGGTAAAGTCGAAACAACTACTGAAGCGGTACGCAAAGGGAGGTGACAGAAAATGTTTGTCAACGGAAGAGTTTTTCTTTAAATTGAGCAACATTTTAACAAACTAAATGACCGTATTTTTGTTCAAAGCTCTAAGGAAACTTTTCAATTAGTCGACAGAGTGTAACGTGGACACTATCCGACTTCAGTGATGGTTTTGTGGGGTTATGAAGGAGTGATTGAGCCATCCATACTTTTGTGAAAAAAGGATCAAAACATCGGCACAAGTGTAACAAGATACCATTCTTGAGAAGGTAGTGAAGCCCCTTAACAACGCCATGTTCAATAACCAAGAATGGTCCTTCCAGCAAGACCCGGCGCCGGGTCTTAAAGATCGGTCTACGCAGTCTTGGTTGGAAACGAACGTTTCGAACTTCATCAGAGCTGAAGACTGGCCGTCGTCTAGTGCCGATCTTAATCCGCTGGATTATGATTTATGGTCAGTTTTAGAGAGGACGGCTTGCCCTAAACGCCATGATAATTTGGAGTCCCTAAAACAATCCGTACTATTGGCAGTGAAGAACTTTCCCATGGGAAGAGTGCGTACTTCTAGTGATAACTGGCCTCAACGTATAAAGGACTGTATGGCATTGCAGTTAATGGAGACCACTTCGAATAAGATTTTTATATTTATGTTTTATATTCATTTATTAAACTAACACACTTTACAAGTAATAAATGTTATATGCAATAGAAAAAAAATTATTTTCTTTGTTTCAATATTTATGGCAAGACTTTTACTTTACTTTACTTATTAACTATACCTAATCCTGTATAAAGCTGCAGAAAACTGGTGTTTTATCTTATACCTTGAACAATCAATTCTTGTTTATATACATATAATTTTAGTCTCATACAGTAGACCAGTGTCGATAACTTCTGATACAAATAAAAATTAAATTAGGATGAAACCCGTTCTAAAAGAAAGAGAATATAATAAAAAATATTGGAAAAATAAACTACGGACGATCTGAGGTCGGAAAGTAGGGGAGGGGCGGTTTTAAGGGTAAAAAACGGTTTATCTTGATTTCTGATAAATTTTGAGGGAATGTGAAAAAAGTGCAAATACAAAAGTTGTCGATCTTTTTATCACCTACAACTTTGTCGTTTATGTTTTTTTTCCATAGGACTTGTAGTTGTAGTAAAAACCGCCCCTCCCCCACTTCCCGACCTCAGATCACTCGTAAATTATTTTTCCAATAATTTTTGTTATATTCTCTTTCATTTAAAACGGGTTTCATCCTACACTTTTCTTTCACTTTTTACCATTTTCTCAAGCTTCTGCCCAGGTCTACAGTCGTACAGGTTTAGGGGTCGATAAAGCGATCTAGCTAGGCTTTCAAACCGAGTGAAGCTCGGTCAAACCAGGTATTATTTATTTATATTTATTTTCCCATACATAAATTATATTGTACGTAGTATTATCAAACACAAAATATAAATTTATCTTGTCAATTACTGAAGTTGACTTGAACAATAAACAGCTTTAGAAATACATACTCATAAAAATATCATTGACTATAATATTGTACTACTGTAATCTTGCTACTCTGTGACACTCCAACATAGACGCGGCAAGCGCCGCCGGCCGACCCAGCGCGGCCACACCAAACGATCGCTACGATCTTTTAGTGCGAGGGGCGCGGTGAAGCGCGGGGAAAAATATCTAGCTCCGCCCGATTGCTCAAGGACGTTGGCTTGGTCAGGCGCCTTAAAGAAAATTATTAGTTCGTTCTATTCTGTGTCAGGGATTCATACCTAATAGTTCATAGTTCGTTAACTACACTAGCCTACTCTCTATCCAGCCAACAGTATTATTTAAGTAGGTAAAAAAGTTATGGTTGGCGACGTAACATAGTTAACCTAAATCGTAATAGGACATGAGTTCGGTCGATATGATGATTCATACCGAGACAGTTATGGCCATATTAAGTTTATGTTTGGTAGGTTGTTGTGATAGCTTATTATGTATTTATTATTATTTATTTTGTTATTGCCTAAAGCGCAGTACTGGTAAGCCTCCCACACGGTGGACCGATGAACTTATTAAGGTCGCCGGAAAACGATGGATGCGGGCGGCCCAGGACCGGCCTTTGTGGAAATCTTTGGGGGAGGCCTATGTCCAGCTGTGGACGTCTTTTGGCTGAAATAATGATGATGATTTTGTTATTATTAATATTAATGTATAATCTATTTGTATCCGCGTTTTCGTGTAAAAAAATAAATATCCTTGGACATTTCACACAACGCCATCTCGTCCCAAGCTAAGCAACTTAATGCTTGTGTTATGGTAACGAGATGGATGATAAACTACTTATATACATTTTTTTTTTGTAAATACATACATATACATAATATAGATAGAAATGACACCCAGACCCCAAGCCAGTGCCTCTGGTTTAGACAAAGACACTTGCCCGACCCCGGAATCGAACCCGGGACCCGTTGATCCAAAGGCGGCACATCTAACCACTAGACCAACGAGGCAGTCATCAGTGTTCGTGTATCTTGCGACACGTTTTAATATATGGCCGAAACGCCGCAAGTAGGTATGTAATCCTAGTAAATTCACATGTATGTAACTACTATTACTAACCAGCCCATAAATAATCAAGCGCCGAGTATGGCCTCCTCCCATCACAGGGAGGGTAATTAGCCTACTGCGCCACGCTGGCCAGAAGGGTTGGCACAGGATTTCGTTTCAAGTTTTCCTTTTCATGCGGCCAGATTTTCGACCAACTATTCATTCCGACTTATTCCGCAATTAGTAAATAGTTAAATCTATACTAATATATAAAGCTGCAGAGTTTGTTTGTTTGTTTGTTTGAACGCGCTAATCTCAGGAACTATTGGTCCGATTTCAAAAAATCTTTCAGTGTTTGATAGTCCATTTATCGAGGAAGGTTGTGTGGTCCGGGTCCGTCGGTTCCCTAAAATATGGTTGAGCTGGGGGATGGCTGGCACATGCGTCATGCTCGTGATCGGGTGCCGCCAGTTGGGGCCGGTCATCCCTTAACTGCTATTGACATACCTACATAGCTTTATATTGATCTCCTGGACACTTCTGTTGTGCAATATGTTACATTGTCCTCACATCTTAGCTTACCATAAATAAACACGAAATCAATGTAACCCAATCAGATGCTTGTAACAGAAAATATGATAAAAAGAGTGTCCATGGAGTTTCTTGCCTGTTCTTCTCCATAGGATCTACTTTTTGGAACATGCAACTAGATTCCTAACTTCACTTTTGACTTTTCAAAAACACCAGTAAATAGGTTCAATTGAAATAAATGATTTGAGTTTTGAGTTTTTGAGTTTGGTTATAGGCTATATTTTATTTTCAAAAGAATTAGGGATCCGCATGAAAATTGCGATTTTGTAAACCAAGGTGTAAAATCGAAAACCTATTTATGCGTGCGCTGCAAAAACTATTGACAATAGAACAAAATGATGTACTACGGGTTTGTAGGTCTTATAAAGATCTACAAAAAGGTCCGCGAGAGCACTTATCTAACTATCATAGTATAACCGATTTAAGTGTTCATAAAAAATATGCACGGGTTCGAAGCCCACGCGGGCGAAGCCGCGCGCAAAAGCTAGTCGCATTATAAGTCTAAACAGCGCCATCTATATGCAAAAAACCTAACCAACTTAAATCAAGGCAGACGGGGACTGCGGTGAATAGCTACTGCAGTATAAAACACCTCAAAGAGTAGTGCACAAAGAGGTAATGCCAAATACGTGCAGGCGCTCGATAAGATGATTCATAGTCAAAGAGTACGCGGACACTTTGTCACATAGAAAGCGCGTGCCTTTCCTTTTTTATGGCGTTTTTCCCATAAAAACGTTCGCTTAGAGATTTATACTGACATTCTCATGCTTCGGTTATATATCTGCTCTTCTGAACATATTGCTGTACAGTATGCTCCAACACAATTTCGTATATTGAATGATAAATAAAACGTTTGAAGATCCATTCGTAATCATAAATTCAAGCCTACTAAAATAATAAACGTGAAAGAATGTGTTTGTTACCCTTTCACGCATACTTACATAATAACAAATAGGCTATAATTTATAAAGAATCTAACTATAACATATTTTTATATTTTCTCTAATGCCCAGGCGATGCCGGGGCGGGCCGCTAGTGTAAAATAGAGTGCCTATTTTATTATACTCGTCAGTAGTGGGGGTAGATCTGAAAGTTTGCTTAAAAACCCGCACTGTGAATCTGCATCGGCTTAAACATTGTATTAAAAATGGCAAAAACATTTTTATGAGTACGTAATATACGGGCAACAAAAACCCTACATCCATAACGAAATAATAAGCAACATAAAAATAAGCAAATATTATTCTTTGCTTTTTTTGCGTAATACTAGAGAATGGAACACTGAGAACGAAACAAATATAATGGTCTCCTTACTAAGCTTGTAAGGTAATAATAACGATTGCTAGTAGGTTGGTTTTTACTGGAATCCCTGTTTTGTATTTTAATAAAATTCAGATTCAGAAAAACTTCGGTCGCTCCCTCACTCTTTTTAACCTTTCAACCACAAAACTTCTACTATTCATGCCTCTCTGTGGGTTTTGGTACATCCTATATACATATAATAAGCGTTAATAATATAAATTACTTGGGACTACGTCCCATTTATGTTAAATTAATTAGAGTATGAATCTTCTCAAGCACTTGTGTCCATTATGCGAACGTTAGTATAATTTCTTGCCGACAATACCTCATGAACAAAGAGTAACGCTCTAGATTCGATCACAGTAAATATACGGGAAACAGTAGCTCCAGAGCAAGATACTTGTTAAGCATAAGGGATAGGCAAAAACAAATTAAAAAATGGCAAACCAGATCTACAATAGAGTTATAATAACACGCAAACACTACACTACACTACACACACACACACACACACACAGACATACACACACACATACTCAAACGCTCGCACGCCAATGCGCGTTTACGGACAGTTCAATTTCAATTTTACCTACAGAGTTTTGTGCCAGCTCTTTACTATAGATCAGCATTCCAAACGGTGGTAGTTACATACATGAACCATTTAAAAGGGTATTGTGAAACACTATTTTAAATAAAGTGATGGTTGAGTTTCAAATAGTACCTAATCACTCGCTCGGCTACTTGCAATCATGCTTGTCTAGGACTTAGCAAGTAATAGTTTTAATGTGAATTTGACCTACTGTTTAAACATTTTCTGTAGTCCAAATGCGGGAATAATGCCATGATGGATGAATACGGACAAAATTACATTTTGTTTCATATACGGACGTTGCCTCTGTGCCACGCTGGCAAGACGGGTTGGCACAGGGTTTTTATCAAGTTTTCCTTCTCTTGGGGCTAGGTGATCTGCCTCTTGCGTTCTTTTAGTCGCCTCTTACGACACCCTAAATATGGTATGGGTTGGTGACACTAAGTACTCTTAATACGTCACCAGATTAATATCATGGTAATTCATAAACTCGTTACACTTACGTACTAAGACCATAAATGGCACACTTATATGGAAGACAATGAGCCTTTAGAGATTATGTATCAAACTCAAAAATAACTTTAGTTACGTAGGTAGGTTTTATCACAACTCTTTTATATATCGTCAAATATAAAATTACCATTTTCATCTCTCGGCCCTCGTTCCACGCTAGCTTGTAGTCTCCATACACTCTTATCGGTCGTCACACACCTTTTTTATACACATTTCATAATTCTAACAATCCTCCATTTCTTTTTACCTTTGCGCCACATTCATGCTGAAACTACCACCGGTTCGGACCACTGCTCCACAGAGCCGGCAAGAAACTCTATAGTAGCTTTTTTTTTCAAATGCTATAATTTTTACAAAAACCACTAAACAGTACAGTGAGCGCAAGTTCACCAGATGAGAGTTTTCCTTATTCCAAGTTAGGCAGATAAATCTTAGTGTAGGAAAAAATATGTAAATATAAACTATGCAAGTGTCTTCCTCAATAGCAGGTTATCAATGAGGTAAAGGTTAAATACCTAACTTAAAAATACTCTTTAAGTATGATATTAAAAGGAATTTAGCGATTATTGGAATGGAAATTCAACACAGGATGTTCTGAAATCGCTACGAATAAATGTATTATTCGTATTATTTCAGAATAATACGAATAATACTTTTAACAGGTGGTACTGACAAAATTCCACGACTTTAAACGGAAAAGAAATTAAAAGGATTTCCCTAACTTCTATATACCGCTGACCCATACGTGATAGCGTGATATTGTTTTAGGACAAAATGTAAATACAAATTCTATTCGTCGTTCCAGCCAATGATTGACCCACTACTGAGTCGGGCCTCCTCCAAATTCATGGAGGGAAATTAGCCTACTGTGCCACGCTGGCAAGACGGGTTGGCACAGGGTTTGTATCAAGTTTTTCTTCTCTTGGAGCTAGGTGATTAGCCTCTTGCGTTCCCTTAGTCGCCTCTTACGACACCCTCGGGATGGTATGGGTTGGTGACACTGCGTATTCTAAATCCTTCAGTTCTATTCTACAAATACACAATGTCATCAACCCTTACCATCCTGAGTTTCGTGAGAATCCACTAAAGGAACGCAAGATACAGACAAACCATCCGCAAGAGCGGGAAAACTTGATACAAATCTTGTGCCAACCCGACTGGCCAGCGTGGCACAGTAGGCAAATTTCCCTCCATGAATTTGGAGAATGCACGACACATTAGTGGGTCATTTATAGGCTGAAATGATGATGATGACTTATTTGCCATGCACGAGTACATTACTAAAACAAAGCAAAGTAAAATTGCTTTAGGAATGTACTCGTGCAATATGTACTTTAATCGGACTTCATCTTCTTAACATCCTGTATAATGGGAGGGTTTCAAGAGATAGGGGGTTTGTTTATCTTGGCTCCGGGAAACCAGGCGCCATCGAGCCAATTTGTTTACGAAATAAAAGCGCCCCAATTCCATACCTGTCATTATCATCGAGACACGAGAAAGATGTAGAGGATATTGCTTTTTATGTTCGTAGGATATTGGCAAACACACTTGAGGCAACTCGTTTTGGCCAATGTTAAATAAATATTGATGGTATTTTTATAGCGTACTATAATAGTTATTTTCAGGATTAGTATCTCCAGTCTCTAGCTGAATCTTATCTACCTAGTTTTATAAAAGATCCTAGTGAATCATAATCATTGCAGCCCACAAAAGACCCGCTGCTGATGAAAGGAAATCAGTATATCGATCCAGCAGGTAAGACGGATTGAAACAGGTTTCGTATAGCTTTTTGGCATTTTTTTATTTAGTTTTTTTTCTTTAAAAAACTTGAAACCATTCGTCTACTGCACTAGGTATAAACCTGTATCGCGGGGGTAGTTAACAAACACGTAATTAACGAATACAAATGACACCCAGACTACAGAAAGTAGGTGCCTCTGGTTTACACAAAGACACTAGCCCGACCCTGGAATCGAACCTAAGATGCACAGGCTGCACATCTAACCCCTTTTTTTTTTTTTGTTTTTTTTTTTTTTTTTTTGGTGCCCGGTGTAAAAATCCTTTATGGACTATCCCCGTCGATCCCATGTGGGGCGAGGGCTTCCCCGCGCCCTGCCCCGAGATCCGTAGCCGTCATTACGGCCTACGTCCCGGCGGTTGCACATCTAACCCCTAGACCAACAAGATAGCCTTGGTAGTTATTTTCCTCTTTTGTTTATTTATTAAGAAAACCAACAGCGTATCTAAAATAAATAACAAGGAACAAATATAAAGGCCAGCTACAGGGTTCCCTTTATGTATAAATGTTGAGTTACTAAAGCTTATAATTCACCCGCCCCAGCTTCGCACGGGTGCAATGATTATCCTCTAAATTTATCAGTGTTTCTCTACAATATTATGAATGTATTATACTTAAAAACTTTCCTCTTGAATCACTATCTATTAAAAAAAAACCGCTGAAAATCCGTTGTGTAGTTTTGATTTAAGCATACATAGGGCGGACAGTGTAGCGGACGGGTAGTGATCACCGAATACTGCGGGGTCGACTAGTTTTCAACCTGAAGCTGGAGCGGAGACGGATGGTTGACACTACGCGCTCAGCAAATGACTGTCATTATATCGCTGCCCAGAGAGAGTATTTTGAGGAGAAATTGGCAGAAAAACTAAATGCAACTGAGTCGTGGCATGCGGACGCGATTAACAATCAACTGGTGGACTCTATAAATGAGATCATAAGACAGATAAGACCAAAGTCAAAACCGAATTCTAATCCGCTGTCGCAGAAGATTAAACTGCTAACAGATGAACGTAGGAAAATAAAGGAAACGACAGATCAAAAAGACCTTTCCACAATCAACAAACGTATCAGACACCTTATTCGACAGCAGTTGCGACAGAGGAAGAACAAACTCATTTTGGAAACGATCGAAAAGTATAGAGGGCCGAAAGTTTTCAGAAAACAGTTGAAGCGGGGTAGCCAGCAAATTCATAAGTTGTGTACAGAAGATAACTTGGTTACAACTAACCGTGAAGACGTAATGAAGGTTGTGGAAAAATACTACTCCAATTTATACAGTTCCCGCACACCAGGGCCAGATTCGCGGCGTAGGGATCCCAGGGCGCCATTGGTCAGGCACAGAACTGAGGACTTGCCTGAGATAAGTCTGTACGAAATCAAGCATGCCCTCAAGCTCATGAAACCAGCAAAATCGCCAGGCAAGGACAGGATAACGTACGAATACCTGAAGTACGGAGGAAAACCTGTATTAACGCAACTCAAATTGCTTTTCAATACGGTGTTGTTTGAGGGTGAGGTACCAGATACATGGAAGAATGCGGTTGTGATACTTCTACATAAAAAAGGGGATATAACGAAACTTGAAAACTACCGACCAATTTCTCTACTAAGCCATGTGTATAAGCTTTTCACCAAAGTGATCACCCTACGCTTGACCAATAGACTAGATTCTGCCCAGCCAGTGGAGCAAGCAGGCTTTCGACGTGGCTTTTCGACTATTGATCATATTCACACTGTCAGGCAAGTTGTAGAGAAGTGCACTGAATATAATCGACCTTTGGTAGTAGCCTTTATAGACTACGAAAAGGCGTTTGATACCGTGGAACACTGGGCCGTTATACAATCTCTGCAAAGATGCCAGGTTGACACGAGATATGTGGAAGCGATCAAAGCAGTCTACCAAAGTGCAACGCTGCAAGTGAAACTCCACCAGCTCACTGAGCCCATTCCGGTCGAGAGAGGAGTGAGGCAAGGCGACACTATTTCGCCAAAACTATTTACCTCATGTTTGGAAGACATCTTTAAGCTTCTTGACTGGTCAAACAGAGGTATTAACATCAATGGTGAGCGCCTAACTCATCTCCGATTTGCGGATGACATAATCATTTTTGCGGAAAACCTGCAGGACTTATCAGCTATGATCGGAGAGCTTTATGATGCATCAGTGATTGTTGGGCTAAAGATGAACACATCGAAGACGAAAATAATGTGCAACAGCTCCAATATAGATCACATTACTGTGCATGGGCGTGCGATAGAAAGAGTTGAGGAATATGTCTACTTGGGACAAACCTTGAACCTTGCCAAATTCGGACAAAATAGCGAGATTGAGCGCCGTATCCGCTTAGGCTGGGGTGCTTTTGGCAAACTGTCCGAAGTGTTCAAGAGCACAAGCATTCCCATTAACCTCAAACGTCGGACCTTTGAACAATGCGTCCTACCAGTCTTGGTCTACGGAGCCGAGTCATGGACGCTGACAAAGCAGGTGATGCACAAGCTCCAAGTCACCCAAAGAGCCATGGAACGGGCTATGTTAGGTATCTCTCTACGTGATCGAATCAGGAACACAGAGATCCGGAAGAGAACGAAATTAGTCGACATAGCCCATGTGATCGCTAGCAGAAAGTGGAAGTGGGCAGGCCATATATGCCGTAGACAAGACAACAGGTGGGGAAATCGGGTGCTTGAGTGGAGGCCTAGAGTAGGGCATAGAAATGTGGGCAGGCAACCGATGCGCTGGACCGACGACCTTGTTGGAGTGGCCGGAAAGGATTGGATGCGAAAGGCGCAAAACCGAGAAGAATGGCGTGCATTGGAAGAGACTTACACTCAGCATTGGGTGGTGAAGGGTTGAAAAAAGAAGGGCGGACAGACGACAGCGACTTTGTTTTATAATATGTAGTGACAGTGAAGAGATAGTGATAGTGATGAAGAAGTGATAGTGATAGTAGCTGTACCCTGCGCGCGTTGCTACGCCACTAACTAAAATAAGTTTGAAGGAAAGACATTACACTAATTATCCCGAATGTCACCAAAAAAAGAGCTTTCCTTTTCATCCCGCTAGGTGATCTTCCTCTTGCGTTCCATTAGTCGCCTCTTACGACACCCTAAGGATGGTATGGCACGGTGACATTGTGTCTGATTAATAATTTTTTTTAAATTATAGTAATATTGTACATATTTGTACAATACTGCACTATAGTTCTTTCGCGTTAAGAATGCAGCGAGTATTAAACTGTAAACCTTCAACTACTACTCAGCCCATAAATCACCCACTGCTGAGTCGGGCCGCCTCCAACTACATGGAGGGTGATTAGCCTACTGTGCCACGCTGGCCAGACGAGTTGGCACAGGGTTTGTTTTTATAAACGTAACCCCTGCAGTAGTATAACCTGCGTCGCGGGGGCAGTTTACAAACATGAAATTCACGAACACAAATGACACCCAGACTCAGAGCAAGTGCCTCTGGTTTACACAAAGACACTTGCCCGGCCCCGGAATCGAACCCGGGACCCCTGTGATCCAAAAGCGGCACATCCAACCTCTAGACCAACGAGGCAGTCAAGTTTTCCTTCTCTTGGGACGAGGTGGTCTGCCTCTTACGTTCCATTAGTCGTCACTTACGACAGCCTCAGAATGATATGGGGTGGTGACACTATATATTCTAAATCCGTCACCGGATAACCTTCAACTGGTCACTGTGAACTTGAATTTCTAATTATGAACGATTTGATTGGTTACGGGGCGTGGCTACGCCAGTGGACAACGGTGATTCACTGTATTCTAAACGCAAACGAAGTATAAGTATATTTGTTTAATGCAAATATAATGGAGATTTGTTTCGAGGCCTTGACACCGCGCTTTGGCAACATTCCATGAGTTTAATTGGGCTTACAAAATAATACAGTGCAACCAAATCTTTTAGTTTCCCAAATTATTTGGTAAATGTATTATTCCTTGCAAGCCATAAATTACCCATTACTGAATTTGACTGCCTCGTTGGTCTAGTGGTTAGATGTGCCGTCTTTGGATCAACGGATCCCGGGTTCGATTCCGGGGTCGGGCAAGTGTCTTTGTCTAAACCAGAGGCACTGGCTCGGAGTCTGGGTGTCATTTCTATCTATAATATGTAAGTATTTACAAAAAAAAAATGTATATAAGTAGTTTATCATTCATCTCGTTACCATAACACAAGCATTAAGTTGCTTAGCTTGGGACGAGATGGCGTTGTGTGAAATGTCCAAGGATATTTATTTATTAACTTGTGGCCCGCCCCGGCTTCGCCCGTGCAAAGCGGGGGTTGGTTATACATATAAACCTTCCTCTTGAATCACTCTATCTATTAAAAAAAACCGTATCAAAATCCGTTGCGTAGTTTTAAAGATTTAAGCATACATAGGGACGGACAGACGACAACGACTTTGTTTTATACTATGTAGTGATAGTGATTCCTGGAGGGAAATCATACCGTCCCACGCTGGCAAGTCGGGTTGAGGGTCTATAACAAGTTTTCCAGCTCTTACGGCGAGTTTATCTGTCTCTTGCGTTCGTTTCGTACCCTCTTACAACACACTCGGGATGATATTGGCTGACGATATTGTGTATACTAAATCCACCATTACCATTATATACTATGCCCGTATGGTGACGGATTTAGAATATATAGTGTCACCACATGAGGGCGTCGTAAAAACCGACCAAAGGATGGCCGATAACCTAGCTGCAAGAGAAGGAAAACTTGATATGGAAACCCTTTTTTTTTGTCGCTGGGGAAATGCTTTATGCATACCACCGCCCTCCGGGGGAGAGGTCTGTGATTATGTGGGACTCCGACAAGGGTCGTCTACCCAAGAGTCGTCTACCCACTAAAACCCCAGCGGTATACCCTCACACGGCGCGCTTGGGGTGCTACAAGTTCGCGTAAACGCATTTTACTGTGACGCCCCGGCGTGGTGCCCGCAACGGGCAGGCGACTGTCAGAGAGGGCGTCCCGGTACACTGGGACGCCCTCAGTCATCGAGGCTTTCGTCGGTGGCGGTTCCCCCGACCCACCACCGGCCTCTCAGGCGAGGGCAGAAGGGGTTCGCATCGTCACGACCCTCGGACCACCCCTGTCTCCGTCCGTGGCGCAGGTCAGCTGGAGCTCCCTCCTTTGCGACCCGCCCCGCAGCCCCCTTCTGCGACATAATGGCCTCGCAGAAGGAGGCCCGTCAGCCCACCAACGTCAGGGCGTTGGTGCACCGCAGCGGTCCAGGACTCGCAGGGCAACTCTGAGGACAGAGGAGTCCCTGGAGCCCCAGTCCACTGCGGCGCTGGGTGCCGCTCTTCGTCTCACCTCTCCCCGTGGGCCCGCCCGGCATGGGAGGCCCTGGCTGGTATGGCCCCACGGATCATTGAGGCACTCAAGCCTCTTCACCACGACAAGGTGACAGCACAGTCGAGGGGGATATGGAAACCCTGTGCTAACCCGTCTGGCCAGTAGCACACTAGGTTTATTACCCTCCATGTAATTGGAGGAGGCCCGACTCAGCAGTGGGACATGTATGGGCTGAGTAGTAGTAGTATACTATGGCCAAATGATCAGCGGGACTGTTTTATTTCGACTATTTTTGACTATTTAGGAACCAATTGTACTCGTAAAATAATAAATTCTTGTTCGTCATAATTAAACTCCTGTTTTGCTGAAGCATCATTTCGGCAGAACGGCGCACCTGTGAGACTTCGTTTAATATTTCCACCTGAAGTGATCTCAAAAGACAAATGAGAAAAATAACTTGGGACTCTTTTATATTAATAAAATTGGTAAGGAAGTAATTTGCACAGCTAGCTCACTTATCAGAGCAATGATTTTTCTATCATGATATTTAAAAAACATGACAGAAAGAGCCATTGCGATTTTAAACGATTTTAGAAATAAACTATATTGAAAGAAAATACATTAAATCGGCAAATGCACATAGGCATTAAGTATTAAAAAGTAAAGTCCGTGTGGTGACGGATTTAAAATACACAATGTCACCAACCCACACTATCCTGAGGGTGTCGTAAGAGGCGACTAAACGAGCGTAAGAGGCAGATCACTTAGCCGTATAAGAAGAAAAACATGATACAAACCCTGTGGGTAATTAGCCTACTGTGCCACACTGGCCAGACGGGTTGGCACGCTAACACCTACTCGCCGGTATATTTTAGTTTTGTAATCGGTAATGTCATCTGTCAAACTGTCGTAACATCTTGGTATTAAAACAGTTGTACAAAGTCTTCACTTCAGAGGCAATTTCAGGCTTAATTTAAAAAAGAACAATATAGAAGATATCTATGATCTATCATACATAATGTAAGCATATTATATATCAAACTGGAGAACGAGCATTATGTAAAGAGGATAACGAAGGCAAAAGCGTCGGGGAGTCACAGTGGAATGCGTTTACGCGAACCTGTGGCGCCCCAAGCGTGTCGTGTGAGGTTATACCGCAGGGGTTTTAGTGGGTAGACGAATAGCTTCCGGAGTCTCACATATTCGCCGACCACGCCCCTAAGGGGCGGCGGTATGCATAAAGCATTTCCCACGAAACAAATAAAAAAAGGAAGGCAAAACCTTAGGAAAAGGTTTATGAGTATTTCAATAGTTGAAATTAAACACTTTTTAACGGATTTATCGCGTGTATATTACATTATTTAATTCCCGATGTTTCGGTGGTACCTACTTGCCAACAATACACCTGCCTGGGATCCAGTCATTAAATTGATCAAATCTCAAGCAAAATACTCATCTGCAAGACCTCTGGACACCGTGAGCGATTTCTGCGTGCACATGGAACGTTATCAATAAAACAAAATTATAGGCGGTAGATTTTAACTGTTTCTTTGTACTTTTGAAGACAACTGTCATCTAGTCTCTCCCGCGACCACGACTGCTGCAAAGCATTCGAAACGTCGGGAATTAAATAATGTAATATACACGCGATAAATCCGTTAAAAAGTGTTTAATTTCAATGTGCAATAATCGCGAAAACCTAAGAAATCATTATTTCAATAGTGTCGATATTATATTCAGATGGCTATAGGATTTTTGTTACATCCTGTAGATGCGTGGTGGTCATTTTTGGTAGGAATAATAAAAATTAAGATCCAATGAAGCACTTTTGATAAATTTATTTAATAGTTAATTGAATTAACCGAAAAAATAAGCACTTGGGATTGATGACAATATCCAGTAAACGCCATCCTTTGAAACAAATCTAAGAACAAACTTGTACAACTCAAGAAAATACGCTGTTCGAAAACAGTGAGTGTTTCAAACTTTGATGTTAGTTTAAAGTTAGGTTTCTCCACAGTACAAAGTTACTGCGTTAAATTTTGATTGAAAATTCAGTATCGAACAAGGGCATCTGACAAACGAAATTTAAAAATACTAGACCTGTCGAAATTGGGCCAAAATTAATTTTAATTATTTTATAAATAAAATTCTCGTGTTACGGTGTTTGTAATTAAACTCCGAAATGGCTCGACCGATTTTCGTGAAATTTTATGTGCATATCGGTTAGTTCTGCGAATCGGAAAACATCTATTGTTCATCCACCTAAATGTTAAGCTGGCGCTCTTTAGGGGAGGCCTATGTCCAGCAGTGGACTAATGTGGGCTGATGATGATGATGAAATGTTAAGGTAGCCTTAATATTTTTTTTAGTTTTAAGACAAAAAAATGTTTTAGTTAGTTTTTATGATATTATAGGATGATAGATTAGTTTTATTCTCAATTTTTCAAAACAAAAGATGTTGGTGTGTGCAAACAATTGGTTGTACGTGTTATGTTTTTTTATTGATTCAATGTATTTCTATGCAGATATAAAAAAAAACTCTTTATAAATTATAAGTGTGGGAAATTGGAAACTCCACCCTGTACCCTCAAACGACACGCTTGGGCCGCCACAGGTTCGCGTGACGCCCCAACGTGATGCCCGCTACTCGGGCAAGCGTCTCTTAGACATTGAAGCTTTCGTCGGTGGCGGGTCCCCAGACCCACCACCCGCCTCTAATGCGAGGGCAGTCACGTCCCTCTCCCCCACGGTCTCCGTCCGTGGCGCGGGTCAGCCGGCGCTCCCTCCTTTGCGACCCGTCCCGCCGCCCCCTTCTGCGACATAACGGCCTCGCAGAAGGAAGCCACGTCAGCCCTCTGGTTAGCGACCACCCACGTTGACCGCCAACGATCATAAAGGCACACAAGCCCCCTCACCACGGCAAGGTAGCAGCCCAGTCGAGGGGATCACTATTACAATCCTACATTATACCTGGTGTAGGAAACCGTCCTTATCTCCCTCATACTCAAACAATAGATATAAAAACATCAATCACGAGTCGGGTCTCCTTCAGTAATATCGAAAGTAATTAGGCTACTGTTGACTCTACTGAAATAGCAAGTTTGCGGCCCAATGGTCCGCCGTATTGCTTTTCGCGATCTCTTCCCGCCAAAAATAACAGTTTATCAAATTCTGTTATTGATTCGGTTACCGGTTTTGGTGAAATAAATGCACAGATCAACACCAAGATTGGAAAAGTACCAACGATTTCTGTTTATTTACTCAAGAGACACTTATGATTGAGAAATCACTCACTGGCATCAACGGAATCTTCCGACGTACACTTTTCCATCGTCTTTTTCGGAAACACACAGCAGAACATTCTACTGAACTGACGATTCGACCGGTTGACCGGCTGAGCCTCACTGATGAGTGCAATCAAATTAACAAACAATCAATATGTCATTAAAATGCAAGACATCGCCTCCAATGACGACAAACTTTATTGTTGCGTTTCCAATCTCATTGGGATCGGGTACCAGTCTATTTTGACTTGGCTAATTTCCAGTATTTACACGGAGTGATGCCACCTGACCGACTTGATTTTGGGGCTACACGAGAATTAGTTAGATAAGACCAGCTGTTATTCAGCAGCTATTATTCTAGCTACGCCAGACGTTGTGTATCTGCCATAGATGTTCGAATAATAGCTGCGACAGACGGTTTACGTGCCCTCCGAATTATGGAAGACAGATGATTATACGTCGACCTTCCGTACTGTATCATAGAGAACTGCAATGAGATTTTAAATTGCATAATGCCAATTAATTAGGTTGTTTGTAATGTCATCTTTGTCAAGCTATAGACGGGTATATGAGATCTAGAGTGGAGACCGCGAATCAGTAAGCGTAGTGACGACTCCGCGCTAGATGCATCGACGGTCTGCGAAAGGCAAAAAAAAAACATAAGTAGGGGTAGAATGTACCCTTCGAAGGAGGGCTGGTTCCGTGCTATGTGTCCGCCTCTTGCGCCACGCGCAATGGTGAACCTGAGCCATCCCTGGATGTGGATAGCCTAGCAATGAATTTTACCCCCGCAAAAATGGAATAGGAACTGGATAAATCTAACCAAGCACAGGGAATTATTGTGCTCATTAGGGTATTCAACAGTGGACTAATATGCAACTTAGTTATTAATGCCATTAGGAAATTTCTGGCAGTTAGACTTACGACGAGGATTTATTAGAAGTTTAAAACTAAATGAGGCTTATAAGGCGGCTGAAAGTTACTCACCGTGTAAACGCGAGAGCTATGCTCGGAGTTACGCTGCGTGATGGAATCAGAAAGGAGAAAATCTACAGAGGAACCAGGGCGACCGACATCGATGGATTGCCCAGCATAATTGAGCGGACAGGCTACATAGCCTGAAAAATGGATGGCTGGTGGGGCAAAACAGTCTCGGATAAGTCGTCGCGTGTGGGAAAGCGAAGTGGACGGACGACCTAGTAAAGCTCGCTGGAAGTTGGACGCGGTCGGCACGAGATCGTAAGTTGTGGAGATCTATGCGGGGAGACCTACGTTCAGATGTGAACTAGTAAAAGTCTATGGCGCCGTCCTATTGCCATCGATCGCGCGATGATGCGTCCGTCCGACAAAAAATGACCGTGTGACCGTGCGATCAAACATACTGATTTCTACTGAATGTCCTATTGAAGGTCGTGCGATCATGCGATGCGACCAAATTGTTTAATCGCATCGTATTGATCGGACGACCGTGTGATCAAATACTCTGATATCTCTACTAAATGTCATTATGGTTCGATTCCATGGATTCGTAAGATGATATTTGAAGAGAACTTAATTAATAAAATGCGTCCTCGTCCCATTGTTTGGAATAAATGGAGTGAAGACTATAAAAACAGGCTTAAAAATTACAAAGAGTGGGCTATTATTGCAATGAATTTTAATAAAATAAGAAGATTAAGTGAAAACATTTTAAAAAAACTTACATTATTATTATTGATTGATAAAACTTACAATATTATTTTTAATCATCGTACGACCGTAATAGGACAAATGTTTTTTCATCGCGCGATCGGTTTCATCGCACGATAAAATCGCATCGCGACATCGCACGAGCGATGGCAATAGGAAGGCGCCTGTGGCTGATAGATACAAAGATATAATACAAAGAAATACGTACATTTACTCTCTAAATTGATATTACCCAACAAGCATTATGAAATTCCGTTCCAACAAAAAAAGGAGGTAAAATCAGGTTATTTTCCGTGCAAACCATAAATTATCCCTGATGACGGCTGGCGAATTCGGAAGTTGCGTAAAATTGCCCCTTCATTTCATAATCTGTAAACAAATAAGCTGTATACTTGGAAACTTTTCCGTTGGAATGTTTATGATTCGGATTTTGGAGGGAGAAGGAACTCACATAGCGGATAACCACTCAGACTGTGGAAGGACATCCCCACCACCTTACAGAATACCGCAGCCCGAATATCATCACCACGAAACTGTGCGGTGTTCTGTGATGGAAAGTACCTCACTTTTCATGAGCTGTAATTCTGTACCCAATTATTTTGTGAATAATTAATAATTATACTTATTTGATACCCAAAAAGGAGTTTACCGCCAAAGCTTCCGTGAATTAATTTCCTTGTGTTCACAGTGCTAAACCACAGCTCTTATCAAAACTGTCACACGACCAAAATGGTTTCTGATCTCAGGTAAAAGGGTCCCTGATTCAATCGGGGTTTCATCTAGCTAGAAGATTACAAATCCAATCAAGCCGCAGCACATAGTGTACTAGCTTTTGCGCGCGGCTTCGCCCGCGTGGGATTCGAACCCGTGAATATTTTTTTTTATGAACATAAAATCGGTTATTGTGACTAAACTATGATAGTTAGATATGTGGTTTGTAGATCTTTATAAGACCTACAAACCCGTAGTACATCATTTTGTTCTATTGTCAATAGTTTTTGCAGCGCACGCATAAATAGGTTTTCGATTTTACACCTTGGTTTATAAAATCGCAATTTTCATACGGATCCCTAATTTTTTTTAAAATAAAATATAGCCTATAACCTTCCTCGATAAATGGACTATCTAACACTGAAAGATTTTTTGAAATCGGACCAGTAGTTCCTGAGTTTAGCGCGTTCAAACAAACAAACTCTGCAGCTTTATATATTAGTATAGATTAGTATAGATTGGTCTTTAGAAACTTAAGATGTAGGTTCTATTTACAAATCTATCAATTATTGGTTTATTTGCATAGCCAAAATAGGTCTGATAATGCCGGTAACTGACCTAACTTAATTCTAGCTATATACGCGTTAATGTTAGTCATTTTAAAGTAATTTAAATCTTAACTAGTGTTTTAAAGAGTTCGTTTGTTAGGGCTCCCAGGAGATACTGAGATTCAAATACGCATGTTTGAAAAATCATGGATATGCAACACAGAGACTATATAGAATAGGAAAAAATGCTCAGAAGAGTGTTTAGACCGATTTTGATGACTGGATAACATGTTTTTTCCTCTTATAAATTAATTTGATCTTCATATAATACTCTTGGAAGGCACCATAATACATGGTGTGTTTATTTATCCAAAATCTTCGATTAGCTTCGTTCGGCTTGAATGTTGGTCATTGACGCTTATTTGTTTGTTGTTGTACGATGGGGCTTATTAGGCGGCCGGAATCACTCAACGTGCGATGGAGAGAGCTCGTAATTACTTTGCGTGATAGAATCAGATATTAGGAAATTCATAGAAGAACCAGAGCAACCGATATACATATTTAGAAGCATTGCACAGTTGCAATGGGCAGGCCACGTAGCCCGAGGAACGGATGGCCGTAACGTATGGGTCTGCGAAGCGTGGGAAGACCCCCGACTTACGGCGGACGGGGTTCTGCACAAGAAAGTACGTTGTGGAGATCTATGGGGGAGGCCTTTGTTCAGCAGTTGCCTTCTGTGATTATTAGGCACACGCTCATTTGAAATACTTAACCGTATATAGGCTATTATAATGGGGGATTTTAACGCTGTGGTAGGGCAAGGGGCAGAAGGAGGCGAAGTTGGAAAATATGGGCTAGGAAAAAGGAATGGAAGAGGGGAAAGGCTAGTACAATTTTGTAAAGAAAACAACTTAGTAATTACAAATACTCTTTTCGAACAACCGAAGAGACGTTTATATACGTGGAAAATGCCCGGAGATATAGGAAGGTATCAAATTGATTACATAATAGTAAAGAACAAACACAGAAAACAGGTCACATCATGCAAGACTCTACCAGGAGCCGATATTAATACCGATCACAACCTCTTAACATGCAAAATAGACATTAAAATACAAAAGCATAACCACAGAAAGACAAAACCAAAGAAAATTGATCTCAGTAAACTTAAGGAACCAAAAAGCAATTACCGTGTGCAATATAGCAATAAGTTAGATAGTAAATTTAGGGAATTAAATGAAGGTAATAATAAATTATTAGGAAATCATAGTGTAGAAGAAAGATGGAATATAATTAGAGACATACTAAAAACAAGTGCTGAAGAGTGCATAGAAAAGGAAAAGATAACACCGAAGAAGAAATGGCTCAATAAAGAGATAATCGACCTAATGTTAGAGAGGAGAAAAGTTAGGAATAAGACTGACGAAGACAGTATAAGAGAATATAAAAGATTAACGAACAGAATTACTCTCAAATGCAGAGAATGCAAAAATAAGGAAATAGAGAAAGACTGTGAAACTATAGAGTTCTTTATGCAGAAAGGGAGAATGGATGAAGCCTACAATATTATAAGAAATCTATATAAAAAGAAGAAAAGTAAGAGCACAGCGATATTGGATGAGATGGGAAATATGATTATAGATAATAATGAGATAGTTGAAAGGTGGAAACGTTACATAGAAGATTTATATAAAGGCGATGGTTTGTTGGCGAACGATATAGAAATAATAGATCAAGTTGAGAAAGACGAACTGGGCCCTACCATTCTTAGAGAAGAGTTTGACAGTGCCATTAAAAGTATACCAAATGGAAAGGCAGCAGGAAATGACCAAATCTACATAGAGATGTTAAAATACAATGATAGCGAAATATTGATGACCGAGCTATATCAATTAATTCAGAACATGTATTTAACGGGACAAGTCCCCAATGATTTTAAAGTGAGCAAAACTGTAACTCTACCGAAAAAAATTAAACACACTTAAATGTGAAGAACATAGAACTATAAGTTTAATGTCACATGCCTCTAAAATACTTCTTAAAATTATTCAAAATAGAATCCGACAAAAAGCGGAATGCTTCGTAGCAGATGAACAATATGGTTTTCAGAGGAACAAAGGTACGAGGGAAGCAATATTAGCATTAAAATTAATTACCGGCAGAAGAATGGATTTGGGCCTAGACACTCACATAGCTTTCATAGACCTAGAGAAAGCGTTTGATAGGGTAGACTGGAAATTAATGATGGAAGCTCTCAAGCATGCTGGATTGGATTACAGAGACAGAAAGGTTATCCTAGAATTATACAAAGAACAACAGACGATCATAGAAATTGGCGAACATCAAGGAAGAGCAGAAATAAGAAAAGGAGTAAGACAGGGTTGTCCACTCTCACCGCTAATATTTAACATTTTTATAGAATGCGCTATTAATAAGATTAAAATCAAGTCAGAGGGAGGTGTCAAAATTAACGGCGAAAAGATACACTTCATAAGATTCGCGGATGATATAGCAGCTTTAGCAGAAAGTAGAGACCAATTACAAAAACTTTTGGAGTCCATGAACAAAATTTTCAGAGAATTCAGCCTAAAAATAAACGAAACAAAAACAAAAATTTTAGTAACATCCAAAAATACACGCTTACACACACCAATTATTCTAAATTCCAAACCAATCCAACAAGTAGACAATTTTAAATATTTAGGCAGCTCCATAACACATGAAGGCAGATGTACGGCAGATATAATTACTCGAATAGCAATAGCAAAAGCAGCATTTAACAACAAAAAACACTTATTCGGCTCTAAAATAGCAAAGAACATAAGAAAACGCTTAATTAAAACGTACATCTGGAGCATAGCACTGTACGGATCAGAGACGTGGACAATGACACAAAGAGACAGAGAAAGATTGGAAGCATTTGAAATGTGGTGCTGGAGGAGGATGGAAAGAATAAGCTGGATGGAAAAACTAACAAACCAAGAAGTATTAGAAAGAGTAGAAGAAAGGAGAAGCCTGTTGACCTGCATAGACAACAGAAGAGGAAAGATGATTGGGCATTTGATACGACACGACACACTTATGACAACTATCATAGAAGGGAAGGTAGAAGGGAAGAGAGGACGAGGAAGACCTAGGAGAAGCTTTTTCGATCAAATTAAGGAAAAAGTGAATGTCGGTTCGTATCAAATGGTCAAGGAGCTAGCAGAAGATCGAGATGCTTGGAAGAAACTCCACCGACAAGAGCATGGCTCTTAAATTTAAGAAGATATAGGCTATAGGGGGGGCGATTTTAGAAATTGAATAAGCATAAGCTTTCGCTTGCGGTTACATATGCGCTTTAACGTTAGAATATATTGGTGACGACATATAATTCGTTTGCGTAAAGAATCCAGTAAGCAAAGGTGTATTTATAGGGGAACCGCTGCAATAAGTATGCCTTTAAATGGTCACTGTGAACGAGACTTTCCAATTTGGAACTATTTGATTGGTTGACAGCCATGCCCCGGGCTGTGATGACGGAGCATAATGGCCCACTGCATTCTTAATACGAACGAGGTATAGCTACATTCTAAAGTCACACGGACAGAAACACCATCATTACGAAAATACATTGGCAATACTGTACATCCAATTTGTATTGTAGTCCTATTCAACTTGTTGAATTTCAAATAACAAAAGCTGTCATAACTCCAACATTTCCAATTCAGAAACTTTGAAAAGATACGATACCGCACAAAGGCCGAAGCCTTTACCGAAGTAAGTACACGTTTATCAAAACGGGTTTATGGAGAAATAATGAATCGATTTTCAGTACTGATAGGGTACAGCGTATTTAGATTTAATCATCATCATCGTTATTTCAGCCAAAAGACGTCCACTGCTGGACATAGGCCTCCCCCAAGGATTTCCACAAAGGCCCGCACTGAGCCGACCGCATCCATCCTTTGCCGTCGATGGCTTAACCTGTGTGGGATGTCTAACAGCAGTGCGCTTTCCGGAACGCGGTCGCCACTCGAGGACTTTTCTGCTCCATCGGGCGTCAGTCCTACGAGCTATGTGTCCTACCCATTGCCACTTAAGTGTGGCATTTAGATTTAAGTTTACTTCGGTTCAATGATCTTTATTCTCATTAAGACACTAGTCACTTACATGAGAACATTAAAAATAATTGTCTGGAGTCCGTAGATGGTTAAATATATATATATATATATATATATTATGTAGGAGCTGTTCTATAGATAAATTTGGTAGGAATATTCTTTTCACCGAGTAGAGGTCCGCTAAGAACGGATTTTACGAAATTCCAAAAAAAGGCGGTGTTTAATTATTTGGCAAAACAACGTTTGTGGGATCAGCTAGTTTAATATATTTGAACTCTTAACTCCGTGCTGTTACGGATTTAGATTACATAATACCACCAAACCCATACCATACTGAGAGTGTCGTAAGAGGCGACTAAATGAACTTTAAAGGCATACAACATAGCCACAAGAAAAGGAAATCTTGATACAAACCGTGGCAAAATTGGCTAATGCCCTTGGATATGAATTTGGAGAAGACCTGATTCAGTAGTCATTTATCAGGGAAATAAATTATTTCAGCCGAAATACAAGAATTAAAATATTATCGATTTAGAATGCATAATGTCACCACCCCATTCCATAGTGAGGGTGTCGTAAGAGCCGACAAAAGGAAATGACAAGGCCAAACCGCTAGAGAAGGAAAACTTGAAGCGAAACCAACCCGTCTGGCCAGCGTGGCACAGTAGGCTAATTACCATCCCTGTGATGGGAAGAGGCTCAACTCAGCAGTGGGTCATTTATGGGTTAAGTAGTAGTAGTATGTCACAACAAGCAACTTGGCCATTACAGATATATAATTATGTTTTTAAGATTGCCAAACTTAAGTGGCAGTGGGCAGGGCACACAGCGCGCAGGACCGACGCCCGATGGGGCAGAAAAGTTCTCGAGTGACGACCGCGTTCCGGAAAGCGCAGTGCTGGTAGGCCTCACAAACGGTGGACCGATGACCTGGTTAAGGTCACCGGAAAAATATGGATGCGGGCGGCCCATGACCGGCGTTTGTGGAAATCCTTGGGGGAGGCCTATGTCCGGCAGTGTACGTCATTTGGCTGAAATGATGATGATGCTGATGAATTATGTTCTAAGATAGTAACCACAATCAAGAACACTTCATGTACAGGGTGTGACAAGATCCTATAGGCATCACTCAGAAGTACTTAATAGTCTACCGAAATATGCTTTTGAAGGTGTGAAACCGTAGTTTCACAGAGCGGCAGTTTAGGAAGTTAATTACTATAATTAGAGAAAGTAAAACATAGAGTACATCATATATAAAAGATAAGCAGAATGAGACAAGTAAGTAGAATTATACATTGACAGATATTTAAATAAAAAGGGTATAACATATAACAGCCAGACATTATTAAATTTATAAAAAGTTTCTATTCGCAACAGAAGGGAAGACCACGGAGTTTCTAGTCGTCTCTTCTCCGTGGAGTGGCATTTTGAATCGGTGGGAAATTACTAATTTGACTATTTAAAAGCACTTTTACGAGTTTATTCCTTTTTTTTATTTTAGAAACCTTTTTTTTATATGTGTGTTGGAAAATGTATACACTGCCTACCGTGATTATATACCACAACACTTGTTATCTGTGTTCCTTAATGTCTCTTGAGTGTTATGCATTTATTTATCTAGTTACACATGACGAAAATTTTAACAGATGCAGCTTACTTTTTTCCTGCAATTTTGCACACTAGTATCTATATATTTTTCGTTATCGCTCTAGGTATTTTTGTAACTTAATTATGTGTGTAACATTTCATAACTTCATTGAAGTCCTTAAAACGCCAGATTCTCATTCTATTATCTCACTCATATATGTATAATTAAATATATACAGCGTGAACCAAAAATAGCACGACACAGTGACCCTGGAAGTAGACTAGCCCTAGGTCTATTCCACAAAAAAAATGGCTGAAGAAATTATCCTGGATTTCGAGATATTACAATTTATCAAAATACACGAATTTTTCGTTCTATGTAACAAAATCGTCATACATATAGACATAATGTTAATTTGTTATTATGACTTTTTTGTTTAAATGTTTTTTTTTATATTTATTGTAATCTATATTTATTTGTGGAATAGACCTAGGTCTAGCCGACTTCCAGTATCGCTGTGGTGGTTTTTTTTGGGACACCCTGTATCACAATTAATGTTTATCGGTATGTCCTTTAGAGAATCGTAAACTATGCATGCTGATCTTCCGCCAAATCCAAAAGCAAAAAAAAAATGTGTGTATCTAATGTCTTATCTTTAAATTTATTTGCACAGGATACAGCTAGTTTTTTATATATCTTAATTTCAGCCTAAAAATATCCACTTCTAGGGATAGGATAGATATCCTAGCTCCCCCAAGGATTTCCACGATAATTGAATAGAAAAAAAATGGGCAAATCTATGTTGTTATATTTTGCCACATCCTGTATACTTGCGTATTATCTACAAGTACAATTTACATTCTTTATTCGTGAGATACTGTTATGTATATAATGATTACAAATGTACCAGGTTGACTTAGTTTCATAGTAAATATCGCATTTATGTCTGAACCAGTGGCGTAGCTAGGTAACCAAGGGCCCTGGGGCAAATTAAAAAATGGGGCCCCACTGCTATGTAAACTGATTAGGTCTTATCAAATAAAATTATGAAATATACAAATACTTTAAAAATGCTAGTAAGCTACATAGGCTCTTTTTGTGCACAGCAGGGCAGGTAATATAAAAATATTAAACAGTAACAACATAAATTACAATTAATGCTTGGTGTAGGTTTGGCTAATAACATCGGGTACGACTGGGTGCTCCGCGGCCGGCTTCCCCCCGGGCTGGGCGTAATCTGTTACGCCGACGACACTCTCGTTACAGCCCGGGGCGGGACCTTCGGGGAGGCGGCAGCCCTGGCCACCTCAGGTACCGCGGAGGTGGTCAGGAGGATCGAGGCGCTGGGGCTTCGGGTGGCCCTTAACAAGTCTGAGGCCCTGCTCTTCCATGGGTCTCGACGCGGCCCACCCGCCGGCGCCTCGATATCGGTTGTGAGTACTGTGGTCGGTCGGATCCGGGCCCACATGAAATATCTGGGCTGGTACTCGACGGAAGGTGGTGCTTCGACGAGCACTTTCGCCAACTCGCGCCAAGGCTCGTTGGCTCGACTCTACGCCGGGGTGGTCCGGTCGATGGCGCTCTACGGCACCCCCGTGTGGGCGGAGTCCGTGACCGCCCATAATAGGACCCGTCTGTGGCGTCCGCAGAGAGTCGTGGCGGTCAGGGCCATACGCGGCTACCGCACGGTAGGTGTCGAGGCCGCGTGCGCATTGGCCGGAACCCCCCCGTGGGATTTGGAGGCGGAAGTGCTCGCCGAGGTTTATCGGCGGGTGTCGACGGCGCGGGCGGGGGGCTCCAATCCCCCGCCGAGCGCGATCACTGCGTGGCGAGATGACGCCCGCCACACCACCTTCACACGGTGGAAGGCTCGGCTGGAGGCGCCTCGGGCTGGTCTGCGGACCGTAGGGGCGCTCCAGCCGATATTGGAAGAATGGGCGGTGCGGCAGCACGGAGTCCTCATCTTCCGACTCGTGCAGGTGTTGTCGGGGCACGGTTGCTTCGGCAAATATCTGCACGATGTCGCAAGAAGAGAGCCGACTCCGGGCTGTCACCACTGCGACTGCAGCGAGGACTCGGCGCAGCACACGCTCGAGTCGTGCCCGGCCTGGGCTGAGCAGCGCCGGGAACTCGCTGCAGTCATTGGAATGGACCTGTCGCTGCCGGCCGTTACGCGAGTGATGGTGCGCGGGGACAGGGCCTGGACCGCGGTCGCTGCCTTCTGCGAGGACGTCATTTCGCAGAAGGAGGTGGCGGAGAGGGCCCGCGAGGATTCACTCCTTTCGGACCCGATTCGCCGCCGGCGCGCGGGACGGCGCGGGCGGGTTGTTTTAGTGGGTGAGGGCCCCACACTACCCCGTAGTCTCCCCGGACGCGGGATGTGCGGTCAGGCATTTTTTCCCGCCAACCCAAAAGAAAAAAAAAAGGTGGCTAATAAAACGAACCTTGAAAGAAGATTCAAGGGTTTATTATATAAAGGTTGTGCCTACCAACCAAGTTTTCGCTAAAGTATCAATGACTTCGTTTAAATCCATGCTTGATGCGGTTTTGTTTTCAATTGCTATTAGCGATAAATGTCGGAGTCGAGTTTGGCCCATATTATTTCTTCAATATTTTTTTATTATTTTTAATTTGCTAAATGACTTTTCAGCTTCTGCAGAGGTGACAGGAATTGTAAAGAATAATAAAATTGCTGTATCACTCAATTTTTGCTCATTATTTCCTTACATAATTGGTGAACAGTACATGCTTGAGTTAGTTGAGGTAAAACTAGGTGGCAAATATTAATAAATTGAAGTGAAACACTAGGGCCTATTATATCTGAATATTTTCTTTGGAATTCGACACACTTTTGCAATAAAGTTGCTTCATAAACATGTAATAAAAATGATGGTGTTAGAAAATCGAATAAATGACAGACTGCAATGCAGTCATGACCATAAAATGTATATCTAATTGAGACATTACTGTGTCTATTACATTATTAAAAATCTCAATTTTAAATCATTTCAATCAATTCATCAAAATATTTTTTTAACTTTTCTTTGCTTTTTTTCTTGAAAATGTATCAATACCTTATTTTTTTGCAGTTTCAATGGCTTTGCACTTGAATAATACGAAATCATTTCAATAAATTAGCAACTTTGCTTTGGGCTCTGCTAAAACTTTACTTGCCTCGTCGAAATTGATGTCGCAATTTGTAAAGTTTTGGATTTTTCAACCAACACTGCAGTTACCACATTATTTGAGTCACTATCAATATAAATATTTTGGCCATGTGTATTTGCAGAAGGTTGACTAAAAACCTTGGCAATTTTTGGCAATTTTTATTTACTATCTTCTTTCTCTCTTTCTTGGCGTTGTTTGCGTTTAACTACACTACTGGGTTTCTTCTTTATAACAATAATTTTAATTTACTAATTTATTTAAACAACGACGTTTTGACGACGTTAAAAGTAAAATAAAAGGTAATGATGACAATGATACGCTACAAGTGAGGAAACTCCGGAAAAGAATTATCACCGTTAGTGTTACCACATTTATCGGTGGAGACCATGACCGATCTCCTGCCTGCGGGAATTAACGTATCAACTGCAGGGGACCTGCATTTTTTCACGAGATTTCGGGTTATACAATGAGTTATAGCTAAAATCTATAGATTTGACACGATTTATGGACCTAATGGACATCAATATGAGTGATAAAATCTAATAAATTTAAACCATTATATTGACCAGTACAAAAAGTTTATTGACATTAGCTTACTTACTCCGTTCCTGATACACAGTGCCGGATTAAGCAAACGAGGGGCCCGTAGCCAATTCTTTCAAAGAGCCCTTGATCTGCTATGGGTGATAGTGGTAAAAATACAATTCAATACTCAATCCGTTTATTTGCTATCTATAAGTTACAATTTTTGGGTAATTAATACATACCACATCTTAATAAGTTTCACTCAAAAAAATACGCTCAGGCAGAGATGAGTGGGTTTAAATATGCGGGGCCCCCTTTCGCGCGGGGCCCGTTGCAATTGCTACTCTTGCTACGTGGTTAATCCGGCACTGCTGATACAGCATTAATTTTTAAACCGTTCTCGAAAAATATCTTAACTCGAATTAACAATAAAACGCACGTCGATGAATAATAAAACGCACATATCACTATCCGTCAAATTGACAACACTGCCAACCTACAGAAATTTAAGGGAATTTAGGGGAATCCCTTGGCATAACTTTTGAATTTCTGTCAACTGAGTTGTCATGATTAAAGTGGGGCTGCAACCTGTCATATTTATTTTGAAAATTCGATCGAGATTTCTGATAAGGATTCGAGGGCCCCCTGAGCTTGAGGGCCCCGGGGCACTGCCCCGCCTAGCCCCTTGGTAGCTACGCCACTGGTCTGAACCATAGAGTCCAATTTCCTGGTCAGACTAAAGCGCTCTTTTCTTGCTATAAACAACCCCGGCTCCCTTCTTATTATTAAAATAATTTAGCAAAGGTATCGCGCCAAAAATGTAGCCTTGAAAAGTCTTTGTTTACATGAAACTCCAAAAGCATGCATTTTATTTTAACCTGCACTTTCAGGGTCTGGGGGTCGATGCCTCTGTCTGCCATTCCACCAGCATCCGCAACATGGCATCCTATTGGCACCAAACACACCACCTATAGTTTACCTCACTACTAATATACTTTCTCAAGTCTCAACTGCATTAAGTCGAAGTCTAACTCCATCACCAATAAATTAAAATACCGAACAGTAACATAATAAATGTGATCACTTGGAAATTCCAATCAACTCTTTACTCAACACCGTTTTTGTTCGACGAAAACTTTTCATAAGAAAGTTATCGCAATTCTTAGTATTATTCCAAGCCGATGTTACGCAAACAATAAAATTTGGAATGAATCCCGAGCTGCAATATGTTCGTATTTAAAAGTTTTGTGATTTATTACAAAATACATTGCATGTTCACTTTACAATACGCTATAACGTAGTATTTGGTTTAGTCCGGAGCAGTGCACGTGCTCTCCGAATCGCGGCCAACGCTAAACTGCGGTAATGAATGAAAGGTTTTCCCAGTTTCAGTGGCCTGAAAAAAAAACAACTAAACCCTTATATTTACTGGGGTCGGAAAGGATACGAAGACGTTGAATGCGCAGATAGTCCGCACTGAAGTGTTTTGGTACATTTATAAAAGCAATGTAGCCGAGTTGATATCTATATCATATTCTAGTGATAGCTCAGACGTTTGTAGCATATCGACGACGGCATGAAAGAAAATCAATGGTTACATCGAGAGACACATTTGAAGGCAAATATTGTAGCGAATGCAACATTTCAGCAACATTTCAGTGTATTATGTTATTTTTACTTGTTTAATTTGTACAAATAAATATTTTATTATTATTATTATAAATGAGTAATGATTTCTTAGGTTTTCGCTATTATTAATCTATCTATCTATATATATATATATATATATATAGAACAGCTGCTCTATAGATATATTGACTCATCACGATATATTATATCGTGTCGTGTGGTTCCCATAGGACCTAGAGACTTTTGGTAGGAATATTCTTTTAACCGAGTAGAGGTCAGCTAAGAACAGATTTTACGAAATTCCAAAATAAGGGGGTTGCGGCGGCTCATTTATTTGGAAAAACAACGTTTGCGGGATCAGCTAGTAATGTAATATACACGCGATAAATCCGTTAAAAAGTGTTTCATTTCAACGAGTAATAAGAGTTTAATAACTATAGCTAGGTTGACTGACACCGTTTCAATGTTATGATGATTTCGGTCTGGTTTACAAACTCAAACTCAAAAGGAACTTTATTTACGTAGGTTTCATCACAAAACATCAAGTTTTGTGATGAAACCTACGTAAATAAAGTACGTAAACTACGTAAATAAATCCATAAACACCATTATCATCTTACGGCCCCTGTCCCACACTAGGTGGTAGTCTCCACATACACCTATCAGTCGTCATACCTACATTCACACCTTTCACACACAACTCCTCATTCCTGCAATCCCTCCATCTCCCCCGATCGCTCACAATCCCTGTGTTCACTCACATTCATGCCAAAACTACCACCGGTTCGGAAGGCTGCTCTACAGAGAAGAGCCGGCAAGAAAATCTGTAGTTGCTTTTTTAAAATTATTGGTCTTGTTTACAAAAAGCACTAAACAGCATAGTGAGAGCAAGTTCGCAAGATGAGAGAAACACGCTACACGTTTACGCAATGAATGACGGATAGACCTTGACAGACTACTTACATCTTTCATACTACCCCTGAGTATCAGGCCATAGAAGACGCACTGCTATGTCGAGCCTGCTCCAATTTTATACAGGGTAACTAGCCACGCTGGCCAGCAGGGTTGATACAGGGTTTCGTATCGACTTGTCCTTAGCTATCTTGTCATTTCCTAAGGTCGGCTCTTACGATACCTTCGCAAAGGGATGGGGTAATGACACTGTATATTCTAAGACTGTCCGTGTCCAATTACTAGAGTACGTTTTTATGTCTATGCAAAATGCTCTCGTAAATTTCCCCAGAAGGATTTGTTCTGTATATTTGGTGGTTCCATTTGTATTTCTTGGAGAGATTACTTCTTATTTGTGCTTATATTTTATTCAGTTTGAACGCATCCTGCCGTACTTGGTGGCATTAGATAAAAGACAGATTAAAGTGGTTGAGCGATCGACTGCTGCGCAACATGTAGCGGGTTCGATCCCCGCACGGAAGAAATATTTGTACGACCTACAAGTATTTGTTCCGGATCTGGGTGTTTTCTATCTATAATATGTATGTATTTACAAAAAAAAATGTATTTAAGTAGTTTATAAACCATCTCGTTACCATAATACAAGTATTAAGTTGCTTAGCTTGGGACGAGATGGCGTTGTGTGAAATGTCCAAGGATATTTATTTATTTATTTACTTAACAAAGTGTCACCATTTTATTCGATCCCGAGTGTGGTTATAGGCGACAAGGCAGAAAACCTAGCCTCAAGATACTGAATACTTGTCTGGTGTTGAGGGAAATTAGCCTTCGGTACCACGCTGGCAAGACGAGTTGGCACAGGGTCCTCGGGATAACGCCCGAGGGCTGACGGCTCTTCTTCTGCGAGGCCGTTATGTCGCAGAAGGGGGCTGCGGGGCGGGTCGCAAAGGAGGGAGCTCCGGCTGACCCGCGCCGCGGTCGGAGACAGGGGTGGAGGGGGGGCGCGACGATACAAACCCCTTCTGCCCTCGCCTAAGAGGCCGTTGGGTGGTCGGGAGACCCGCCACCGATAAAAGCCTCGTTGACTGAGAGGGCGTCCCAGTTGCCCGGGATACCCTCTCTGACAGTCGCTTGCCGGTTGCTGGCACCACGCTGGGGCGTCACAGTAGATTGCGTTTACGCGAACTTGTGGCGCCCCAAGCGCGTCGTGTGAGGGTATACCGCTGGGGTTTTAGTGGGTAGACGACTCTTGGGTAGACGACCCTAAAAAAAAGGGTTTGTATCATGTTTTTCTTTTCTTTGTGACTTGGTGATCTGCCTCTTGCATTCCTCTAGTCGCCTTTTACGATACCCTCAGGACAGTATGGGTTGGTGACATTTTGTATTCTAAATCCTTCACAACACAGAAGTGTCCGTGTAAATACTGCTGGTAGTTAGCCAAGTCATGGCAGAATTCAGTCGCAGAGATTTCAGTAGTATGTTTCCATACTACTGAAATTGGGACAGTGCAAAAACCTTAAGAAAAATGAAATATGGACACGTCTTTTGTAAAAGTCTTTCCAAAAAGGATCAATATCAATTTACTCTACATTTTTATCGAACAGAATACAATTTATGATCCCTAAAATGAAGATTAATACGTTTAATCTAGGAAGGGTCGGCTCCGATACATTTTGTAAATTAGAACCCAATTAATGACTTTTACTTAATTGGATTGGATCCCACCTTCGCAAGAACCATTAAATATTTAATTAATGTTTAGCCACTTATGACACAGTCAGAGTGGGATGAGGCATGGCGTTATTGTCAGTTCGACTACTACATACTCAGGCCAAACATGATTAACTGCTTATGCGGGCCTGCTCCAATGACAGCCTACTGTGTCACGCTGGCCAGACGAGTTGGCACAGGGTTTAAGTGGGCCTGCGGGCGATTGACCTGGGAAAGTCCGTCGCCTGCGCAAAACAGGCCCCGCGGGAGGAAAGCGCGCCGCGATTTGCGCGCGCCCCCTAGTGTTGGCATAGGAGAGTGCAATGCAGCCGAATTGACCATCTCTAAGCGACTCCGGGCCACATACCCCGGCCAGTCTCCAACTGCCAGGTATCCATGAGGATCTCCGACGTAAAATAAAAGGGTTTCGTATCAAGTTTTCCTTCTCTTACAGCTTCGACCTTGTGAATTCCTTCAGTCTGGTCTTACGACACCCTCAGGATGAAATGGGGTGGTAGCACTATGTTTTCTAAAACCGTCTCCACACGGAGAGGTCAGATGGTCACTATTTTAAATCCGATCGGATGAGACTTCTAAAGTACATGTAGCGTGAACAAACTCGAAACAATTGGTAAAAGTTAAAATTACTTACATTTTGTCGTAGGAATTTCCTAATTTGTAAACCAAGTAGAGCTTTACTTGGTTTTGGAGTTATCATATTACTTCTATTAAGTTACACGCGGGCTAAATTCCGAGTATCGGAGTTAATGCTAAATTCTATTCACAAATCTCAATTAAGTTATAACAAGATTGCAAGACAAGACAAGACTGCCTCGTGGGTCTAAGGGTTAGATGTGCCGCCTTTGGATCAACGGGTCCCGGGTTCGATTCCTGGGTCGGGCAAGTGTCTTTGTCTAAACCAGACGACTTGCTCCGAGTCTGGGTGTCATTGGTGCTCGTGAATTTCATGTTTGTAAACTGCCCCCGCGGCACAGGTATACCAAGGGTGACGTTTTCAGAGCAAGGGTTACGTTTTTTAAAACGAAAAAAAAACGGAAGAGAATATTATATTACACACTCACTCTATCTACGAGTATTTAAAAAAACTGCTTAAACTTGTAACTTTAACTGTATTAATGAATTAATTAATTAATACAATGAACACTTATAAATAGCCAACATTGTTTTTATAAGTTACTAGCTGACCCGGCAGACGTTGTCCTGCATGATATTCGTTTACCGACTGCAGCGCAATATTTCGAGATGATATGTGAATCTAAACTATCCTCGGTGCCACCCAAACGCATACAAAAAAAATCATTCAAATCGATCCAGCCGTTTAGGAGGAGTTCACACGTACAGTAGAATTATTTATAAAGATATTATCTATGTACTAGCTGTAAGAGCCCCGCGCATTAGGCGGCCAGGCCGCGCGACAGCCTGGCCGCATAATGCGCGGTGTCCCTTAGGTTATCCATAGTAATCTATACTAATAACGCGCTAATCTCCGGAACTACGACGTTCCGATTTCAAAAAATCTTTCAGTGTTGGATGGTCCATTTATCGAGGAATTATAGGCTATATCTTTCTTCGAAAAAAAAAATTCTTCGCCACGCGGAAAAATAAATATTAAGGTGGATGCTCCAGGGTAGCCCGCGAAATTCAAATTTTCTTACGTTTTTTGCAATTTTCAGGGCAGTGCTGGGTTATATGATGATGTACATTTGATTCGCGGCTGTAAGACGTATGTAGTTACAGAGTTATAATCATCAATCTCATATATACAACCCTCCAAGCTCTTAAAGGTGCAAGAATGACTTTGACCTTGTAAAAGTTTTTCTTGCACCTTTATGAGCTTGGAGGGTTGTATTGATGATTTTGATGATTATAATTCTATAACTACATAAGTCTTACAGCCGCGAATAACATTTTAATCAACATACAACCTAACACTGACCTGCAAATTGCAAAAAACGTAAGAAAACTTGAATTTCGCGGGCTACCCTGGAGCATCCACCTTAATCACTATGACATACGACACTCACAGCACACACCCATACTCCAGGGTTGACATTGTGTATTCAGGCGCCGTCCTATTGCCATCGCTCGCGCGATGTCGCAATCAATAATAATATTGTAAGTTTTATTAATAAAATATTTTCACTTATTCTTCTTATTTTATTCAAATTCATTGCAATAATAGCCCACTCTTTGTAATTTTAAACCTGTTTTTATAGTCTTCACTCCATTTATTCCAAACAATGGGATGAGCACGCATTTTATTAATTAAGTTCTCTTCAAATATCATCTTACGAATCCATGGAATCGAACCACATGACATTTAGTAGACATCAGAATATTTGAACACACGGTCGTCCGATCATTACGATGCGTTTAGACAATTTGGTCGCATTGCATGATCGCACGACTTTCAATAGGACATTCAGTAGAAATCAGTATGTTTGATCGCACGGTCACACGATCATTTTTTGTCGGACGGACGCATGATCGCGCGAGCGATGGCAATAGGACGGCGCCTAAATGCATGACCACATAGATAATAAATAATTTAGCTGTGACAAAAAATATATTTCTTCATCCGTGTACTTTTCTAAAGTGATAACTGCAATGTGTTTGCTTCACGTATTGTAATTTATAAATGTTCTGCAAACTTCGCTAGCGCAATGCAGGGTACTTGGTTAATGTAGCATTTCTATGCGCTATTTCTGAATACCATTCTATCTCATTTTTAGTAAAGCATGAAGCATTTAGGTCGCTACAGTGTTAGTTTGGAAGCATTGGTCTACTCCTGGCTAAACCGATGATCTCCGTTCAATATCCGGTGAGGTTAGATGCAAGTTTCAATATCTTTTGACTTGGCGTACATTGATATACAGGGTGTCCCAAAAATAGCCTTCCACAGCGACACTGGAGGTAGATTAGCCCTAGGTCTATACCACACAAAAAAAAGTGGCTGAAGAAAAGTCTCATAGGTTTCGAGATTTTTGAAATTTTCGGATTATTTGAAAATTACCCGATGTAGGCACAGGGTGTCACAAAAATAGCACGCTACAGCAACACTGGAAGTAGGCTAGCCCTAGATATATTCCACAAAAAAAAATGTCTAAAGAAAAGTCTCATGGATTTCGGGAAGTTTATTTCGAATTACAAGTTTTTTTTAAATTACTTGTTTTTGTGGCAACCTGTACATAGAGCCCTGCAAATCGAAGAGGCAGGAAATGGCACGATGTCATCATCATCAGCCTATTTCAGTCCACTGCTGGACGTAGGCCTCCCCCATGTCTCGCCACTGAACCCGGTCTTCGGTTCTATGTATCCAGTTGCTGCCGGCTGCCCGTCGCAGATCGTCGCTCCATCTAGCAGGGGGGCGTCCCACCCTACGTTTGCCAGTACGTGGTCTCCACTGTAGTACCTGTTTGCCCCATCGGCCGTCAGTTCTACGACAGATGTGGCCAGCCCATTGCCACTTCAGCTTGCTAATCCTATGGGCTATGTCGATGACACGCGTTCTCGCTCGGATGACTTCATTACGAATTCTATCTCGTAGCGAGACACCGAGCATAGCCCGCTCCATAGCTCGCTGAGCGACTTTTAGCTGATGGACTAGCCGCACCGTCAGTGTCTACGTTTCAGCACCGTAGGTTAGTACGGGTAGCACGCACTGATTGAAGACTTTTGTCTTCAGACTCTGCGGTATCGGCACGATGTGAACCCTTTTTATGAATACCCGACAAAATGAGTGGTCTTATAATGTTGACGTACCTTTCTTTGGCGCAGAAGCTCCTAAACGAATAGGCTAGTTATGATGATATTTTTTGTTTGAAAGCAGATGTTTACATAATCGGATCAGCCATTTTAAGGTATTTAAAAAAAAAAACATAAAACTCACCTGTAGCCGATCCACAGTTGACCAAAGTGTTGGACGCTCCAACGTGCTGGCTCGCAGATTTCGAGCTGGACTTTGGCAGTGAATTTGTAGAAGATTGTGGAGCTACCTTCACACAAGGCGATGAGGGCAAGGACATGGGAGAAGGCAACCGTAACGGCAAAGTTGGAGTACCTAAACTTGATGGAAGCGACATTTTAGAATCGGAACTTATAAAGGAATTCGACACATCTGTTTTCTCATCTGAAGGTGTGCATAGAACTGTGGGTAGTGTGATTTTAAGTGGGCTTGCCTTTTCTTCGCGTTCTAAGTCCGACATTGTGATCTGAAAAGAGGAAAATTTCTACTTATTTTCTGTTGGTAGCAGATTAAAAACTGCTACGAACTACTTCCAATGCCATATTATACTAACTTCTAATAGAAACTGGTTATTATTTAAATTTTAAACATTCTCGACGTCTTCGCATTATCACGCTTTGAAAACATGTCCCAAACCGCCAAGCAAGTAACAGACGAGACATGCCGCATAAATCCGTTATAATTATATTTCTTTTGTGAGGAAAATTCTTTTTAATTCAATACCATTTGACTGAAGGCAAATTGCGTTTTTTAAGAAGACTTACTCATTGTTGGGACCAAGGTAAATGCTGTAAAAAGTAAAATATTTTAACAAAAAATGTGAACTATACGGGCTAGTGATGGGAAACGGTATTATTTCACACATAATACAGCCACACAGTCTCGTCACAGTTACAAGTAATTGAAAATGTAATTTTTTGGACTAGTAGATATTATCTGTTTCCTATCACTGTTCGTCATTGCAAAGTAAAGGTATGATTCCAAACTATGCTGCACGCAGCAGTACTGTCGCAACAGTGCTGTCGCAGCACTACTGGTACCCATACAATATTTTTAAAAGCTTATATGAGATTACATTCCGAGCTAGGCAGCAATGTAGCGGTTGTATGGGGACCAGTAGTGCCGCGACAGCACTGCTGCACGTGCAGCGTAGTTCGGAATCATACCTTTATGTCGATCAGAAAAATTTACATCTGTCAAATCGATCATGCTATCGTGAACAGGGTATAACATAAAAACTATAAAAAAACTAAAGAGCGAAAAATTATGATGTTTACTAAGTCGCCGTTTTTGTTATTTAGACATTTACAAAGCATACCTTTATTTACAGAAAACAACGAAGAATGAAAGCTTTTTAACAACAAAATTTTTCTGTCGTCATAATAGGCACTAAAAAAAGTTAAAAACAAATAACTTTTTGCAAATTTTACATATTTTTTAGCTTTAAAACGCCTATTTTGTTGTAGGTTCACATGCATACATAACAAAAAAGTACAAATAAAAGTGTCACAAAAATAAGCAATTTAAGTTAATAGTCTCAAAAATCACTAATATTTGTGTTTTCAGCAAGTTTTAAAGTGTAGTCGGTTAGTGTAGAGTCGGGCCTCCAATTATATGGAGGGTAATTAGCCTCAGGATGGAATGGGGTGCATTACTCTTGCTTTTTCCTAATTAAAGAGCCTCTAACCTAACCTGCATTGGCAAACCAGCATTTTTTTTGTAGGGATGTCGCCGTTTTAACCGGCACAAGTTTACGGCGATCCAGTATTTATTTGAAGTATTACCGCCAGGCCTTCTAAACCCCTTTGGGATTACCGGTTACCGTATAATTAGGGTTAGCAACTTTTTAGACAAAAAAGAAGTACAAAATGGTTTGAATAGGAATAAATAAAGTTATTGGTAAAAAAAATAATGTATTTTTCTAATTAAATGTTTTTTAGGTATTTTAGCACATGCACACATTTCGTTGGTATCGTTGGTTATTCGTTGGTATTAAATGTTTCAAAGCTTGTTTGACAATCAAAATTTAAATAAATAAACAATTCATTCGAAAATAAAGTATTTTCACATACTTTGTTCGTATCCAAAAGTATAATTACCGAATATAAAGGAAGGTACTTTATTATAAAGTATGGTTGGCAACCCTACGTATAAGTCAGTTTGGTCAGACCAACTACCAGTTTTCATGTTAGCGACATTTTACGATCACTGTCATATGTATTGAACTTGGAAACGAAGGCTTAACGTGCCCTTCGAAGCTGGGTACTTAAAATCATGGACCCAGACACGGTCGAGCCAGACGTTGCTTAACCTACAGATTCCAATATGACGCACTACCCACTAGTTTTCCACCTCCTTGAAACCGTCTTCATATAGTGGTTTCGTGACGAGACAAATAAATTTACAGTACCTAAGTACGGCACGCATTAAACTATGACACATACTGAACGTGGGCTTCGTTCGAAGTGCGGTCGGTAAAGCGTCAGAGCGAGACAACTATAGTGTTGCTATCCAGCGACGCTGATACAAACATGTCTGGCCTTGGAGTTCTTTGCTCGCTCATTCATTCAATTCGTATTTCGTCGGTACTAGGGTTCCCATCTTCGGGATTTTCCCCCAAATTTAGGAGATGTAACACAGGATTAAATAACACAAACCAAAAGACAGTAATTAAGGGTAGTAGTTGGATTGAAAAACTATAAGACTTCCATCGATACGGTGGTCTCAGGTTAAGTGCGCTATGGTATCGAATGATTCGAAAGGGTTCGCGACAAAAATGTGACCAAACATTCGTTGAAACAGTCAGTATGTAGGGACTCTAATAGTGAAAAAGCTTATGGCATGAGTCGGGAGCGATTCCGATGATGACTCCAGAGAGTGCAGCCATTGTCGCATCCCCAGTCAGTGGTGCAATCCTGTCGAAACGTCCGAGATAAAATTTCGCATTTGCCTAATCCTGTGTATTGTATAACTGAGATAGGGGTTCTATTGGAGGAGTGAATTTTTTAAAGGCTTGTGCATATTATTTTAATGTTTATTGTAAAGGGTTATTTCGGTTCATCATCATCATCATCAGCCTATTTCAGTCCACTGCTGGACGTAGGCCTCCCCCAAGGCTCGCCACTGAACCCGGTCTTCGGTTCTATGCATCCAGTTGCTGCCGGCTGCCCGTCGCAGATCGTCGCTCCATCTAGCAGGGGGGGCGTCCCACCCTACGTTTGCCAGTACGTGGTCTCCACTGTAGCACCTGTTTGCCCCAGCGACCGTCAGTTCTACGAGTGATTTCGGTTAAGTTACGTTTATTTTCTTATTTATTTTTCAAAATGTCGGACCAAAATTCAGATTTTTTTAAAATATTTTATGCTCGTTGCCGTGGTATTGCTTTTAAGGATTTCGTCTATATTTTTCGGGTAAAATAATTTTGAGAGTGGGTAACACAAGTCACTACTATATCTATGTATCCAGTCAGTTGTCCGCCAACTTACTGATAGGTTGTGCGTTCGAAAATCAAACCGATATTGTTTTTAAGTGTTAGTTCGTATGAACGTGTAATTTCTATCAAAATGGATGTAGCCAATAAGCCGCTAAGTTTAAAACTGAGAGTGCTTCATTTTATACGACTCGTTGCAGCTACGGTCGGAAGGTTTTTCATCAGCTTGTACTATGGCACGGAGGGAGAGAAGATTCCACCGATAGCTGATGATATACTTAAGCTACCAGCTGTTGTTGTTGCGAAAAAAATACGCAATAAAGAGGTGAGTGTGAATTTTAAGCATTTCACTTATAAACAACTTCAACTTTCGAGGTAAACCTTAATTTAACTTATGAAATAAGGCATCCTTTTTAAGCAATATAACGTGTTTTGTTAGTAACTGGTTGACTTGGCGTTTAATTACTTAAAAAGCCGGGGTGTTACTTATTAAAAAGGCTAGGTTAAAAAAGATTTGCCGATTTCCTAAAAATACCTCTGAATTTGGTGAGATTTCTGATGTGTATTTACGTTGATTTATTAATCGCTGGCAAGTCTATCAATTGCCTTAACTTCAACCAAAATAAGGAAGGAGGTGGTTCATAATAAATATTATTGTTTTTTATTAAGTTTGTTACCGCATTATTCGATATTTTACAAAACCAATTAAAATAACATCATTCGAATTATCGAATCGGTTCAATAGTTTGCTATAAAACAATTGTAGTTTGTGAAATAAGTGGACATCATCATCATTAGCCCAAATATTACCCACTACTGAGTCGAAATTCATGGAGGGAGATTATCCTACTGTGCCACGCTGGCAAGACGGGTTTGCACAGGGTAACGTTCCAAGTTTTCCTTCTCTTCGCGCCAGGTCGCCTCTTGCGTTCCTTTAGTCACCTACGACACCCCCAGGACGGTATGGGGTCATGACATCGTGTATTCTAATTCCGTCACCACGATGATTTGTCTTAGCTTTAGAAATACAAGTTTAATTAATTCAAGTATTTCAATTGTATTCTAATTTATACGTTCAATTAGAATTAATTTTAAGTGGCAACATTTTCAAAATCCAAAATCGCAATATATTGTGAACCTAACGTAATAAATACACTTTTAAAAATATTGTGACAATTTTCATTTAAAAAATCCACTGTTTTTCCAATATCTTACTAATAAGTTTAATTAGACTTTTGCGTCGACTGTAATCCTGGAACTAAATACCCTACCTGTGATGAGACGAGGCCGGACTCAGTAGTGGGTGATTTATCAGCAGAGTAGTACCTATTAGTAGTAGATTTAATTTCGCGGTTTATGGTGGCAATAAGTCCGCTCGTAAATGGCATACGTGTAATGTACATGCGTGTCTAACGCATTACAATTAAGGTGGATGCTCCAGGGTAGCCCGCGAAATACAATTTTTTTTACGTTTTTTGCAATTTGCAGGGCGGTGCTAGGTTGTATGTTGATTAAAATGTTATTCGCGGCTGTAAGACGTATGTAGTTATAGAATTATAATAATCAAAATCATCAATACAACCCTCCAAGCTCATAAAGGTGCAAGAAAAACTTTTTCAACGTCAAAGTCATTCTTGTACCTTTATGAGCTTGGAGGGTTGCATTGATGAGTTTGATGATTATAACTCTGTAACTACATACGTCTTACAGCCGCGAATCAAACGCGCGTTCATCATCATACAACCTAGCACCGTCCTGCAAATTGCAAAAAAACGTAAGAAAATTTGAATTTCGCGGGCTACCCTGGAGCATCCACCTTAACAAGGATCGATATAGGCGGGACCAAATTGAGCCAGTTAACACCTGACTCTCCTGGATGAATTAGTATACATCATTTGTAAATATGCGTGTGGTGACGGATTTAGAATACATCGTGTCACCACCCTGTTCCATTCTGAAGGTGTCGTAAGAGTCGACCGAAGGGAAATGACAAGGCCGATAACGTAGCCTAGCTAGGTAACTTTATTTTTTGTAAACGAAACCTGTAAACACTAGGTATAAATATAACCTGTATCGCGTGGGCAATTTACAAACATGTAATTCACGAACACGAAACCCACACTCAGAGCAAATGCCTCTGGTTTAGACAAAGACACTTGCCCGGCCCCGGAATCGATCCGGGACCCGTTGATCCAAACGCGGCACATCTAACCCCTAGACTAACGAGACAGAACTCGGGGCACCTTCTAGACGTCTGGCGCCTTAGAGTTCAACGGCCCACCCATTAAATAAAAAAAATATTTACGTAAACATCCGCGTAAACAACGCTGATAATACGTGTAGCACTGAAATCTCGGAATAACACATTCTGGGATTAAAGCGTTTATTTGCACTTTATTTTTGGACTTTGACAGAAAAACTTCAAAAATATCTTATTAAGGTGGATGCTCCAGGGTAGCCCGCCAAATTCAAAATTTTGACATGACAATGACTTTGAGCTTGAAAAAGTTTTTCTTGCACCTTTATGAGCTTGGAGGGTTGTATTGATGATTTTGATGATTATAATTCTATAACTACATACGCCTTACAGCCGCGAATAACATTTTAATCAACATACAACCTAGCACTGACCTGCAAATTGCAAAACACTTAAGAATATTTTAATTTCGCGGGCTACCCTGGAACATTCACCTTAAATGCAATATACTGCAAAAATAAGGTCCAAGTGATATTTTTAACCGGTTTTTAAAATAAAACTCTGCTGTTTACATTACTTCTGTCCATTGAATTGGAATGCTGTAGAGTATAGGGGCTACCAACCGTTCTTACCACAGCTTAGGTAAACCACCTTTCTAAATAACTACCTACTACTATTCAGACCATAAGTGACCCACTCCTGAGTCGGGCTTCCGCTCATCACAGGGAGGGTAACTAGCCTACTGTGACACACTAGCCAGACGGGTTGGCACAAGGTTTCGTATCAAGTTTTCCTTCTCTTGCGGCTAGGTTTTCAACCTTCCTTATGTCGGCTCTTACGACATAAGGAAGGTTGTAAATAGTGTGTCAACGCCCCATTCCGTCCTAAAGGTGTTAGGACGGAATGGGGCGTTGACACACTATGTACTCAAAATCCGTCACCACACATAAGGAATTATTATAACACAGCCACATTAGCACTCGGGGAGGGTTGGATACCTGCGCGTAACTAAGCTTTTTTATATTTTTACGTCTGAGATACTCAGGGGACTCCAGGGCACGTAGACATGGTAAATTGCGCCTTTACATACCCACTAAAACCGACAGTGATTCCCGACTGTCCGAACTAAGGCCACGGGATTCACTCCCCGGTAGGAGAGCATGCTCCGGGATCCTGGGGACCTCACCTAAGCTCTACGAGGGAAAGCTAGCAAGCAGGTTCGAAACGAAAAGTGACACCTCTAGTGTTACAAATGTCGGTTTGTGACGGTATCGTCAGGCAGGCCATATGCTTGAGCGCTACTCTCGTCCTTAAACATATACTACAGACCCGGCAAACGTTCTTTGCCATATAAATATCACTATTTAAAAAAAAAGGGTTGATCGTACAGGGGTGAAAATAGGCTAGTATGCATTTTTGTATGCAGTATCATAAAAAAAATCATTTTTCTTTTGTCTAAAAAATAAAAAAAAAACTACTACCCTTAACATTTAGGGGGATGAAAATACATATTGTCCGATTCGCAAACCTTACCGATATGCACACAAAATTTCACAAAAATCGGTCGAGTCATTTCGGAGGAGTGACATTTTTTTATATTAGACTAGCAACCCGACCCGGCTTCGCACGAGTGAAATGATAAACATTAAAATTTATCAGTGTTTCTCTACAATATTATGCATGTACTCGTATTATACATATAAACCTTCCTCTTGAATTACTCTATCTATTAAAAAAACCGCTTCAAAATCCGTTCCGTAGTTTTAAAGATTTAAACATACATAGGGACGGACAGACGACAGTGACTTTGTTTTATAATATGTAGTGATAGTGATAGTGATTAAGAAACAAATCCCCCTGCCGCCTGTCCGTTTATAGCGTATTGCGATAATATAGTTATCCCTGAAGAAGGTTTAGGTTAGGTTAGAGTAATATGTAATGTAATAATGTTACATTACATATTCGTTTATGGTAACAAAAGGTAGAATACAAAGAGAACAAAGATTTGTTTTTTTTTAACCCACCACCCGTGCGCAGCCGGTACGATACCTACTGCTGATGTCACAATAACAAGCGGTATTAATTTTATACATTTTTATGAAGATAAGTTACCAGAGAACTACATATTTATGTCCATGACGTCATATTTATACATGCAATATGTTATCATTTTTATTCTTTTCGATAAGGTTATGTATGTGTATTTTATTTTAAATTTATAGGTTATTTTATGTTAGTGGATCCAATGCTACGTCACCGTATATACATCGAGCACCCTTCTAATTGCGTCAGTCTGTCTGAGCACGAAATATAGAACGCATTAAGAATCGCGTCAATAGACGAAGTGACTCATATGGGAGAGTTTGATAAAGAATCAATTTAGAGGTCGTCAATCCATTGTTGTTCTAGTAGCTGGTAGTGCCGCCTTTAGATCACGGGTTTGATTCCGGGGTTGAGCGTATTTCTGTTACCCAGAGGCATTGGCTCCTCAGTCTGGTTGCCATTTGTGTTCGTGAATTGCATTTTTGTAAACACACCGCGATGTAGTCGAAAAAAAAGTCATGTAATTTACCAGGTTCGGAATGCCATTCCACAGAGAATAGCCGGCAAGAAACTCCACGGTTGTTCTTTTAAATAAACAAGCGAGCAGTTATCCGTTAGGGTCAGCGCCGACCAACGAAGTGGCCGCGAAGAGACTAATTCAGTAACAATTTAAATTCAACCTAAAACGCTTCTGAATACATCTGTATTTAGAATACGCTCGCCGCGCGTCTCTCGCCGTCATTGTATTTCGTTGTACCAAATACAGTTGTATTGTGAAGCGTTTTAGGTTGAATTTAAATTGTTACTGAATTAGCCTCTTCGCCGCCACTCCGCTGGTCGGCGCTGACCCTTAAGTCCTTTTTTTGTAAGAGAGAAACCCTTTTGGCACTTGCCCACGGCTTCCCTCAAGAATGTCGCAGGAAACCGTGGTCGGATTACATGCGGGCACAAAACTCCCCTATATTCCGAGTGGCGCTGCGGGAACCGGCAACCGCTGGATCCGCTATCCCTATCACTCTTTGTAAATTCCGTTATGCTATCCCTCTCTCTTATGGCATGGACTTATTTTTGTTTTCTTAATCACGTATTCACTCATCGATATAGATAATTTATATAAAAAGTTTAAGTGCGGAGGTACGTGTACACTGAATGTATTGTTGACTGTAACTAACTGATAAGATTAAACAATGCATCATATTCACGACTTGCAAATTTTCCACTGGCCTAAGACACTAAGTACTATACAACATTATTTTTACAGATCTAAAATTGTCAGTGTGGGGCGGATTTAGAATACAGAATGTCACCAACCAATACCATCCTGAGGGTGTTGTAAGAGGCGACTAAAGGAACGCAAGAGGGAGATCACCTAGCCGCAAAAGAAGGAAACTTGAAAGAAACCCTGTGCCAACACGTCTTGCCAACGTGGCAGAGTAGGCTAATTTCCCTCCCCGTGGAGATACAGTCAGGGCCCACGGGGCACCAAGCACGGGACGGTACACCCCGGGGACGTTTAGTGGGTATGACTCCGTCTCCTCACAGAGGCGGAGGGGACTCCCACACACCCCCTGTTGGCCATCTCCAGGCTGGCAGGGATAGTCCATAAAGGATTTTACCCCGGGAAAAAAAAAAAGGCTAATTTCCCTCCATGCATTTGGAGGAGGCCCGACTCAGTAGTGCGCCATTTATGGGCTGAAACGACGAACGAAAACCCAGGCTCAAGTGGACTCAAATAGCTTGGGAGCCAAAAAAGAAAAAAAACTTGCTGAACACTCCTCAAACGTTGAGGAACAAAACTTTGAGGAGTGTGCAGAAAGTTCTTTTATCATATGACATTATTACTTTGTCATTCGAAATTTTATCCAAATTGTTTGTGTAGTTTGCTATAAAACTTGAAATAAGTGAACAGATGAGTTTTCCGTGTGGTGACGGACATATTCTTTATGTAACCAACCCATACCATCCCGAGGGTGTCGTAAGAGGCGACTAAAGGAACGCAAGATGCAGAAGGAAAACTTGATACAAACCCTGTGCCAACCCGTCTTGCCAGCGTGGCACTGTAGGCTAATTTCCTGTGAACTTGGAGGAGATCCGACTCAGTAGTGGGTCATTTATGGGCAGAAATGATGAAGTAAACAAGAACAATAGACAATTAGTAGTCTATTCTTTGTTAAGTCTATCATAATTAAGTTTTATATTTTATTATTTTTATATTTCTTAAGTTTTATATTAATCGTAGTATTATTTCCCTAGATTTTCACGTCATTCTCACGCCATTTTGATAATTAACTACTAAACAAAAAAAATGTAAAAAAGAAACGTAATTAGCTGCTCAGACGACATCCCGAACTAGTTGTTATCCGCGTCTTAGCTCACATACTATTTACTTTGAAGTACTTACTTACTTCTCAACCTGTTACAGACCCACTACTAAGTCGGGCCTTCCCCACTCAGTAGTGAAGAGATTTTGCTTTGAGCCTTCAATTAGTTATTTAGAATACAAGTGTCACCGCCCCATTCCGTCCCGAGGGTGTCGTACGTAAGAGCCGACAAAAGGAAATGACAAGGCTGAAAAACTAGCCGCAAGAGAAGGAAAGCTTGATACGAAACCCTGTGCCACCCCGCCTGGCCAGCGTGGCACAGTAGGCTAATTACCCTCCCTTTGATGAGAGGAGGCCCGACTCAGCAGTGGGTCATTTATGGGCTGAGTAGAAGTAGTAGATAACTGACTTTATGGGCATTGTGTGGAGGGCCGAGGGAAACATTTGTCATAAAAGTCATACAAAAAATGTGGCACTCATAAATCATCATCATCATCATTTCAGCCAAAAGACGTCCACTGCTGGACATAGGCCTCCCCCAAGGATCTCCACAAAGGCCGGTCCTGGGCCGCCCGCATCCACTGCTTTCCGGCGACCTTAACCAGGTCGTCGGTCCACCGTGTGGGAGGCCTACCAGCACTGCGCCTTCCGGAACGCGGTCGCCACTCGAGGACTTTTCTGCCCCATCGGGCGTCGGTCCTGCGAGCTATGTGCCCTGCCCACTGCCACTTAAGTTTGGCAATCCGGTGGGCTATGTCGGTGACCCTGGTTTTCCTGCGTATCTCCTCATTTCTGATTCGATCTCGCAGGGAAACTCCAAGCATAGCCCTCTCCATTGCCCTTTGGGTGACTTTGAGCCTCCTGATGGAGCCCATAGTGAGCGACCACGTCTCTGTTCCATATGTCATCACTGGCAACACACATTGGTTGAAGACTTTTGTCTTCAGACACTGCGGTATTGTGGACGAGAAGATCTTTCGCAGCTTCCCGAACGCTGCCCAGCCGAGTTGGATCCGACGATTGACCTCTTTCTCGAAGTTGGACTTACCTAACTGGACAGTGTGTCCCAGGTAAATGTAATGGTCAACAACTTCGAGAGTAGAACCTCCGATGTTAACAGGAGTGGCTTGGACATGGATATTAGACATGATTTTTGTCTTCTCCATGTTCATCTTAAGGCCGACTCGTTCGGAGGCTCGACAGAGGCCATCGAGCATCGTATTGAGGCCCTCCATGGTCTCAGTCATTACGACTATGTCGTCAGCGAATCGAAGGCACTCATAAATAGCACATACTAATAGCGAACACCATTGCCCATGTGTATACAGCATTATATGTATACATATGTCAATTTACATGTACATAGTACTACAATACGTCTAATTTAAATGAGTAGTTTTGTAGACTTCATAATAATTAGTTAGACTCTACGGTCCCTATCGTCCACTACGTTCGATAGATTGTTACTAGGACGTTAAACAGAATGACTTGTAAGCACAAGTCTTTACGTAATCGAAACGATTATGTCTAATTGCTAGACTCAAGGGCAAAGTCACGTTCTAGAAAATAACATTACACGCATTGCGCCTCTAACATTTTCATAGCACTGTGTTGTAAGGCTTGTCTTCTAATTTCCATTAAAACCAGTTTTTTTTTTTGGAAATATGGAAAAAATAATCTATATAGGATCAACATAGTTTATTTCTTAATTTTTAATAACTCTTACATCTATTCAAACTCAAACTTAACTTTATTTACGTAGGTTTTATCACAAAACTCTTATAAATCGTCATATTTACAGTTACCATTAACATCATCTTACGACCCCTGTCCCACGCTAGGTGGTAGTCTCCATACACACCTATCAGTCGTCATATCTACAGTCACACCTTTCATACACAATTTCTCATGTTTACAATCCATCCATCCATCTCTCTTGATCTTCCACAACCCTTACGTCCATCCACATTCATGCTGAAACTACCACCGGTTCGGAATGCTGCTCTACAGAGATTTGTTTTGTATTGTTTTTCCTTTCGTTGCTAGTGTACATCTACCGTTAATTACCTCTCTGCATCACTCAAAGGCATTAAGTCCGAATATGTACATCGTTGCATGAAGCATTTAAATAAATAAATAAAGGTTCTAAAACATCTTGAACCAAAAGGGCCAAGCTGAGGGGAATTTCGTGCATATCGCCTGCTTTCTCCGCCAGTTACCGCCAAGGAGACCCGACGCATTTGTCGGAATGCGCAGGGTAGATTTTGGTTACGAGACTATTGTTACAAGTGTGTGCGGAGACAGATCTAGAATACATCGTACCACCCAATTTCTGAGGGTGTCGTTGGATCCGACAAAAGGAAATAAGGCCGATAAACTAGCCGCAAGAGAAGGAAAACTTGATACGAAACCCTATGCCAAGCCGCCTGGCCAGATTGGTTGGTTGGTCCGACCCAGATCGGGGCGTCACAGTGGAATGCGTTTATGCGAACTTGTGGCACCCCAAGCGTGTCGTGTGTGGGTGTACCGCTGAGGTTTTAGTAGGTAGACGAGTAGTTTCCGGAGTCCCACACAATCGCCGGCCCCGACCCTGGGGGGCGGCGTTATGTATAAATAAAAAAAGGTCCGACGTAGTTCGGGGCGTCACAGTGGAATGCATTTATGCGAACTTGTGGTACCCCAAGCGTGTCGTGTGAGGCTACACCGCTGGGGTTTTAAAAAGGCCAACTCAGTGGGTCATTTATGGGCTGAGTCGTAGTATCAGTGGTTACGAGTAATTGCTGTCTGCACTCCGCGAGTTATCTAGTGAGAAAACCGGTAATTAGGTAGGCACCTACATAAATATGGATTGACTAATGCTAATGTCCATCTTTCCGCGCCTCGGATTCCCACTTTCTTCCTAGTCGTTATTATGGACTGCCTCCCTGTCATTTCTCTCAATTTTTTAATTTTATTTTATTAGAGACAACATACAGGATTATTATGATTATTAACAAAAAAAGTAGTTGGTAAAAAAACTTAGATAATAATATTCGCAGCACCGTTATCCACTGATTAAAATATGATATAAGAAGAAGTACAGAGTAGTCCATAAATATATTTATACTAGAAAGAATTTAATAACTTAAAAAAAAAAACTACTTTGTATATAATTAATAATTGCTTAGGTAGTCTAAAGTGACGTTTCTAAATTTTTTTCGGTGTACAGCATTATGAGAGCATGCCGTCACAGATGTTTGCGTCGCTGACCTGAGCCCAAAATAACCAAAATACCCCAGGATTACGAAATTTAAAAAGTGCGTCTTTATTGTCTACAACTCAGCCCTGGTGAATCGGGCCTCCTCCAGGTGCATTGAGGGTAATTAACCTACAGCTCCACGCTGGTTAACCTTAAGTTTTCCTTCTCTTGCAGATAGGTTTTCGGCCTTGTAATTTTCTTCCGTCGTCTCTTACTACAAACTCAGAACGGGATGGGGTGGTGACACTACTACTACTATTCAGCCAATACATGACCCACCACTGCACCCTTGCCACATGCACAGGGTTTCGTTTCTAGTTTTCCTAATCTTGCGGTTAGCTCTTCGGCCTTATCATTTCCATTTGTCGGCTCTTACGACATCCTCAGGCTGGAATGGGGCGGCGACACTATGTATTCTAAATCCCACACAGCTTGTATTATAAACGTCATGAATTCATAAATTTGTTATGACGTGTGCAGCTAGGCTTTGGCCTTTTGCATTTTGCTGAAACACTCCATATCTGGGTCAGTGTTCCAGATGCCGTATCGTCGAGCTATTTTTATATCCGTTACAATTTTATATTGGTCATGTATTACGAAATTTCGTAGTACTTTGTACTTGTAAATAAGGACTATATTCTAACGGACTTAAAAATGAGGTTTGTTTTGTGAAATTTGCTATTCAACTTCAAATACTGCACTCAGCTCATGAGATCAGATGACTCACTGCTGAACCCGGCCTTCAGTTACATGGAGGTTAATTAGCCTATTGTGCCACGCTGGCCAGACGGAATGGGGTGTTGACACTATGTATTTTAATCCGTCACGAAGAGCAGGCAGATCTAAAAAAAGCAAGTATAGAGTTTATACTCTATACTTGCTTTTTTTAGATCGCCATTTATGGACAGATTAGATAAGACAAATTTGGTTGCGATATACTCGGACCCACAGAGTGGACAGGTTCCCGAAACGCTGAGAACAGGTGTGAGTTAGTTCCTATGAGGGTTTAGTGGGAGCCAGGCGTTAATTCGAGACACGACTGTCCACGAATAGACGTGGGTAGCCGTTCCCTATTTGTACCAAGAAAAAAGTTACTTTACTTCTTCTTTCTTTTCGCTGGAAGTCTTCTGAAAATGCAAGACCTCTCTAAGTTAAAACAATGAAACCTTATGCCATTCCAGATAACAAGCGTCGAAGTATTAGAAGCATGCATCAGACGCATTAAAGATGTGAACTCGGCGCTCAATTTCTTCGTGGATAATCGATTTAAATCGGCACTAAAGGAAGCGCAAGATGCCGATGCATTGATACGCGGCGGGACGAAGTTTCCTGACGAGTTGGAACTAGAGAAACCCTTTCTTGGAGTGCCGTTCACCACGAAAGATTGCATTGCCGTTAAAGGTAAGGCTATTGGATATCGAGTCGAGAGGTCAACTAACTCGGATTGCAAGCAAGATCGATATTTCGCCGATAACGAATGATGCTCAGTGTTAAGTAAGTGTGTGTTTGTTTGAGTTTTAAAATATTCGATTCCACGTTATAGGTGAAGAGCACCGCTGGATTAACTGTAGCCCCTAGGGCACAGAGTCTCTAGAAAATGTAATTTTGTAGCCCCATTTTCAGCCGTTTCTAGATCATCAACAGCTTCTCCAGACTGTTGATTAAGTGGCGCCGTGCAGCCTCCGAAAACAGAAAAGTATAAGCAATAAAAATCTTGGGTATACTTTAACCTCGAACCTCCTCCTTTTTTGAAGTCGGTTGAAAGCCACTTGTTTTAAATATCCAGTAGTGTCAATTTAGTTTGCCAAGAACTTCAAATAATTTGTATCGGTTCTTTTCGGGATTGTTTTTGGTTTTTTTTTCCCGCACGGAAGAAATATTTGTACGACCTACAAGTATTTGTTCCGGGTCTGGGTGTTTTCTATCTATAATATGTATGTATTTACAAAAAAAAATAATATATAAGTAGTTTATCATCCATTTCTTTACCATAACACAAGCATTAAGTTGCTTAGCTTGGGACGAGATGGCGTGTGAAATGTCCAATGATATTTATTTTATTTTACTCAGCCCATAAATGACCCACTGCTGAGACAGCCTCCTTCCATCACAGGTTTCGTTACAAGTTTTCCTTCTCATGCGGCTCCGCGCAGGATTTCAGATTGTAGAGGATTTCCGCGAGCTCAGGATGGAATGGGGTGGTGACACTATGTAGTCTAAATGCGTCACCACACAGCTAATTTCCCTCCATGGAGAAAGACATCTAACTGAGTCTTATGGTTCGAGAAGATGACTACGCAATTTGCGGTATTCGAAGTAGAACTTTATTTTTTTCATAGGCTTACATCATACAGCGGGAATTGTGAGGCGCAAGGATTTAATAGCGGAAAAGGATGCAGACGCTGTGAAATTAATGCGCGAAAGTGGAGCCATTATCATTGGGATCACCAATGTACCAGAAGTTTGCATGTGGTAAGTGGTAATGGTAAAATAACAGAGAGACAATCCCAATTATGGATTGCTTATTTACATTTAGTCGTGTGTGTTGACTCTTCTCTTCCTTCGGCATTATAGTAGATCCATAGATAAGTCTTTATACTACTACTATTCACCCCATTAAGGGCTGGGGACAAGTTTTGCGTAACTTAAAAAAAAAACAAAAATATGATATAACCAAGTAGATCCATAGATAAGTCTTTATACTACTACTATTCACCCCATTAAGGGCTGGGGACAAGTTTTGCGTAACTTAAAAAAAAAACAAAAATATGATATAACCAAGTAGATCCATAGATAAGTCTTTATACTTACTACTACTACTCACCCCATTAAGGGCTGGGGACAAGTTTTGAGGAAACTTAAAAAAAAACCTGTTATAAGCAAAATGTTAATGAGCCACTGCTGTTCCTATCACAGGGAAGGCAATTAGCCTACTGGCTCCAACCTGTGTGTCTGTGTGGCTACACAGGCATAAACACACAGGTTGGTACAGGATTTCGTATCGAGCTTTCCTTCTCTTGCGGATAGGTTTCGGCCTTTTCATCACCTTTTGTCGGTTCTTACGACACCCTCAGGATCGAATGGGGTAGTGACACTATGTATTTTGAATCCGCCACCACGCGGACAAGTCTTTATTTTACATTAATTACCGACACAAGAACTTGATTACAAAAAATAAGACATTAAGACGGCAATAAATATGAAAAATAAACCATGACCAAATCTTTCAAGTAGGTACCGGGCATCTCAAAACAATGATTCATTTTATTCTTAACCTTATTTTTATGATACTAAACCGGTTTTTTTAACAAAGAGGTTTTTGAAATGTCAATTTGTTTTTGCAAACAGACTCAGGCCAGCCAGACTGTCCTAGTCAGTGTCTTATTTCAAGATTTATACCAAATTACTGAATGGATTGCGAAAAGTTTTATTTAAGACCAATCTGTAATCAATACTACATTGCTTTTATAATCGTTTTAGGCGGTAACAAACACAATGATGATGACTACTCTGTCTCTAAAATATCAATTTCAATCGTGCACCAATTCCATCATTGAATTGCTGATTTATTTATGGACTTTTATCGCCAAAGCCAATCGATTCAGATGAATCATGCAGTCTTAGTACGCGCATACATCGTTTTTAAACACATTGCCTAGGTACATGGTACATTCAGGGCGTTTTGTTATTTTTATCACCGATTTTAATGTCTTGACCCTGGTGTTGCTTTCTATCACGCAAGCATAAGGTCATAGGCATTCGAGTCATTGCCAAAAAAAAACTAAATCAGTGCAGAAACAATAAGAATTTTAAACAAAACCCGATACAGTTATACATATATGTACTTCAATCCTTGTTAGAGGCGACTTACTTCTTAGCCCATAAGTAATCCACTGCTGAGTCGGTCCTCGAGTCGGTAATTACCCTCCAATGACATGGAGGGTAATTACCCTACTGTGTCACGCTGGCCAGACGGGTTTGCACAGGGTTTAGTATCAAGTTTTCCTTCTCTTGCCTAGCCGGTTATCGGCATTGTCATTTTCTATTGTCGACTGTTACGACATTCTTAGGATGAAATGGGGTGGTGACATAATTTATTCTAAATCCGTCACCACACGGAGATAGCAAGGCAACTAAAGACACTTAATCGCCAAATAACATTGTTGTAAGAAAAAGGAAACTTAATAAGATACCCTGTGTTAACCAGACTGGTGAGCGTGTTACTGAAGAGTAATTTCCCACCGTCAAATGGGAGAAGTGGGTCATTAGTGGGAACAGTGATGACGCGATGTCATATATCAACATAACCGTTTCATTCGTTAAATCCAGGTGGGAGACCCACAATCATATCTACGGTCGAAGCAAAAACCCGTATAACACCACCAGAATAGTGGGAGGATCGTCGGGAGGCGAGGGCTGTTGCCAAGCTGTCGCTGGGAGCATATTCGGCATTGGTATGTATTTCAAAGCTACCTCTTATTTTTATTCTCGCTGGGGTAACACTCGGGTGTGGAGCCACAGTTTATGAGGGACCCCGGGACCCGGCTCCCAACTTAAGCCCTAGCGGTATACTCTCACACGGCTCGATTGAGACGCCACAGGTTCGCCACTGTGGCGCCCCGACATTTAAAATATATACAGGCTGTCCCAGAAATAGTACGCCACATCGACACTGGAAGTAGACTAGCCCACGGTCTATTCCACAAAAAAAAGCGAAGTAAAATTAATAATAATAAAAAAAATTGACATTAAGTCAACAACATCAATTGACGATTTTGTTGCATAGAAGGAAAAAGTCGAGTAATTTTCAAAAAAATTCGAAAGATTCTTATATCTCGAAATCCATGAGACTTTTCTTCAGCCTTTTTTTCGTGGAATATAGACCTAGGGCTAGCCTACTTCCAGTGTTGCTTTGGCGTGCTATTTTTGGGACACCCTGTATATCTTGTTTCTACCCAACTTCATTGGGGTCGGCTACAATGACCGCAATATAACTTGAACAATGACCTTAACTGCAAAGTAGTCTATTTTATGTCTGATTGGCGGTCATTGACGTATGACGCATGGGAGTCTCCATACGAAGACGATGTATGGGTCAAAGACATATTATGTGAACTTTTCCCCATTACTGCACTTTTTACTCGCGGCAAGTTTTGTGGCACACTCGGCTAACTTCCCTCCATGAAGTTATAGTGGGAACATTTTTTAAATGTATAGTGGATTGTTTAATGGCTGAAATGACATAACACATGTCATGACTAAATACCACTGTAACCAGATTTGCATAAAAACCAGTTATGAGCGGAGCGCTGTTTGACCTCCAAGACCTCGTAGGACAACAGGACATCGTTTATCTTAACAAACCAAATAGTTTGGTAGAACTGTCTTGAGGGTAATCAGGGCCGGATTGACAATATAGGGCCCCCCTATCAGCCGTTTGAAAATAAAAATTATAATCAATGTCTATCCATATGATAATATTAAACATAGCATTTTTTTCGAATCCACATTTTCCTTGGTTATATAATGGAAATCAGTCGTACCACTTTTACACGTGTACTGGCCACGTGACTCGCATTTGGATCACGGATTCTCAGTTTTTTTTTATTGCGAGGTCGGGCACATGTTCTGTGTTCAACGTCGTTGTTACAAAATAAAAATTACTTTTAAAACTTTTTTTAATTTGTATCTAACATAATATCTACCTGACGATCAGTATTTGTTTTATTCAATTCTTTAGTCAAGATAAACTCGCAAAACCAAGAAAATATTTTTTATGTGAAGCGTTTTCTCACTCTTGTCAAAGAGTATATATTAAGTAATCATTTCTATAATATTTTACAGGTTCCGACATCGGGGGGTCCATACGGATGCCGGCTTACTTCAATGGAATATTCGGTCACAAACCTTCCAGAAACATAGTATCCAACTATGGCCAGTACCCTCTACCAGAAACCGAATTTCAGAACTCATTTTTGGGTAACATTTGTTTTAATTCTTAATTTTTTTAAATTAGCAAATACTAGTGGCCCGCCCCGGCTTCGCCCGTGCAAAGCGGGGGTGGGTTATACATATAAACCTTCCCCTTGAATCACTCTATCTATTAAAAAAAACCGCTTCAAGATCCGTTGCGTAGTTTTAAAGATTTATGCATACATAGGGACGGACAGAAGAATGCGACTTTGTTTTATACTATGTAGTGATGATGCTTTGTCTGCCCCTGGGGTTTCAGTGAGTATGGGAGGGGCATTTTAATCTTGCCCTAGAGTCTCAAATAACTGTTTTTTTAACGAAACCACTGCACCATTTATAACCTGTATATCACGGGGTCAGTTTACAAACATGAAATTCACGAACACAAATGACACCCAGATTCAGAAGTGCCTCTGGTTTACACAAAGACACTTATTCCGACACCTTCTTCGAACTGGGGACCCGTGATCTAAAGGCGGCACATCTAACCCCTAGACCAACAAGGCAGTCATTTTAGTGACGATAGAGTCACTATTACAAATTACTAGATTACTAGAGAAGTACTAGTTGTTTATAATAGAAGACGGTTTTGTGTACAGTCCGCGCCAATCCTTATGGCCGCTCTGAGTGTAGCCGTGGGTACGAACTTGCGCATCGTACATTTCATAACCAATACGAACGTAACTCACTCACACTAATACGCGGGTGGCGAGGACGCTTGCGGGTGAAAAACGGCGCGCGCGGGCGTATCCTTCCTCCCCGCCCCGCGTACGACCCGCTGATACCTGATTTTGATGCGCAGCGTAATGCGGCTGCATTCAGAGCGGCCATAAAGATTGGAATGACTGTACAAATAAAGTTTTATTTTACAGGTGTCGGGCCCATGACCAGGTACGCTGTAGATTTGAAACCCATCCTCAAAATAATATCCGCAAACAACGCTTCCAAACTGAACCTAGATAAGCCAGTAGATATAAGGAACATTAAATTCTTCTACCAGCATAGCTCTGGTTCACCAATCGTGGATCAAGTCGACAAAGAAATCACAGCAGCAATGAAAAGAGTGATTGAACATATTAAGACCGAACATAAAATAGACGCCGTTGAGAAAAACATTGCGCTACTGCAAAAATCTATGCCTATTTGGTTTGGTGCTATGAAAAACAAGAAGAAATTTGGTGAATTCATACTGCAAAAGGAGAGTATTCCTAACATCTTTAAAGAATTGTTTAAAAACCTCATAGGTCTGTCGGGCAATACATTCATAGCACTATTCACGGCGCTATTCGATCACGGAGGCGTCGAACACGGCACAGAAAAACACAAGCACTATCTAGAGTTAAGGGATAATTTGGAGAAAATATTCAGCGATATGCTGGGCGACAATGGGGTACTATTATATCCTACGCATCCAACCGCGGCTCCGTACCACAACGAGCCACTGCTGCGGCCTCTTAACTTTTCTTATACTGCTATCATTAATTGTCTAGGTCTACCAGCAACAACAATACCTTTAGGGTTGAATAGCGAAGGTCTACCTATTGGTCTGCAAGTAATTGCTAACCATAACCAAGACAGACTGTGTCTGGCGGTCGCGGAAGAATTAGATCGAGCCTTCGGAGGGTGGATAGAGCCACAAAAAGTATAGACTGGCATACAAATGTAATAATTCAATGTACTTTTGACTATGTTTAAACTATTTTCTGCATTTTTATTATTTAAAGCGTACTGGCAGTTTTTTTTTATACTTTTAAATGTGATTTTATCAGAGGGTATTTTTTTATAGGACATTACAAAATGTAAGTTTATTTACACAAGTTTTTGTAATTAATTCATCACATATTTTTACAAACATCACATTAATACTATCTTGTGACCGTAGCTCGCGTAATTTAAAGTCTAGTATATTTGCATTGCATTGCATATCCATGTATCCTTATGTTATTTAAGTACAGATCGCGCCTTTGACCTAGTTCTTTAGATTATTTTTTTATAACGGGTTTTTGGCCGAGGTTTTGGGTATGTGGACGAAGCACAGACGGAGTATCGCTGCTGTTCTATCAAAATATTTTCTTAGTTCTATGGTTTCTTAGCCAAAATTAAGTTTCGAACAATTTACGTCAGTATTGGCGACGCAGTAAAACTAAAACGTTATCTTATCTAAGCATTAAACAATTTCAGTAGCAAAGAGCGATAACATTGTATTTTAAATCACAAATTTAGTTATTTTATAAAGAAGGTATTAATGCATATTTTTGTAACTTATAGGTTTAGTGACTTTTTTGTTTAATGGCGTTATGAAGGAACTGTGACGTACGGGATGATTAAAATTGAAACCATGACATGTTAATAAACGCTACAGTTTTTTAATATTGTTTTATTGAATTTATCACGATCTTCGCCGTCAATATAATGACCTGCTATTTATTCAACGTCCGTGTCTAGTAGTCGATATGTACCGACGTTTACGAAGAAATCAACGGTGATCTTACTAGATTTCGTCAATGGATTCAGCCGCCTGGATTTCAATTTCGTCCTTACGCTTAATTTTCATTGCTTCGCAGTCAGATTTTAAAAGGTTTTTTCCTTCACGCTCTCAAGTTTTAGTTTCGCAACACAAATAACTTATGTTTTTCTCCAAACTTCAATATTCCTATCTCTATGCCCAGATGCATACTTAGATAAAATTTTACAAGATTTAAGTGATAAGGGAAAAACAACAATCATTCAATAACAGACACAGTCATTCAATATCCACTTCATTATAGTATTTGCAAAAGCCGTACTGATTGCCTTCAAAATCTATCGTACAAACATAATAGAGTACTACGAAGTAATTGTACAAAAAATTAGAAATTGCGTAGTGTCGCGCGTGGACTCCCCTCTGCTAGATGGACCGACGATCTGCGAAAGGTTGCGGGCAGCAGCTGGATGCGTCAAGCAAAAGACAGTGCGCTATGGCGCTCTCTAGGGGAGGCCTATGTCCAGCAGTGGACTAATGTGGGCTGGTGATGATGAAAATACATTATGGATGTTACATTTACTCGATCTACTAAAGTAACATTTTAATCTTGTATTATATATTTATAGTTACCATATTGCTACAAATGTTTTGGAATCGTTATTAATATATTCGTAATGATTTCTTAGGTTTTCGCGATTATTAAACATTGAAATTAAATACTTTTTAACGGTGGTCGCGTGAGAGACTAGATGACAGTTGTCTTCAAAAGTACAAAGAACATTTTGTTTTATTGATAACATTCCCTGTGCACGCAGAAATCGCTCACAGTGTCCAGAGGTCTTGCAGATGAGTGTTTTGCCCACAAACTCGGTTGTTGGCAAAATCATCAAACCCATTATGGAAGCCATGACAATTATATGAAGAAGAAGAAGCATAATATGCTAGTAACGCTAATGTAATAATTTACCAAAAAAAACACGTAATTCTGGATTAAAATTTAATCAAACTTAAACATTTTACAAGTACATGATTGACTAGTCATCTGATGCAAGATTATTTATAATACTCAATATTTCAGACCGTTTCTTACTTGGATTGATTTTACCTAGCATATCACAGTCACCAATGTGCCCTGAACTATGTGCACACTCTGCTAGCCTCTCTGTGTTGCATATGACATGGATACCGCAGTCATAACCATTGCTTTGTTGCAGACATTCCTTGTCTATAAAATTTATGTCACCTGAAACATTATAACCAGTTTATTAACAATTATTAATGCCATCATTTTGTTGTATAAACTTAATACTTGGATTGACATTTCTTTGTGGTATGGTTAGTTTGAATAGATACAGTACATTTTGGTGGGTTTGTATTTTTAAAAAGATAATTGTCATCTATCCTGTTACCACAACTGCTTCAAAGTATTCAAAAGATTGGGAAATTTTAGAATTATTTAAATTAGAAGCATTATTTAAATGTAATACACATTTCAATGGGTATATTAAATTTAGATGAGCATCACATAAACTTTTTAAAATGGAAACTTGAAGCTATTCATTGAACAATGATGACAACCATTTTAGCCAGACCAGACATTGAATGCCATGCTAAGTTATAAATTTGTAATAAATTGTTCATTTAATACAATGAGTCATAATTCATATAATGTTGAATTACCACTCAACACCGTGTCGTTTTATTTATGGTAAAAATAAAATTTTAAATGACCTCATTTATATAATTGATTAAAAATAATATAATAAACAAATACTTACTTCCTCTTGCCAAATATGGTATCAAGTGACTTGCAAAATCCCAGGCAGCATTGTGATTAGTGAGGTTAGACGAATCAAAGTGGTAAAATGTGTTTTCAGACTTCGAATACACAAGCAGACTCCAGTGAGAACCGCCAGCCATATCGGGTGCATCATTATCATTTAGTGGGAAAAAGATAAACTTCTTCCTTTCAACACCAAGGGGCTCCAGAAATGTTTTAATTTCTTCGGTTTGCACCATTTTTATGCACTGAGTAACTTCCGGTGAAACAAATAGCAATTCATTGGCCTTTCTGAACACAACCTTCTCTAGATATTCAAAGTAAAATGATATGACAGTATCATTCAGCCAATGAGGTCCATGAAGGAGTTCAATATCAGACCGGTGAAGCAAAATATCATGGAAACTCAGAACCACCATAGCCTTTGCCATTGTGATCAAGTTAATTATCTTCGGTCAGAATATTAACGCATTATTTCGTGGTATCTGATAATTAGAAAAGGAAAATGAAAATATAAAAAAGTCAACTTAATAAATAAACATAAGGAACTGAAGGGGAAATTTACAAACGAACGGGTATATTTAATCAATTATGATAAGTAAGACACCAATAGCTGAATTCAGAGATTATCAAAGTTAGTAAAATGAATAAAATAGAAACATGCTGGTACTTACCAATATATTTTACGGGTAAAAATGTCCAAGTTTCAAAAATATTCACGTTCAGTCTACCGATGTTTTCCTCAGTTATCACTAGTAATTTTTATGTTCTCTCTAAGACTCAATTATGTTATTTAACACCGTAAAATCGCAATTTTATTTGCGCGTTTGTGAAAAACTATCCATCTCTCAGTCAGTCAAACGTCAAACTGTTTTTTTTTGTTTGCCAAGATGTCAATTTTTTTCGATAAAATGTTGATTCCTTCTTTTGCTTCGTTCTTTGCTTTTTAAATGAAGTTAAAAGATACCTGTGAATATTTTTAAAACATAATTTTTTGGGAGTGTGAATAGTTATTTGTTACCCTCCAATATTTATCTAATCGTAGATCAATTACAGTCTAAACTAGCGGGTAGGCTACGATTTCCTTCACTAACCTGCCGTGAATAAAGTAGGTATTGTTAATTGAAATTAAGGATCTGTTAAAATACAGTTATTTTGTGCAGCAAGTCTTTTCCAGAGAGCTTTGGTACATCCATTTTCAGGGAGACAATGCATTATAATCTTCTATTAATACTACTTATGGACAGAGTTATGCCAAAATGATCCAAACCACACTTCGAAATAATCTTTGCTTTGTCATTGAGCCGAAAAATAGTTGGTTGTATTTTTTGACGACTTTACTAAGCACTACAAACTATATTGTACTTTTTTAAGTGAGAGACAGATCACGGCTGGTTTATTTGAATATGACTACTTCTAAAACCACACTATCCCTATTGCTTCGGGGCTTGAGACTTTGTGTAAGCATGCTCAGCGACCGGACTTCTTTAATGACACGAAGTTGTAGCGTCTAGGTCTTCCACGTCCTGACCCACAAGAGTTGTGCAAATTCACACGCAGGGTCGAGGCTTATACCGAACCAACCAGTAACAAATATTGTAAATTTAAGTGATAGTATGCCATTTTGTGCCAATAAAATTATTGATTACCTGGCCATAGCATGTGGTAACAATAAGCGTGGGCAACTGGCACCTACGCACCGAATGCCCGTCCACTGGGGGACCGGATGCGAGACCGGAGCTTTAGTGGGTATGAAAGACTACCTACCTTATTCCCAATAGGGACTTTCGAGTCTTCACAAAATCTAGTTTCTATCAAAAAAAGCTTTTGGACGAAGGTTAGCTTCATCATTTTAGCCCCTAAATGACCCACTGCAGAGTCGGGTTTTCCCCGAATTTATGGAGGGAAGATAGTCTACCTGTACCATGCTCGCAAGACGGATTGGCACGTTTTTGTTTTCTTCCCTTGCGTTCCTTTTGTTGGGTTTTACGACATTCACAGGAGGTTGGTGACATTGTGTATGCACCGACGAGATTAGCTTGTTAAACCAAAGGTGACCTTCCCAAGTATGCGTGCCCAATTGTCATAAGTACTGTCCTAGAAAGTTCGTAAGAAAATTAAATAAGAACACATAATTACGTTGTCATATTACTTTAATAAGATTATACACTAATTAATTAGACGGTAACAATATTACGAATAGTCAATGCAATCTGCGATTTCACTGACCAACCGAAAATAAATAATGAACGTACATTCACAAATAAGAAGCTTATTCAGATGTCTATTTGGATAAATTTAACAATATTTCATTTTCACAGCGTTGTCTAACGAGTATACTTCATAAAAATATCTCGTATGTTAACATAAGTTAACCACTAGGACAATGGTAATGATCTATACTAATGTATGAAGCAATTTCAACATTGCCAAATACAATTAAATATACTGATTGGGCTATAAAATAAGGAATACTCGCCATAATTGTGATGGACAATGCTCCTTATTTTCAATAAATAATATTTCCTACGTTTTTTAGATTACTTAGTGGCCTGCTTAAGGTATGCGATGAGGTCAGCGCGCTCGTTGGCCTTCTTCAGACCGGCGAACACCATCTTGGTGCCAGGGATGTACTTCTTGGGGTTCTCGAGGTACTCGAATAGGGTGTCATCATTCCAGGTGATACCTTTAAGAAAAAAGATTGAATGTGAGTTTTATTACTTAGAGTGTAGTTGTTTAAGGGCCCCCGCGTTGGGCGGCCAGTCGCGCGGTCTGGCCGCATAATGCGCGTATTGGTCGCGGCAGCCAATAGGCCACGTATGTTACGCGATGTTTTTCGTTGGCCGCGCGACCAAAACTTGGCCGCGCGGCCTATATACATCGTAGAAGAATTAGTTGGCCGCAGCGACTTGGCCGCGCGGCCTGGCCGCATAATGCGCGGAGGATACGACTCAGCAGTGAGTCATTTATGGGCTAAGAAGTAGTATAGTACAATTTTGTTGCTCTAGAAGTTCCCTTTGAACTCTAGGTACTACTGATCTGATTCTGGTGTCGTAATGAAAGCAGGATATATGAATATATGTTATACATTATGTATTGTCTGTGTGTTAACGGATTTAGAATTCATATAGCAACCAACCTATTCCATCGTAAGAATGTCCTGAGAGCCGACTAAAGGAACCTAGCCGCAAGTGAAGGAACGCTTGAAACAAAACCATATGCTAATTTTCCTCCTGTTATTGGAGGAAGCCCGATTCAGTAATGGTTCTCTAATGAACGAAGAAGTAATATGTATTTCCCAAACAGATGCGTGTAAAGCGCCTCTGTGGCATAGACAATTATGCGCGGTCCAATCGATTAAAAAACCTCAGAGTCAGCCAAGAGAAAATCCGAAGACGCAATCTTCGGATTTTCTTACCGTTAAATAAAAAAATAGTTTTATAATTAGTTCTATAAATGAATACGCCCATTCAATTTAGATAACTAGATTGAATGAATAAACGTGATTGTGTTCAGATAAAGACGAGACGCCGATAACGACAGTAGGAGTGGGGCTAAGCCTTGAAAAATTGAACATATTTGACATTGACATTGCAGTCACGCCTACCGCTCCCAATCACGAATTGTGTAAAAATTTTGTATGTTTTAATGTCTGTACATCCGAGTAATTCTTAAAATTCAAGGACCACATTGTAGCACTCCCGTAAAAAGAAACTGATTTATGGACGCAGTCTTCGAAAAACCGCACTTAGTAAGAAGACCTTTAATGTAAAGTCTTCCTGAATATTACGGAATAGGTGTTACTGATAGATAAACACGCGTTATGTTATCTACTTACACAATTCCGTCACATGTCTGATTAACTCGATAAAAGAACTGATATGATTTTAAATACCAGTATGCTAATACGACATTGTATTTTAATATAATAAAATTTGTTACATAATATTGGCGTATACGATACATGAACAACACAGACTAAGAATTCTAATCGCACATTTTACACGTGGGCATAGGAATTTGGAGACATAAGCCTATCAAATTCGAGATTGGATGAATTCTATTAATAGTAGTAACAAAACAGGTAAAGAGAGGATGAATCAGCATTTCCTTAAAATATTTTTTCATATACGTTGACATATCGATGGAGTTACGTAAATTATTCAATACTAGCGGCCCGTACCGGCTTCGCACGGGTGCGATGTTACCCGCGGGTGACGCCGCGGGGCGAAGCTAGTCAAAAAAGTACTCCTTATATCATCAGCTACCTATCAGTGAAAGTCTAGTCAAAATCGGTCCAGCCATTCCAGAGAGTAGCCGGAATAAACAGACTGACAAAAATTAAAAAAAATGTTATTTTGGTCTATGTATCGTATATACATACTTACGCATTTAGTAAAAAGTGGTTATTTTATGATTACAAACGGACACTCCAATTTTATTTATTTGTTTAAGTAGATAATTTTAGACTATTCTTTAAAGACGAGAATGTTTTCCAGCTGTTCGGTTCCGGTCAGGTGACTTACAAAGTCCCCCCAAAGATAGCGCTAGAAGCTCCTACCATGGCGTCTCTCACTTTACCTAATCAGCTACACACGGCCGTTGATACTAAAAAGTGTCCGTGTATAGTAATTTTACTATTTATTTAATACTAGCTGCGCTGGTGGTTTTTTTATCTAATTACTTGACACTTCACACATGCTATATACTGCCCCGTCCCCACACGGGGTAAATTGTCATCATCAATCCACTGATGGACATAGGCCTCCTCTAAAGAACGCCCTGTCTTATTGTTACGTGTTATTCTGATGTTTAAGCTATATTATTGTAATGTCATTAAAATCCACTCAGTAATTTTTACGTGAAAGAGTAACAAACATCCATCCATACTTACAAACTTTCGCGTTTATAATATTAGTAGGATAACAATCATAACTTTAAATGTAAAAACTGCTATTTGATGATTGGAACTATGTACTCGGAAATAATACATTTATATATATATACATATATACAAAGGTCACGCAGAAGTATTTTTACGAGACCGGGAACGTGGAATAAATTAAAGACTGTTCCGAATATGTTATACGCAAAACAGAGGTATTTGGGGCAAGGACGTCATACCGGTTTGCAGGACATTGCCCTAAACATTTGAATGTAAAAATCAATGTAACAACTTATGTATATTAGCACAAATTTCATTATGTCCATGTCCGTCCACGCTAAATACGTGTTTATTACGTCAGCGAATGAGTCAATGCCAACACGTCATAAGTTGCGTCTGAGCATATTACACAATAGAGTTTACAATTACACGTCGATATAGTTTTTTATACAAGAAGGGATGATGATATGCGATTTTTTGGGAAGGAGCTTTATCCTTGCCATCATCAGGACATTTCACCCCCATTGGGGAGCGCAACCCGCCAGTTTCGGACGCCTTTAGTGAGTACGTACCACGGCTAGTCCCAAACGAGTATCCACGAGGATTTCCAACGATAAAAAAAGAAAGAACTCTGGACACCATTTCGGCGTGCACAGGGAACGTTATCAATAAAACAAAATTATAGGCGGTAGATTAAACTGTTTCTTTATATTTTTGAAGACGACTGTCATCTAGTCTGTCCCATGACCACGACTGCTACAAAGCTACACGCTATGAATCCATTAAAAAGTGTTTAATTTTAATGTGTAATAATCGCGAAAATAAATCATTAAAAAATGATATTTCACGTTATAAGACGTCCTAAATGAATGAAAACTATACTGTTTAGTGCCTTAGCTCAACATAATCGGAATGCTCTCTAATTCTCGGATTCGTATCACAATGCTGACATATATATAAGAGAGAGAGAGAGAGAGAGAGAGAGAGAGAGTGTCTCTCTTTTATATGTAAATGTATGGTTGAATTTCCAAAAATTCGTCAAGTTTCCAGAATATTCGCACGTCCCAACATCGAACGTTTCACGGTAAATATACGGAAAATACCCAGTTAATTAACAGAATTAAATTTAAAGTGTCCATATACATACACCAGCAAGTCAGTAGTTGAAAGACACGTTACTAATCGCTTATTCACAAAGCGGTGGACTCGATTGCATAACTTAGCAATTCTTGCGTCACAAAGAGTGGAATGAAGTTAGAAAAGTTATAGTTCAATTTTATTATTATATACCTACTAATACTACTCAGCCCATAAATGACCTACTGCTGAATCAACCCTCCTCCCATTACATGGGGGGGGGGTAATTAGCCTACTATTCCACACTGGCCAGATGTTTTGGGCCTGTCATTGTCTTTTGTCGACTCTTACGACACACTGCGGTTGGAATTGAAACACTATATTGTATTCTAAATAGCGACCCGCCCCGGCTTCGCACGGGTGCAATGATTAACCTCTAAATTTATCAGTGTTTCTGTACAATATTATGGATGTATTTATTATACTTAAAACCTTCCTCTTGAATCACTCTATCTATTAAAAAAAACCGCTTCAAAATCCGTTGCGTAGTTTTAAAGATTTAAGCATACATATGGACGGACAGACGACATTGACTTTGTTTTAAACTATGTAGTGATAGTGACATAATATCACAATGCAAATACAATTTTATGCTATATCACGTACATATGACATTTTTAATGGAAAACTAAATCCTTGCACTAGGTCCTGTATTGCGGGGGCAGTTTACATACATGGAATTCACATGGTACACAAGAACACTAGTCTGACCGCGGAATCAAACCGTGATCCAAAGGCGGCACATCTAGTCTTTAGACCAAGAAGGCAGTCATTTGTCTAAGAAATTAGCCTTCTACAACCATGCGATTAGTCCACTGCTGGACATAGGCCTCCCCTAAAGAGCGCCATAGCGCCCTGTCTTCAGCTTGACGCATCCAGCTGCTGCCCGCAACCTTTCGCAGATCGTCGCTCCATCTAGCAGAGGGCCGTCCCACACTACGCTTGCCGATTCGCGGACTAATGTGGGATGATGATGATGATGATGATGAACCATGCGATTACAGCGAAAGTGATTCTCATAGTGAAAATACCTACCTTTGGCTTTGTTGGCATCTGAGTATGAGAAGCCAGCCGCCTGTCCGGTCTTGCGACCAAAGAAGCCGTTTAGGTTGGGGCCAACTTTGTGCTTGCCACCAGCTTCAACCTGAAACAATCAACAGCACCAATATAGTTAGGTCTGCACAGTCGGCGTCAAATGCCCGCGACAGAATCGGGGTAAAAAAGATATTAAAACTGTTTGTTACTTTTTGACCTCATTTTATAAGAAACTAGCTGTCCCGGCAAACGTTGTTTTGCCAAATAATTAACCATCCCCCGCGCAACCCTCTAGGTCTTATGGTTCCAGAGATATCGTGATGACTCAATCTATCTATACAACATCTCCTATCGCGTTGTTTTGCCATGTAATTAAATAGGGGTTGATCGTAGAGGGGTGAAAATTTAGGGTTGTTTGTATTTTTGTATGCTGAATCTTAAAAAAATAAAAGCTAAAAATTTTCTCTAATAAATAAACAATTATTTTTGTTTTGGACCCCCCCTTAAAATTTAGGGGGATGAAAAATAGATGTTGTCCTATTCTCAGACTTACTCAATATGCTCACAAAATTTCATCAAAATCGGTCAAGCCGTTTCGGAGGAGTATGGCAACGAAAACTGTGACACGAGAATTTTATATATTAGATCTTGTAGAAGACGAATTCCTGTAAGGTCTTGTTATTAATACTAAAATTCATAGCATAATTTGGTGGAAGTCCAAAAAATTGTGATTCATTGTCCTATTGTTGACCTAGGAAACCAAACAATATTTCTATTGACTCACCAACAACTGTTAACACTTAAAAAATCCCAACTGAGTAAAAGTGAGATGGTTAGATGTGCGGCCTTTGGATCAACGGGTCCGGGTTTGATTCCGGGGTCAGGCAAGTGTCTTTGTCTAAACCAGAGGCACTGGCTCGGAGTCTGGGTGTCATTTGTGCTCGTGAATTACAGGTTTGTAAACTGCCCCCGCGACACAGGTTGTATAGTACAGGAGTATCGTTTTTTTTTTAACAAAAAACAAACTCGTAAATTTAGTTATGCTTAGTGTAACAATTCTATAAGGTAAGCTCATCAATAAATTGATTATAAGGCAGACAAGAAATTTTCAATGTTTTAACCATTCTATAAGCGAGAGAGGATGTTGATGTTTCACTGTGATTCTTATAACATAGTGGGTATTCCCTAGTGATAAAACTTATGCAGAAGTTTGACTCATAGTCAAGGAAAATTCGGATTGAGTGACTGCAACATTCTAAGTAGGCTATACATAGCTATAAAAATAATTCTTATTTCAGATAACCCATAATAAAAGAAATATACTAAACAATATTTCATTGTTATCATCATCAAAATACAGTCCACTGCTAGACATATGCCTCTCTTATGAGTCATTGAAGTAATCATACAACTGCTCAACTTTTATAAACCAAACTAAATTTATATGTGATGGCGGCCTTTAACATCACCTGTGTGCTACCAACACTTCTGTTTAAATCATACAGCTGGAAGACTCAATTGACATTTCTTATAACAAGTTTTTAGTATAAATAATGAATCAGCATAAATTTGCATCTAAAATCAAATTGATAATGGATCTATAAATGATAAGAACATAGTTTAGCCATTTAGTAACTACAAATTCAATCACGTTCCTATAAACCTTGACACTGACTATCAGCATTACTTGAGGAAATGAAGAGGTCAATTAAGTAATATGTTGTTAGTACAATATTTTATCTTTAGGTAATGGTGATTCAATGTAAAAAGATACATGGTTGATTATATTGTATTGTCTCTACATTAATTTTGGCAGAGATATGGCACTAGAATGCAATGTCATGATAACATGTCCAGTCTGTGGTCACTGGATGTAAAGAAAAAAATATCAATTTACAGAAATGGTAATGGTACCAGCCTTCTTGGCACCGTACCAGATGACAGCGATCTGGCGCAAATTCCTTTGTTGTAATTTTAGTTATTTAATTTATTTTTATTATTTAATTCAGTGTTTTTTTTTATGTATAAGTTATTGAAATTTGGCAAATAAATGTATTTACAGAAAAAATTGCAAGTGATAGAGTTTGAAGTGGTGAGTTATTAGGTATACTAGATTTCACCCATTTTCTATTTTTTGAAACAGTAAGAAGACTTCTTAAAAAGCTAGATCAGCAGGTACCTGAGGGTTGTTGAAGTTGGAGTGAATGCTTAGGACACTTTCTGAACAAGGTTCTAGGCATTTTTTTATTAAATAAGCATTATAACTGTATGAATAATATGTTTTTTACTTTCGAAATGTATGTTTCAATACGATTTTTTTCAAACTCTGGAATTGGCTTTTAGTTGGATAATATTGTGTACATCATAAATTGCTATTTAACCCTGAGGATTAAGAATAGTATTTTTTTATACTTACAGTGTGGCACTGTGCGCATCTCTGCACAAAGATTTTCTTTCCATTTTCAGCATTGCCAGCAGGGACACCCATGTTTTATCTAGAAACAGCAAAAAATATAATTAGTTCCAGTAGTATATAATCACCACAAGACATAGTTTCGAAAATGTTTGAGGCATTTTTTACAAAGGCTTTTTGCAAGCATGAAGAAGTTAGGTTAGAAAAGGTTAGGCAGGTCATCTTCAAGGCCATATTTAACTTTACGAAATTAAGTTACTGAAAAAGTTTTTAAATAAATTAATGTAAATGACTATTTTAGACAGAAAAAATTTAATATGCAAAATATGCGAATTATTACATCATTATGTACTTTAAAAAAAAATTAAGTTTAAGTTCGTGGCATTTTCTACAGTCCTTAAAAATATAACATGTTTAATAAATTCTTGCATATTTGTTTAGCAAGCATTCCAAGAATCTGGATTTGGTCACAAAATTAGAACAAGATCAATGTCACTGGGGAGTTCCAAGGCTCAAGGTTTCGTTATGACACGATTACGTAAGACACTGAAATTCGAATTGCACTTGAATTTATCAGTTAAAACTAAATTTTTTACGCTAGAATTTAATGCCAATACAACACGTGTAGGTTATCTCGATATATTTAGCAGAAATATTTGCAAAAAGTCGCACGATTGGTCATGAGTACCAGATGAGATTTATCAACACATGCGTTAAATTAGTGATGAAAAAAAATGTAATATTAATTATTTAAAATGCTTTTTACTTACGGTTTATTGTGTGGATTTTAGAAATTAAATTAGCGTGACGGACTATAGCCCAACTGAAATTTCGATTTTTGGCACTCGTGACAACACGATCACTCACACGACTACACTGGATGGATTGAAATTTGAATGAATGGGCTGAGCGAGTGAGCATGAGCAACGAATCATTCAACCACCGAGTCCGCCACAATTTAAGACTGCGTTCGGAAATCACGAAATTAGTAGAAATATACTATTATAACTTTAAGAGAATCGATTTGAGTGAAAAATATACATGTTATTTATTCAATAAAGTGAAAGTAATGGTATCAAATTACCATACCAACAAACATAAAAACAGAAATAAATAGATGATTTTAACATAAATTGCTGTATTTTCCATTATGTTAACCAAATCCCGAAAGAGAAAATAAACCACTACAAACCACAAGTATAAACTGACTAGGTACCTGTTTCGAAAAATCATAATATTTCATTAATAATTATTTATCATAGAGCCTTAGCATTTGGCCGAAAGTAATTCTGACTTATAATGGAATGAATGAATAAAGTAATCATTATTCTAATTCACCGACATTTAGTGCCGAATGAAACGAATTTTGTGTTTTTACTACTTTCGACGACACGTGTCTGCGTCGAATCGTCCAAATCTCGAAGAACCCTAGGCGAATTGACAAAAGACGTCAGATTTGGCGCCAACCAGCCAGTCCTCTGGCTGGAATAGGGTGGTGACGATATGTATTCTAAACCCCTACTTTCGCTTATTCCACCTAAATAAACAAATTTGGTGAAAAATACTTATCAAAGTATCTACAACCAGTCACGTGTTTCCCTTAAAACCTTCTTGTCCATGGTTCCTATTCCTAAAAGTATTTAGGGATCCAAATGCGCTTTTTTTACCTACTCTTAAATTTAACAATAAATGTAATAAGTCTGCGTTAGGTTGAACTATTTTTTAGTACCTACTTAAATAATTAGGGTACTTTTTATTGACAACTAATATAATGTCTAAGAAATATAAAATCACGTGTTTCGCGCGGCTGCAGGTAGTTATTTCAAGGACAGGGCCACTGATTACGGAGAGAACTATATAGCCAAGTCATAATTGCGAGAAACGCATGAATTCTTCATTGTTTAAAAAAAAATAGCTCATGTGTGCGAGGCTCTTGGCTTAGATTCGTTCGGCGCAGACAATTTGCGATCAGCATAAAAGACCTACCAGTAATATACCTAAAAAATCACGGCAGATTAGTCATTTCAGAGATAATTTTTTTCACTTACACAAATCCTTAGACCGATACAAAAATTAAAATTAATGATTGTTCTAGCAATCAAGAGGAAGTACTCGTTGAAACCAAGCTTGAAGTCATGATTTTGAACCGTGTAACTAGGGTTGCCAGGTCGCCAAACCTAATAGCCGGACAGACTAGCCATTTTGGCCTAACTTTTGGGTAGAAAGGCCGGACACCCTACATTATTGAGTATTTTGTCTTAGTATTAATAGGTACGACAAATTTTTTTTATGTAAAATCAAGGTTTTTTAATTATTATCATAAATCTTGTTAAATTCTAGTGAAATAATAAATAAAATCGAGGAATGTGTGTGACCGTCAGTCGACTATCGTCGCCTGCGCTCAGGCGCTCTCGTTTGCGAAATAAAAAGCCTAACAAAAGCCGGACGAGCCGGACACCGTTTATTTTGGCCGGACACGCAATCAAAAAGCCTACCTATGTCCGGCTTTATCCGGACGCCTGGCAACGCTACGTGTAACGCCATCTGAGTAAATTTTGATCACTTATATGCCCGGATCGTCAGTGCGATTGTCCCAGAAACTAAAACCAGGGTTCGTGTAATGTTTGTAAAAACTACGAGATGGCAGCACTATACAAATATTTTAATTTCGGATAATTTTTGTATATATTTGGATAATACATTAAATGTGGCTCTATTTGACTCTGCTCGTATGTAATGGAATGGCACAGACGTACCCAAAATTTATTAAGTAGGTTATCGACCGTGCTGCCACCTTGGAGGGGCCCTGGGGGTTTTTACTTTAGGGATCCGTTGGGGCCATTCCACTTCAGTGTCACTCATACCGGGTGAGCTAACTGGGAAAGACCAGACGCAGAGCGGTACATGGGTCTGGGCTCCAGGGCTTCTATCCTCAGAGTTGAGTTGGGAGCTTCGTAAAGCCGTCGGTCTCGGATCTATTGAAATTAAACACTTTTTAACGGATTTATCGCGTGAATATTACATTATTTAATTCCCGACGTTTCGAATGCTTTGCAGCAGTCGTGTTCGCTGTCAAAAAGTGTTTAATTTCAATGTGTAACAATCGCGAAAACCTAAGAAATCATTCTGCAATTTATATTACAAAATAGAATAGATAAATGCTTTATTGTTTAAACCAATTAAGGCGTTCACAATCGTCAACAGATTCATCATTTTTATAACACTACTACCAGGTTGGAACGCGGCAGCAACCGAGAAGACCTGGCGGAAGAAACTCGGTGGGCTTGTCTTATTTTTAAACGCCTCATTACAATGACCGTGTACATTTAGCTAATTAGTTTTGTTTAGTTCCGAAAGGCACTCAACTGAAATATGAATTTTATAATAATAAAAAATCTGAGGCCGTGGAGTCCCTTCGCGCGGAAGAAGTGAATCTTCGTAATGTGGAAATGAAAATAGGAAGGGGTAGAAATTGATTTTTAGTGAAATCATATGGTTCTTTATGACAAACTTTATCCCCCCTCGAACAAGAAAGTTCCCGTTTTAACCTAAAGGGCGTGTTTTTAAAGATATAAGGGCTTTTCTAACCCTTCAACTAATCTCTGGAACAGCTGGACCGATTTTGACGGGACTTTCACTAATATGTAGCTGATGTTTTAAGGAGTAATTTAGGCCACAGATAAACACACACAGACAAAAGCTAGAATCATCTCCAGTTCAGGTTTTGATAAAAAATACGGAATTTATCATTAAAAATACATCAATCCGAATTATTATAGTTTAATTTTATCAGTATTTTTTTTCGTAATGTTACATGCTCGTATTAGTTTGTTTATAGCATTTCAAATTTCTTATTTTATGAAATGATACTGGTACTGACATCTGGTGGCCATTTTTAGAACAAATTGTAGATTTGGCATGTTGATAGACCCTGCTTAGTTTACGTTTTTAGACTAGCTTCACCCCGCGGCACGACAATGCCCGCGGGTAACATCGCACCCGGGCGAAGCCGGGACGGGCAGCTAGTTAAAAATGAAATTGTAAGTCTTGAATCCAGTGAGCCAACCAACCTTAAACAGCGCCACCCATTAGCCTGATAATGTATGTCAGTAGCATGAAAAGTGGATTGCAGAGGCCAGTCCGCAATTCATGTAAATACTGGTAGTAAGGATGTGACTTGATCCGTGTGGTGACGAATTTAGAATACTCAATGTCACCAACCCATACCATCTTGAGGGTGTCGTAAGAGGCGACTAAAGGAACGCAAGAGGCAGATAACCTAGCCCCCAGAGAAGGAAAACTTGATACAAACCTTGTGCCAACCGGTCTTGCCAGCGTGGCTAATTTCGCTCCATGAATTTGGAGGAGGCCTGACCCAGTTGTGGGTCATTTATGGGCTAGAATTGCTAAAAAGACGAAGCCAAGTCAGTGGTGTGACAGACAAACACAATATAGAATATAATATATATTACATTATATTCTATATTCCTACTCTGTTTCTACTCGTGAGAACCTGTAATTGGCTCTGTCTCATAATCAATTGTTTTTGATTCATTTTAGCTGTTGGTTCTCCTTTCAATAAATAAATACATAACACTCAGCTTTCTCATCGATGGGAACAAATATCCTCCAAGGCCATAATTTTCAAACGGTATAAATCTTCATAATCAAGATCGCTACCAATAACAATAACTCCTGATTTCCCAGTCACCAGGCGTTAAATTAAAAATACATAGACGGGACTGGTTTAACCAGTATTTATTATACACCCTCGTAGATAATTCTCCATAAACAAGTCCGGTTTAATTCGATATACCTACGTAAATTGTTGTGTGAATTCACGTTACGTAAGTAACCATGAAAGGTTTCGAAGCGCGAAGCTTCTCAAGGCTTATTAAATACTTGGCTTTCCTAACTCCACGAGCGAAACCTTATTTGCCGCTATTATCTATTACGTGAATATAGTGATTATATAGTACAATAAGTGCAATATTTTGAAGAACACTGAACAAAGTGATCTATTAATTCTAGGAACAATAAGACAAGTGCTAGCGGACACTGCATTAAGTTTTATTTATTTCCGTAGTCATTTAGGATAAATACGAATTACTTATTAACCTAGGCTAGATTGTAATATGAATGGTGCAGTCACGAAGGCACTATTAAAAAATATAAGCGTATTAAAAAAACTCTATTGAAGTATCTAATCCATCCGACACGATGAAGTTGCCGACATGAATCTGTTAAATTCCAAAGTTGTTGCTAAACTCTCGTGTCAAAAGCTTGTGGCATACATCCCGAACTGTCACATATTAGTCATCTCATTTCAGCCAAAAGACGTCCACTGCTGGACATAGGCCTCCCCCAAGGATTTCCACAAAGGCCGGTCCTGGGCCGCCCACATCCACATATTAGTAGGTCAGCAAAACAGTCAAAATCGTCAATTAAAGGCACGTTGACTGTCGAATTTGACTCTATTGAAATTGTATGTTTAGGCCCCTAGCTCAGGGGAAGCGGGGAAATAAAACTATAATCGCTTTATGTACCTATCAACGCATTTCCGCAAAAAAACTTTGATTTAGGCAGGCTCAATTTCTAAAACATTAGCTTAGATTAGGGGAAGTGCGGCCGAATCAAACTTTTATTAAATAGGATATGAAAACATTAGGGACGATGATATATTTAGAATAGAAAATAAAAATGTTTTTTTTATTGTTTATACCAATTATGGCATTCACATCATTCGTCATCTGTTTTCTTAAATTACTACGAAGCTGGAACGCGGCACCAACGGAGAAGACCTGGGGGAAGAATTTCAGTAGGCTGGCCTTTTTTTTTTTAAAACGCCATATTACAATCACCGGCTGTCTAGTGACTAGGGTTCATTCCCGGGAATTCTCGGCTCGAGAATTCCCGGGAAATCGTTGGGCTTTGTTCCCGGGAAATCAAGCTCGAGAAAAGTCGAGAACTCGAGAAATCATGTACGTGTGTAGAAAAAAAACCAGCAGAGTTTTAATTTGTTTATATTCTATTAACATGCCATAAATGGTGCTATGATTTTAATGAAATTATAATTTACATTTACTTTCTACCAGAGTTTAAGATATTAAAGATTTCTTTCGTGTTTTATAGAAGCTATTTTGTTTACAAGATTTAAGTTGATTCTTTTTCTAAATAACCAGCCCAAAATTGTGCTGTGATCCTAATGTAATATCAGTTAAGATAATAGGTTGGGGAAAAAGATTCGTCGCATTTTTTAAGAAATTTCAAAACATTTTTTAGTATCGTTTATTTACATTTAACTAAAGTATGTGGCTACCATTTTGTTCCATAACTTTTTGCCATCTTTTAGGTAGGGACATGATCCCATTGCTATAGAAATTTTGGGACTACTGATCAAAATACCGCGACAAGTGGTTTTGGCACTCCTCTCGTGATGTTAACCTGACACTGCCTAAAGAATTCTGAAGAGACCGAAATATGTGGAAATCTGAAGGGGCAAGATCAGGACTGAAGATTTTATTACAAGTTCATACATACTATAATGCGAATTATTATATTTCATTACATGTGCGGAAAGCCTGTCATTGCAAAGAGTTCCGACAAATGTCTACCCGAGTCGAGGCGCAGCCGAAGGCGAGGGTTGACAGTCGGAACAAGTTGCAATGACGGTTCCGCACGTGTACTGAACGACTATTTTTAATACAGTTGCGAAAAAATGAAGCAATTTAATAAAATAATAAAACACAATAAACTCAACTAACTAATCATTTCTGAAAAATGGCGCCAACCGTAGAACATAAGCAGAGATTTATTTTTTCTTCACCCATTCTAGTAGGCAAAAGCAACTATGTCCTAAGTCCTAAGTCTTCAGTAGACATTTTTTATTGATATGAAATGAAAATGAAATTTGATGAGATGAATTGAAATGAAACCTAACCTAACTCATTCAATCAAATCATTAAATCTGATATTGAAACAAATTAGTAAGTAGTTTCTTTTTAGAAATATACGTATTTGCATGAATCATAAAAACTTCTATGATTTTTTTTAGTAAAAACTTCATGGTTGGATTTTCCTTATAAAAGACATTATTTTGACAGTTGGGAAAGAAAACGCACTAGTGCGGGAATGGTAAAAAAAGCACGCGTGTGTAATAGCCCACTTCCCGAACGCTATACGGCCCTGCAATATGCCACTTTTTGAGCAACTGTATTAAAAATACTATTTCCCCAACCTAATATTTACGTTTTCTTTCATGTTGATTTTTTGTTTAGTTTAAGTTCTAAATAACCAACTAAAAATGGTGCTGTCATTATGATTATGAGCCTGAATAATATTTTTTTCTGTAATATTTTTATAAAACTATATTTTTAAGATTAATGTTTTTGAATAACATCGATGAAAGGTGTATAATTAATTTGATACTTTTATTTGAGAGGAAAACCACTGATTTTTAGACGCAATTGGAACCAAATAATATGAGAAAACGTACGTAAATGTAAATTTCTCGACAACCCGAGAGTCCCGAGAAATTAGCCTCGAGAATTCTCGAGACCCGAGAAATTGAAAAGCTCGAGAAATCATGAACCCTACTAGTGACTCTATGCGTTCAAACGCCGGATGGACAAAATAGGGATATACAGGGGATGGGAATTTACGGTCAGCCATTAACAGACGATCGAGCTCGTAAACCGAAGTTAAAACCTCTCGAAGCGTAGACTACAATTTATCCGCACTCTTGCCGCGTTAATGAAGCAATTATTTCTGAGGAAAAATATTTGACGAAACGTAAAATGAAGCACCCGCTAAATACGATGATGTAACCTTTTTCAACTAAATTAAAAAATTAAGGAGGTTCTTTATTCAATTGAAGGTTTGCCCTAACTCGACTTTCGAGTTAGCATTTCGTGATCTGATTCTCGTTTCGTTTTTTGGTTGATTGAATTATGTAACAAGCATTTTAAGCGGTTTACTCTACCAAAATACTTTAATAGACTAACAGATCCGGCCACGTGTTGCTGTGGCTAAGATTTTTTTAACATACTGCCATATATCTAAGAATTCAATACTTACTCAATCCAGTCAACTGATATCGCCATCTGTTAGAATAGTTTGGAGCTAACAGATAATTATGCCAGTCAAATAATTTGCAATCAAATAGTATTGCGACTATAAATTGAGTTGTAAGCTATCCATCTTTCAAGTTGGATCAACAGCACACGGTGTACAAATTTGATTAAAATCGGTTAAGTAGTTTAGGAGTCCATTGCGGAAAAACAGCGTGACGCGTAATCATCATCATCTTACGATCCCTGTCCCACGCTAGGTGGTAGTCTCCATACACACCTATCAGTCGTCATATCTAGTAGTCACACCTTTCATTTTCCCAGCTACCTACTACAACGGATGTTCTAGTTTAGATACTGGCTAAGCTATAAGCGTAATCTTTTATACAAAATATTTACATGTGTACGTAAATAGCTATCAAGGACAGTCCCATACACGTATAGATAGAGTATCAGTTCTACCAATCCTAACAAACGTGTAACTCTCTGCCAATCTATCAATCTGGGCCTATTTAAATATTTACGACAAACAAATTACCTATTTCAGGGTTACCGTACTGATTTGCCTCAGTGATGAACGCGTAGGTGAATATGTTACGCGAAAACAAAACAAGGTTGTGGCAGCCCTAGGGATGAATATTGTTTATTCATGAATACGGAGAACATTGGCAAGCACTCCAATCGCAAATCCTGCCTCTAGGACCGTCAATACATCATTATGAATAATGTTTGACGCGCAAATTGTTTTGGCACTCGCACCATCTTTAAGTTTTTCCTGATTTTTCGTAATGTGAATACGATAGCGAGGAAACTGATTCCATATACTATTCATATACTTTTATTTGACTGTTAGGTTGGCTTTTTCGTTATTAAACACAAAAAGAATTTCATTTACGTAGGTTTTATTTTATCGGAATGGGTTGTTTATTTGTCCGTGTGGTGACTGGATTTAGAATACATAGTGTGATCAGAATATAAAACTTCCCCACCGCACGCTGGGAAATAACGCGTGTTGTAAAAGTCAACAAAACCCAGCACGCTTGGTGGTAGGATCAAACGGTTGGCTACCACCCTCACATTTAAGTCCGACGCCTAGCAGTTTTACTGTGTTCCGTCGTGAGTATGTGAGAGCCGGTGCCCGACAGGGCAATTCCTTGAATTGCCTGCTCCATCTCAGACCCTGGCGTAGCTTTCCATCACGCAAGACTAGGGTCAGCGGCATCACTGATAACAAAAAAGTCACCACCCCATTTCATCCTGAGGGTGTCGTAAGAGCCGACAAAAGGAAATGACGGCTGATAACCTTGCTGCAACAGAAGGAAAACTTGATAAAAAAACCCTGTGCCAACCCGTCCGGCCAGCGTGGACAGTAGGCCAATTACCCTCCATGTAACTGGGGGAGGCTCGACTCAGCAGTGGATCATACATGGGCTGAATAGTAGTAGGTTTTATTGCCAAACTCTGATTTAACGTCATATTTAAAATTACCATTATCATCTTACCGCCCCAGTCCCACGCTAGGTGGTAGTCTCCATACACACGTGTTGTGTGTTTTCTCATAAAGAGACTTGTTGTCACTATGCTTTAAAGTGTTTTTTTGTTTTGCAGGGGGCAGACGGCAATAGCGCTGTCTAAATAGTGATAGTTGGCCAAATCTGGTGTCCAATGAATTTGGGAAAAAGAAGCGATGTGGAGAAAACAACTCGTCGATTTGAAGTGGTACATCAATGAAATGCTTATTAAGACTCTAAAACCATTTACCAATGACATGTTTTACAAAGCGTCGTTTCAACCCATAAATGACCCAGTACTGGGGCGGGACTCCAAATTAATGGAGGGAAATTAGCCTACCGTGCCATGCTGGCAAGACGGGTTGGCACATATTTTGTATCAATGTTTCTTTCTTATACGGGGAGGGGATCTGCCTATTGCGTTCCTTTAGTCACCTCTTACAACACCCTCAGGATAGTGTGGCTTGGTGACATTGTGTATTCTAAATCCGGAACACGGACCGTGTTACGTATAGCTTAGATTTATTACCAAAGGGAAAAAATCAAAGCGTTTTCGTCCAGTCTGATTTTACTACAACCATATACGCGACAGAGATTTGGGATTTTCTGTTTTATGCGTGGTTCTGGGCTTGGACGGCATTTATTGACAATCCCTTTATAGCTTGGCCAAAATGTTATGGTGAATTTCAAATTGGATTTATGCAAATGCCTATGTTAAACAATGTATTTTTACGACATTTTTGTGTTTATTACTACTATTATTTGATTACTCACTACGATGCTCGATGGCCTCTATCGAGCCTCGGAACGAGTCGGCCTTAAAATGAACATGGAGAAGACGAAGATCATGTCTAATATCCATGTTCAAGCACTCCTGTTGACATCGGAGGTTCTACCCTCGAAGTTGTTGACCACTACATTTACCTGGGACACACTGTCCAGTTAGGTAAGTCCATCGTCGGATCCAACTCGGCTGGGCAGCGTTTGGGAAGCTGCGAAAGATCTTCTCGTCCCCAATACCACAGTGTCTGAAGACAAAAGTCTTCAACCAATGTGTGTTGCCAGTGATGACTTATGGAACAGAGACGTGGCCGCTCACTATGGGCTCCATCAGAAGGCTCAAAGTCACCCAAAGGGCAATGGAGAGGGCTATGCTCGGAGTTTCCCTGCGAGATCGAATCAGAAATGAGGAGATACGCAGGAAAACCAGGCTCACCGACATAGCCCACAGGATTGCCAAAGTGGCAGTGGGCAGGGCACATAGCGCGCAGGACCGATGCCCGATGGGGCAGAAAAGTCGTGGAATGGCGACCGCGTTCCGGAAAGCGCAGTGCTGGTAGGCCTCCCACACGGTGGACCGATGACCTGATTAAGGTCGCCGGAAAACGATGGATGCGGGCGGCCCAGGACCGGCCTTTGTGGAAATCTTTGGGGGAGGCCTATGTCCAGCAGTGGACGTCTTTTGGCTGAAATTATGATGATGATGACTACTATTATTTAGCCCATAGATAACCCACTGCTTAGCCAGGCCTCCTCTACTCACATGGAGGGTAATAAGCCTACTATGCCACCCTGGCCAGATGGGTAGGCACAGGGTTTCGTATCAAATTTTAGTAAGGCTACGTCCTTTAACTGTTGTGTTCTCTAAGTCACCTCTCGGGGTAAGGGTTGGTCACCTGCAAGAAAGGGCGTTGCCGACCTTCAAAATTTAAAAATGAAAGCATAGAATATTACAGCCTATTCGACAATCGACCTTGTACTTCTGGATTAAAAAAATATTTTCACACCAAAAAGGTTGAAGAAGCCCGTAAAATTTATTGGAATATATGATGAAGAACAAGGATTGTAAACGTAGACGGCCACTTTACAAATTAATATTCCTTTTTATTACAATTTGTTATGACTGGCAATAAATTTTTATTCAGCCGCTTCGGATTCAGGGAGTCATAAAATATTACCTTCAAGACGTGACATTGAAAGCATCCATTTACCTTTTTATAGACGCAGGGGTTCCGAGGATCTGTTTCTATGAGTGTTTGTTCAACTTATCCTGTTAAATTTTATGTGCATACTAGCTGTTATCCGCAGTCTTCACCTGCATTGCTTTTAAATTAGCTTATTTCCTTTTTGTAAATAGATGCCACTGCTTCGATGATTTTTAACACGTAACACGTAATGAACATTGTAATTAAGCAACATCTCCATTTCCACCCATAAATGACCCACTGCTGAGTCGGGCCTGCTCCAAGTTCTTGGACGGAAATAGGCCTAGTGTGCCACGCTGGCAAGATTGGTTGGTACCAGCGTTCGTTTCATCTTTTCCTTCTCTTGTGCCAATGTTTGCGTTCCTTTAGTCGCCTCTTACGATCGTTTATTCTAAATCTATCACCATGCAGATATTTACTACCACACGGATTGAAGTTGAAATAAAATTAAAGTAGGTACTCTTAAAGACAACTGTCATCCTAGTCACTTTCTTCCGAGACCACGACTGCTGCAAAGCATTCGACACGTGAGAATTAAATAACGTAAAAAATAAATAAATCGGGCAAAAATTACGGATTTTGGAATTACAGTTGTACCCAATTAATCCTGCATTATGTAAACAGCCACCTATATCGCGGTGGCTGTTTACAAATGTTATTCACGAACACAAATTACACCCAAACTCAGGGCAAGTGCCCCTTGTTTAAACAAAGACAATTGGCCTATCCGGCTCACCTGCTCGGTCCGGGGTGGCCAAAACCTGGTCACGTGATAAAATTATCACGTATTTTTAGGAGTATCATCGAGGTCCATCATTGTGTAGCACAATGATGGACATCATTGTGCTACAAACTCCTTGGTTACTAGTAGCATAAGCTTGCAAATTTGCTGTATGCAAATAATCCGTACAACGGAGATTATTGTGATATTTTAACATGAGACATTGTAACTAAAGCAATATTACAATTTCTAAAATAATACTTTATTTGTGGGAATAAACAGATACATTTTTGCATAAAGTACAATGCCTACATAAATACACTTCACTATTGATGAACTATCTTCTTGCTTTACGATAAGATTTATGATTCTAAAAATAATTACAATCCTAATAATTGTATCACTTAGTTCATAGATTTCACTGCAATCAGCAAAAAGAAGGCAAAAAGCAAACTCTGACTATTGATAGTAAATGCACCATTGCATAGATCCGAATGACACAAGGCGCAGGATTTATATTTTGGAGAAAATCCTGGTATATCAGAGTCGGTACAAGAACTTGCACAATCCCGTATAAGTGTTAGTGTACCTGTGAAAGATGAATAAACTTCAACAAAGGTAAACAAAGAAGAATTTTACAGTTACCAAAATAATCATGTCCCAATAAACTTATTCCTTTTTGTAATAATTGGAAACGACGGTCGCACACGTGTCACCAACCTTTTGAAAAGGGAAGGCATAACGCTGACAGCAAAGAAGTTAAATTAATTACTGTCGCTACTGTCACCATAATTTTACCTGATAGAGCATTTTATTCGTTGAAAATCCTCATGGATACCTCGACGTTATGTGGGACTGTGGGTCGCGGAAATATGGACATTATTGCCCTAATTTACCCACTAAAACGACTCGAGCTCTGATAGCCCAAAGGTGTACCACCTTTTTGTTCGGTGAATTCTGTAAGGTTTTTTCAGTCGATTCCCTTCTATAGCTCCAGTCGAAGAGCCATCTGATATGCATTGCCTCTCTTATAAAATATAACATATTTAAAAGT